>CM035432.1:82987321-83587321 GCA_020310875.1 Ceratopteris richardii | reverse complement strand
AAAAAACTATGCCTAAATGGTTGGGGTAGACTTGGAGAGATAGCAAATTAGATGCACCTCTATCATATCATACTCGTTCAAGTTCTCATAGTGCTTCCTTTGCATTGGATTGCTATGCAATGGCTACCTCTAGTCTTTGTGATAAGAATGATCCCATTTATTTTGTAAAGCATGAAATTCACAAAATTGGATGGCTGCTATGCAATCAAACTATCATATCATACTCGTTCAAGTTCTCATAGTGCTTCCTTTGCATTGGATTGCTATGCAATGGCTACCTCTAGTCTTTGTGATAAGAATGATCCCATTTATTTTGTAAAGCATGAAATTCACAAAATTGGATGGCTGCTATGCTAGTTTGAAGAATGCTACCTAGTCTTTATGTGATTTGCTTCCATACAAAAAAGCCATTGGCAGTAAATGGGTATACAAGCTGAAACATAAGCATGATGGAATAGTTGATAAGTATAAGGCTAGGCTTTTTGCAAAAGATTATGCTCAAGAGAGAGACATTGATTTTGATGAGACCTTTGCATCCACTTACTGAATGACCACCGTTCATAGTATATGTGCGCTTGCAACTCATTATGGTTGGAATGTACATCAATTGGACAAGAAAACTACGTTTTGAATGGTGACTTACATGAAGAAGTCTATGTATTTTAGTCCCATGGTTTTGTGCAAAAAATGCACGAAAATAAAGTGTGTAGGTTGAAAAAGGCATTATATGTTTGAAGCAAGCACTACGTGCTCAGTATGAAAAGATACATGCCTACTTGATTGCACATGGTTTTGAGAATAGTCCAACTGAAAGCACTTTATATGTTAAGTGTGCAAATGATGTACTTCTGATCATTTTTGCATATGTTGATGACATGTTGCTCACTGTTCTTAATGAGAAGCATATTGCTGAATTTAAGGGTAATTTGCATGCCTCTTTTGAGATGTTAGATTTGGGGCATTTGCATCATTATTTGGATATTCAATTTATGCAAGTTGATGGGGGAATAGCTTTGTGTAAAACAAAATATATTAACACATTATTGCAATGTTTTGGCCTTGAAGATTACAATTGACTCTTCATGATGCTAGAGATGCTTTTGAGTTGTTCTCTATCAGCAAGTTGTTGGATGATTGATTTACTTTTGTATAGATCAGCCTAATATTCAGCTTTTGTCTCTCAAATGAGTAGGTTTATGCATTGCCTCAGTATCAAGCATTGGAAGGTGGTTCACTACTTCAGTGGTACGCGACTACTTGGATTGTTTTATCCCAAGAAGGGATCGTTACCACCATATTTACATGCCTTTTTTGACTTAGGTTGGGCTAGTTGCTATGACACTCATGTGTCCACTAGTGGTTCTTGCTTCATGTTTGGTAGCTCATGCATATCTTGCTTGAGCAAGAAGAAGCCTATTGTGGCCACTTCTAGTTGTGAGGTTTAGTATAGGACAGCTTTCATAATGACTATTGAGTGTGTGTGGCTCAGACGCCTTTTGGATGATTTGGATATTGGTCAACCTTCTGCCACCACCATCTTCAGTGATAGTCAGAATGCATTGGGAGTTGCAAGGAACCCTATGTTCCATGCTCACACATTGAGGTGCACTATCATTGTGTGGGAGAGAGGTTCTCTGCTGCAAAAATTAGTTTGGCATATGTGCCCACACAAGATAACATTGTAGACCTTTTCACAAAGGCTCTGCCTAGGGAGAAGTTTGAAGCTTTTTGGGCCTTAATTCCTTTTGTGAATTGATCTCTTTCCACATAGGTTGGCACTTCCTTATACATGAGTGCAAGCTCCTTGTTCATCGCATCACTCCCAAGGGGGATTTGTTGATATATTTCAGTAGTGATGTGTGTGAACACACTTAGGACTTTTGGGGCACTTTTTTCCCTCTTTAAGAGGTTATTCCCCTCGCCTTGTATATACACCTATAACCCTAATTGGTTAACTATCTTTGTACATTCAATTGGTAATTTATTTAGTTTTGTGTTGTGCTCCAAGCTTCTTGTTCCTCCGTGTGCTATTCACATGGTTTTGTAGACCTCAAAGTCCAACACAATGGCTACTATATCTTGAAAAAGCACTACACCTCAATAAGTTGTTGATTTCTTTTTCATAATATTTCCACAGAGATAATTAAGGATAATATTCCTACTCACCCTAAGATGCCTCTTGAACATATTCTCACTACTCAAGAGGTAGTTTTGAAGAAATCCTTGCAAATGTGGATAAACCCATGCCTTCCTATGCCTATGAACATTTCTAGAATTTATAATCTTCCTAACACTCACAACTCATGCCATGCTTTTAGTGAAGTAGAAACATGTTTGTACTATGTTTTGACTTCTATATGTGGTTGATGTCTCTGGTGGTTCACAGATTAGCATTCCATTTGACAAAGTCATTTTTCTACAAAACCAAGAAATGAAAAACATTACAACATGTCATGACAAAAAAGCTTCAACATTTAGTACATACAAAACATAAATGCATACATCTAGCACATACATGCACACACTATACACATACACAATACACATGCACAATATAAATCCACATACATGCATACATTTAGCATATATACAATATAAATGCATGTATACATGCATACATACATAGCATATATGCATACGTGCACATACATGCATACATACATAGCATATATGCATACGTGCACATACATGCATACATAGACATGTTGGAGCAGGACAATCAACAATTGGTGATTATGAAGCCTAGAAGTGAAGATATGAAGAAAAAGATTGAAGTTCAACTTCATGAAGTGAAGTGAAGATTCAGGAAACAAAAGTTCTTCAAACATATGTACATTAGTTTTGTAAATACTTCAATATACTTGAAGTAATGATGAATCAACACTCATATGTATATATAGATATGTGTAGATGGTCGTATTAGAAGAGAGAGATGAAATATAGATGAATAGATGATGTGTAGTGGACGTATCATCCATCAGATGTATGAAGAGTTGAATAGAAAGAATGTTCAGAGAATTGCGCGTCGATCTTTTCTCTAGTTCTCCTTCTGTGTTTGATTTTATCAGAAATCCTTTTGTACACATCTAATTCCATAGTTAATCTATCTATGGTTAAAGTTTGAGAGTCCAATTGCAAACAGGCTGAGAGAATTTTGTGTAGGAACATTCATATGTGAGAAAGTATTGAGTGTCTTCTGAAACATGCGCAATTCCGATGATCAAAGAAATGATCAGTTCTCAGTGCACAATGTAAAGTTTTGCACAAAAGAGGAGTCAAAATCTAAGTTGGAAGGTAAGCCATCTATGGCTAAAAGCATTCACTTAAATGGCTTCTAGTTTGGGAGAACCATGTGTTAGAAGTTGCAGGTGTCAAAGTCGACTCTACAAGAAGGCAGTTTCAAACATAGGTAGATTGTTTGAAACATTTCTCATAATCTACTTAAGCTTTTGAAGTGATTTAACTTGGAGGAGGTGCGCAAAATCTAGGCGACACATCCTACAAAGTCTCATCAGAAACTTTACACAAATGATTAGTCAATGAGTCAATAATGTGCAGCAGATTTTTATGTGAAATGACTTTCTTCACAGTTAGTTAAAATCTTGATAGTTTGGTGTTTGTCTTCCAAAATTGGCTGGAGTTTAAAGTTATTCTTGATATAGAGGTGGTCTAACATCAAGGATAGCTTGTTCTTTTGGAGATTAACATTCTCCATCAGTGGTATCAGAGCAGGAAGTATCAAAATTGAGGAAAGGAAGACCCTGACTGCTGCAGATATACAAATTTCAAATCTTGAAGATTCAAAAGGATAAAGTGTGTAGGAAAAGTTGAAGGAAGACACACAAAGGCAATCAAAAGGATCAAAAGGATCAAAAGGAGTAAACTTTGAAGCTAAGGTACATTCATTCCTTATAAGGATTAAAGATTTGATAGTACAGGTGAAGCAAGGATGGGAGATAGTTTCCAAATTGAGAAGTTGGATAGAGAGAACTATCCAACTTGGTCTATGAGAATGGAAGCTCATCTTATGAGCAAAGATCTGATGGGATACATCACAAGAGAGGAAGAAAAGCCAGAGTTTAAAGATCCTAGTGTTCCAACTAGGGAAGAGCTTGCAGATATAAAGATTTGGATGAAGAAGGATGCTCAAGCAAGGAGCATAATCTACATGGGAGTGAATGATTATTTGCTTCCTCATATCAGAGGACTTGAAAGTGCAAGTGACATATGGAATGCTTTGGAAGAGCATTTTTAGAATACAACCAAATCAAGGAAAGCTTCATTATGGGCAGAGTTTACTACATTTAAGAAGAAGGCTTCACAATCAATATCTGATTATGTGACAAAGATGAAAGACATTGCTGATTCTTTAGGTGCAGTTGATGAAGATATTGAAGAAGATAAGTTGATAAGACAAATTCTTACAGGGCTAAGAGGAGATGAGAAGTGGAAACCTTTTATTTTGTCTACAGAATTTTCATTAGATCATTTCACTCCTGATTTGAATCAATTGTTAGCACATATGCTAACTTTTGAGAATGATATCAAAGGAGATGTTGATAAGAGTGCAGGTCATGCAATGTATTCTAAAGACAAGAAGAAAGCTAGCAAAGGAAAGCAACAATCGGTTGAAGATGAAGGTACTCCAAGTCAAGCAAACTTCCTAAGAGGAAGAGGAAGTGGCAGAAGTAGAGGAAGAGGCAGAAATAACAAAGATAATGTCAAGGCTTGTTGGATATGTGGTAAGACCAATCATCTATCTCATGATTGTTGGCATAATAATCAAAGCAATGGTAACTTTAATCAGAATTTTAGTCAAAGAGGAAGAGGTGGCAGATATCAGAGAGGAAACTTCAGAGGTAGAGGTGGTAGGAATTCTTTTGGAAGAAATGGAGGAAGAAACTTCCAAAATCAATCCTACAATAACACCTAGTACAATTATGCATCAGATCAGAAAGAAGATTCAACTCTTATTATGAATGCAACATGTGAAGCCTCACATGAAGACATGAGAATATTTTATATTGACTCAGGATGTAGCAATCATCTGAGTGGAAATATTGCTTTGATGACTGATCTAGATCATAAGGCAATCAATCACACAGTTCAAACAGGTGATAATACAAAGCACAAAGTAAAGTCAATTGGTTCAGTTAAAGCCAAAGATGGAAGTACTCTCTTGAGTAAGGTTCTGTATGTTCCTACAATTCCAAAGAATTTAATTAGTGTAGGACAAATTGTGGACAAAGGATATGAGGTAAGGTTCACTAATGATGGAGTTTATGTTGAAGACCCTAGTCAAGGGTATAAACAAATTGTTACAGGAAAGAAGGAAGGAAGGCTCTTCACATTAAAGATACAAGGTAATATTGGACATGCTATGTTTACATATGGAGACCAAAAGGTGTCTGAATTGGATCTTTGGCATAAAAGACTTGGACATTTTAATGAATGAGATATCAAAGAAATGGCTAACAATGGTTCAGTGCTTGGTTTGCCTAATGTTGCAGGTCAACACATGACATACATGTGTGAAGCATGTCAGTTAGGTAAGGCTCATAAGCAATCATATAATAAGCATGGTTTTATCTATTCAGAAAGACTTGAATTGGTACATACAGATGTGTGGGGTCCTTCAAAGGACTTCACTATAAATGGTTCAAGATATTAGGTCATATATGTTGATGATGCTACCAGGTGGATCACAATTTATGTGATCAAAGACAAGTCAGAAGTGTTTAACACATTTAAACACTATCATGCATATGCAGAAAGAATCACAGGTCAAAAATTGAAGAGGTTAAGGTCAGATGGAGGGGGAGAGTATTTCTCTAATGAGTTCAGTGATTATTTGTGGAATGCAGGTATAAAGAGAGAGGTTACTTGCAGGTACTCTCCTCAACAAAATGGGGTAGCAGAAAGAAGAAATAGAACTCTTGTTGAGTTTGCAAGATCAATGATGAAGGAGAAAAATTGCCCTAATTATTTGTGGGCTGAGGCTGTAAACACAGCCACATATTTGGTCAATAGGTTGCCATGTAAAGCTTTGCAGGGTATGACACCATATGAAGCTTGGTGGGGTAAGAGACCTACCTTGGATCATTGTAAAATATTTGGATGCTTGGCATATGCATTGTACCATCACAATTGAGGCATAAATTGGAACCTAAAGCAGAGAAGTATGTATTCATTGATTATGATGACAAACAAATGGGTTATAGGTTGTGGAGTCCATCCACAAAACAATTCCTTGTGTCTAAGGATGTTACATTTGATGAGCAAGGTACTTGGTATGCAGGTATACTTAATGTTCATGCAGATGTTGAAGAAGTTGTGAATCAAAAGAAAGGTAAATCAAAGGTTTAGATATTTGATGAAGAAGAGAACAATGAAGTACATGTTGAAGTTGAAGAAGTGCCAAGGTTTGATCCAGAATGTGATGAACCAGAAACTTCAAGAAGTGGAGAACTCAGAAGGTCATCTAGGCACAAAAGGCAACCTACAAGGTATAGCTATGATACTTCATTCTTGACTACTAAAGATTATGCTTACATGTTAAAAGCAGATGAAGATCCATCCACATATGATGAAGCCAAAGGGAAGAAGAATTGGTAAAAAGCTATGCAAGAGGAATATGATGCATTGGTGGAAAATGAGACTTGGGATTTGGTTCCTAAACCAAATAGCCAGAAGATCATTGAATGTAAATAGGTCTACAAAACAAAAAGGTTTGCAGATGGAAGTGTATCTAGGTACAAAGCTAGGCTTGTTGTAAAGGGATATGCACAGACATATGGTGTGGACTATGATGAAACTTATAGTCCTGTTGCAAAAATGACAACCATAAGGACTCTCATAGCAATTGCTGCTTGCAAAGGTTGGAAATCGTCTCAATTAGATGTGAAGAATGCTTTTTTGAATGGTTATATTTCAGATGAAGTTTATATGGAACAACCAGATGGTTTCAAGGATCAAGTGTATCCAAATTATGTGTGTAAGCTCAAGAGAGCTTTGTATGGGTTGAAGCAGGCCCCAAGGGCATGGAATTATAGGCTTGTAAAGTTCTTAAAGGAACTTGGATTTCAAGCATCAAAGGTAGATAGTAGCTTGCTAGTCAAAGCAAGTGAGGATGGATTTATTTATGTTTGTATTTATGTTGATGACATAATACTTACAGGAATAGATGACAAAGGTATACACATGATTAAGAAGCAGATGGAGAAAGAATTCAAAATCACTGATTTGGGAAATTTGTCATTCTTTTGGGAATGGAGATTTCATATACTCAACATGGAGTATATGTAACTCAAGAAAGGTATCTGAAAAATTTGCTAACCAAATTTAAAATGGAAGATTGCAGGATAGCACCAACTCCAATGGAAGTGAATCATAGATTGAGTAGATATGGAGGAGAAGAATTCAAAGATATGAAGCTTTATCAGAGTTTGGTGGGTAGCTTGATTTATGCTACATTAACAAGACCTGACTTATCATATGCAGTTGGAGTTCTATCTCAATTCATGCATTGTCCTAGAAAGGAACATTGGATTGCAGGACAAAGAGTACTTAGGTACATCAAGGGCACACTTACATAAGGTTTGTATTATGGATTTACTTCAGATACAAGAGTCAAGATATACAGTGATGCAGATTGGGCAGGTAATTCTGATGATAGAAGATCAACACATGGATATTTGTGTTATGTGGGAGATAAGCTAATTTCATGGTGCTCTAAGAAGCAACATACAGTTGCTTTATCATCTACAGAAGCAGAATACAAAGGCATGGTAGAAGCTACAAAGGAAGTAATATGGTTAAAGACTCTTATGAAGAGTTTTGATATTGTTCAGAGTACTCCTATTATTTGTGGAGACAATATGAGTTCTTTGTATTTGGCAGCAAATCCTGTATTCCATGCTAGAACTAAACATATTGAGATTCAGTATCATTTTTTGAGAGAAAAGGTTGTTGATAAAGAAATAGTAGTTATGCATACTCCTACAAAAGATCAACTTGCAGATATGAATGTTTGAAGAACTTTGCTTCCTGAATCTTCACTTCACTTCATGAAGTTGAACTTCAATCTTTTTCTTCATATCTTCACTTCTAGGCTTCATAATCACCAATTGTTGATTGTCCTGCTCCAACAGCCCCCCCTTAATCATCAATTGTGATTACCTTCATCTTCTTTATTCCTGCCATATCTTTAACCTCTGCAACTTTGGTCCATGAAACAGGCGCAATTCCAATGATCAAAGAAATGATCAGTTCTCAGTGGACAGTGTAAAGTTTTGCACAAATGAGGAGTCAAAATCTAAGTTGGAAGGTAAGCACTTAAATGGGTTCTAGTTTGGGAGAACCATGTGTTAGAAGTTGCAGGTTTCAAAGTCGACTATACAAGAAGGCAGTTTCAGACATAGGTAGATTGTTTGAAACATTTCTCATAATCTACTTAAGCTTTTGAAGTGATTTAACTTGCACGAAGTGCGCAAACTCTAGGCAACACATCTTACAAAGTTTCATCAGAAAATTTACACAAATGATTAGTCAATGAGTCAATAATGTGCAACAGATTTTTCTGTGAAATGACTTTCTTCACAGTTAGTTAAAATCTTGACAGTTTGGTGTGTGTCTTCCAAAATTGGTTGGAGTTTAAAGTTATTCTTGATATAGAGGTGGTCTAACATCAAGGATAGCTTGTTCTTTTGGAGATTAACATTCTCCATCAAGACATACATTCATACATGCATAAATCTAGTATATACATAACATACATGCATATAAAGACACACTACATGCACATAAATTTACAACATGTATGAACATAAATGCACAACATACATGCACATAGAGCTCATGTATATACATGTAAACATTTAGCACATATACAACAAACATGAAATTACACATAGACACATGCACATATATGCATATATGTAGTACATACACAACACACATGGATATAAATGTATATATTTAGCATATACACAACATACATGCACATAAAGGCACAACACATACAGAGACATGCACACATACATATAAATTGCACATACATGCATGCATGCATATAACTTGCACATACATGCATGCATGCATATAACTTGCACACATAGATACGACATGTACATAAATGCATAAATTAGCACACACACAACATACATGCACACAACATAAATATGCACAATTTATACAGAGATACATATAAATTGTACATATATGCACATAAATGCACAACATACATGCACATAGAACACATGTACAGGTATTTTTCATCCTTAAAATCCCCCTTTTCACTCTTTTTGGGCTAAATTTTAGGTGTAAACTTTAGTAAACCTCTACATATGGGAGCGAGAAAAGGGATATCTTAAGAGGATTATCACAGGAAAATTGATAAATAATTATGGTATATGTATTACCATATGGGATTAGGACATCAAGAAAAATCATATTAGAAAAGGAATAGAAGCTTGCCAAAACCTACCATTTACCATTTTTGCAAGAAGGTAAAAATCTTTGTTTATGCCTCCTTTGGGAGACAATTAGCATATGAAAAGAGAGGATTTGAGAATGTGAATGTGGTGTCGCCTCCAGGGAATCCCCTCGTTTTTTAATTAGCACTGCACTCACTTCGAGGTCGAACGCTTCTTTGAACTAGACGACACGTGGAGATAGATGCTCGAATTACCCCCCAGTCGCGTACCTCCCTTGACTTGATGCTCCTTAATTTGGAGTAACTAATGTGGCATCTCACATGGGTGCCACATGGCACTCATGTGTGTGCCCTTCTAATGGAGCCTAAGAGATGGTTCATACCATCTCTTCAATAAGGACTCCCCTCATAACATTCCCTTCCCCTTAACTCCATTTTTGTCCTTAAAAATGGTATTGGAAGGTCTAGAAATCAATAGGGTGGTACTCCCACTATATCCCCATGTATAACAATACATGGTCATATCTCCGTGTTGTTCCCCCATATCCTTCCCCTTAAGAAGACTCTTGGGAAGGTAGTCTAAAATTGGGAAACCGTCTCTGAAGGGTGCTAACCTGCTCCCATGTAGCACTATCTTCTGAACTATCTTTCCACTTTACTAGACACTCTTTATACAAGTGACTTCTCGTCCGTTTCTCTCGAGTGCATAGTATGCTCTCAAGCTTGTGTATAAAAGATTGAACAGAAATAGGCTCTACTACCTCACTATCTGGAATGAGGTTGTCAGATTCACCCAGCCTTTTCTTAAGCTGGCTAACATGAAAAACTAGATCGATTTGACTATTCTCTAGAAGTTGGGGCTGGTAAGCCATCTTTCCTATTCTCTTAAGTATTTGGAAAGGTCCACAATACCTAGGAGATAATTTTGGACAAGGTCCCGTCTTCATGGTTTCAGACCTAGATGGAGTTGTTAAGGCTGCCTCAAGATATTACTTAGAAGAATCCTTGTAATTAGAAAAGTCGTGCACCGAAAGGGTGTAGCGTAAACGTTGTATCATTTCTTTCTAATCAATAAAATATGCACAGAAGAGATGACAAAAAATCGCCGACATGTTCGGTCTGGGCGATGCTCTGGAGTCGATTCTATTTTGAAGTTATATTAATTGCAGAATTGTCTTTACAAATCTGTATTCGAAGTTGAAGTAGAACAGGTACTATGTTACTATTTAATGTGTTGGAGGTGAAGTGTAGCAGTAATATTAAAGAGAGAGTGAGAGTGCTGGGTACATAATCGAGGTGATCGTTAAGATTGTTATGCGCCGAAGTGTAATTGCATCTTCTGTAATTGTTCGAAATGAATCAATGAAACTGATAGTCTGAAATTACGTAGTGAATTGGGAAAATATATATAGGGCCTTTGAATTATCAGACCCCTGACCATCCCAAGAACCCATGAGTAAGAACCGAGTAACTGTAACATTTAACATTGGTGCCAGCCATGGGGCATGGAGTAATCAGTCGATGCATAGACTAAGAGTTGAGAAGAATCCGATGATATATGCCTGTAACATGTTCCGGAAAATCGTACCCAAAATACAGAAGGGTTCAGCATCCCTGAAAAATTCCTAGCGCATTGGGCACACCTCTGAGTAGTAGTGGTGATGGACAAACGTTGGAAGGAAAGCACGAAATTTGGGCCAGTGGAGTACCACCGTAGCATTTCCTTGTGCAAGGATTACAGGGTATATCAGAAGTGCAACCAACCCCATCTGCGAAAAGTAAGACTGGTGAAGTAAGCACTGGTTCAGGTGACAGTGTGGAATGTTCCGGTAGCAGTTTGTGGAATTCTAGTGGAACCTCGGATAATTGCAAGGCCGGATTGCTGAGTTTTGGTGGAAGTTCCATTCTTAGTTCTGATTTTGAGGGATGATCCGGATGCACATGTGAGAACTTTTGAAATTAATTATGCAGTACTCAACTATCCAGCAGATCCGGCATATAAGGCCATAGTGTTCCAGTGTATGCTGGTTAATGAGGCTGCTCGGTGGTTAACTAAATATGACATTAACCATTTCAGCCAATATGATGATGTTAGAGATGCCTTTTTACAACGATTCCGGTTGTAGGAAAATGCGGGTGAGATTTCTGACTATTTGCAGAATAATCGACAAAAACTGCACCAGAATTTGCAGGAGTATGCCACTTTATTTCGTACTCATCTACCGCAACTGCCGTCGGCGCATGCCAACCTATCGGATGATGTGATCACTCAGTGTTTTATTAATGGGTCAAACCCTCAACTCAAAAAAGTAATGATCATACGATGTGTGGGTGAATGACTCTAGATGCGGTCATAGCTATGGCATTACAATTAAAACATAAGGTGGGTGGATTCGTTGAAGATTTGGACTAGTTGAAGGCAACCAAGGGTACGAGTGAAGATTCATTGAAACAAGTGTATTGCACAAAATGAAAGAACTCAGGACACACTACTTCTGCATGTGCATTGGACCAAATGTACTGTGCTATTTGTAATACGGCGAGTCATTCCACCGAAACGTGTCCATATAATGCCAAATTTCAGGCCAGGCCAACCGTAAACACTATAATACAAGAGCAAGGACAATCGACTGCTCACTCTGTACCACTGCAGTTGAGGAATACTTCCTACCAAAGTTATAAAACCTATCGAGGAACACGAGCAAAGAATTTCGGCTAGACTCGGTGGAATTCCGGTCAATCAGGTGAAGGAACATCCCTCCCGCCACCCAGATGCCATTTCTGTGGTGAGATTGGACATATCCGAAGGTATTGTAAAGAGGCGGCCAAGTATGATAAACAAAGAAAAGAGTGATAGAATCTAATGGCCAACATGGTATATATTTCAACAATAGATACTCAAGCGGCAGTAATCCAAACCCAGTCATGCAAGAAATTACAACCAGCTGCTGAGATTTTTGAGCCTGGCATTCGAGAACAACAGAGAGTTTTTACTAAAGCTAGTATGTGGGCCGATCAAGAACCAACAGTTTTTCCAGATCTAGTATCGGTGGTTCAGCAGATAGTACTGAATCCACCACTGGAAGCACCGAGTCCAGTGAAAGCACCGCCGGAGAGTCCACCGAATGCGGTAAGAAGCACGTCGAATTTTGATTCTGTGTGGAATATTCTCTCGCAAGCCTCCATTACAATACCGTTGGGGCAACCATTAGCCTTGGTTGCGAGTGTACGACAACAATTTCAACAACAAGTTTGTCCTGAATCTTCCTGTACACCTACAACGGCTACTATTAGTCTAGAAACTGATTTTGCGGTGGACCATGTTGTTCCTTTAATTATGGTATGGTATAAAAACCATAAAATCAACCAAGTGTTAATTGATGGAGGTTTTGGTGTGAATATTGCGACAGCCGCCCTTTGTAAACGGTTAGCATGGACTCAGATTGAACTTATTCAGTTTTCTCTACGAATGGCAGATCAGTCCAGGGTCTATCCAGTGGGTTTGGTACGTGATATACCCATTATTCTTCAAGGAGCGATGTTCAAAATGACTTTTGTTGTTCTAGAATTACCATAATCAACTTTGGACTACAATTTGCTGTTCGGGAGGGCCTGGCTGAAGCAAGCCAAAGTATTGCAGGACTGGTCAGCACACAAGCTTATTTTCAAAAGCAACCATCGGAAGTATGTCGTTCCATTAGATGAGATGAAACCATGCGACCTCCATGCTCGACCCTACGTAGCCGAACCTGTGCATATGTTGGACGGACTTTCAGATGATGATGAAGAAGCTTTTCTCAAGACTAACCACGATTTGCTCGCCTTGGGCACAATTGATTTACAAGCGGTTGCAGATAATTGGAATCCGATCGTCTGTTCGGTAGTTCTGGTTCCAGAAGAAGGGGACCTAGCTATGGATCCAGCTTTGAATGCCCAGAGTTTCCAGCATTTATTATTGTCACCGGAGGATATACCCATGCCACGATAGTTTTATGTACCGAAAGATCAACTTATCACCTGCGATTTGGGAAATGAGGAAACACCATGGCCGGACAAGATTAAGGCAGGATTATTGAAAGCTTTTCAAAATAGTCTACTACAATTGCTAACAGAGTTCCAAGATGTATTTGCATGGGACTATCGACATATGAAAGGGTTGGACCCTTGCATCTATCAACACCGTGTGATGCTTAAGCCGGATGCATGCCCAATCAAGCAACCCAGTTACCACATGAACCCAAATTATGCTACGCAAGTGAAAGCTGAATTGGATCGCTTGCTGAAAGCCGGTTTTATCATTCCCATTGAGCATGCAGAATGGATTTCACCTATTGTTATCGTCCCAAAGAAAAATAAGCAGTTACGTATTTGTGTGGATTACTGGAAACTAAACGCGGCGATCGTACTGGATCCCTTCTCACTTCCCTTTCTGGTTACAATGCTCGATGATGTTGTCGGACGAGAGATGTATTCCTTTTTGGATGGTTAGAGTGGCTACAATCAGGTGCACATGGCTGAAATGGACATACTTAAGACTGTGTTTATTACAAATTGGGTGTATATGCGTGTACGGTGATGTGGTTCAGTTTTCACAATGCTCTAGTATCTTCCAACAATGTATGCAAGAAAATTTTCCCCCCTATTTAACCACCTCTATGTGAGTGTATCTGGATGATTTTTCGTTATCGAGTGATACATCGTCTCACCTTTACCACCTACGGCTGCTTCTCTAAGTGTCGAGACTTTCGGTTGTGCTTAAATCCCAGCAAGTCGGTTTTTTTGGTTTCCTGTGGCAAGTTGCTCGGTCATATTATTTCAAAGAAAGGTATTCAGGTGGATCCAGATAAAAGTGGTCATTTTTCGATGGATCGTACTTACTGAAAAATTATGCACAGTGGCTTATGGTGGCCCACTATGCAACGTGATATTGCTACCTCTATTAAAACGTGTGATGCTTGCCAATGCTCGGGACAGCCTTTACAGCGACATCATTTCCCATTGCAGCCTGTTACTCCCCTTGAACCTTTTCAAAAGTGGGGCTTGGATTTCATTGGGCCCATTACACCTCCGGCTATGATTACTCATCATCGATATATACTTACTTGTACGGATTATGCTACTCTATGGGCGGAAGTTTGGGATTTATAGTCTTTTACTGCATCAGTGGTGGTCAAATGTTTGATGACTGATGTGTTCCCTCAGTTCGGTCTTCCCTTAGAGATTGTTTCAGATCAGGGTACACATTTTGTTAATTGCTTACTGCAAGCACTTACCCGCACCCTGAAGATTGTTCATAAATTAGCTCTCCATATTATCCTTGGGCCAATGGTCTTGCTGAAAGTACCAATAAAACCCTACTTAACATGCTCAAGAAGTTAGTTCTGGAATGTCCGAAGAGCTGGGATCAATTCCTTCCTTCAGTTCTGTGGGCATACCGCACTACATACAAAGTGGGTACAGGGAATATGCCTTTTAAATTGACATATGGGCTGGAGTCCATTGCACCCATGGAGTTGGTGGTGCCTAGCCTCAGGGTCGCAATAGAACATAAGCTCTTACCAAAGGACTCTTTTCCTTTCCAGTTGGAGGTGTTGCGGTCCTTGGACGAACAACACTGGGAAAGTTTTTTAATGTTGCAAGAAGTCCAACTGCGACAAGCCAAGACACATGATCGGTTTCTCCGCACTCCTGTTTTTACCAAAGGCCAATTAGTTCTGTTCTATAATGCTAAATCTAATCGATCAGCGGGCAAGTTCAAACTTCGGTGGTTTGGTCCTTACCATATTGAATCGCAGGTTGGTCCTGCTATGTTCCGGTTATCCACCTTAATTGGTACCCTTCTCCCTAAGTCAATCAATGGATCGAAGCTTCATCCTTATTATCCCACGCCTTCTTCATCGTGATGCTTTATCGGTATTTTATTCTCCGCCTGGTTTATACCACTGTTTTGGCTCGACGTTCCTTTCCTGTCTACATGTTTCGGTTGATCGACTGACCGTAATATTTCTGTTTTCTTACCTAACCAGGATTAGCAGCTACCTTATGTGTCTGCGATCTTGTTAATATGCGCATGTCGCCATTATGACTATATATTTCCACCATTGCGTGATGATTATGTTTCTTCCCGCATGTTCATTTGGTGTTTTTACTTGATCTCTTTCTTCCCTCTTTTTTCTGCTATTGGTGTTCTGTGCTTGTGCGTTTGCATATTCTGTGTTCCCTAGTGCCTTCGTGATCTTGTATTCGCCATGGAGGCTCTGGCTAACATTGCGACTTTCCGTGCTGGCCTCGCTCCAGAATTGAGCGAGTTCCTGCGCAACCGTGGGCTTTTGGCTTTTGCTGAACTGCCCTGGCATTTGGTGGAATGCCATCCTTTCTTTGCGCAGATCGTATCTGCCATTGCTTCTACTCCTGTTACCGAAGCCTGCTGGCCAATTGCTTGTCTTAACCCGCGTGTAGTTGTCAACATGAACACCATCGCTGAATGCTTTCATCTCCCTCAGGAGAGGCTTATCGATGGACCTCTCTTACCGATGTCCACCATGAAAGAGCTATTTCCATGCCACTCTCCCAACGAATTCGCCATCCTTTGTCGCCCTGAACTAGAGCGCTCCACCCTCCAGTTTTTAGTAGCAGCTCTTAACCTCCAAAAATGGACGTATGGCATTTCTCGACCATTCTATTCGATGATTGATGCCGCTGCGAAGGAAGCCGTTAATTTTGCTTTATTCTTCTTCCGGTGAATTCACAAAGAATGTCAAGCGGTCTCATAGCAAATGGCTAAGGGCGACACTCCTTGTACCAAAATCCCTCAACTGCTCACGTTCCTGCTCTCCGTGATGCAACCCGTCCAACCCCCTCCAATGAACACTCTCCTTTTTCATGAAGAATCCGTGCAGGTTGTGGAGGACGACGATGATGCTGACCTGCTACGTTTTTTAAAGGAGAAGCACCGAAAACTGAGCCCCTCCCATAGTCAAGCTCAACCTTCTTCCTCTGTCCAAGTGTAGGATACTACTTCTTCTGCCAAGATTATTTATGTCCCATCATCTCCTCAGAATCATGCCGCTCCCGATATTGTAATGGAAGTTGCTGACCCCAATGATTCGATGGTTCCGCCACAACCTCAATCCTAGGAAGATGCGCTCACTAAGGTCACCGAGGTTGTGCAGAGCACAGACCAATTGTGCACCGCAGAAGAAGTAGTTGCATGGGAGTTACAGTCTCTCAAGGTAACTATTTTGGCCCTGCCGTCTTCACTTCACAATAACCCTTCCATCTCACCATCCAAAGTGCTTTTGCCACCTAGCCCTCCTCCTTCACCAAAACAGTCAGTAGCCCTCAGCATTGCCAACCTCCTCCTATCCTCCCCCGATTATTCACTGCCTTCTTCTTCTGCCACTGTTTCGGTGATTCCCTCTCGGTCCTTTTCTACCCCCAGCATTTCTGACTCCGTGGTAGCCAATATTGGAACTTATCTTCTCCGCTTATCCAAGCACCTCCCACACCAACTCCAAGATGCTCAACAATCCATGCGCATGGAGTATCAGTCCAAAGTTGATCTCCTGGAGGCAGATATCACACCTCTCCAGGAAGAAGTTCTTGCCGCCAAAGCCAAGGCTAGTTTGTTCAGGAACAGATTCAACTTTTACAAAGACAGCTGATTGAGAAGGATGCCATCGTTGCAGCCCGCGATGATGAAATCCGCCATCTTAATCAAACAATCATTGATAGGGATGATGCCATGAAAGCTTTGGGCGATCTACTTGAAACTACTTGCACTCAATGTGTGACGGTCGAATAGAATTATCAAGAATTGGCCACCAAAGTTTTGAACGTTGAAGCCGAATTGAAGTAGGTCACTGAAGAACTTTTCGCGAAGAGCCAGTTGCTGACAGAAGAAATAGGAAAAACCATCACCTTGAAGAAGGAAGTTGAAGCTATTCAAAAAGAAAAACAAGACTTCTTCAAAATCGTGCAATTTCAGTCCCAGGAGCTTGAACGCAGAGAGAAGCAGCTCGACGTCCAACAAGAGCAACTTTCTCGTATCGATGCAAAAATTGCAGAGATGAAGTTATGACGGGATCTGACTGGTCTCTTTAGCGCCTACATGGTCTTTTCTGCTGTCTCAAATGGACCACTTAGTTACTCAGGTGATCGCTGCTAGCTCTATGCGAACTGATGCATATCTGGTTGAACCTCAAATTTTGACAGAGATGCTAGAGTCACTCAAACAGAAGATATCGTGCACTTTTAAATTAGCCCGCTCTATGTACATACAAGGCATTATTGATGATGCCTAAACATTGTAATTATCCCTGCTAGGTTTGAGTCCACCGTGCGTGCCAATGTTAAGGCCGCCTCAAAATATTACTTAGAAGAATCCTTGTAATTAGAAAAGTCGCGCACCAAAAGGGTGTAGTGCAATGTTGTATCGTTTCTTTCTAATCAATAAAATATGCACGAAAGAGATGACAGAAAATCCTCGGCCTATTCGGTCTGGGCGATGCTCTGGAGTCGATCCTGTTTTGAAGTTATATTAATTGCAGAATTGTTTGTACGAATCCGTATTCGAAGTTGAAGTAGAACAGGTACTATGTGTTGGAAATCAATGATCCTATTGGTCAAAAGTGTCCAGAACTAAAGCATAGGATGGAGTCCTCATAGGAACTCTACAACAAAAGCGGCGAGCGCTCATGGTCAAAGCAGACGCCTTTCAACCTGCCCACGAGGGTTCAATCCCCGCTCAGCGCGTTCGTGGAACTTATCTTTTAAGTTGTGCTTTTGCAATAAAATTTATGGATGGACAGATCGCAATCACGGAATGCCCGAACTGATCTTGTTTTTTTTTCGCATAGCGATCAATTAGCGATCGTGAAGGTCGTGGATTTATTCGCTTTTGGAGGTTTGCTTTTCAAAGTACAAGAATACTATATAAACAAGTGCTTGGCCACTTGTATTCATCCTTCACCAATTTCAACACAAGCTTTGGAGCTTGGACCTCAGTAGAGGTGGTGTTTCTTCTAGCACATGGGGCAGCCATGGTGCTAACTTGAAGCATGTTGAGGAGGAGCTATGGAGTTCTTCTTAATGATTCTTCTTGGAGAAGATGAAGGGTGTGCTCACACTCTAGCTCATGGAGAGGAGGTCATCTCTTGTTCATGGCAAGAAGACTTGATTATTAGCAGCTTGATGGTGAGGATCGCCCATCTACATGATGTATTTGAAGATCATCTTCTACAAGAAGATGTTAGGTTGAAGATTATCTTCTACAAGAAGATGTCTGGCTACTTCAAAGACATTGGATGGGGCCATCTACATGGTGTATTTGAAGATTATCTTCTACATGAAGATATTAGGTTGAAGATTGTCTTCTACAAGAAGATGTCGGGCTACTTCAAAGACATTAGATGGTGATTAACATAAGATTCATATCTTATGTTAAGTATTCAGGTACATATTCTCTTTATGCACACAGGTACTACTTGAAGTTTATGGAGGCTGTGGCATTCATATCAGAAGGAGTCCTATTCGGCATAGGTACAAGAGAATCAGTACTTATATGCTTTATGCATATTTTTATGAGGTGTTTGAGAAGGTGTGTTCACATGAGTTTGAGGATTTCCGACAACAATCTTGTTAGCATTCTATGCTACTTTATAAGTATGTGATCTTTTCACACACGTATCTGACTTAGGGTCTTCCATAGCCTAAGTTTAGATGTAGGTTTGTTGACCATCAGTTTCACACTGATCCTTCCTCATTCAGTCACTCATATTCACTCTTCTATAACCTATAAGGTCACACATCTCATGTATATTCAGATTACTGCCCATACATCTAAATATGTTTGTTACATTGTACATTCACTCATACATCTATTTCTCATCACATAGAGTGGTTGAGAGTTTTGCTCCCACATTGTGCATTGAACATTGGTATATATGATACTATGAGTAAGCGATGGCTTACGTAACATCTTACACATGTCGTCTATTCTTTCTCTATCTTTATCTCATCATCTGTATGATTAAGTTGTGGTATGTTCATGTTTTGTCAATATGGAAGATTGCTAGAATTAATGTTGTACATGAATGGAACTATGGAACCATGGACCTGTGACATGAGCCTAAGGGCCTACCTCACTTTCCAACATTTGGTATCAGAGCACTAAGGTTTTGGTTACAGAACTTTAGATCTTTGGCATCAATGCATTAAGGCTCATTCATATCTCAGGTTCCCAGAACTTCGAGGTTTACAACATATGATTTGAAAGCATCTTCTAATATTTGACATTTGACATACACACTTAATCTAGATGAGTAGAGATTTAAGAATTAGACAATTCAGTCACATGTGTATTCATCAGTTTGGAGTATGAAGTTGATGATCTGTTAGCAGCCGAATATTTTTGGAAGATTATGCAAATACTTTACAAAAGTATGTTTGAAGACCCAGACTTGATGAAGAGAAGACTACTTCAAATTCAAGGAAGAACAATGGTTTAGAGAAGATGAAGGAATCATATGAACATCAAATCACAGGTATCAGTTTCTACTATCAGATTATCATTTGCAGGTCATATCTTAGAAGAGCAATTATGAAGAGATTTGAAGAAATTCAAGGAATGTTTTTATACACTTTCATCATTTGAAAGTCAAAGGCTACATCAAAACAGGTATCTAGAGGTTTTTCTAGAGAGTTTTGAGAAGATCTCTTTCATGGCAAGAAAGTTCATCTAAGAAGACAAATGTGAAGATGAGATGAGTTTTATGTTCAACCAATTTTCTGTTGTAAGTTGGTTGGATATCAAGGTACAAATGTATCTAGAGAAGGTAACTCTAGAAGGGCAATTCATCATTCAGACAGCGATTGGTGAATATAGTCGTTTCAGACATTTGAAGCAGAATTTTTATTCAGAGATATGAGGAGATGGTAAAACATGTTTCTATATTCACTTCCATTTATATACCATGTTTGTTTTATCTCTTACTCTTACATTAGAGGAAGAGAAAAGTTCGTTTGAAGAAGTCAAGAGTGTTTGCTACTTCAAGATGAAGAGAACAAAAGGTATGGAAGAGAAGTTTGAAAATGTTGACATCATCAGGTGGAAGAAAGATGCAGAAGAAGAAAGTCCATCATTTCCAAAAGAAAAGCAAGGCTTCCTTTTCTCATATATTTTCCATATACTTTTCCTATATTATCATCTACATCCAAAGACAAGTCTATGAGAACATCTTGTTTAAAGAAGAAGCGGTTTCTTGTTTTGCATTACACTTGGTCATGATTTAGTAGATTTGACAAAGAATTGCACTGAGAGAAACAAAATCACTCATATGTGTATGAGTTATGTTGAAGCTTTTTAAGCGGGCAGCTTATATGTTCCCTCAAAGAATTCTTGGAGTTTCAATACAGAGCTACTTGGTATATGACAAGTTGCAGAGAAGTATATTTCTTCTTTATCTAACTCTTGAGCTAAAAGAGTTTTGTGTTGAAGACTTGGGTTGAGGTTTTGTTTGGAAAAGGTTACCTCATATTCAGTATTTTCAGAAAACTTCAAAAAATTCAGACTTGTTGATGTACCAGCCAGTTGAAGAATCTACTTTTTATGATTGTCTAGACTTTTAGGATACATGTTTGTATTCAAAAGGTGTTCCATCATATCCTATCACTTGATTAAGAAGTGGAGTTAGCCAAAAGAAAGTCAAGCAGGTACTATCACATTTCACCCGGGTAAAATATGAAAGTTATGAAGTATCAACTTGCAGCTTTTGGAGTTCTCAAGGTGAGAAGTTTTTCCACTTATGTTTCAAGTAGGAATTGCAGATTCCTTGAAGGATTTGTTTGAAGAAAAGTTTTAAGACTTTTTGAGAAAGCATGGACACTTGGAGACATTCAGGTAATAAATCAAACATTCAGTCATGAAGGTTTGATAAGAGCAGATTCTACACAAGAGAGATCATTGATCTTGAATGATCTTGAACATTTATGAGTTAGTTGTCTATCCTTTGTTTATGAAGATTCTTAACATTGGAAGAAGTCAGTCAAAGATTCAGATTCTATCAAATTTGTGTTGCAGAGAGATAGAAGATACTTGTTATGTTACAGAAGGTTATAAATCCTATAAAGCTTTCAGCAAGGTTTTGTTATGTTAGGATCAGCTAACCTTATTCTAGATTTTGGAAAGCTGAGGAATGACATGGAAAGCTATTGGCATCTGATCAATGCTAATAAAAAGGGTTCAGAGATTTTGTTTCAGATACAGGTATGAATCACTAAACATCAGATTTATGAAGGAAGACGTTCCAGATTTCATAAAATCTGATATATTTGAAGAATACTGGATACTAGTGTTAAGTCATCCAGGGGGTGATGAAACATGAAGACTTATTTTCAAGCCATATGTAAAAGAATGCAGAGTCATACCTACAGGTATTCCTATTTCAGGTATTCCTATATTTCCTTTGTCAAGTTCTCTTTATGTTCCAGCTTTGAAAGAAGAAGGAAGAAGAAGAATATTTGGAGAAAGTTCCTGTTAGGATGTTCCTGTTCAGGAGAAGGTTCCAGATTTCTATTGAAGAGAAGCTTGATATTTCAGAAAGGTATATTTCAGACGTGCGCACATATATGTTTATACCAAGTTCTGAAGGAAAGAAGTATGAAGGATTTAAAGGATGAATACATGATGACATCATAGATTTTTTGACTCATATTGAGTTGAGTACAGTCAAAGATGAACCAGCAGTGTTCATAATGCACTAAGTTGTGAGTTGTCAGCCACAGGTTCTAGGATTTAGTTCCTGATTTTGTTTAGTGTATTTACATGATGCAGCAGAAGTACGTTGAGAAAACTTTTTGGAAGGTAAATGCAAATATATGGATCCTAGTGTATGTTTTCAGGTTTTTGAAGACAGGAGATAGCAGGTTCAAAGATAGTTCATGCTATATTTTTTGTCAAGCAGTGATTGCTTGATGTGTACACTATTGGATATCTAGTTTGCATATTTTCTCAAGTATTATGGTTCATATTCAGCAAATTCAGGTTTTTTGAAGGAAAGTCAATTTCAGTTTTGAAGAAGACTTTTTCTGAAGTGTCGGAAGTACAAGCTTGTGACATGCTATTTTAAGCTTGTGGTAATTTGCAGATTATAAAGTTTGTAGATTCAGTCCAGGTTGCACCAATATGACATTGCAGGGGGGATTGTTGGAAATCAATGATCCTATTGGTCAAAAGTGTCCAGAACTAAAGCATAGGATGGAGTCCTCATAGGAACTCTACAACAAAAGCGGCGAGCGCTTATGGTCAAAGCAAACGCCTTTCAACATGCCCACGAGGGTTCAATCCCCGCTCAGCGCGTTCGTGGAACTTATCTTTTAAGTTGTGCTTTTGCAATAAAATTTATGGATGGACAGATCGCAATCACGGAATGCCCGAACTGATCTTGTTTTTTTTTCGCATAGCGATCAATTAGCGATCGTGAAGACTGTGGATTTATTCGCTTTTGGAGGTTTGCTTTTCAAAGTACAAGAATACTATATAAACAAGTGCTTGGCTCACTTGTATTCATCCTTCACCAATTTCAACACAAGCTTTGGAGCTTGGACCTCAGTAGAGGTGGTGTTTCTTCTAGCACATGGGGCAGCCATGGTGCTAACTTGAAGCATGTTGAGGAGCAGCTATGGAGTACTTCTTAATGATTCTTCTTGGAGAAGATGAAGGGTGTGCTCACACTCTAGCTCATGGAGAGGAGTTCATCTCTTGTTCATGGCAAGAAGACTTGATTATTAGCAGCTTGATGGTGAGGATCGCCCATCTACATGATGTATTTGAAGATCATCTTCTACAAGAAGATGTTAGGTTGAAGATTATCTTCTACAAGAAGATGTCTGGCTACTTCAAAGACATTGGATGGGGCCATCTACATGGTGTATTTGAAGATTATCTTCTACATGAAGATATTAGGTTGAAGATTGTCTTCTACAAGAAGATGTCGAGCTACTTCAAAGACATTAGATGGTGATTAACATAAGATTCACATCTTATGTTAAGTATTCAGGTACATATTCTCTTTATGCACACAGGTACTACTTGAAGTTTATGGAGGCTGTGGCGTTCATATCAGAAGGAGTCCTATTCGGCATAGGTACAAGAGAATCAGTACTTATATGCTTTATGCATATTTTTATGAGGTGTTTGAGAAGGTGTGTTCACATGAGTTTGAGGATTTCCGGCAACAATCTTGTTAGCATTCTATGCTACTTTATAAGTATGTGATCTTTTCACACACGTATCTGACTTAGGGTCTTCCATAGCCTAAGTTTAGATGTAGGTTTGTTGACCATCAGTTTCACACTGATCCTTCCTCATTCAGTCACTCATATTCACTCTTCTATAACCTATAAGGTCACACATCTCATGTATATTCATATTACTACCCATACATCTGAATATGTTTGTTACATTGTACATTCACTCATACATCTATTTCTCATCACATAGAGTGGTTGAGAGTTTTGCTCCCACATTGTGCATTGAACATTGGTATATATGATACTATGAGTAAGCGATGGCTTACGTAACATCTTACACATGTCGTCTATTCTTTCTCTATCTTTATCTCATCATCTGTATGATTAAGTTGTGGTATGTTCATGTTTTGTCAATATGGAAGATTGCTAGAATTAATGTTGTACATAAATGGAACTATGGAACCATGGACCTGTGACATGAGCCTAAGGGCCTACCTCACTTCCAACACTATGTTACTATTTACTGTGTTGGAGGTGAAGTGTAGCAGTAATATTAAAGAGAGAGTGAGAGTGTTGGGTACATAATCACGGTGATCATTAAGATTGTTATGCACCGAAGTGTAATTGCATCTTCTGTAATTGTTTGAAATGAATCAATGAAATTGATAGTCTGAAATTAAGTAGTGAATTGGGAAAATATATATAGGGCCTCTGAATTATCAGACCCCTGACCATCCCAAGAACCCACGAGTAAGAACCGAGTAACTGTAACGTTTAACAGAACTCTAACATAGACTTGCGCTCCTACCTCAAAGTTGATATCTCTCCTTTGAGGGTCAACATAGGCTCTAGCTCTATCCTTAACTCTCTTAATGCTGTCCTTAGCTAGCCTAAGCATATCATTCATCTCTTCCAAGAAGTCCTTTGCATCTTTTCTCATTGTGCAAGCCTACTACATAAGGAGCTATTGACTGAAACCCATACATAAGCATAAATGGATCATGCCTAGTGGAAGAGTGCTTGGCACTATTATATGCAAACTCTACTATAGGTAAGTACTCTTCCCAATTAGTTTGCCTTTCATTCACATATGCTTGAAGCATATCTTCTAGAATTTGGTTAACCCTCTCTGTTTGCCTATACGACTGTGGATGCTCGGCGATACTCATGCTAAGTTTCGTGTCCAACCTTTTGAAGACCGCTCTCCAAAAGTGGCTAGTAAACTTCCTATCCCGATTGGAAACTATGTCTAAAGGAAGACCATATAATCGGTATAGGTTCTCTACAAAGAGTCTAGCCAACTCAGGTGTCTTCACTGTAGTATATGTCGGAATAAACCTAGCCATTTTGGTTAACCTATCCACAATTACCCAGATCGAGTCGTGCCCTCTCTGTGTCTTAGGTAATCCGACGATAAAGTCCATGGAGATACTCTCCCACTTCCCATTAGGAATACCCAATGGGTGGAGTAGTCCTCCAATCCTCAATCTCTCAGCTTTGTTGACCTGGCATTTGGTGCACTTAAGCACATACTCTAGGACGTCCTTATGAAGTCCAGGCCAATAAAACTACCTCTTAACAAGATCATAAGTCTTGTTAACTCCTGGGTGTCCCGCACTAGGTGTGTCATGACACTCATACAAAATATGCCATCTCATCTCGAGATCTCTAGGGACACACACCTTTCCTTTATATAACAAATATCCATCATGGACACTGTAATTCTTCCACTATGGCTTCCCAAATCTCGGAATATGCAAGATCAAACCTACATTTCCCTCTAATGGACTCAAGTAGCTCACTAGTGATCTGAGTAAAACTAAGTCCATTGAGCACAGGCATGTGGCTAAGTGAATCAGCCACTACATTAAACTTTCCCTTAATATACCTAAGCTCATAATCAAACTCCTGAAGGGTCTCTGCCCATCGGGCCTTACGACCTTTAAGGTCTGTTTGATTAGAGAGCCACTTAATGCTCTCTTGATCAAACACTATCGTAACTTTGGCACCATATAAATAATGACACCACTTCTTCAAAGCATGGACAATTGCATACAACTCCTTCTCATAGACGGAGTAATTCTTCTAAGCCGGTTCTAGTTTCTTACTCTCAAAAGCTACTGGTCGACCATCCTGTACTAAAACCACTCCTATAGCAAAGTCACTCGCGTCAGTCTCAACCACAAATGGTTTGTTGGGATCTACTATATGTAAAAGTGGAGCTATAGCAATTGCTACTTTTAATTTCTCCATACTTTGCTTCTGTTCGTCTCCCCAATGAAAGGCTTTTCCTTTCCGTTTAAGTTGTTCCATCATCGGGACAACAATTTTGGCATAGTTCTTAATGAATCTTTGATAGAAACCTGATAAACCTAGGAAGATCTCCAGCTCTTCCAAGTTCCTTGGATGTGGCCATTCCATAATAGCCCTTACTTTTTCAAAATCCATCTAGATTCCCTTCTGGGAGACTATATGCCCAAGGTATCTAACCTCAGTCTTGAAAAATTCACACTTTGACTCCTTAACAAAGAGTGAATTTTCCCTTAACACTTGAAATACCTTTCTTAAGTGTTCCAAGTGCTGCTCTTTTGATGCA
This sequence comes from Ceratopteris richardii, assembly GCA_020310875.1. Lineage (NCBI taxonomy): Eukaryota > Viridiplantae > Streptophyta > Polypodiopsida > Polypodiales > Pteridaceae > Ceratopteris > Ceratopteris richardii. Next base: position 83,561,042 of record CM035432.1, on the reverse strand, counting down.
CTATAGATCAGAATGTCATCCAAAAAGTCTACTACAAAGTGTCCTAGATAAGGTTGTAAAACACTATTCATGAGCTTCATGAAAGTGGCAGGAGCATTGGTGAGACCAAAAGCCATCACCGAAAACTCATAGTGCCCATATCTAGTCGTAAAACTTAGGGACATCCTCTGCCCTAATCCTGATATGATGATATCTTGATCTAAGGTCAAGCTTGGTAAAGTACCTAGCTTGATGTAACTGATCAAATAGATCTTCTAATCTAGGCATTGGAAACCTATTTTTGATAGTTACCTTATCGAGTGCTCTATAGTCTATGCAAGCCTCATAGAGCGGTCTTTCTTTTTAACTAGAAGCATTGGCGATGCCCAAGGTGAGTTACTAGGTTTAATGAAGCCCTTGTCTAAAAAATCCTGCAATTGCTTCTCAAGCTCCTCATGCTAAGAAACACTAAGCCTATAAGGTGGCCTACAAATAGGGTTAGTGTTAGTAACAACCTCAATGGCATGGTCAATATCCCCGCTCTCAGGTGGTAGCCCTCTAGGTAAGTCAGTGGGAAAAACATCTCTATACTCAAACATAAGATCCTTAAAACTTTTAACCACACACTCTTGCAAAAGAGAATAGTAGAAAATCCTATCCATATTTACATTCCTAGCATGAAAATATACATCAGATGAGTTGTCTATACAATGCTCCATATCATGACTATACAATAAAAACATCTCTTGTACATGCGGAGAATAACAAAGACTATACAACTCTAATGATGAAATGAGAGGTGCACTAGGTACATCTCTCTCTCCCTGAATACAAAATTTACTTCCATTTCTTTTCAAATTCAAGTGTGTTGTTTTGATAGCTACATTTAAGTGTGTCTCCCAACCCCCATAGCCACTCTCTTCCTAAGACTAGGTCTGTCCTCTCCATATTCATAATTTGGAAGTCCATATAATCTGTATAGTCCTGCATCTAGACTTCCAAATTGGATACCATAGTATCCCATATCCTCTTATCTTGCCCTTGCATCATAGATACGATGTATTTATGTGCATTGGGCTACTGGGGAATCTTTAATTTCTTGACCAAAGCATAGTTAATAAAATTATGAGTTGCAGAGTCATCTATCATGACCCGCACCCTGGTCCATACACAATACCATGCAGTTTAACTAGGTCATGTGGTCCAAACTGCTGTGACCACAATGACTGAGTCAAACAATAGGTGTGCTCTATATCCTCGTGCATCATCTCCACTCCCTTGCAGCTAGAGTTGCCGTGAATAGGAAGGGTCTGCACTAGGTGGACCACCTTTTTGTCCTTTTCGGGGGCCATACGAGTCTCAGGTCCCTTCTTCTTTTCTTCCCCCTTCTTGAGTGGACAATTCCACTGAGAATGGTTAGGAGACAAACACCTAAAGCACAGGTTCTCTCTTTTGGCCCTCTCAAACTGATATGTAGATAACCTAAGCCCTTGCGGTCTTTGTTTTTTAATAAAAACTTTGTTTTTCCCAAAAGGCAACTTCTTCTTGAATTTAGTCGTACTAAGAGGCTTGAGGGGCTGATCCGTCTCCATAGGAGTATATTGAGCATGGTTATGGTCCTCATAGATCTGTGCATACTTGATCGCCTCCTCAAACATCTTAGGTGCATTCCTTTTGACTTCCCTCTTTATGGCCTTATCTAAGCCTCTAACAAACCCTTTGGTCTTCTGGAAATCATCTAAGCCCTTAAGTTTCAAAATGCTCTCTATAGTGGGATAAGTAGAATGTAAGAGGCCTACCTCTCTAGCTAATCCTATCCCACTCATCCCAATTCCTCTCCTCCTCATTCCTAGGAAGAAACTTTTTTAGAAAAAGAGTCTCAAACTGAGTCCAATCAGTAGGGATAGAGTTCACCTCCTTAAGACTCATCCACCACTTGTTAGCACGCGGGCCGAGCGAGAGACTCGCCTCTAGCACACGATACTCTAGTGGGGTGCCCTTCAATTGATGCAAATCATGCCACTTTTGTAAAAAAGTGTAGATTGCATCCTTATTCCTATCTCGATCATCCCCCGTAGGTGACTCCAAGCCTTTCAGGAGGGGAGCTTCCCTAGAGCTCTCTCCTTTGTGCTTACTAGGAAGAGAAGTATCTTTCCTAGTAATATCTAGAGGAATAGGAGGGGTTTCTCTTTCCTTCCTAGCTAGGAAAGAGGTGAAGCTAGTCTAAAATGAGATCATTTGAGACTTTAGCTGCTGAATGAGAGATGTGATGCTACCAAGATCTCTCTCTAATCTAAGGGTTTGATCTTTCAAGTCTATGAATTGATCATGAGTGAAAAACTCGTCTAAAAGTTCCTCATATGTATAGTCTTCTTGCTGAGGCTCTTTCTCTTCTAAGGTTTCTTCTACTTTTTGCCCTAATTCTACTTCTTCCATTCTAGAATCAGGATCCTCTAATTGCTCTTTAGATGGAGAAGTGTGTTCAACTACTTTTTTCCCTTTAGATTCCATGTTTTACTTCCCTTCCCCCATTTGCTAACTAGAGTATGTGAAAATGAACGGAAGTAAATGCAAGAAGAAGAGAAATATATCACAAGAGCACTTCCCTGTTACAAAATGAAGTTGCGAAAGCGAAATCCAAGTGATCCTTGAAGCTCTAGGTCGCTGATTTTGAATCCTCTCCAGGCCCAAACAAAAATTGGAAATGTTCGGTTGGTCCGGAGAGGTTCTAATTACCAAAAACCAACAAGAACAATGCCCAAACCACGTAGCAATAGCCCCAACCGGGCAAATTGAGTGAAACTGAACAACTTTTGAGATTTGACAGTCCTCTCCAGTCCAAGAAATGTAGCCCATCACCTGTACTTCAAAGATATAATACTATCCCAAGTGAAAAAAGTGAGTTTTTACACGGGATGATGATAAACTAGGCGCGGAAGTGGCTGCCTAGTTCCTTCCGAAGTGCTACAGAGAGATTTTGGTTGACCAAATCTCATCCAAATCCAACATTGATGGTCTTTAAGTGAAGCTTGGGAGCATAGCTTTGTAATATGACGAAGATTTTTGAAATCGGATATCATATGAGCAAGCTGTGGTGCGACAAAGATAGGTATGTCACGGGTAGGAGGTAGTAAAGCTATTCTTCATAGAAAGGTGACTTTGAGAAGCTCAAACAGAGGAACTGAAGCTTTTCAAGAAAAACCCATGACCCATACCCCATATCCACATCCCATAATACATGTACGCATCATCATTTTGCCAACATCTTGATCCATAGCATCAATTTTGTCCTCCAATTTCAAGAAAAACTTTGAAATTTTCCCATCTCCAAGTCAAGCTTGAATAGCAATTCGAAAAGTGGAATTCAACCGCCTGAAGAGCTCATTATCCCACATTTGTGTGTGCTGCAGTGATTTATAAGGCTATATACAAGGCTGAAATGTTGTCTCCATCACCCAAGTGGAGGGAAGGAGGAGGAGGAGGAGGAGGAGAGAGACTCTCCCTCTCTCTGTCTAAGCGCGTGAGAGGTGCTGCTAGACTTCCTCACATGGATGACGGCTATCGGCTTGCCTCGATTCTTGTACCTGCTCTGGTACCATTGTGGTGCTGCCTCCAAGGAATCCCCTTGTTTTTTAATTAGCTCTGCACTCACTTCGAGGTTGAATGCTTCTCTGAACTAGATGACGCACAGAGATAGATGCTCGAATTACCCCCCAACCGCATACCTCCCTTGACTTGATGCTCCTTAATTTGGAGTAACTAATGTGGCATCTCACATGGGTGCCACATGGCACTCATGTGTGTGCCCTTCTAATGGAGCCTAAGAGATGGTTCATACCATCTCTTCAATAAGGAGTCCCCTCATAACAGCAAAAATATGTTAAAGTATCATTGTATAATACTCTCTCATGATATGGAGAGAAATTTAGGATTTTTGTAATGGAAGGATGCGTTTGAGCACTTCAAAAATCACATTTCCTCTCTTTTCTCGGACACCTCCACATGTTGACTAGTTTTGCATGTCATACTTGTAGAGGTCACATCTTAGTTTAGGAAAGTCCAAATTGGAAGTTTTATGGCTCATTTCTAAGATTACAAGATCTATTTTCATATTATGCAAAGAAATTTTCAAAATTATGTATTTTTTTAGCTCCCTACAGGTCTAGAAATTTTGATAGTTTTTGGCAACTACATTCCAAAAGCGATATCTTTCAAATTGGGTAGGAGTTTGAAGTGATTTCACTTCAAGGCCTTTACACATGATGTACATTACCTTTTATGATTGCTTTTAGTCTTGAAAAATTTTGACTTGAAATGGATTACATGTGCATTTTTGGGCATATTTGCATCATTTTTTGTAATCATTTGACCATGTTTGATGTTTTGGGAAGTCATATAAATCCATTAGACATTTGAAAATATATTCTAAGACCTGAAGAAAAAAGTAAAGAGTTCTTGAAGCTCTTCAAAAATCTTGGATGCATTCAATTATGACATCAAACCATTTAGGGACATATGACTTATATCTTTAGGCATTATGGTTTATGTTTTGGCATGTTAAAATATACATACATGGATGTGTGATTGAAATGCATCCATAAAGGTTGATCATTGTTTTAAGTTTAAAAGATAGATCAACTTGCTAGAAATACACTTATTTGATGATTTTTAGGAAATGTAATTGTAGGTAATTAAGAGAATATGCAACAATGATTTTGTTGCAAGCATGTTGTGTTTTTTGCAGGTTATGGAACTTGATGCTTGAGTATATGGATTGTATGCCATGGGCTTGCAAATCCCTATGTTATTGTTAATGGCATTTTTGCCATAGGCTTGCAAGGTCTTAATGCTTATGATATGGTTAAAATTTTTTAGAGATCCATTTCCTTGACAAAATGCTAACAAATTTTTTTCCTTCTCATGGCATTATATACACACTTATCTTTAGGTAGAATTTTATGCCATGGTAACATGCATCCATTGCAAACATCAATAACTTGTAATCATGCTTGTAATCATGAATCTTATGGACTTATGACCATGAAAATTCCTTAGTTAAGGAAACTTCATTTGTAATTGGATCCTGAGAAATAATCCTTATGGATTTAGTTTATAGGATTGCTAAGGGAAAGGATATACACCTTCATCATTAGGATTATGCACAAGCAATCCTATAGGTTTTAAAAAGTTGCATAGAGAATTATGGAAGATATATTTATGATCATCTCCAATGTACTAAAGGTTTATTTACCTTCAAAAGAGTCTCATGATATGGTTAGGAGACTATGGGGTATCATGAGGTATGCCCAAAGAGTGATTAGTTTCACTGTTGCAGATCACATGAGTAAAATAGTGAAGAATTCTTTGCTAAACTACTAAGAAAAACAATGAAGGGATCATAGAGATGGGTTTTATGAGAGAGCATTGACAACCGCTAGTGTGATTCAAGTGATGGTCAGGAAGGTCATAATGATGGTACTAGCCCATCAACATTCTATCCTTTACCTTTAGCATTCTTTAAAGTGTAGCAATCTTTCTTCATGTGCACTTTCTTATGACAATAATGGCATTCGATATCCATCGTCCTTCATTTACTTATACTTTTATTCCATTGACCATTCTTTTCCTTGTTCTTGCTCCTGCCAAGTTGCTGATTCTTTTCTTGGTAAGAATCACAAACATTTTATGCATCTGCACTCTGAGTGCCAACCATAGATTTTCTATGAATCTCCTCACTCAAGAGTGCTTCATGTATGTCATCATAGACCACTTAGCACTAGGTGCACTATTGCCAATATCTGTGTAGAATGTATCCCATAATGAAGGCAAGGTGCATAACAACAAGACAACTTTCATTTCATTATCCATCTCCATTTTTTGAGCTTGTAACTAAGAGAATAAGCATCAAACTCATTCAAATGAGCAGCAACACTATCAATTTCTTTCATGCAAAATTCATATAACTTTCTCATCATATATAATTTATTTGATGCCATTTCTTTTTCATATGTATTGCTTAACTTCTTCCAAAGATCCTTTGCACTTTCAAATTCCAATACTGTAAAGTAAACATTATCTGCCAGGTGCAATCGAATGGTAGACCTAGCCATTCCATCCAACTTATCCCAGTCATCTTCATCCATGTCAACATGCTTCTGTGAGATTCCATTTACTGACTTCCAATGCCTCCTCTGAATCAGAACATCTTTAATATAATTCTTCCATAGGGCAAAGTTTTTGCCATCAAATTTTCGAATCTCAAAATGGTCTTGCCCTACAAGTTGTAGCTCCTCCTGGGAAGACTGGCACTAGAGCCTCATCCACCATACATGCTTGAGATCTCTGATGCCATGATGATAGAGAATTGACTAGAATGATAATGGAGCTAGAAGAATCCAAACACCACTAAGGCTCACAAAAGGATGAACAAGTGTCAAATTCTAGGAAAAATTTAATAGTCTACCGAGAAAAATGGATTAATGAATAGTAATGACCAACCAAAAGGATTATGTGATAATATATGTGCTCTCACCAATAAGTGTAACAAGGAGTAAATTGACCATTGCATAGTTGAAAAAAAATATATGGAAGATGTTTGTCAGTGTTCCTAAACATGTGTGTAGACTAAGGAGAGTCTTATGTGGGCTAAAGCAATCTCTAAGAGCTTGGAATCATAGACTTGTAACTCACTTGCAATATAAAGGTGTTATCGCTAGGTTGGGTTCACATAGAGACGGCAAAACGAACACTCAGAAGTGCACTATTCCAAGTGGAAAACTAAGAAAATGACTGTTGATATATTTAGGTAGTGATATGTGTGAACACACTAGGACCGCCGGGGCACTTTTTTCCCTCTTTAGGAGGTTTTTTTCCCCCGGCTTGTATATACGCCTATTGCCCTAATGGGCTACTTATCTTTGTACATTCTCTAGTAATACATTCAGTATTGTGTGTTTGTGCTCCAAGCTTCTTCTTCTTCCTTGTGCTGTTCGCCTGCTCCTGCAGACGTCTAACTCCAACAATTGGTATCAGAGCAGGTCGTCGCTTCATCTAGGGCACCATCGACACTCCTCCGTTTCCAGTCTCAGAATCGCACGAAATCGCGATTTGAGCTCGTTTCGGCCTCCGAACGCACTATCGCAGCGCTTGTGCAGGCTATTTCGTCTTTTTGTGCCAAAGGTGTATACCAGTTTTTGTTCGCCAGTTTAAGCGTCTCGAAGTCTGCTACAAGTCTAGTAGAACTCGTCTGGGCAGTTCTGTTCAACTTTTTGAGATACAGTCAATTTTCTGCATCAAGCTATTTTAGTCACCGGCCATGGCTGAAAGCAGTGATGTATTCCGTATGTTGGCTGTTGAGGATAAGTTGGATGGTACCAAGTACCCATTATGGGCTTATATGATGCGACATGTTTTGGTTGCAAAAGGATTGTGGAACATTGTGCAGGGTGTTGAAAGACGTCCTGTTACACCTGTAACGACAGGTACTACAAATACAGCTGCTGGAGCTGATAAAGATGGTGTCGAAGATGATATTCCGTAGATTCTTGTTTGTGCTGCTGTTTCTATTGCACCTACTGTAGAGCAGATTCGTTGGGATGGCAGAGATGCCCAGGCACATGCATTGATAGCTTTGTCTGTCAAACGTGCCATTATTCCTCATATTCGCTCTTGCAGAACAGCTAAGGATGCTTGGGATACACTTAACACTTTGTACCAGGCTAGGAATGAGGCTCGTGTTGCTTACCTCCGAAAACACTTGGAGAGTGAGCACATGAATGAAGGTGATTCTATGGACAGTTTTCTCACAAAGATCAAAGACCTGAAGGAACAATTGATTTCTGCTGATGAGGTTATACCAGATAGCTCACTTGTGCAGACCATTCTGAATGGTCTTCCTGATTCATATAAGAGTTTTGCTTCTACTCTTCGGTTGATGATGAAAGGCAATCCGAATGCCTTATCATTTGAGGAGTTAGTCTCTGTTCTATTGCAGGAAGATCAGTCTAGGCAGAATAGGTCCATTATGCGTGTTGCAGATCAAGCTTTTCTGGCTAGTCAGAAGGGCAAAGGAAAATGGAGCTCTTCTACTAGTAAGCAGAAATCTGCAAATGCTGCACAATTGAAGAACCAGGATAAAGATGAGAAGAAATCAGAAAAGAAGAAATTGTTTTGCAAGTACTGTAAAGGAAATGATCATATCATAAAGAACTGTCCAAAACTGGCTGCAAAAGAGGCAAAGAAGAAAGAGGCTGGAATGGTTGTTGCAGAGGCCTCTACACCAAAAATAGAGTCTGCAAATCTTGTGCAGGAAGAAGAATGGGCGTTTACTACTGTTTGTAGTTTTGATCCATCTTCTCATGAGCAGTGCATGTCTGGAGTGGACGCAGACGTTCTTTGAAAGTGGGGCGACCAAAAATATTACCTCACAGTGCAGTTTCTTCTCTTACCTCGAGCCTACCCCTATAGGGAATACTGTCACATGCGCTAACAACTCCTCTTATCCTGTTATGGGAGTTGGTAAGATCATTCTGACTACTACTGATGGTAGTTCTTTCACCTTGTCAGATGCCTTATGTGTGCCAGGGATCAAGAAGAATCTGTTATCAGTTTCTGCATTAGCCAAGATTGGCTTGGTTGTGAAATTTGTTGATGACAGGTGTACAGTTCATGATCTATCAAATGGCGATGTGATTATTGCTTCTGGCATTTTATGTCGTGGGCTGTATAAGCTCATAGACTATGAAAGATCTGTGAATGATTCGGCATGTGCAGTTCATGATTCTCAGGCTATGTCAGATGCAAAGTGTTGCTCTAGCACAATGGTGAGAACCACGTTAAGAAGCTCCACCTCCTTAATGTCAATCCGCGGAAGAGATAGGAGTGATATGAAGATCGTGAATGTGAGATGAAGTGAGAGTGAAGGTGAGAAGCATAGAAATGCACACACACATACACACACACTACGAAGAGACAAGCAAGACACAATGGAAGGTGAGAACTCAACTCTATTACTCAAGAACACTATTACAAGCTCAAAAGAACTCTAACCTCAAACAAGCTAACCTCAAAAATGAGCTCTCTAGCTCTTTTTATAGTTTCTAGACTAGTTTTGACCGGTTTCACATCTAGTGACCGGCCTAGTTAAAAATTAGGTCCTAGATGCTATTTGGAAGGGTAAACGATGTCAAAAAATAAAGAAAATTGATACGCTTGTTCTATCTAAGCTCCTCAAGCTCGAGGACTCCTCGGCTTGCACAAAATGGAGCTATGGATTACAAAATGGGGTTTTCTATGTTACATATGTTACAATAGTGATGAAAATCACTGTTGGAGGTTTTTGAAAAGTATTTTTAGAACATGATTCTTTGAAAAAAGATTCCACTAGCTTCCTGCTCCGTCGTTACATGCTTCCGCGTCGTCTGTGCCTCTGGCTGCTTCCAACACCCCCCTCCCTCTCGCTTCTGTCGTCCCTGACAGAACCTTGCTGTGAGGTCTGCCGGATATAGCTCTGTAGGAGGTCTTGAGCGAGGGTGTGCTCAGAGATACGAATGCCTCGGGCCAGATCTGCCTCGAGTTTCTCCCAGTCGATTGGTTGCGGTTCTTCCGGTGGCGGGAGCTGATAGTGTGTGGAATAGACCATTCGTTCACAGGCAAATAATTGTAATAAATGTGTAGGCCTGCTTATGAATACCTCTGAATGGTATTCCCAAAAGCCGGTTGTGAACATCTCTTCGAATGTCTGCTTGTAGCACGCCGGTAGGTACTTTATTCTGCAGTGCCAGGCATAACACACCCGTAGCGATGGCGTTGTACTCATATCATATACCAGATCGAAATTGCCATGCTCAAAGCCCGGGGTGTTGACATGTGGTGCCTTGACGCGTCGGAAGACTTTAAAAATCATTTGCATCATGTCAAAGATTTTGACAGTCATATGCGCCGCTATATCGTCCATATGCTTTAATCTAGGGAGCCAGTGGCGAATTGTAGCCATCATGTAGCCAACAGTTGGTAACTCAATGGGTGGCTTAAAATAGGGGTAATTCAACCAGTCTTGGCACTGCTTATTGTTTTGTACCTTAATAGCAAAGGCAGTCCAGGAGCGGCGTCGTGGCACTGGTCCCAAACACGGGTTATACTTCAAATGCAAAGGTGCCTTTACCCATGTACTCATCATCTCTGGATACTGCTGTAGTAAATCTTTTCGCCACTCTGGTTGATAGATCCTTCCTTGTTGTGCATCTAGTGGCAAATCATCCGCTCGAATTGAGTTGCATGCGATGGTTTCTTACCTGTCTCTTTCTCAATGGCTAACTGGTATTCGGCCATTAACATGAAATACGGTTTATACTGGAGCTCATGCCCAGATATGTATCGTCGCGGGGCCAAATGAGCAAAGAATGGAGATTGTAAAATTCTTTCTTCTATCATCGCCATGGCATGTAATTGTGCCTCTACTATAGCTGAGTGCGTTGTTCCAAGTTCCTCAATAGTCTTCATCAACGCGGGGGTCGGAAGTTTGTACGTCATCTGACCTTCGGCCGTGACGCGTCCGCCTGGGATGGGTTGTGGCTCGTATGCCTCTTCAAACGTTTCCTCCACCGGGATGGTGACCGTTTCTTCCTCAGCTGGAAGCTCAGGTGGGGAATCTGGCCTTGGTGGCGCTTCATATACTGCAATCCTGGATTCAAGGGTCGATACTTGGGCTCGTAATGAGTTGAGTTCCTCTAGGAGGTCAGGAGAGGGGTCCACAGGTGCTGGTATGTCTTGGTGTGCCGGTTCTCGTAACTGGAGTAATTTGTGATCTTCTTTGAGTTTCTGTAACTCCTCGTTCATGCGGTCGTATTCATCTAGTAATCTTACATGATCGTCTAGCAGCATCCTCATCGAGTCTGAAGGAATGGCTTTGAACTTGCTAGGACTGAGTGGTTGGTCTGGGTGGTCGAGCGCTGCTTCTAAGTTTTCTCGGTTCTGATCCTGTAAGCGCTGGTTTTCTTCCTTGGCGGCTGCTAGGTGTCTTCGTAGTAAGCCCATGTTTCGTGTTAGCGTTGCATTGCGGACTGTCTGGGCTCTTAATAAGTTATCCAGGTCAGCAGTGGCTTCCTTGGTCTTTTCTTCGCTTTCTAGTTCCAATTTGTGATAAGCCTTGCGTAATTCCTGGTATCGGGTGTTCAGAGAGGCATTCTCAATAGACAATAAATTAAGCTGCGACTGTAAGTCATTGGTTGTCTTCTGCAGCTGCTGATAATTATCACCAAGAGATGTGAACTCATCTCTTACTTGCGTCATACACATGAACATCTGTCGGAATGCATTATCTACAGTGGGTGATAGTATTAATGGGGTGCTAAATGAAGATGCAGTTGGTGTAGATGCAACGGGAATGGGGAATGGGGATGGGAAGGTGGATGATGTAGTGATTTTTGAAAATTGTGATGTGCTTAAAAATGTTTGTGCCGTGAGTGAAGTGAGTGATGGTGCTGTGGGTGGTGAGATGTCCATGTCAATGGACGTATCTAGTGCGGTGACCGTGAATATGGGTGTGATCGTGGGTACTCGTGCTGGTGTAAATACGGGATTTACAAAGGTTGAGGGGTAATTTACAGGGGGGCTGGCTGGAGCAGCTTGGTAGAAAGGGGAAAGAGGGGTTACAGTGGGTCGGGGAGGTGAGACGGGGGAGAAGGTTAATGGTGGTGGGAATGGGAAAAGGGGTCGTGGAGTTGTGGGGAAAGATGGAAGAGATTGATGAAGGAATGGGTTGGATAGAAAGGTGGGTGTGGGAGGGGGTAGACTAGGGCTAATGGATGCGGGAATTGTGGGGTTAGTGGTCGTAAAGGCAATTCCTGCAAGGCCACCGGCGAATGAAGATGTTGGTCTGGGGGAAGGAGGGTGAAGAGGGGAGGCTGGATGGACGGGCGTGAGAGAGGGGCGGTTGGGGTGGTCGGTACTTCCGTGACTACTGAGGTTTGTACAGCTGTAGCGCGAGGTGGGGAATCTACAAAGATGGTTTCTACAGCCAACGAACTTTCGGGGACGAGGCGTGCCTCCCTGGCTTGTTCTGAAGATTGTGCTCCGGTTGGTACACGAATGTATTCGCCGGGCTTTGAAAGTAGTCGTACTCTGCGGGGGTCAAACTGTGGTAGTGGTTTTTGTTGCAAGTACCTGAGTGCTTCGTTGGAGCCTACTGATTTGACTAACTCTCTGAATCCTTTGATGTATGCATCTTCGAATCCGCCTGTGACAAGTTCTTGTTCTATTATTGTTTGACTCTCTTCCTCTGTCAGCTTTTTGCGTGCCCAAACTTTTTCCATAGTTCTATACAGCTTCTTGATAGCTAGTGTGTAAGCTGCTGCTTCGTAACTTTCATCTTCATGGGTACTTGTATCACCATGTGTGTCTGTTTGTTGGCCTTGGCCATCTATCTGTTCATGCTCTTGGGATTCCTGTGTTCCCTGGCTAGCTTCGTCGTCTCCTTTGTCATCATCGGTTGCTGTTCTTTCGTCATCAGAGCTGGACACGATCTGTCCTTGTGGCTGATCCCTGGGTGTGGTAGGGTAGCTAGGCCTTTCAAATTCTTGAGAAAACAATTGTCCTTCTGAAAACTGGAACTCATTGGAGAATGCATCGGGCATCTCAAAGTCAAAAGTTTGGTCCAGTGGCTCTGCTTGTCCTGCTTCTAAATGGGGTATTGGAAAAGAGAAAGCTTCCGCACCAATAGTGGTGGGAAGTTCAGCTGCTGTGGTGATAGGTTCTGTGGTTGTGGCTGCTTGGGGTGCAACAGTACTGGTGGTGCCCTCCGGCGTAACTGGTCTTGATAACCGTATACGAATTGGTGGTACCGTGGGAGTGGCTGCTGTTGGTGACTGCTCTGGAGATGGTTGTGGCGAGGGTGATTCTGGGACTTGTAGGCACGGGATAGTACCTCTCATCCGTTTTCCGGCTCTACCTTTGCTAGACTTTCTCGCCTTCCTAGTGGTGCCTTTAAATGCTTTCAGTTCCTCACTGGTCATGGAACGCTCAATTGGTAAGTCATACGCCAAGCACATATATATGATCCTGGTGAGGGCGTAGCACCCATTGATTACCTTCTTTCGCTCCCACTTATGTTGTGCCAAATAGAGCTGATCAATGATCCAGCTGGCTAGATCAACCGTTTGAGGTCCAGTACATGCTAAGTACAATCCAAACCAGATTCTCTTGTGAGGCATGGTAAAACGATCCTGAGCTGGGAAAGCAAAGTGCTGCATGCATATCCGTAATGGCTTAGAGAGCTCAGGTGTTATAGCAGAAATATCCTCCCATTTAGTTACGTCACCACGTTTCATCTGCTCTGGGACTAGCCGTTCTCTCTCCGTCGGAGTGTGTGTTCCACGTATTTTCAGAGCTGTGCGAATTAAATCTTTAGACAAATAAAACCTTCTGAATGGAGGATCATTTACCAAGGATGGTAACATGAATGTGCCTGGTAGATCCTTGTTCTCTGAAGCCGTTAAGGTGGTTACCAAGTAAAAACATCTGTAAAAATCGGGTTTAGGTAGAGGGTCGCTAAACTACTCTGTAAATCCCGCTCGTGCCCAAACGTGCGTTAGATCTTGTGTATTCTGTAGTCCTTCAAATTCTCTTGACAAGAACTGGTACTTGGTCCATGTGCGAAGATCAAATGCCAAATTGGCCTCAAATATGAAATCAGCGTCTGCTAATGGTCCTGCTAGGCCTTGAAACCAATGAGAATTACGATGAATCTTCTCAGTATATCCTCTAGGAGGATCATCGATTTGCATGGGTCCTGGAAAACCTTGAAACTCTGGTGGTTGCATCGTCGGATGAGATTCCGCTAGTAATTCTCCAATAGTGGCCATTGGTGCACTGGGGCCAGCTTCTGATGGTCCTGCTTCGGTTTGCATGATGACTGATGAGCTAATGGAAAAGATCTGCTACAAAAGATTAACACATTAGTATGGAAATTAATTATGATCCCATTAAGGTGAGACCGCAATCCCTTTCCATAACCGATGTGTAACCCGTGTAGCCAAGTGTCGTGAAGTGATTGATGCAATGATTCTTTGTAGAGCTAATGCAGGTCTCTAGACACCTACATGGTTCAGATTATGCCTACAATTCTTGATGAGCTTTTATTATGCATGATGTGGGGTTTGGGTGTATGAATTTATACAAGGTTTGGTTGAGGGTGAATTATTACAAGGGTGGAGTTTAAATGGGGTGGGAAAATTGTTAGATAATGGGGTACAAGAAGACGTTTGGATACGTTTCGGTATCCATTTCCTAAGAGTCTTGGAGTGGGTGGTATGTTTCTGCTGAGGGACAAAAAGCGGTATCGGGTTTGGTGGTATTGAAGGATGAAAAGATTTCGGAGGGGTATATATTACATGGCTAGAGGGTTGGGCTATAATACATTGTTTGGGTACCCAAATCTGCATGGGTGTGGGTCTATGGATAAGATACTTCTTGGCGATCCAAATCTGCCGAGTATTTGTACTTGGGGAAGAAGATCGAGGGGACTTTGGATGCTGACTCTGCTTCTGTTGAAACTTTGTCCTGCTCTCGTCTGCAGTGTTGCCAATAGCCTGTGGTTGCTGTCCTTTTGGCACCCATATTTGTTTCGTGCCACTTGTTCTGTGATGTTGATACTGCTGCTTTCCTTGCCTTGTCTGGTAGTGTCGTCGGTCTGGGTTCCTCTATTGTGGTTGACTCCTTCGAGGTTGGGTTTGAGAGGTCCAATGGACGCTCTGCTTTGGAAAAGAAGGGAGATCCAACACTTGCGTGACCTGCCCATTAGGAAGTGATTCGTTCTTTATCTTTAATCTAGGCCAGTCCGCAGCAAGTTTGGAAGGATGAGCACCGCAGGGTGTTGTGCTCATTTGGCCGCTGATGCAACCCACCTGACCGCTGATTGTGTTCAACTGCCCTAGCGGTTGGGTAGCTGCCCCTTCTAGTTTGCAGGAAGCCCCAGGGAAGATCTCCTGTCGTCCTTCTGATTGACAACTGTCCATAGCCAAGCCCGAGTGGGTTGGTGTAGACGTAACGTGACTGGTCTGACCCAAGATCTTTCGGTCTTCCGTCGCATGCGATTCATAGGGTCTAGGGTTACAAACCTCAATCGGAATGCAATTAGGGAAGTCAAGCGGTATCACTCGCTTCTGCTCTAAGGTTCCAATCTGTAAGGAGCCTTGTCTAAGATTTAGGTCCACTGAGTGATCGTATAGCCAATCTTGGCCAAGGATTAGGGGTTCTATCAGGTCGTCATCATGGCATACTAATAGCTTCGTTGTCATGGTCACATCCTTAAGGAGGATAGGAAGGTCCACCTCACCCATGCAAGGGGTTTCCATGCCTCCTAGCCCTATGAGGTATGCCTCAATTGGTCGCATTTCTATCCCTGAATCCTTATAGTGGGACCATCTAATAGCACTAGTCGCAGCACCTGAGTCAATTAAAGCCCTGAGCTCTTGGCAAGGGTTGTCGTGCTCTAGCCTGACTGTAATGAATGGTCTCCTGTCCACTATACTAGGATGAGTGGTTGACTTTACTTGACACATGGCCATGGGGTATCTGGGTGTAGTTTCCAGATGGTTATAATGTTCTCTGCCTAGTCCTTGTCTTCTTAACTTCATGCGTTTAATGCGTTCTATTGCTTCTGCCTGAGCTTCCGCTCGTATTCTATTTTCTTCCTCCTTACGCTTCTTTGCCAACGTGAGTCGTCTAAGCATATCCTCAGTAAGAGGTTCCTGATATAACTTGACTCTACAGCCACTAATGTAATTAGGCATTATGTCTCCATCTAAGGTGGCTAACTGTACTGCTCCACTTGTTGAGAGTCTGTTAATGATCATAGGTCCATAACCTCGCTTTTCTAACTTACGTGCGTGTTGCTTTAGCGTATATACTAGAACTAAATCTCCTTCTTTTAGGCCTTTATCCTTCACATGCGCATCAAAATATGCTTTCTGTCGCTTCTTCGCTGCATATATTCCTGCTGCCGCCTTTAGCCTGGTTTCTCCTAATCGTTCCAAGTCCATTATTCTCGCTGATAATTCATGGCCGGTCCACTGATGTTCTTGTGCAACCTTAAGGGTCGGTATCAAGAAGTCCAAAGGAAGCACATCATTCTGACCAAAAACCATCTGAAAGGGAGTTGCATTGAGTACGGTCTTGTAGGCCACTCGATATGCCCAAACAGCGTGGTGTAACTGTTTGTCCCAATCTGAACGTTTGTTGTTCACGAGTTTCGTCAGTACGTTACAAAGGATCTTGTTAGTGCTTTCAGCCTGACCATTGGCCTGAGGATGATATGGTGCGGATTTCTTGTGAATCACCATAAAATCCTGTAACAAATATGATGGAGAGTGTTAATCTCCAAAAGAACAAGTTAACCTTGAATTTAGATCACCTCTATATCAAGATCAACTTTAGACTCCACCTAATTTAGAGAATCTTCACCAAATTATCAGAAAATTGATTATTCTGAAAATTTCAGTTTCTTCAGAAAAGTCTGCTGCAGATTAGTCACTCATTGACTAATCAATCCTGTAAAGTTTTTGATAAAACTTTGCACAACACTTCGCCTTAAGGTTGCGCAACTTTGCCAAGTTAAATCTCTCAAAAAGATTAAGTACACACTGAGAAATGTGTGAAACACTTTACCTATGTCTGAAAGTGCTTCTCTGCAATGGCGACTTTGACACCTGCAACTTCTTAGCACTGGTTCTCCCAAAGTAAATCCCGTTTGATCAAGATCTTTTAGCCATAGATAGCTTACCTTCCAACTTAGATTTTAAGCCCTCATTTGTGTAAAACTTTACACTGTAGACTGAGCAATGATCATTTCATTGAAGATGAAATGTGCGCTAGATTTCTCGACTGTTAGAACATTCTTACATATGAATGTTCCTAATCAAAATTCTCACAGCCTGATTACAATTAACCTCTCAAATTCTAGCCATAGATAGATTAGCTATGGACTTAGATACGTGCAAAAGAATTTCTCAAAAGATTAAACACAGAGGGAGCAGACAGCAAAATATCGGGCGCAGAATTTTTCGATTTCTCAGAAAATTTACATCTAAGTGAGGATGGACAATTCACTCACTCTTCATGTGTCTAAATGACACTAATTTCTCTCTCCCTATTCTCAAATCTCTTCTGCTCTACTTGCCCGACATTTTCAAACATATTTATAGATGAATATATACAAGTGTATGACTTAAACAAGAGTATAAGTCAGCTAATGTACATATGTGTACATATCTTTGAGTTTTCTGAAAATGTCCTTCCTTCAACCATCTGACTTTGTTTCCTTCTTGTCTCCTTGACTTCATTTCTCCATAATCCTTCAATTGATGATTGTCATGCACCAACAGCTCCCCCTCAATCATTAATTGAGGTTCTTTTCTATCTTCTTTACTCCAGCCATATCCTTGAATCTTTGTAGTTTTGGTCCATCTAGACTTTTAGTCATCATATCTGCAACTTGATCTTTTGTGGGAGTGTGTATGACTTCAATCTCTTTCTCAATGACCTTCTCTCTCAGAAAATGATACTGTATTTCAATATGCTTAGTTCTAGCATGAAATACAGGATTAGCTGCCAAGTATAATGAACTCATATTGTCTCCACAAATAATAGGAGTACTCTGAATCACATCAAAAACTTTCAAAAGTGTCTTTAACCATATTACCTCTTTTGCAGCTTCCACCATACCTTTATATTCTGCCTCTGTAGATGACAAAGCAACTGTATGTTGCTTCTTGGAACACCATGAAATCAATTTGTCTCCTACATAGCACAAGTATCCATGTGTTGATCTTCTATCATCCACATTACCTGCCCAATCTGCATCACTATATATCTTGATTCTTGTATCTGAAGTAAACCCATAGTACAACCCTTCTTTGAGTGTACCCTTGATGTACCTAAGTACTCTTTGTCCTGCAACCCAATGTTCCTTTCTAGGACAATGCATGAATTGTGAAAGCATACCAACTGCATATGACAAGTCAGGCCTTGTCAATGTAGCATAAATCAAGCTACCAACCAAACTTTGATAGAGTTTCATATCTCTGAACTCTTCTCCTCCAAACCTAGACAATTTATGGTTCACTTCCAAAGGTGTAGGTGCAACCCTGCAATCTTCCATTTTAAATTTGGTTAGCAAATTTTTAAGATACCTTTCTTGGGTCACATATACTCCATGTTGAGTATAAGAAATCTCCATTCCCAAGAAGAATGATAGGTTCCCCAAATCACTAATTTTGAACTCTTTCTCCATCTGCTTTTTGATCATTTGTATCCCCTTATCATCTGTTCCTGTAAGTATTATGTCATCAACATAAATACACACATAAATAAACCCATCTTCACTTGCTTTGACTAGCAAGCTACTATCTGCCTTTGATGCTTGAAATCCAAGATCATTCAAGAATTTTACAATCCTATAATTCCAAGCCCTTGGGGCTTGCTTCAACCCATACAAAGCTCTCTTGAGCTTACATACATAATTTGGACTCATTTGATCTTTGAACCCATCTGGTTGCTCCATGTAGACTTCATCTGAAATGTAACCATTCAAGAAAGCATTTTTAACATCTAATTGAGACAACTTCCAACCTTTACAAGCAGCAATTGCTATGAGTGTCCTGATGGTTGTCATCTTTGCCACAGGACTATAAGTCTCATCATAGTCCACTCCATATGTCTGTGCATACCCTTTCACAACAAGTCTAGCTTTGTACCTAGACACACTTCCATCTGCAAATCTTTTAGTCTTGTAAACCCACTTACATCCAATGATCTTCTGACTATTAGGTTTAGGAACCAAATCCCATGTTTGATTCTCTATCAATGCATCATACTCCTCTTGCATAGCATCTTCCCAATTCTTCTTCCCTTTGGCTTCTTCATATGTAGAAGGGTCTTCATCTGCTTTTACCAAATAAGCATAATCTTTAGTAGTCAAGAATGAAGTGTCATAGCTATACCTTGTAGGTTGCCATTTGTGCCTTGATGACCTTCTAACTTCTGCACTTCTTGAAGTTTCTGGTTCATCACATTCTGGATCAAACCTTGGCCTCTCTTCAACTTCAACCTGCACTTCATTGTTCTCACTTTCATCAAGTAATTGAATCTTTGCTTTACCTTTTCTTTGATCCACTACTTCTTCATCATCTGCATGTACATTATATTTACCTGCATACCAAGTACCTTGCTCATCAAATGTAACATCCTTGGATACAATAAATTGCTTTGTGGATGGACTCCACAACCTGTATCCCATTTGCTTATCATCATAACCAATGAATACATACTTCTCTGCCTTAGGCTCCAACTTATGCCTCAATTGAGATGGCACATATGCATATGCCAAGCATCCAAATATTCTGCAATGATCCAAGGTAGGTTTCTTACCCCACCAAGCTTCATATGGTGTCATACCCTGCAAAGCTTTACAAGGCAATCTATTAACCAAATATGTAGCTGTATTAACAGCCTCAGCCCACAAATAATTTGGGCAATTCTTCTCTTTCATCATGGACCTTGCAAACTCAACAAGAGTCCTATTTCTTCTTTCTGCTACCCCATTCTGTTGAGGAGAGTACCTGCAAGTAACTTCTCTCTTTATACCTGCATTCCACAAATAATCATTGAACTCATTTGAAAAATACTCTCCCCCTCCATCTGACCTTAGTCTCTTCAATTTTTGACCTGTAATCCTTTCTGCATATGCATGATAGTGTTTAAATGTATTAAACACTTTTGACTTTTCCTTAATCACATAAATTGTGATCCACCTGGTAGCATCATCAACATATATGACATAATATCTTGAACCATTTATACTAAAGTCCTTTGAAGGACCCCACACATCTGTATGCACCAATTCAAGTCTTTCTGAATACATAAATCCATGCTTGGAATAGGATTGCTTATGAGCCTTACCTAATTGACATGCCTCACATCTGTATGTCATGTGTTGACCTGCAATGTTAGGCATTCCAGGCACTGAATCATTGTTAATCATTTCTTTGATACCTCTTTCATTAAAGTGTCCAAGTCTTTTGTGCCAAAGATCCAATTCTGACACCTTCTGCTCTCCATATGTGAACATAGCATGTCCAACATTTCCTTGTACCTTCAATGTGAAAAGCCTTCCTTCTTTCTTTCCTGCAATAACTTGTTTATACCCTTGACTAGGGTCTTCCACATAAACTCCATCATTTGTGAACCTTACCTCATATCCTTTTTCCACAATTTGACCTACACTGATCAAATTCTTTGGAATTGTGGGAACATAAAGTACCTTACTCAGAAGAGTGCTCCCATCCTTAGCTTTGACTGAACCAATTGACTTTACCTTATGCTTTGTATTATCACCTGTCTGCACTGTATGATTAATTGCATTATGATCTAGGTCAGTCATCAAAGCAATATTTCCACTTAAATGATTACTACATCCTGAATCAATATAGAACACTCTCATGTCCTCATGTGAGGTTTCACATGTATTCATAATGAGAGTCGAATCCTCCTTTTGATCTGATGCATAGTTGTAGTAGGTGTTATTATAGGATTGACTTTGGAAGTTTCTTCCACCACCTCTTCCAAAAGAATTCCTACCACCTCTACCTCTGAAATTTCCTCTCTGAAATCTACCTCCTCTTCCTCTTTGATTAAAGTTCTGATAATTACCATTGTTTTGATTATTATGCCAACAATCATGAGATAGATGATTGGTCTTACCACATATCCAACAAGCTCTTGCATTCTCTTTGTTGTTTCTGCCTCTTCCTCTACTTCTGCCATTTCCTCTTCCTCTTATGAAGTTTGCTTGGTTTGATGTACCTTCTTCTTCACCTGATTGTTGCTTCCCTTTGTTGGCTTTCTTCTTGTCTTTAGAATACATTGCATGACCTGCACTCTTATCAACATCTCCTTTGATATCATTCTCAAAAGTTAGCATATGTCCTAACAATTGATTCAAATCAGGAGTAAAGTGATCTAATGAAAGTTCTGTAGATAAAATGAAAGGCTTCCATTTCTCATCTCCTCTTAGTCCTGTGAGTATTTGTCTTACCAATTTGTCTTCTTCAATATCTTCATCAACTGCACCTAAAGAATCTGCAATGTCCTTCATCTTTGTCACATAATCAGAAATTGATTGTGAGGCCTTCTTCTTGAAGGTAGTAAACTCTGCCCATAGTGAAGCCTTCCTTGATTTGGTTGTATTTTGGAAATGCTCTTCCAAAGCATTCCAAATGTCACAAGCACTTTCAAGTCCTCTAATGTGAGGAAGCAAATAGTCATTGACTGCCATGTAGATGATGCTTCTTGCTTGAGCATCCTTCTTCATCCAATTCTTCAAATCTGCAAGCTCCTCCCTAGTTGGAACACTAGGATCTCTGAATTCTGGCTTTTCTTCATCTCCTGTGATGTATCCTATCAGATCTTTGCTCATAAGGTGAGCTTCCATCCTCATAGACCATGCAGGATAGTTCTCTCTATCCAATTTTTCAATTTGGAGACTATCTCCCATCTTTACTTCACCTGTAGCTTCAAATCTTTAACCTTTACAGATAATAAATGTACCTTTACTTCGAATGTTGCTCCTTCTGATCCTTTTGATGCTCTTTGTATGTCTTCCTTTGATCTTTCTTCAATCTTTACCCTTCTGCACCTTCAAAATGTAAAGTTTTGTATTTCTGCAATAGTCGGAGTCTTCTTCACTTCAATTTTGACACAACCTGCTCTGATACCACTGATGGAGAGTGTTAATCTCCAAAAGAACAAGTTAACCTTGAATTTAGATCACCTCTATATCAAGATCAACTTTAGACTCCACCTAATTTAGAGAATCTTCACCAAATTATCAGAAAATTGATTATTCTGAAAATTTCAGTTTCTTCAGAAAAGTCTGCTGCAGATTAGTCACTCATTGACTAATCAATCCTGTAAAGTTTTTGATAAAACTTTGCACAACACTTCGCCTTAAGGTTGCGCAACTTTGCCAAGTTAAATCTCTCAAAAAGATTAAGTACACACTGAGAAATGTGTGAAACACTTTACCTATGTCTGAAAGTGCTTCTCTGCAATGGCGACTTTGACACCTGCAACTTCTTAGCACTGGTTCTCCCAAACTAAATCCCGTTTGATCAAGATCTTTTAGCCATAGATAGCTTACCTTCCAACTTAGATTTTAAGCCCTCATTTGTGTAAAACTTTACACTGTAGACTGAGCAATGATCATTTCATTGAAGATGAAATGTGCGCCAGATTTCTCGACTGTTAGAACATTCTTACATATGAATGTTCCTAATCAAAATTCTCACAGCCTGATTACAATTAACCTCTCAAATTATAGCCATAGATAGATTAGCTATGGACTTAGATACGTGCAAAAGAATTTCTCAAAAGATTAAACACAGAGGGAGCAGACAGCAAAATATCGGGCGCAGAATTTTTCGATTTCTCAGAAAATTTACATCTAAGTGAGGATGGACAATTCACTCACTCTTCATGTGTCTAAATGACACTAATTTCTCTCTCCCTATTCTCAAATCTCTTCTGCTCTACTTGCCCGACATTTTCAAACATATTTATAGATGAATATATACAAGTGTATGACTTAAACAAGAGTATAAGTCAGCTAATGTACATATGTGTACATATCTTTGAGTTTTCTGAAAATGTCCTTCCTTCAACCATCTGACTTTGTTTCCTTCTTGTCTCCTTGACTTCATTTCTCCATAATCCTTCAATTGATGATTGTCATGCACCAACAAAATATTCAATGACTTGGTTTAGAAAGTGAGTGCCTCGATCGCTCACTAACTCTATAGGCAATCCATATCTTGTAAAGACATTCTCAAATAAGAATTTTGCAATTGTGTGTGCATCATTCTTTTTCGTGGCTTTTGCCTCTACCCATTTCGTAAGATAATCTGTCGCAACAATAATGTATTCCGCATGTGTACCTTTTGCAGGGGGGTTAATGGGTCCTACAAAGTCTATACCCCACTTAGAAAATGCACGTCCGCCCATCATGGGTTTCAATGGCATTTCATCTCTGTGAGTAGGAAACTGAGTTCTTTGGCACACATCACATCTCTTTACATAGGTATGAGCATCCATGTGAAGAGTGGGCCACCATAATCCTGCAAAGAGGATGGCTTTGATTATCCTATCGGGTCCAAAATGACCTCCTGCAACACCTTGGTGTGCAGTCTCTAGTATGCTCAGATAATCGCTCTCATGAACACATTGTCTTAGATATCCATCTCGTCCTCTTTTGTATAGGTTATCGCCAATAAGTGAATAGTCGTGAGCTTCCTGCTCTAGACTACGTTGTCGAGCTAAGGTCATGCCTTGAGGGAATGTGTTCGTCCTCAAGTACGTCACTAAAGGTTCACTCCAGTCTGGTGTGAGAGACACGTGATATAATGTAGCATGCTCTACTGGTGGTCTTTCACAACAAGCATGGCATTCTTTACACAACTTGTAGACATCTGCTTCCATCGTAGGCCAATATACTCCTAGCCTATGCAGAGTCTGTAATGTTCGATGTTTTGAATGATGTTGCTTTAATGCACCTATGTGTGCTAATTGCAACCAATTCGCATGTTCTGATTCATCTACACAACAAGCAAGAATCTTTTGATTATCCTGTTTATATATGCTTCCTTCCATTATTTGGTATCTCTGAGACTTGGTAATCTCTCCCTCTTTGATCTTTATCCTAGGATTCTTGGGTCCATATGTGAGAATAGGGACTATAGGTTTAGCCCATTCTGGTGCGATCTCAAGGTTAAACAAGTATGCATCTGGTAGATCATCCGCTACTCCAAGAGGAGCTTTTCCTGAGGTTAATCTTGAAAGGTGGTCAGCTCTAAGATGTGTCTTTCCTTTCCTGACTACTACTTCAAAATCATATTCCATGAGTAATAGAAACCATCGTATTAGTCGTCCTGTGTTACATGGCTTGTTGACTAAGTACAATAGGGCTTGATGATCTGTAAAGAACTTGAATTTGTTGGCCAACAAGTAGTGCCTAAACTTCTTTACTGCGTAGATCATCCCTAATCCTTCTCGTTCCGTCGTGGTGTAATTTCTTTCTGCTGCGTTCAATTGTCTGCTCGCATAAGCTATGGGGAGATCTATGTTACCTTCATTCGTGGGTTGTGCTAACACACATCCTATGGCATAATTGGATGCATCCACATGTACATGGAATGGCTTACTCCAATCTGGGGTTGTCAATATAGGTGCTGAGCACAAGTGTCGTTTAAGTTCATTGAATGAATTTTCACATTCATCTGTCCATTCAAAGTTGGTTAAAAGAGAGTACAAAGGCTTGGCTATGATTGCATACATGTGTATGAATCTCCTATAATATCCGCAATGGCCCATAAATGCTTGTACCTCTTTCACATTAGTTGGTCTAGGTAATTCTGCAATTACTTTCACCTTTTCTTCATCCGTAGAGATTCCATTTTTTGACACAATGTGTCCTAGAATTTTGCCCTGTCTGACCATGAAAACGCATTTTTCTGGGTTCAAACAAACCTGATATTCTCGACATTTGTCAAATATTTGCCTTAACTCTGGGATATGCGTCTGCCTGATATTAGAATGAGCACATATGTCATCGACATAAACTTCCAAACTCTTGCGTAAGAATTCCTTAAAAACATGACACATGAGTCGCTGGAAAGTGGCGGGTGCATTTGTTAAGCCAAATGGCATCACACGAAATGCAAATATGCCCCATTCAGTGGCAAATGCCGTCTTGTGTTGGTCCTCTGGAGCAATGGCTACTTGATTATAGCCTGAAAAACCATCAAGAAAGCTGTAAACTTCCTTGCCTCCAACTCTTTCCAATAGATGTTTTGTGATAGGAAGAGGATAGCTATCTCTAATCGTTGCGGCATTAACTTTTTTAAGGTTAATACACACACACAATTTTCCATTCTTCTTGGGCACAACCACAATGGGGGATACCCATTCGGTATGCTCAATTTCGTAAATGAATCCTGCTTCTATCAAGCGATCTACCTCCTATTTAATCTTCGCAGCGTAGTTATCATTGTACGTGTACGGTTTCTGTTTTGTCGGTTTTGCATCTGGAGTCATAGGGATTCTATGAGATCATATATCTGGATCTACTCCTTTCAAATCTTTGTAACTCCAAGCAAAAACATCTCTATATTCGCGCAATAGGGCAACTAGCTCTTCTTCTTCTTCGGTTGTCAAATCATGCCCTATGTATGTACATTTTTCTTCTTCTCCTTCTATGGCTACGATTATTTTCTTGGTTTTCACTCGGTTATCATATACTTGTCCGTCATTCGCCTTTCTATTAGGCATTCGTACCATGATTCTTCTATCTTCGACTTCATATTTCTTGAAATTCTCGGGTACCTCAAACAAAGATTCTTCTTTTTCTGACATGGTTTCTTTCTTCTTTCTTTTCTTGCCTTCACTCTTGTTAGTCACTTCCGTGGCTAACCTCACCTCGTTTGTAATTTCCTTGTGTCTCTGAGTGTGAGTCTCTACCTCGAAAAAATATTCTTCCTCTGATGCAAAGGGTGGGTCCATGATAATTGATTCTAAATCGAAATCACTCGCATCCTCAAATGCATCAGTGTTAGGTTCACATTCTTCTAGAATTGCATCGCACATGATTGGCTCTATCGTGAAAACTGAGATATCATAGCCATCCTCGTCACAGTTGGGTGTCCATTGTTCTTCATTGATGGCTACATCCATGGTTGCTAGGATTTCTGCCCAACCATGGGGTTCAAACTCTTCGTCAGGGAATACTATAGGTGCGTAGGCTGGATCTTGAAGGGATCGTGGATGTTGTTCTGCACCTAAGGTCCTTGCTTCTAATCTTTCTTCCTCTTGTTTGGCTACCTTACACATCCATAAATGGGTATCCTCATGCAACCAAGAAGGATCTGATTCTAATGAGTGCACGGATTCCGTCTCTACTGGTGTCTTATGGATGGTATTCCATTGTATTGGGGATACATCTCTGTGTGAATAGTCTTTAAGATTGACTTTGGTAGTCACTCCTAAATGTTGCAAGTACAACGAATTAGTTCCCCAATCTTGTACAATTTGCAACTGACGCATGAATGGTCGTCCCAATATCATCTCATAAGCATGGTTTTTTGCAAAGTCACAAATGGCAAAAGTATGCTCAAATTCTACACCACAAGTGGTGAGAGATATGCCTTCTAGTAAGCCTAATGGTTTTTCTATGTGTCCGTCAGCCATTTGTAGCTTCATCCTGGTAGGTCTGAGTGCTGGCTTACCCCAACGTTTCCATAAAGCGGTGGTAGCTATGGCTACTCCGGCTCCTGAATCTAAGATGGCTTTCGTGGTGTAGCCCTGATGGGTTATCGGAAGATAAGTGTTACCTTCCTCTCCTTCGCTTACATCTCCAATCTTTTCTACGGGTATTTCTGGTACCTTATTTTGTGATCCTATTTGTGAGGGAGTAGTAGCAAGCTCAGGGAATTGATTTGCTACATGCTTCCACAATTCTGGTTTTACCTTCAATAACTCCTCCAGAGTAAGGTTACACTGTACTTTAGTGTTCTTGATCACTTCCGTGTTTCTAGGGATTACTGATTCTTCATTCCTCACTATTATCGTGGGTGCTCTCATACTAATAGACTTTGCTTCCCAAGGTCCTGTGAACTGAGGTAATTCTTGTAGAGAATTAGATCCAAATCTTGTGTTTTCACTCAGTTGTTCTTCCTCTACACCATCGTAAATAGAGGGAATGTCTTGGGGAAATTGTTCCTGCAAGTCATCTATTTCTTGAATAGGAGGATGGGTTCCTTGTTCCTTTCTCCATTTCTCTTTTTGGATCTCTCTCAAAAATTCATGTGAGTACCTATGTATGGAAGACAAATTGTCTTGACTTTCTGAGTTGGGTACTTGAGACAGGGATGGCGCATTCCTTTCCTGTGTCTTTGGGACAATAGGGTTCCTAGGCTGATCCTTTTTCTCTTTGCTTTCAATCAAATATTCTAGCCTCTCCATTAGTCCTTGAAAGTGTAGTTCCGGTTTTGCCAAGTTATTCCAATTAAGATATCTAGAGGCTTCGAACAAAGCTTGTGCTAATTCTACCATCTTCATGCACAGTTTAGTCCTCTCAATTTCTAGATCAGCTCGTGGGTAGTTTTTACTCATTTCAGCTACCTGAGGTCCCTCTTTTAATCTAGCCTGATATGCCCGAATTCTGGTATGGGTTCCGCTAAAACTGATCCTGATTTTTGAGCTAGATTGTCTTGATTCAATTCCTGTGAAGTCAATTCTAGGATTTTGGCTATAGATTCCTTCAAACTTCCTTCCAACTCAGTTATATTTTTACTCCATTTTCTCTTAATTCTTACTCTAGAATCTTTCCAAGATTTTGTCTTTTTACTGCTAGATTCTGCAACTTCACTGGTTCCGGCTACTTTCTCTTGATTAAGCTTTTGGTTCTGTAAGAGCGCCTGGGCTCTTGTTATAGCTTGGATCGACACGTATGTAGGGTTGGATCCATCTGCGTTATTTACAATACCTATCACATTGATCGGTGTCACATTCGAAGCGTTAACTGGATTTTTAGGGCAATCTTTGATTATATGCTCTTTGCCACAATCGGCACAAAAGCCTTGGATGTTATAGTACTGTGATTGTCCTGCTATCGGGGGATGTGGACAATCCTTTATGAAATGGTCTCCTTGGCACCTAAAGCATGGTCCTCTAGGGCCCTGCGGTCTTTGTTGTCTTAATTGGGGCCGTGGATTTGGGTTTGTGTACATCACATTAGCATAGTCGGGCTCCCAACTAGGTTCCACTGGTGGACTATCATAATGATGTGTTTCTACGTGTTCTGGTGACTCTGTGTAATATGCGGGTGGACTATCTACATGCGTAGAGTCAAAGCTGTTCGAATTCGGGTCACCCTCTGTGATCAAAGGTGAAGAAGGCACTAAAGCCCTACTTAGGTTCTCTTCTGCAGCAGCGTATTTGACTGAGATGACATTCGCTGGTGGGGGCGGCTGCTGAGCTAAGACAGGTTGAGGTCTCTGTTGAGCCTGGTATGGGTAGTTCTGAGGAGGCCTATAGTAATAAGGCTGAGCATTGTATTGGCCTTGATACCTACCTGGCTGTGCGTATGCTTGCGGGTAGTTCTGTCTCATGGTTTGTTTGTTGTATGGGCAGTCCTGAGCCGTATGATTCGTGTATCTTCTCTCAATTGTACAATATTGGCCACTAGGGTTGGCTTGAGGTTGTGATGCGTTGGGACACACATTTGCCATATGGTCACCACCACAGGTGTAACAACGCTTGTTCATTAGTACCCTAGGTTTGCTAGAAACTCCTAGTTTCTGGGCCACTTTTTCTGCTAGGTCTTCTATCGAGTTAGACAATTTTGTGGATGCTAGAGATGAACAGTCTGAGTCCTTATAGACCTTTGAGAGTTCCAACTCGTCTCCTAAGTTGTCCTCAATGTCTATACAAATTCTTACACATTGCTCTAGCGTTCTGGGTTCTTTTAGGTACACGTAGGAGCGTAGTTTAGAGCTCAACAAGCCATCTAGAAACAATGACACTTGTTTGGCTTGTGAGGGTAGCTCTTGCATTGGACATCGTTCAACATATTGTCTAAACCTACGTCCTGCCAGTCTAACTGTTTCCTGAGGAGTCTGTTTAAAGCTATGAATCAACGTCATGTCTAATCCCACTTTTAGAGAATTCAGTGATGAATGACTCTAAAAAGTGATGGATGTCTCTAAATTGCCTCTGTTGCAAAGGTTGGAACCATGTTAAAGCGGTATTCTTTAACGTAAGTCCAAATGCGTTGTATTGCGTGAACATGTCTTCAACTTGTTCGGCTCTTAGTACTTGCTTGAATTCTGGGACGTGGTCATAGGGATCTCCTATCCCATCAAAATAATTCTTCATTGATTTTACTAATTGAGTGGGTCTCAATATTCTTGCGTGTTCGCGTGGTCTAGGTAGAGGAAAGTCATCTCTACAACCTGGTATTCCATGATCTCTTTGTCTATCTGCTCTATTAGTGTCTGTGGTTGTTCTATCTCTCCCTATGGGATGATTAAAGCTTACTTCTGGTCTCTCTTTATTTTTCTCTCTTTGATTTCCATGGGCTGATGATGTTCCTGCCCCTTGTTGACTTGTATTCATGTTCGTTCTAGATGGAGGGAATACCAATTCACCTCTCCATGTGTATGTGTTTTTAGCGTGGTCAGGCACCACAAAGACTCTTTCTGAAGTCTCATCCAGGTATACAACCTTTCCAGGTGTATCCGGGTCCTTGAACTCGTATATAGTGATGATACCTACCTCACTAAGTAGTTCTGTCTTGTATCTCCAAAAGGCTTCATCAGTTTCTTTATTTACAAACAACTCTATGCTTCTGTTGTCCTGAGGGATCCAATCCGGGATTAGTACTCGTGTCAGTACAGATTTCCCTCTAGGTGTCCTAGGCTCTTCTAATGGTTCTTTTCCTTGAGATTTTGCTTCTGTCTCTGGTTGAATCACGCCAAACTCGTTGGTATTGTTTGGCTGCGTACTTAAGATGTACATCGTTCCTTCTTTGTCTATGTACGCGTCTCTCTCAAATTTCACCACTGGACATTCCAATCCAATGGGTTGATCGGGGTTGTGCATTTGCACCACTTGCCTTCGCAAACCATCCTCATAGATGTGAGCACCTAATCGGTTGGTCCGGAGAAACTCTAGTTGTGTTCTATAGGGTCCTTCAGGTTTTTCTAAATAGGCTACATTCGACCCTCCTTCTGGTTTTTCTGTGCTAAATGCCATTTCTGAATCACTAGTATCTGAGCTCTCGTAGGGATAACTAGTGTTCAATTGTTGAGCCCACGATCGTGCAGTAGTTCTTACACTTGCCTCTGATGATCGAAGGCTTCGTCGGTCTACCTTACCTATATGTTTGCCCGATCTAAGGTTCATTAATTTTCTTCCTTGCACACTCAGTACACGCTCAGATCGTCAATGATTCTTTGTTATTACTGTCTTGATTCTTTTTAAATTTCTTTAAATTCTTGTCTTAATGTATGCGTCAGGAATTCGACTTTCCGTTATAATTTTGAGTTCTCGTTCCGTCAGACTTATGTTCTTTCCTTTAGGTTTTCGTGTCACACACCTTTATCTTTAGTCTTGGACTTGATAAATTTAATTCTCTTGAACTTGAGGCGTTCCTATCGTCTTTAATCCACAATACTACCGTTTATCCTAAGCTAAGAATTGACTGAGGGGGTTGAGTAATCTTCCAACCTCGAGTCAGCTTTTCTGGTTGCTCTGATGCCCAAGAAGCCGCGCTTCCCAAGCCTTATGCCCTTCACTGCCTTGCCTTGGTTGCCTTCGATTGCCCTTGCTAGACCTGGAAAAATTCAATATTAGACCAATTCATAGTTGGATGATCAAGCACTTGAGTATATACACCTTTTAAGTCCCTTCCCTTTTGCCCAACTTTCTAATGCTTGCCCCCTGGCTTTCTAGTCCCAAACTAGGTCAACCTCAAAATAGCTTATCTAAAAATAGACGTATCCTTTAAGAAAAAAACAGTTGAGGTGACGTAGTACTCGTCAAGAGCTTTCTAACGAGCTATTAAGCTCAAAAAACGGACTTCGGATGAAAAAGTTATGACCGTTCAGGCCCTCGGGGGTAAAAACTGACAAACAGGTTTTTCTCCAAATATGAGCTAAGGGGTCTCCTATGAGTCTAATCACCCAAAAATTTCCCAAAAATAGCCCCAAAATTGGCCAAAAAATGAAACCCTAAAATTTGCGATGGGGGTGCACAATCGCGATGGTCTGAGATGATCGCGATGGTCTGGGACCATCGCGATGGCGTGAAAGTGGACAATCGCGATGGCGTGAAAGCGGACCGTCGCGATGGCTCGATCAGGCGGACAATGGCGATGGCATCAGTCAACGGTCAACGTGAACAAACGCGATGGTCCAAAGTGAACCGTCGCGATGGTCACAGATGCGATGGCTTGAGCCAATCGCGATGGTCCGAATTTTTGAAGTGTCGCGATGGTGTGAGGGTGTCGTCGCGATGGTCCAAAAAATGAACCGTCGCGATGGTCTAGCTTGCCACGTGGCACCGTCAGCGCGATGGTGTGAGCCAATCGCGATGGTGTGGGGTCAACCGAGCAATCGCGATGGTCCGCGAACCGTCGCGATGGCGTGAGACCGTCGCGATGGTCCGTCCGAGCCGTCGCGATGGCGTGAACCAATCGCGATGGTGTGACACAATCGCGATGGTCTGAGACCGTCGCGATGGTCCACCAAAGTATGATTTTTTGAGATGCGCCTGTGGATTCGTGCAAGCGCAAGGGTCGCCTACCTCGTGGTGTGGTCGCCTACCAAAAATACCGAAGGTTGCAGACCATCGCGATGGTCTGACACACTCGGCAGAATTCTGACAGAAGGTGATTTTCTTACCTTTTTGTAGCCTTCCTGATGCACTGGAGTACTGTACCTGCAAGAAAACTCAAGAAAGCAAAAGCACACACAAGCACAAAAGCTCTCTCTCACTCTCTCGCATGCACAAATGAGGGGAAATGAGGAGAATGGGTGGATATGGTGAATTTTCTGATTTTTTTGGAGATGAAGATGATGATGCGGTGATGAAAATGGAGTGTGGGGGAGGTGAAAAACGCTAAAAACTAAGTAAAAACAACAACAAAAACTAAAATTTTTACCTTCCAACGCCACTTCTTGCTATACTCTTACCATCACACATTCGTCCTAGACTTGATCCCCGACAACGGCGCCAAATTTGGTGTTGCTCTAGCACAATGGTGAGAACCACGTTAAGAAGCTCCACCTCCTTAATGTCAATCCGCGGAAGAGATAGGAGTGATATGAAGATCGTGAATGTGAGATGAAGTGAGAGTGAAGGTGAGAAGCATAGAAATGCACACACACATACACACACACTACGAAGAGACAAGCAAGACACAATGGAAGGTGAGAACTCAACTCTATTACTCAAGAACACTATTACAAGCTCAAAAGAACTCTAACCTCAAACAAGCTAACCTCAAAAATGAGCTCTCTAGCTCTTTTTATAGTTTCTAGACTAGTTTTGACTGGTTTCACATCTAGTGACCGGCCTAGTTAAAAATTAGGTCCTAGATGCTATTTGGAAGGGTAAACGATGTCAAAAAATAACGAAAATTGATACGCTTGTTCTACCTAAGCTCCTCAAGCTCGAGGACTCCTCGGCTTGCACAAAATGGAGCTATGGATTACAAAATGGGGTTTTCTATGTTACATATGTTACAATAGTGATGAAAATCACTGTTGGAGGTTTTTGAAAAGTATTTTTAGAACATGATTCTTTGAAAAAAGATTCCACTAGCTTCCTGCTCCGTCGTTACATGCTTCCGCGTCGTCTGTGCCTCTGGCTGCTTCCAACACAAAGCTTTGGCATGCACGCTTTGGTCATCTGAATTTTGCTAGTTTGCTACGCCTGCAGAAATCTGATATGGTGTCTTCTTTGCCCAAGCTTGAGGCACTTGGAAAACATGTATGTGAAGGCTGTATTTTGGGCAAAATGCAGTGTTCCTCCTTTCCAAAAGATGGTTCAGTTCGGGCTACGCAGAAATTGCAACTTGTACATAGTGATGTCTGTGGTCCTATGCAGACACCCTCTTTTGGGAATTACCTTTACTTCGTGACTTTCATGATGATTTTTCCAGGCATGCATGGGTATATCCACTCAAAGCAAAGTCCGAAGTGTTCATGTGCTTTAAACAGTTTTTGGTTTTGGCTGAAAATCTGTCAGCATGTAAAATGGGCACCCTCTGTTCTGATCGAGGGGGGGAATATATGTCTTTTGATTTTAATGCATTTCTGGCTGAACGTGGGATAAAACACCAGTGTACAGTGCCGTATACACCTCAACAGAATGGAGTTGCTGAACGAAAGAACATGTCACTCATGGAGATGGCGAGGTGCATGGTCAAGAGTCAGGCTTTACCACATAGTTTCTGGCTTGAGGTTGTCATGTGTGCAGCATATGTATTGAACAGGTATCCCACTAAAGCGCTGCAGTCTATCACTCCATATGAGGCTTGGCATGACCGCAAGCCATCTGTTGCTCATCTGCGTGTTTTTGGTTGGTTGGCATATGCATTAGTGCCTGAACAACATCGCAGAAAATTGGATGATAAGGCAGTAAAATGTATTTTTGTTGGGTACAGTTCTGAAAGTAAAGGCTATCGTCTGTATCATCCACAGACTAAACGCATTCTGGTTAGCCATGATGTTGTCTTTGTGGAAGATGCTATTCAGCCATTGCTTTCATGTACTAAGGAGACATCTGTTAGCTCCAAAGACATGTATGATACGTTGATGCCTCTTTTTATAGGTGGACAGTCTAGTGCTGGTCCTAATGAGGCAACTTCTCAGCCTTTGCAGGTTTCATATGATGATGCAGATCATTCTATTTCTGATGCAGATTTACATGATGCACTTGTTGATGAGAGAGCTGATATTGAGCAGGCAAAAACTATGCCAAAATGGCTGGTGCAGACTTTGCGTGACATCAAATTAGATGCACCTTTGTCATATCGTACTTGTTTAGGCTCTCATAGTGCCTCCTTTGCATCAGATTGCTATGCTATGGCTGTGCCTAGTCTCTGTGATGAGAATGAGCCTGTTTCTTTTGATGAAGCACAGAATTCAGAAAATTGGATGGCTGCCATGCAATGTGAATATGATGCTATAATGAAGAATGGTACATGGTCTTTATGTGACTTGCCTCCTGGCAAGAAGGCCATTGGCACTAAGTGGGTATACAAGCTGAAGCGTAAACCTGATGGTACAGTTGACAGGTATAAGGCTAGGCTTGTTGCAAAGGGTTATGCGCAGGAAAGAGGCATTGATTTTGATGAGACCTTTGCACCTACATGTCGTATGACTAATGTTCGGAGCATTTGTGCACTTGTAGCCCATCATGGTTGGAATGTACATCAGTTGGACATTAAAACATCATTTCTGAATGGTGACTTGCATGAAGAAGTGTATGTTTTTCAGCCCCGTGGCTTTGTGCAGAAAGGGCATGAAAACCAGGTGTGCAGGTCAAAGAAGGCATTATATGGTTTAAAGCAAGCACCACGTGCTTGGTATGAGAAGATACATGCCTATCTGGTTGCACATGGTTTTGTGAACAGTCCAACTGAAAGCACCTTATATGTTAAGCGTGCTAATGATGTGCTTCTGATCATTGTTGTCTATGTTGATGACATGCTGCTCATTGGTCCTATTGAGAAGCATATTGCTGGTTTCAAGGCTGATTTGCATGCCTCATTTGAGATGTCTGATTTGGGGCATTTGCATTACTCTTTGGGCATTCAGTTTATGCAAGTGGATAGTGGAATGGCTTTGTGTCAAATGAAATACATTGACTCATTATTGCAGCATTTTGGCCTTGAAGACTGTAAGCCTATTGCCACTTCTATAGAGATAGGTTTATGATTGAGTCTTCATGATGCTGGAGATGCATTTGATGCTGTTCTCTATCAGCAGGCTGTTGGATGCTTGATTTACTTATGCATTACTCGGCCAGATATTCAGTTTGCTGTCTCACAAATGAGCAGGTTTATGCATTGCCCAGGAGTCACGCATTGGAAGGCGGATAAGCACATCTTTCGCTACTTGAGTGGTACTCGGCTACTTGGGTTGTTTTATCCCAAGGGGGGATCACTACCGCCAGATTTGCATGCTTTTTTTGACTTAGATTGGGCTTGTTGCTATGACACTCGTGTGTCCACCAATGGTTTTTGCTTCATGCTTGGTAGCTCATGTATATCTTGGTTGAGCAAAAAGCAGCCTACTGTGGCCACTTCCAGTTGTGAGGCTGAGTATAGGGCAGCTTTCACAACGACTGTTGAGTGTGTGTGGCTCAGACGCCTTATGGCTGATTTGGGTGTTGGCCAGTCTTCTGCCACCACCATCTTCACTAACAGTCAGAGCACATTGGCAATTGCGAGGAACCCTGTGCTCCATGCTCGCACTAAGCACATTGAGGTGCATTATCACTATGTCAGGGAGAGGTTCTCTGCTGGGGAGATCAGCTTGGCATATGTGCCCACGCAGGAGAACATTGCAGACCTTTTCACGAAGGCTCTGCCTAGGGAGAAGTTTGAGGCTTTCCGCAAAGCTTTGGGCTTACTTCCTTTTGTGGAGTGATTTCCACATAGCTTGGCACTTCCTTATACATGAGTGCCAGCTCCTTGTTCACCGCATCACTCCTAGGGGGGATTTGTTGATATATTGAGGTAGTGATGTGTGTGAACACACTAGGACCGTCGGGGCACTTTTTTCCCTCTTTAGGAGGTTTTTTTCCCCCAGCTTGTATATACGCCTATTGCCCTAATGGGCTACTTATCTTTGTACATTCTCTAGTAATACATTCAGTATTGTGTGTTTGTGCTCCAAGCTTCTTCTTCTTCCTTGTGCTGTTTGCGTGCTCCTACAGACGTGTAACTCCAACAATAACTAGCTCCACCCTTCGTGTTCTGTAAAAAAGCGAAACTGTACAATAGATATCTTTGTGTCATTGTCCCATATGAACACAAGGGATCGCAAAACAACTACCTTTGATAGGCCACAATGGTATAATACACGACATCTTTTGTTTACATTGGAACATTGTAGCTTTAATATCAATTAAAAACAGATTAAAATGTTGAGTCTCAATGTCCCGCTTAGGGGCAGGCTTACCCCCTCGGAACTAATTTTTGAAATATGTTCACTAATATGGCAATCACACTAATCAAGGGGCACCGCCCTCTCTGAACAGAGGGAGACATATGGCTGAATGTAATTGGATTAGAGGGATGACATAATTTTGTCGCCACCCTCTCTTAACTCAGCCTTAATGTCCATGTGAAAGGCCAAATGGCCACCAAAAACCTTTGTATATGGTCTTTAATAAAACATATATTGTCCTGGTTAGACATAGATTGTATGTTTGATCATATTTTGTAAAACCTAAGATATTTGTGTTCGTGCTCTCTATGTACTCTGTTTTTTTTGTGTATTCTATAGGTTTGTGCAGAGTACTATGTACCACATCCGGAGCTTGATTTTCTACTGCAAGGGTATCATCGTGGAGCTCTTGAGAAGCAAAGTCCACTGTGGTGCATCACCGTCGAAATTCTTCACTGGTATCAGAGCATTTTGATGAAAATCTTTGTTGCTTTTGTGTGAGCAAAGTGAGCACCTGCTTGCCCACCCAAGGCTTATGACTAAGACGATGACCAAGACATAGACTGTGGCATATCTTGTCATCTGAGTCACCAAAGTCACCATTGGCTATGTGCAAGGGAGGACCTCCACGATCAAGGAAGACAAAGGTTCCTGATACTTCTCAGGAGGTCACCCATCCCAGTACTATTCCCCCCTAGAGCTTGCTTAACTGACAATCTATTGCCACTAATCTACACTCTTGTGCTGTTTGAAGAAGAGGAAAATCTAAGGTTCACATTACCTTGAATGTGTCTTGGGCCCTCAAAGCTTCATTCTTCGCTTTCAAAGCATGTTTTGAAGCATCTTTGAGGTGATTCTTGGAGCCATTTTGGGGTACTTTCACACATAGTTCTCTTTAGAAAGGTTCCAGAACATCAAGAAGAGTGCTCTTTGTACTTCTCAGACAAATTATATTCACCTTTGGGGCTGCGTTTTCAACCACACTAGTAAATCTATAGGTTTCTTGAAAGGTTTTAAATTGTGGTAGAAGCAACCACTACAAGTTTATGCAAGTTTTTTGAGCCTAAGAGCAGAGTTGATAAACAATTCCAAGTGTTCTTGCCTAGTTTTTGGGTTGTGAATTCAGCCTTTCAGTGCCATTTTACTACATATATTGAGCACATACACACTATGTACACTTCTATGGATATTGCTTATCTACATCCATGTGGTCATTGATATGGAAGTTACATATTTTCATAAATTCTTTGACATTGATAAAGGGGTTTGTGGTGAGGTTTCTTAACTAGGAGACACCTAGATGTCAGGGTCTCTTTGGTGATGCAGGTGGAAGACTTACCTAGTCTTGCCATAGGAGATTTATGATAGTTGTTCATAGGTGCTCGATAAGCCTAGATGGCTTCTTTCGGATCTATAACTAGGAGA
Source organism: Ceratopteris richardii (assembly GCA_020310875.1). Classification (NCBI taxonomy): domain Eukaryota; kingdom Viridiplantae; phylum Streptophyta; class Polypodiopsida; order Polypodiales; family Pteridaceae; genus Ceratopteris; species Ceratopteris richardii. The sequence continues at coordinate 83,523,855 of CM035432.1, read as the reverse complement.
CACCTAGATGTCGGGGTCTCTTCGGTGATGCAGGGGGAAGACTTACCTAGTCTTGCCATTGGAGATTTATGATAGTTGTTCCTAGGCTTCCAAATACTTTGATGGTAACATGTTTATGAGATAGGTGGTAGTGCATATTGTCTCTGCCCATAGATAATTTGGCGAATTCTTTTCATTCAACATGGACCTAGTTGCTTCCATAATGGTCCTATTTCTCCTTTCTACTACCCCATTCTACTCATGTCTATATCTAATAGTGATCTCACGTGGGGGAGGTATTATCCCTCTCCATAAGACCTTAGTATTTTTAGTGTTTTACCTATTTGATTTTCCAAAAGTACTAGATACTTCTTAAAAAATGAAATTACTTCATGTTTATGCTTCATGAAATAAAGTATGTTCCATCTGCTACAATCATCAAACAAAGGCACATAATACCTTCATCTTGAGAAGGATTGCCCTTTGCTTGGTCCCCAGACATCAATGTGGACAAGATCCAAAATATCTCCATGTATGTACCCCTTCTTTGTGATAGCAACAAGATTGCTTTCATTGCATTATCCGTCTCCATTGTTTGAGCCTATAATTGAGAGAATATAGCATCCAACTCATTTAGATGAGCAACATCACTATCCGTGTCTATCATGCAAGGTTCATATAACTTTCTCATCATATACACTTTATTTGATGTTGTTTCTTTTTCATATGTATTGCATAACTTCTTCCAAAGTTCCTCTACACTTTCACAAGAGAATATTCTAAAGTAAACATTATATGCTAGGTGCGATTGAAACCTAGCCAGTTCATCCAATTCATCCCAATCATCATCATCCATATCAATAGGCTTCTTTGAGATTCCGTTTACTGGCTTCCACTACCTCTTTGAACTAGCACATCTTTAATCTCATTCTTCCATAGAGCAAAGTTTGTGCCATCAAATTTCCAAATCTCAAACTCATCTTTGCCCTACAAGTTATAGCTCCTCTTGGGAACACTTGCACTAGGCCGTAATCCATCACACATGCTTAAGATCTTTGATGGCATAATGATAGAGAATTGATTGTTTGAGTTTGAGGTCTACAGAAGCATGCCAAGAACACAAGGAAGAATAAGAAGCAAGATAAGTAACCCATTAGGGTTATCGGCATATATACAAGCCAGAAAAAAAAAACCTCCTAAAGAGGGAAAAAAGTGTATTGGCGGTCCTAGTGTGTTCACACACATCACTACTCAAATATATCAACAAATCCACCCTCGGACTGATGTGGTGAACAAGCAGCTGGCACTCATGTATAAGGAAGTGCTAAGCTATGTGGAATCAATCCACAAAAGGAAGTAAGCCCAAAGCTTTGTGGAAAACTTCAATTTTCTCCCTCACTAGAGCCTTTGTGAAAGTTCTACAACGCTCTCCTATGTGGGCACATATGCCAAACTGATCTCTCTAGTAGAGAACCTCTCCCTAACATAATGATAATGCACCTCAACGTGCAAAGTGAGAGCATGGAACACAGGGTTCCTCACAACTGCCAACACGATTTGACTATTAGTGAAGATGGTGGTGGTAGAATACTGATCAACACCCAAATCAATCAAAAGGCATATGAGCCACACACACTCAATAGTCACTATGAAAGCTTCCCTATACCCATCCTCACAATTAGAAATGGCCACATTAGGCTGATTCTTGCTCAACCAAGATATGCATGAGCTGCCAAGCATGAAGCAAAAACCACTAGTGGACACATGAGTGTCATAGAAACTAGTCCAATCAAAGTAAAAAAAACATGTAAGTCTAGCAATAGTGACCCCCCCTTTGGATAAAACAATCCAAGTAGCCTGGTACCAATCAAGTAGAGACATATGCACTTAACTACCTACCAATGATTGACACTTGGGCAATGCATAGACCTGCTCATCGCTGATACAAAAAATTGAATATCAGGTTGAGTTATGCATAAGTAAATCAGGCATCCAACAGCTTGTTGATAGAGAAGAACATCAAATGCATCTCGAGCATCATGAAGACTCAATCATAAACCTTCTTCCATAGGAGTGGCAATAGGTTTGTAGTCTTCAATGCCAAAACATTGCAATAATGTGTCAATGTATTTTGTTTGACACAAAGCTATTCTACCATCAAATTGCATAAACTGAATACCCAAATAATGATGCAAATTCCCCAAATTTGACATCTCAAATGAGGCATGCAAATTAGCTTTAAAATCAATAATATGCTTCTCATTAGGACTAGTGAGTAGCATGTCATCAATATAGACAATACTTATTAGAAGCACATCATTTGCATGCTTAACATATAAGGTGCTTTCAATTGGACTATTCTCAAATGTATCTTTTCATACCAAGCACATGGTGTTTTCTTCAAACCATATAATGCCTTTTTCAACATATACACTTTGTTTTCATGCCCTTTCTACACAAAGCCATGGGGTTGAAAAACATACACTTCTTCATGTAAGACACCATTCAGAAATGCAACTTTAATGTCCAAGTGATGTACATTCCAACCATAATGGGTTGCAAGTGCATAGATTCTAGGAATGGTGGTCATTCGATAAGTGGGTGCAAAGGTCTCATCAAATACAATGCCTCTTTCTTGAGCATAAGTGTTGCAGAGCAAAGACGCACAAAAGGGAGCCCCAAAATTTTTAAATTAATGGGCATATTTTTTCTTCTTCAAAGTCTTAGGAAATTCCCTCAAGTCATGTAAATGCACTAGAGGAGTCCTCTAGATGCATAATCCCAAATCATTGTAATATATTTCTTGTAAAATAGTAGGAGAATAGAGAATAGCCAATAAAGTGCCAGTCACTTGTGTGAAAGGACCATTTTTAGGGCACATGTATATAAGTCATTTTATGACTCTTTGTAAGGACTTTTTGCCATGGTGAAGAAGGAGAGCTCTTGATTTTCGAATTTGCTTCTTTCTTGCAGATTTTCATCTTCTCTTTGATCTTGTATGTGTGTAATGCTTGGAATGTGTGTGTAAGACTGTTGTCTACCCCTCCCCACAGTTTTTGAGCTACTGTAGTGTGTGTGTGAGCTAGTACGAGTTGTGGAGTGAGTGTGTGTGTTTCGTGCCATTCACTGTTTTGGTCATAACTTGAAGAGTGGTTGTCAAAATCGAGTGAAACTACCACCAATAGATGCATCTCATCGAGAGCTTGGAAATGAACCTGTTATTGGCCATATTCGGAGTTTGGAGCTGGGAGATATCCTCAATCTAGTTAAAACTAATGTAAGTGGTATCGCGACAGACATTTTCAGTAGTTAAGTGAGTTTGAGAGATAGATTGGTCTTTTCTCATGCGTGAGAGTTGAACCACTTCATTTACCATCACGTGTGCACATGTCCTCATATGTTTGGTTAGGTCGGTTCTTCGGATTGATAATTAAGCGTGTGTCAATCTACCACTATATGCATTTGTGTGGCAAACGAGATTTAGTCTCTTTGGCACAAGTCCCTAAGGCTTTGTGACTTATGTAAACACATTTTTGGTGCTGTTGCCGGGGAACACACTCGATCAAGGTGCCTTCGTGATGCTTATAGCTCTAGAGTGACGAAATTGTACTTGTAGGAGTGAATTCGTTCAGTGGAAACTAGTCCGATGCTTCAACACTTGTTACTTCACATCCCGAAGGTGTGTGTAATGAGTTTTTAGGTTTAGGGTTAGGAGAGAGAGAGAGAGAAGAAAGAGTTAGGATTAGGCTAGGAAGAGAAGTGGAGTAGGAGTAAGTCAAGATTACCAAGAAAAATTCCCAAAAAATTGCCAAATTAGTGTAGTTAGGCTTCAGTCACCAAAAAGTATAAAAACCAAAAATTTGAAGTTCATTTGACACTTGCTTCAGTCTGGTATCATCTGAGCGTAGTGACTGGTATTGCCGATTTGGTATCATGCAAGCAGAGCCCTCACACTTACCTAGTGACCTCAAGGCTTGAGCATAGCAACCTAGAGGTAAGCTACAATCAAACATTAATCTCAAAAATTCTGAAAATCTGCATTTACACGTGATTAAAGTCCCCATCGGTATCACGGTGTGGGACAGAGTGTTTTGAGGATCTCTTTTTGTGAAACAGGGGTGTAGGAGTGAAGAGGGGTGAGAGAAGAGCTAGGGGGTAAAAAACATTTTTGAATTTGGAGGTGTTTTGGCTTGAGTATCACGATCGGTTGAGTTTTTGGTATCGCGATACCAAAAATTCCCTTGTATCACGATACTTGCCGAAGTATCATATCGTCGATTACCAACCTTGGTATGACGATACCACTTTTGGTATTGTATCGCATGGTTGGTATCGCGATTGCACTTTACCAAGTGGTATCGTATAGCAGTCCATTTTGGTATCATATCACCTGTTGCCATAGTATCGTATCGCCTAGAGAAGTGGTATCGTATCGTGAGCCTATGTGGTATCGTATCGTGCAGTTTCTAGTATCGTATCATCCCAATCTTAGTATCATATCGCGCACAAAGTGGTGTCATATCGTGACTTAGTATGGTATCGTATCGCCAGAGTTTCAAGTATTGTATCGTGCTCAATAGCGGTATTGTATCGTCTGGCCGAGTGGTATCGTATCGCCTGTTGCAATAGTATCGTATCGCCTAGAGAAGTGGTATCGTATCGCCTAGAGAAGTGGTATCGTATCATCTAGTCCTCTGGTATCGTATCGTGGATTTTCCAAGTATCCTATCGTGCATAAAGTGGTATCGTATCGTCTGACAAGCAGTATTACCTAGTGCAGTATCACTAAAGTGGTATCACCCATAACATTTGGAGCATTTTCAAGGGTAAATTTGAGTCATTTGAGGAGCCACTTAGGGAGAGTTTTAGAGATCTAGAGAGCCCCAAGAGGGTGAATGAACTTGAGGTTAGGACGAGTTCTGAGTAGCCAGAGAAGTGTCATATCAAATATAGGAAGTACCGCTCAGGCCAATCACCGCTCTATCTATTCAGATACCTCTAGTGACTCAGAGGAGGAAATACCCATGGCCTCGGAAGACATGGAGGGTCCTGCTCCCGGGAGAAACTTCACGACCATAGTAGAAGGAGAATACCGCACCTCCTTGCAGTATGTTTCCACTAATGCCCAGGAGATCCCCATCTACCTGGATGGTTTAAACAGATCTGTGGCTAGGATGGTGACTTCCCTAGATGCAACAATTGTGCCCAGACCAGCTGTCAAGTATGAAGGTGGAGCATACATGGACAAGTTGGGTCACATCTACATAGTGATTGAATATCCTGATTTGATCAATGAGAGGGGAGAGTTAGTGGGACAAGAAAACTTATGGAGGCCAAACCTTGAGGAGTTAGTGACTACCCCTAGAGGCAAGTCGATAGTAACGCGAGTCTTGAGTGGGGACTTGATACCTCAAGACGACTACTTACTGGAAGTCTATTTGATCCATGGATCAGACTTGTTACTTCAAACTGACTCACCGACTCAAGGAAGAGAAGAAAGTATGATGACATTTTATGAGCTAAAGGATCCGGAAGACGAGTCTAGAGTAACATACCTAGACAAGAACGAGAGAAGGTATTGGTTGGTAGATGCCATTGACAGGGCTCGATTGAAATACATGGGATTGCCTGTATTCCCTCAGAGAGAGCAGGCAACCACCTCTTAGAACCCCTTCAGAACACAACAAGAGGCAGAGCACACAATGTCGGGACAAACAAGCCAATGGAGCATTCCGAACTGAACTCATGTGCAATTTGCAACACCCGGTGTGCAGGCACACAATCAGACCCACCCTGGAGTAGGAAATCAATACCGACCCCCAGTAAGGCCATGACCACCAATAGGACTGCAGCCCGGGATGGCCCCAGTTAGACCAGCGATTCCCGCCTTTCCTGTAATGCCTAGTCAACCAGAACCAATGAGAAGATTGAGACCTATTCAGGTGGCCAAATGTGTGAGGAATCACTATGATGGATTGGGAGAACCTTATGACCACATTGCCGAATTTAAACAAGTTTTAAGAGCTGAACAAATAGACGACTTCTTTGTGCAGTATGAGTCTTTCGGACTCACTCTCACAAGAACGGCTCTGACTTGGTTCCAGCCATTAGACCCCAACCAATTTGGAAATATGGAGCAATTCTTTCAAGAATTCATTGGGGAATTCACTAAGAGAGGGACTAACACAATTCTGCGTCGTTAATCCATAGTTTTAAACAGAATCCTAATGAAACCGTGAAAATAGCTGCCCGAAGATTCAATCAGTATGTTGATAGATGTCCAACAGCATAGAGACCCACATAGCAAAGAATGATTTCATTATTCTTGGATGGATTAACAAACGAAACCTTAAGAATGCTAGTATATGTAAAGAGGCTACAGACATTGAGCGAATGCCTGCAAGAATGTATTGACTTAGAGGACAACCTAGCGGATGATCTGAAGAGTGCGCCCAACTCCACTAAATCAGAAGACTCTCGGAGTACGGTTACATCCAACTCTAGTAATGTGGAAGAATTAGCTGAGTTAGTGGCAAATAAATTAGGAGTCCAAGGATAGAGAAACTATCAACATCAACCCCTAAGAGTACCCATGTTGCAAAGGTGTAGTCTATGTGGAGGAGATCAACCCACGCACATGTGTGTACGAGGAGGAACATGTGTACCACAGACATATCCTTACAATAGACATCCCCATCAAGGAACGGACCTGTATTGTCACATAGAACAAAAGTACACCAATCACAGCACAGAAAATTGCCCGTTCAATAGGCAGACATGGCCTCTACAACCACCTCAGTATTGACCATATGGGTATCCACCTAGAGAGCCAGATAGAGATATGCCCAAGTACAATCCCTACCCAACACAACCAGGAGCACCAAGGCCCTACGAGCAAGCACAATATCCACAACCCCAACCAGTGTTAGGACCAAAACTATCACAACCCCAACATGTGGTACTTGTTAAGTATGCTCAACCAGAGGAAAACCTAGAAAGAGCCATTGTACCAGCATCACCTATGACCAGCGTGGAGTCAACAAACCCAGGTTACGAGCCATCTCAGGGAGAGTACTATCCCTATGATGCTAACATGTCTGAGTATGAACAAACTTATGATCCACACTACTACGGATACGAAGGATATGATTATGTCTATGGGCCAGAAGTGGCAACATTAATGTACACCACACCTAAATCACAGCCACCCGTAAGACCACCCCTTAGACCACCTATGCCAAGAGGACCTTGTTATAAATGCGGATGAGACCATTTTATCAAAGAATGCACTCGACCTTACAACCCACCACCTCCTAGGACTTGGGAAGGATATTGCAGTGAATGTGGAAAGGAACATCTCTTCCGTGATTGCCCAAAAAACCCCAACAAGGCTCAAGACACTACACCTATTAATGTAATTGAAGTGATAGAAGCACCGGGAAGTGATAAGGAATACACAGTACCATTAAAGGCCATTACACGAGCACAAACGAAGGATCGAGAAGGAAAACAACCCGATATGGATCAAGCAAACAATAAAACCTCAAACCCCAAAATTCAAATAGTGGAAGATTCAGAGGACTCACGTGAGAATACCCAAAACATGAAAGCACAAAAATGGAAGGAAAGAAGAGAGAAGCTCAAAGAAAAATGGATGAAAAACAAAAGTCAAGAAAATAAGAAACACGCAAGAAGCACTAAGAAGCATAAAGATTCAGAGATTTGGGAAGAAGTTCCCATTCCATCGCCTATCCGAGAATCAGAGAAACCAGGATCAATTCTAGCTGACCCAAAACCGGATGATTTGGACATGTGGTTGAAAGCGTACCAAGCTAGAATTAAGATTGGACCGAATGTGGAGCAACACGAAAAACTTTACCCACAAGGAGAGTTAGAAAAAGAGAGACTTGGTATATGCAAAAAACTCATAGAGGTAGCACAAGCAACCCTTGAAAAGACCATCCCAACCCTCCCCAAGACAAGGATAGCGAAGGATCAATACAAGGATTGTGTTAAAGCCAAGGACAACAAACCTAAAGAAAAGGATGACAAATGGGAGCTAGTGAAAGCCCAGGACGAACCCATGTCAACAATACCTGATTTAGAGGCTGACTGGCCAAAAAAATTATGGAATAGAATCCAAGAAGAACAATGGAAGAGGAATGGAGTGACGAAACTTCCCTTTGAGGAATTAGATGTGGAAGTTTATCAGCCAAGTCCCAACATGGAAAAAGTGTATGAGAAAGTATCGAGACTAGACTGAAATAGAGAAGAAGCTCATAGCATTTCGACCCTACCAAATTACATGGGAGAGTACGAAAAGGAATCCATGATATTCTGAGCACCCACAATACGAGGAAAAGGAAAGGGAAACTCAGATAAGAATTCACACAATCTAACAGAACTTAAAAAGACAAAAGTATAATGCCAACTGACTGTGGAAGAACTACTCGGGGTTAAACCGCAACTATGGAAACAATTAGAAGGTCAACTGGAACTGTTGATATATTGAGGTAGTGATGTGTGTGAACACACTAGGACTACCGGGGCACTTTATTCCCTCTTTAGGAGGTTTATTTCCCCCGGCTTGTATATACGCCTATTGCCCTAATGGGCTACTTATCTTTGTACATTCTCTAGTAATACATTCAGTATTGTGTGTTTGTGCTCCAAGCTTCTTCTTCTTCCTTGTGTTGTTCACGTGCTTCCGCAGACGTCTAACTCCAACAAATTGTATCAGAGCAGGTCGTCGCTTCATCTAGGGCGCCGTCGACACTCCTTCGTTTGCAGTCTCAAAATCGCACGAATTTTGGTGAGCATACTCAGCGTGTTTTCAAGATCAAAACCGCTTCGCTATGTGGTGCCGAAATCGCGATCTGAGCTCGTTTCGGCCTCCGAATGCACTATCGCAACGCTTGTGTAGGATATTTCATCTTTTCGTCCCAAAGGTATATACCAGTTTCTATTCGCCAGTTTAAGCGTCTCGAAGTTTGCTACAGGTCTAGCAGAATTTGTCTGGGCTGTTTCGTTCAACTTTTTGAGATACAATCAATTTTCTGCATCAAGGTATTTTAGTCACCGGCCATGGCTGAACCAGTGATGTATTCCGTATGTTGGCTGTTGAGGATAAGTTGGATGGTACCAACTACCCATTATGGGCTTATATGATGCGACATGTAGAAGAACGAAGTAGATCTCGCAGAGTAATGCGAAGCGTCTTATGAGAGATAGCTCACTCTATAGCTAGACATCTCTATTTTTAGTTGATCAATCTTTCCAGTGGAAAAGATATCTACACACAGTATAAAGTCTGACCGAAAAGAGGCTGTCTGAACTAGAGGAGTTTTTTCTTAAACATCAGAAAGTGTTCAGTAAGTTAAGGAAGCTTTTGTGTTACTTCCTTACTTCATGTATGTTCACTTGAAGTAATTATAAACAAAATTATAGTTCATTCCGGTACAATTCCGGTACAATTACGGTGACAGTACAGTGGCAGTCTGGTGAAATTTCGGTGAAATTTTTTCCAGTAAAGTTAGAGCACAGTCTTATATCAGTTTCCATAAGGCTCAATCTTCGCTGCGTCATCAAGGGGTAGAAACAGAGAAAAGGATCAAAGAGGGCTGGTACAAAGCAGGATTAGCAGTACCAACTCAATCTTCTGAGTGCATCCAACCATCACTCCCAACAGTGGTATCAGAGCAAATAAGGTAATCATGGGTGATGGTTTTCCTTCATTCATTGACAAATTGGACAGGAACAATTACCAAGCTTGGTCTCTAAGGATGAAGACCTATCTACAAGGAAGGAGCTTGTATGGATACATATCAGGAGATGAGGAGTTGCCCTCATTCAAGACTAGAGGCCTACCTACAAAGGATGAACATGAGAGGCTCAATCAATGGTGTGCAAAAGATGCTTTGGCAAGGTCATATCTTCTAAACTCTATTTCTGATTTTCTTCTACCTCATGTAAGGAATTGCAAAACTTCCCAAGAGACTTGGGAAACCTTGTCAACATATTTTTCATCAAGCACAAGGGCCAGAAAGAATCAGCTATGGATTGAGTTTACAACTCTTAGGAAGCAATCAAAACAATGTGTCTCAGATTTTGTCACCAAAGTCAAAGACATTGCAGATCAACTTGCAAGTGTTGGAGAAGAAATTGAGGAAGAGCAAATAGTCAGACAAGTGATCAATGGACTAAAGGCAGATGACAAGTGGGAGAGCTTTACCACAGCAACGGACTTATACATGGACATCCAAGCACCTGATCTAACAACCCTTATTGGACAACTTTTTACACATGAAGCAAAGATCACAAAGAATGGAGAGCAATCAAAAGGTAACAATCCCTCTGCCCTTTATACTGATAAGAAGGTTAAAGATAAAGGTAAAAGCAAGAAGGTTGATGAAGAAGGCTCTACCTCCCAAGCAAACTATGTAGGGAGAGGTAGATCATCTAGAGGAAGGGGCAGAGGAGGTAAGTCAGGTAGGGGGAGACCCTACAACCAATCTCCATGCAATATTTGTGGCTTGTCTAACCATACCACAGATGAATGCTACAAAAACTACAAGAACCAAAGAGGAAGAGGTCATCAAAGAGGAGGATACTCTCAAGGCAGAGGCAGATTCAATCAATCTCAAGGCTACCATGGCTACAACAATAATTATAACAACAACTACAACCACAATGGCAACTATCAAGGTGGATACAGAAATAGGAAGGATTACAACAATTATGCAGAGGAGCAAGATGATTCCTTGTTGATCATGAACATGACATCTAAGTCAGGTATCAATGATGATCATTTGTTTTATATTGATTCAGGTTGTTCTAACCATGTAGCTGGTAATGTGGCACTACTTTCTGATTTGGAAGAACCCACGGGCAAACATCAGGTACAGACAGGTGATGACACTAAACATTCAGTTGTTAAAGTAGGCAATGTCAAAACATGTGATGGTAATCAGAATTTATTGAGCAGAGTATTGTATGTTCCAACAATCACCAAGAACCTAATGAGTGTAGGTCAGATTGTGGAAAAAGGTTTGCAGGTCAGATTCACACAACATGGAGCATATGTGGAAGACCCAAGACATGGATTCAGAAGAATAGCCAAGGGAGAAAAATCAGGTAGATTATTTACTTTTGAGCTTGAAGACACCAAAAACATTGCTCTGTACAATTACAAGGATCAGACGCTATCGGAATTAGAAATATGGCACAAGAGGTTAGGTCACATTGGTGAAAGGACCTTAAAACAAATGTGCAGGGATCAATGTGTGCTTGGGATACCTAATATATCCAAGCAACACATGATATACAAGTGTGGGGCTTGTCAGTTTGGTAAGTCACACAGATTGCCTTATACCAAGAAAGGATTTATGCATGAAGATTATCTGGAATTGGTGCATACAGATGTTTGGGGACCTAGCAAGGAACCATCCTTATCTGGATCAAGGTATTATGTGTCTTTCATTGATGACTATAGCAAGTGGACTGTCTTATACTACATGAAACATAAAGATGAAGTGTTTAATTGTTTCAAGAAGTATCTTGCACTGGTTGAAAACCAAACAGGAAGAAATTTGAAGAAACTAAGGTCAGATGGAGGAGGAGAATACTTCTCAAATGAGTTTGAAGACTTCTTGCAGGAAAGAGGCATCAAAAGGGAGATCACTACAAGGTACTCACCTGAACAAAACGGGGTAGCTGAAAGAAGGAATAGACTCATTGTAGAAACAGCAAGGTCTATGCTTAATGAAAAGAAGTTGCCAAATTATCTTTGGGCAGAGAGTGTATCTACTGCCACCTATCTCATTAACAGGTTGCCATCAAAGACACTTGATGGAATGACACCCTATGAGGCTTGGCATGGTAAGAGACCATCTCTGGATCATTGCAAAATTTTTGGATGTGTTGCATATGTGCATATTCCCTCACAAGTAAGAGGAAAGCTAGATCCTAAAGCTGAAAAGTGTATCTTCATTGGATATGACTTGAACCAGAAAGGGTATAGATTCTACAACCCCTCAAACAAAGGCTTCAAGGTAAGCAGAGATGTCATCTTTGATGAGAATGATTCATGGTATGAAAATGAATGCAGGAAGGTAAGTCTACCTTATGATATAGAAGAAGACTTTCCAGAGCCTACCAAGAAGGAACCAGTCCAGAAAGAAGACTCAAGTTCAGATGATGATGACACAATCAACCTTGAGGAATTCAAGGCTTGGAAATCCAAAGGGAAGATGAAGATGAAGCAACTAGAAGATAATCCAGAATCCTCAACACAAGCAATGAGGAGGTCTCAGAGAGAAAAGAAAAAACCTATTAGGTATGGGTATGACACTTCTCTTGTAACTAAGCATTCTGTATATCTTGCAAAGGATTTGTTGAATGAAGAACCAGGTTCATTTGAAGAAGCAATCACTAAACCAGAATGGAAGGAAGCAATGGATGAAGAAATGCAGGCTCTCAAAGAAAGTGACACTTGGGACTTGGTACCCAAGAAAGAATCTATGAAAGTGATAGGATCCAGATGGATCTACAAACTCAAAAGGAATTCAGATGGTACAATAAACAGGTATAAAGCTAGGTTGGTAGCCAAGGGTTTTGCACAAACCCAAGGCATTGATTATGAGGAGACATTTTCTCCTGTGGCCAAGATGCCAACTATCAGAGTTATGGTGAGTGTAGCTGCATCCAAGAATTGGAACATGTACCAATTGGATGTGAAGAATGCATTCTTGAATGGATGGATATCTGAAGAGGTCTACATGTCACAACCACCTGGTTATGAAGAACCCAAGAAGGTAAATCATGTTTGTAAATTGAAGAAGGCTCTGTATGGATTGAAGCAGGCACCTAGAGCATGGAATTACAGGTTGACAACCTACCTCCAAGACCAAGGATTTGTGATGAGTAAAGCTGACACTTCTCTGTTCATAAAGAGGAGTAGTACAGAGGTAATATATTTATGTGTCTATGTTGATGACATCATTATTACATGAAATAATGTTCAGGGAATTAGACATATCAAAGAACAGATGATGAAGGAATTCAAGATCAATGATCTTGGATTATTAAAGTACTTCTTAGGACTTGAGTTAGTCTACACCAACTCAGGTATATATATCACTCAAAAGAAGTATGTACAGGATATGGTCAAGAAGTTTGGCTTGCAGGATGCTACAGTATCTACTACTCCAATGGAGGTCAATCTAAAGCTAAGTGCTCATGAAGGAGAAGAAGTCGAAGACATCACAGGATATCAAAGTATGGTAGGTAGTTTGAACTATGCTACCTTGACTAGAATTGACATAGCATATCGTGTAAGTGTGCTTAGCCAATTCATGCACAAACCAAGGGTACCTCACCTAGAAGCAGCTAAGAAGATCTTGAAGTATCTAAAGGGAACTCAGAACCATGGTTTGTACTTTCCTTATACATCAAACATTGATATTAAAGTGTATTCAGATGCAGATTGGGCAGGTTGCAAGGATGATAGGAGGAGCACATCAGGATACATATGTTTTGCAGGTGATAAACCTATTTCTTGGTCAGCCAAGAAACAACCTACAGTAGCTTTGTCATCTACTGAAGCAGAGTATAGAGGGCTAGCAAATGCCACTCAAGAAGCTATCTGGTTGAAGCTTTTGTATACAGAGTTAGGCTTATATACTAGACCACCAATTATCTTTGGAGATAATACAAGTTCTCTTCACCTTGCAGCTAATCCAATATATCATGCCAGAACCAAACACATAGAGGTTCATTACCACTATGTGAGAGAGAAGTTGCTAAGCAAAGACATTCAGTTGACTTATGTGTCTACTAATATGCAATGTGCAGATTTACTCACTAAAGCTTTGGATGGAACTAAGTTATGTAGATTTAAATCCATGATTGGATTGCAGGAAATAATTAAAGACTAGACTTGAGCCAAAATGTTTGGCTTGAGGGGGAGCTGTTGGTGCAACACAAGCCTTCACATTTGGCTTGGATATCTACGTTGAAGACTATACATGACGCGAAGACCATAGGAACTTATGCCTATGATTTCTTACTAGTTTACCTCTTGTAAAAATATAAATGACTTGGCGCATTATTATGCAATCACGCCTAATTGATTGAAATTCGTGAAAAGGCGGTTGATTGATTGAGAGAATATCTCAATCAACTTTTTTAGGCGAAGGATTTCAGGAGATTGATTTGAATTCTAATTCAAGTCATCACTCAATTCCTATAAAAGCTACAAGGAAAAATGTCGCGGTGCGTTCTTCACTCATCCCGAGGCATTACTGTATCAATCACTGAGTGTGTGAGGTCTACTTTATAGCCTACACCTCTGAGTACGATTGAGCTATGTTTATCATGCCAGTGGGGATGTACATTTACATGATCTAATACAAATACTTACATTCATTTACTCTGTGATTCTCTGAGTCATTATCTTCAAGTCTGTCAACCTTGAAGAAGTATATCTCAGGATCTACTGAACCAAATCAAGTGATTCAAAGCTTGATAGATTCAGCTCAAAGTATATCACAAGCATACAAAGTTTGAAGTAACTTGATTCAGTCAGTTTCGAGAAATCAAGAAATTACAGTCAAAGTGCTCACTGTTGCAATTCTTATAGTAAACGAGTAATTTTCCGGTAGAAGAACGAAGTAGATCTCGCAGAGTAATGCGAAGCGTCTTATGAGAGATAGCTCACTCTATAGCTAGACATCTCTATTTTTAGTTGATCAATCTTTCCGGTGGAAAAGATATCTACACACAGTATAAAGTCTGATCGAAAAGAGGCTGTCTGAACTAGAGGAGTTTTTTCTTAAACATCAGAAAGTGTTCAGTAAGTTAAGGAAGCTTTTGTGTTACTTCCTTACTTCATGTATGTTCACTTGAAGTAATTATAAACAAAATTATAGTTCATTCCGGTACAATTCCGGTACAATTACGGTGACAGTACAGTGGCAGTCTGGTGAAATTTCGGTGAAATTTTTTCTAGTAAAGTTAGAGAACAGTCTTATATCAGTTTCCATAAGGCTCAGTCTTCGCTGCGTCATCAAGGAGTAGAAACAGAGAAAAGGATCAAAGAGGGCTGGTACAAAGCAGGATTAGCAGTACCAACTCAATCTTCTGAGTGCATCCAACCATCACTCCCAACAGTTGACACATGGAGAACCACCAAGTGGAGTGCCCGACGAATTGCCAGAAA
Source organism: Ceratopteris richardii (assembly GCA_020310875.1). Taxonomy (NCBI): domain Eukaryota; kingdom Viridiplantae; phylum Streptophyta; class Polypodiopsida; order Polypodiales; family Pteridaceae; genus Ceratopteris; species Ceratopteris richardii. The sequence goes on along the minus strand of CM035432.1, from coordinate 83,508,659 downwards.
CTTACCTGTTTAATCTTGAAGTGTGTCCAAAGTGGGCAGAAAAACTAATTCCGGTACTCACTCATGGCCCACAACACTCAATCAATAAAGAGAATAAAAAGGAAATTCTACAGTCGAGGAATTTGCACATTATTGTGGGAAGTGTGTACTATAAGGAACCCAATGGTGTACTACTGAGATGTGCTGAGGAAGACGAACAAAGGACGCTGATTGAACAAGCCCATGTGAACAAATGGAGGACACACAAAGGAATTCACGGAACTCTAAGAGAATTGAAACAATTAGGAGTATACTGGCCTGATATGCCTAAAGATGTCCATGATTATGTTAGTAACTGCGCAGAATGTCAGGAGACCATTCCTGAGGATCATACATCCTTACCTTTCTCTACCATAGCACCCAAATGGAGTGAAGCACTGTTGAAATTCCTAAAGACAAGAGAACATGAGGAGGGAATTAGCTTGGCAAGGAAGCGATCCCTCGAGGAAATGAGCAAGGATTATGTACTCATGGGAAGACACTTGTTTAAGAGAGGGAAAGACAATCAATTACGGCTATGTGTACATGAAGGAGAATATTTACCCATATTAGAGATGGCACATGCAGGTGCTGTAGAGGTCATTTTTCAGTCGAGAGAACCATAAAAATGATCCTCTTTGCGGGCTTGTGGTGGTCAACTCTACATATGGATGCGAAAACCTATGTACGAGGTTGTGAGACATGCCAAAGGGCTAAATACCTGATTCGGAGAGATGACATGCCATTGAGACCTATGGTCTGCGCTAGAGCATTTTCCAAATGGGGTATAGATTTCATAGGACCCATTAATCCACCAGCCAAAGGGTCTCATGCCGATTATATCATAGTAGCCACAGATTATTTGACAAAATGGGTAGAGGCAAAGGCTACTAGAAGAAACGATGCTCAAACCACTGCTAAGTTTCTTTTTGAGCATATATTCACTCGTTTCAGATTACCAATTGAGATTGTGAGTGACCGAGGAACACATTTCATTAATGAAGTAATAGAGTCTTTAATGAATGAGTTCTTAGTGATCCATAAAAAATCAGCCCCATACCACCCTCAAGCCAATGGTCAAGCGAAAAGTTCCAATAAAGTGTTATGCACAGTATTGACTAAAAGAGTCAATAATGGGAGGTCTGACTGGGACAAACAATTGCATCATGCAATTTGGGCCTTCCGAGTTGCTTACAAGACTACCATTGGAACTACCCCATTCAATCTAGTATACGGACAGGACGCAATCCTGCCAATTGATTTTTTAGTACCCACTTTGAGAGTAGCCCAGTAGTATGAATGGACAGGACATGAATTATCCAAGCAACTAGACCAAATTGAGAAGCTACATGAGACTAGAATACAAGTGGTAGTAGGTATTTATGCGGCTAATCGAAGACAAAAGGCATATTATGATGCACACATAAAGACAAGGGACTAAAAGAAGGAGACTTGAACCAGGTCTACACATTGAAGCAACATGCCAAGAAATTACAAAAACGTGGATATGGACCTCTAATCATCAATAGGATTTCCACGAGTGGAGCAGTTAATCTAGCTACTCTAGATGGAGATGTCCTTCCTAATTACATAAGTGGATGCCGAGTCAAATGATATATGGAGCCATTGACGGATGAAATGCTAGCACGCCTCGTAAGTGCACAAAATAGGAAGAAAGAGGAAGAACGGATTAGAGAGGAGGCACGACGAGAAGCCTTGGAGCATATTAAGAAACTGAAGGAGTGGATAAAGCAAAGAGATGAACGGTATCTACAAGGAGAAGAGCCTATTCCCATGGCTAATGACCAGGTTCATAAGTCTGACACGACTAATGTCAACATGTCCCAGCCTTACTTAAACCTAGGAATTGGAACAACAGAGTACCAGTTAATAGACGCCTTGATAAATTCAGGAGCATCCCTTAGTTGCATGCGAAGTACAATCATCAAGGAGCTCAAAGCGGATATGTCACTCACTAAAGCACACATGATAGGGGTTGGAGGTCAAGCCATAACATGCATTGGAGAAGCCATATTATCCCTCCACCTAGGAAATTCAACTATGGAACAAGGAGTTCTAGTGTGCAGAGATGAAGATTTAATAGAAAACTTGATACTAGGACAAGACTGGATCATTGAGAATGAGGTAAGCATCCACCTAGCGCAAGGATACATTTCAACCAAGATAGGGCACAAGGAAATCTTTAGTCTATTAGGGGAGAAACCCTCACAGAGATCGCAAGCCATCGAAGGTGCGGAACAACTCATAGAAGAGCACGTAGAAAATGATTCCAGCACCAATCACTCAGAAGCAGGTCCGAAAGGAGAAGAAATTTCAAACCCTAATGTATCCAAGGGAGAAGTGGATTCATCCTACTCGATTGATGAACAGAAAGAAACCAAGGAGATCAATACTCTTAAAGTTTCTCACACAAAAGAACGATCACCAACTTGGAAAACCACCATCAACTACTCGCATTCAGGAAACGTCAACTTCAAATGAGTGAAGGAATCAGAGATCGCAACACCAGCTCATAAGGAGGAAAAGGTGGGCAAGAATTCTTCTTCACTGAAATCCAAACCAAAACGACTCTTACAAGTATGGCTTCCTAGGCCTTTGATTAAAGCTCAAAAAGCATGGCAACAAATGTGGATTCCCAAGAAGGTCAGACAAGTGGCCATTAAAGAGATAGACAAGCACGAGGAAACATTATATCAACACAACAATACCATAAGGACTAGCGAGCTTCATCGCAGATACTTCAAGAAAAGGAACCCCACACCCCTGATGACCAAAAAGGGAAGAGATACACATGCAACACTACGCAATGAGCAAAAAACAAGGTTTTAATACCTCTACTATGAAATGGATCTGGAAACCCAAGCAACAGTAAGAAATGGAACACCAGAACCAAGAAGATTTCTGTTGCACACATGAAGCTTCCAATGCACCTAAAGTATGCATGATAGGGCCACCTTACAAGGCCAGGCATTCCGCACATGATGTACTTCATAGAATTAGTGGTACACATTCTCCAATGGGGAATAGGTCATAGCTTCTACTTCTTAGGAATGGACCTACTCTGTAAATAAATAAAAGCTTCGGCTATGCTAATTCTTGTTTCTTTCTGGATAAAGTGATATATATATATATATATATATATGCGGTAAGGGATCTAACTCATACGCTAAAAGGGGATGGAGCGACGTAAAGAACGAAAGCTACTACAACACACAACACTAATGCCATAACTTGTATAGCATCTAATGCTCTGTTCATTACAAGTGTAGATGGCCTCCGAAGATTTTGAAGCAACCATTCAGGAGGAAGTGATGGAATTCCCTCTACAAAGCGTGGCTAAAGCAAAAGGACACTGGTTTAGGGAGGATCAACAAGCTGGAGGTTATCTATTCTTGGTAGCCATCAAAATCATGAACACGGATCATCAATTCCCGATGATGTCCCAAGATTTTAAGGTGATACATGAGCTTCCATTGACCATTGACATTATGAAGAAAGCGGGCATTCACAAATACTTTGAATTGCCAATCTACAAACCCAACTTTCAAAGGTGCACATAGGTTATGAATACGTTATAGCCAGCACTACACGATCCATTGGTGCCAGAGGCAAGAGTCATGGATGCAGTCGGAGAATGGGTCATAGTCTAATTTACACATGATTTAATCAAAGAAGCTTTTGGATGGGAGAAGGATGGCAATACGGTATTAAGAGAAGAAACTCAAGGGGCAAAGACTAGGACATTCATTGACATTAATCGCACGGATATTGAAGAAGAAGTAAGACTCATTCATCAGCACTTTTGTTTTCCTAACATGCATAGATACACTGCTCCTCAGAAAATCATAGTACAGATGCTGTCTCATGCTATTAAATTGATATATCATGCCTTGGGCATTAGAGAGCATTTGCAAGAAATGCCATCATCGAAAGCCATGGCCAAATATGCAAAGGTCACTACAGTCTCGAGAAAGAAAAAAGGTATCAAAATCATTGAGGAGGCAGAAACTAGCTCGTAGCCTAAAATGAGAGGTACAAAATGACTAAGAGAAGTAATGCAAGTAGAAGCAGAAGTCCCAACCACAAAAAGGACACGTGCTCCCAAAGACAAGAGTTGAAGAGCACCGACCAATTACCGAAGAGGAATTAACAAGAGCCTTGCATAGAGAAATGACTGAGATATGCTCTTCACAAGTTGACAGACTTTCAAGTACTATACCAGAGAACTCAGAAATGAACAATGAAGATGTATGTATTAATGAACACTTGTATACAAATCCATTGGCATGAAGATCATTGCCTAATGGTGTAGATAGGTGTGGGCTAGAGTGTAGGCCTCACACACACACTTAGAATTGATAGTAATGAGCTCGGGAATGATGAGTCTTACCCGCGACTTTTCCATGAACACTTTTATAGTGATTGAGTAAAAATTTGAATTCAAATTCAAACTTTTAGCTCCCTATGATCAAGCTCCTATATCCTAGGAGATATTCCATCAATCAAAGCTAACCATTTTTCCACGAATCCCTTTCGGTAGGTGTTTACAAAGATTCTAAGTCAACTTGACTTTTACAAAGAGGTAAAGTAGTAATTAACCACTAGCAATAGTTCTTATGCTTCTCCATATGTGTATGGACTTCAATGTATCCATCAAGCCAAATGTGTAGGCTTGTGAATTACACCAACAGCTCCCCCTCAAGCCAAACATTTTGGCTTGGTCTTCATCTTCAATCTTCATGTATATCCTGCAATCCAATCATTGCTTTGAACCTGCAAAGTTTGGTTCCATCCAAAGCTTTAGTCAACAAATCTGCACATTGCATGTTGGTTGATACATAGGTTAGTTGAATGTCCTTGCTTAACAAATTCTCTCTCACATAATGGTAATGGACCTCTATATGTTTGGTCCTAGCATGATAGATAGGATTAGCTGCAAGGTGAAGTGAGCTTGTATTATCTCCAAAGATTATTGGTGACCTAGTATATAAACCCAATTCTGTATACAAAAGCTTGATCCATATGGCTTCTTGTGTGGCATTAGCCAGTCCTCTATACTTTGCTTCTGTAGAAGACAAAGCAATAGTAGGTTGCTTCTTTGAAGACCATGATATTGGCTTATCACCTACAAATGAAATGTATCCAGAAGTGCTCCTCCTATCATCCTTGCATCCTGCCCAATCTGCATCTGAATAGATCTTGATATCAATGTCTGAAGTGTAAGGAAAATACAAACCATGATTTTGTGTACCCCTTGAGATACTTCAAGATTCTCTTGGCAGCCTCTAAGTGAGGTATCCTTGGCTTGTGCATAAACTGACTTAGCACACTAACTCCATATGCAATGTCTATCCTTGTTAAGGTAGCATAATTCAACATGTAATGTCATTAATTTCATCACCTTCATGGGCACTTAGTTTGAGGTTTACCTCCATTGGAGTACTTGCAACTTTGGCATCTTGCAAATGAAATTTCTTCAACATATCCTGTATGTATTTTTTCTGAGTAATGCCAGACTTAGTATAAACTAACTCAAGCCCAAGAAAATACTTCAATAGACCAAGATCATTGATCTTGAACTCCTTCATCATCTGGCTCTTGATTTGTCTGATTCCATTGACATCATTACCTGTAAGTATGATATCATCAACATAGACACATAGGTATATTACCTCTGAATTACTTCTCTTGATGAATAGAGAAGTATCTACCTTGCTCATGACAAACCCTTGGTCTTGAAGATAAGTGGTTAATATGTGATTCCATGCCCTAGGTGCCTGCTTCAATACATATAAAGCTTTATTCAATTTGCACACATATGATACCTTGTTTGGGTCCTCATAGCCAGGAGGTTGTGACATATATACCTCCTCTGAAATCCATCCATTCAAGAAAGCATTCTTGACATCTAATTGGTACATATTCCAATTTTTTGATGCAACCACACTTACCAACACTCTGATAGTTGGCATCTTGGCCACATGTGAGAATGTCTCTTCATAATCAATGCCTTGGGTTTGTGCAAAACCCTTGGCTACCAATCTGGCTTTGTACCTATTAATTGACCCATCAGAACTTCTTTTAAGTTTATAGATCCATCTGGATCCTATTACCTTCATGGAGTCCTTCTTTGGTACTAGTTCCCATGTGTCACTTTCCTTGAGTGCTTCAATCTCCTCATCCATAGCTTCGTTCCATTCTGTCTTGGTTATGGCTTCTTCATATGATCCCGATTCTTCAATTGAAAAATCTTTGGCAAGATAAACAGAGTGTTTAGTAACAAGAGATGTATTGTTAGGCCGCCGGATTGGCACAATGTAATTTTATATTTTCATATATTGCACGCACGGAAAGGGTGTAGCGAAGTGATGTAACCCTTTTATTCATTAATGAAGAGACATTACGGTGTTCTCCGGTAGTAGAGGAGACGGGGGATCACGAGACTGTCTGTCTGGGTGATTGCAACTATGCTGGAGACATCGTGGTGCAGAGTTTGCATATATTTGGAATACTGTTAAGTCTGTTCTTATTGAATTGCCGTAATTTATTACTAACACAGTAACGTTGTCTTAACATCAATAAGTTTAAACGACTGTGTGGCTGATAATTTGCACGATAACCTACTGTGTGAGGATAACCGTAATCAAAGAATTGAAACTGTGTAACAAAAGTTAATACCTGGACGTATACTTATTGTTTGGTTAATTGGTTAATTGGGAAAATTAAGTAAAGGGCCTCTACATTGTCAGACCCCTACCATCCCCAAGAACCCGGAAGAGATTAAAAATGACTTGACCGAAGTCCCTTTTAACACTGGCGCCGTCTGTGGGAAGATGGCACTAGATTGAGAATAATCAGTAAAGGTAGAGAAGTACGTAAGGCAAGCGGTGCAGAAGTGATATATGCCGGTTACTCGGTCCGGCGAGTCCTATCCAAAGTATAGGAGAGACCAGCATCCCTAGAAAGTTCCAAATCTATTAGGGACACCCCAGGAGGTAGAAGTACAAGTCATTTAAGCCCAGTGGTAGAAGGATCGGAGCCAGTTAGCAGTGATTCCGATGCCAGTTCGGTGACACATGATGAGATTCTGGTGGATTTCGGTGTGATTCCGGTATGTTCAGAAGAAGGTAGAGTGACCTCTAGGTGCACAGAGACGCAGTGCACAGTTAGTCCAACATTATCTGGACAAAATTTGGCTATTTTCGGTGATAAAGTTGCGTTACCGAGTGCGACCGTTGCCGGTGAAAAGATAACCTGGGGTGGTGAAAGTTCGATAAGTTCTGGAGGGAGTTCGGTACCATTTAGTGGGAATTTGAAGTTTTTCGGTGATAGTGCAGTACTGCCCGGTGGACCCTTATTACGTTCACCACTGTTCGGGGCAAGCCTCTCTAGTTTCGATACCAAAGCTGAGGACAGGTTATTTGATTTGGAGATAAGTAAGAGATTCAACACCATTTTCAAGCTGGAAGGTGAGCAGATTGACAATACAGATTCTGAAGGACAAGAGAAACCTCCTCAATAGACAGATAACTGTTGAAGAATCACTCACAAATTTGACATACAGACAGACATAAAGACGAAGAAAGACAAAAGAGAAGCAAAAACAAAGCATTCAGAAAATCAAGCCTTAGTGAAGGGACAAATTCACGTCTGTAATATACAATGTAGAAGTTTCCAGAATTACGAGTTTGTTGAAACCCGGATCAAAAATTATATATAAGAGAGCTGAGAGATAGAAGAAAGAGAATGGATATGATGGAGAGAGAGCGCATAGAACTGGAATAGAATAGCGCATATAGAAACTGAGGATAGTGATATAGAAGATGCTAGAGATCGCGTATGTAGAGATGAATAATAGAACGTGAATTGTCGGGTATTCATCTGAGAGAGATGGTAAGGAATAACTACTCAGACTAGGAAAGTTTTTTCCATAGCTATGAGCAAAATGAGGCCAAGCTATTTTGTACACATCTTCTCTAATAGAAAACACATGTTCATGTGGAAGATTGAGCGCATTCTTCGTATGTGAAGAAATCTGAGTAATTTCATGTTACTGTGAAAGTTAGTTAACAGTTACAGGTTTTCTTAGTGAACATTTTCCGGTACTTCTTAGAGTTAGATCTCGTAACACAGTGTAAAGTTTTTCATGAGTGATAGCTCATCTTGAAGCTACGAGTCTGAGCTACAAACTGATCAAAAGAGTTTTGTAAAACGGGACAAGTACACAGTACAAAGTCTGACCGTAAAAAGGCATCCTGAACTGGTGAAGTTTTTTCTTAAACTTCAGAAAGAGTTCATTTACTGAAGGAAGCTCAGGTATTACTTCCTTACTTCATCAACAATCATTTGAAGAAATCACAAACAGAATTGCAGTTGATTCCGGTAAGATTCCGGTAAGATTACGGTGACATTCCGGTAACAGTTCGGTGAAGTTCCGGTGAAATTCTGGTGAGTTCAAAATACAATTTTTGCACAGTTAAGTAATGGAAAGATTATCTAACTATAAACAAACACAGTAGTGTAAAGTTTGAAGTAAATTAGTTCAGAATTGAAGCTTGAAGGAAACACGAAGCTTTTTGTAAAGTGAATTTTCAGTTTTCACTAAATAAAGTTATAAAGTTTTCAGTTTCAGAAGGTTGCTAAGCTACTGATGATTATAGAGGTGTTCTAGTATCACTCTAGCTTAGTTCTAGTTGAGGCGTGGCAATTTTTCGCAGTTTTGTTAGTGAACAAGCTTTTGTCACGAAATCAACAATGGTATTAGAGCAGAAAGGTTCTGAAGAGCAGAAAAGGTTTCTCAGAAGTAGAAACGAAAGTAAAGATACAAGAGAATTCGAACTTTCACAAGAAAGGTGAAAGCTGAGATGATCAACAACAAACAACGTCAAGAAACATTCCGAAGTAATTCTCAAGGGTAAATGTTTGTAAAAGGTAAAACCTTTTGACATTATACTCACCGAAAGTAACAGAAACAAGAAGATTATGGTAGATCATATCTCTTTTGACAAATTGGACAGAGATAATTATCCTGCATGGGTAATGCCCATGGAAGCTTTACTTATGAGTAAAGACTTAATGATATATGTGACAGGAGAAGAAAAGAGGCTGAATTTCGAAGACGACAGTCAACCAAAGAAAGAAGAGTTAGAAGCCTTGAAGCTGTGGCAGAAGAAAGATGCAACGACAAGAGCTTATATCTACAATACAATTACAGATCATCTATTACCGCACATTAGAGGTCTGGAGAAAGCGGAAGACATATGGAGTGCATTGGAAGATCATTTCCAAAATACGATGAAAGCTAGAAAGGCTAGCTTATGGTCAAAGTTTACAATGTTCAAGAAAAAGCAAAGTCAAAGCATTAGTGATTATGTCACTACGATGAAAGACTTGGTGGATAGTCTTGGATCTATTGATGAAGATATCGAAGATCACAGATTGATAGCACAAGTGCTTGCAGGATTGAGAGGAGATGAAAGGTGGAAACCTTTTGTACTCTCAACTGAACTTTCTTTAAATCATGTTGTACCAGATTTAAATCAGTTGCTTGGACTAATGCTAACGTTTGAGCAAGATTTGAAGACAGATGGAGATAAAGGACATAGTTTGGCTATGTATGCAAAGAATAAGAAGAAAGGTGATAAAGGTAAAGAAAAAGATGAAGAAGAGATGTCTACTCAAGCAAATTTTGCAAGAGGAAGAGGTAATGCCAGAAGTAAAAGTAAAGGTAAAGGAAGAGGTAATCAGACTAACAGCAAGAAGACTTGTTGGATCTGTGGATTAAGCAATCATTTGGCTCATGATTGCTGGCATAATTCTCAAGGATCAAGTCAGAATCAGAACAATAACAGTAGAGGCAGAAGCGGAAGATATCAAAGAGGAAGACAAAGCCAAAGAGGTGGATATGGTAGAGGTGGAGCAAGAAGTTGGGGACAGAATCAGTCTCACAACACTACCTACTACAATTATGCGAGTGATACGCAGAATGACAGTCATACAACATTGATGATGAACTCGATAAGTGTGACAAAAAACAAAGACCTCAAGGTATTCTATATTGACTTTGGTTGTTCAAATCATTTGTCAGGAAATATAGAATTATTATCAGAACTTGAAGGAGGTATTTCAAATCATACAGTACAAACAGGTGATAACACAAAACATAATGTAAGGTCAATTGGAAAAGTAAAGTGTAAGAATGGAACTGACCTACTAACAAATGTCTTGTATGTTCCAACAATTCCGAAGAATCTGATCAGCGTGGGTCAGATAGTAGAAAAAGGTTGTTAGATTTACAAATGTATGAGTATTTGTTGAAGATCCAGAGAATGGATACAATCAGATTGTCCATGGTAAAAAGGAAGGTAGACTTTTTACTCTTAAAGTACAAGGAAATGTTGGTCAAGCCTTGATCACACATGGTGATGAGGTATTCACAGAGTTAGACCTCTAGCATAAGAGGTTAGGACATTTTAATGAAACAGGAATCAAAACTATGGTGGAGAAACAATCCGTGAGAGGATTACCAAATATGAAGAATCGACATATGATTCACAAGTGCAAAGCCTATCAGATGGGAAAAGCCCACATGTTACCATTTCAGAAGAAAGGGTACAAACACGATGATGTGTTAGAACTTATACATACAGATGTATGGGGACCAACAAAAGAAGGATCTATCAGCGGCTCAAGGTATTATGTTCTTTTTATTGATGATGCAACAAGATGGATAACTCTTTATGTTTTGAAAGAGAAGCCAGAAGTATTTGAAGCTTTCAGGCATTTTCATGCATATGCTGAAAGACTTACAGGACAGAAACTCAAAAGACTAAGGTCTGATGGAGGAGGAGAATATTTTTCTCGAGAGTTCAATGATTATCTGTGGAATGCAGGTATCAAAAGAGAAATAACTTGCAGGTATACACCGCAACAAAATGGAGTAGCAGAAAGAAGAAACCAAAATCTAGTTGAGTTTGCAAGAGCAATGCTAAAGGAAAAGAATTGTCCAAATTATCTTTGGGCTGAGGCTGTAAATACAACAACATATCTGGTAAATAGATTACCATGTACAACTTTTGAATGGGATGACCCCTTATGAAGCTTGGTGGGGTAAGACACCAACACTTGATCATTGTAAAGTGTTTGGATCAGTTGCTTATGCTTATGTACCATCACAACTGAGACATAAGCTTGAACCAAAAGCTGAAAAATATGTGTTCATCAGATATGATGAAAAACAAATGGTTTATAGGTTATGGATTCCTCTAACCAAACAGTTTACTGTTTCCAGAGATGTGACATTTGATGAAGGAAAGAGCTGGTATACAGATAAAGAGCATAGTGTTGAAACACTTGAAGAAGAGATAAGAAGGAAAGAAAAAGGAAAATCACATATGCAGGTGAATGGAGATGAAGATCATATGCAGGCAAGTACGTCCAGGATTGGATCAAGTATGAGAAATGAAGATGAACCAATATTTGATGAAGATGTGTATTCAGATACACATGAAGAATATGAGCTAAGAAGGTCAAACAGAGTAAGGAAACAACCAACAAGGTATTCCTATGACACTTCTTATTTAACTCAAAAAAAATATGCTTAATTAGTAAAGGAAGATGAAGAACCTCAGAATTACAGTGAAGCAAAAGGTAAGAAACAATGGGAAGAAGCAATGAAAGAGGAGTTCAATGCTCTAGAAGAGAACAAGACTTGGGAACTTGTTCCAAAACCAAATGGTAAGAAAGTGATTAGAAATAAATGGGTTTACAAAGTTAAGAAACTTGCAGATGGAAGGATAGCTAGATACAAAGCTAGACTGGTGGTCAAATGCTATGCTCAGACGCATGGCATAGATTATGATGAGACGTTTAGTCCGGTGGCAAAGATGTCAATCATAAGGACATTGATTGCTATAGCAGCATCAAAAGGATGGAAGCTAAGTCAGCTGGATATAAAGAATGAATTTGTGAATGGATATATATTAGATGAAGTCTACATGGAACAACCTGAAGGGTTTGTAAGTTCTAGTTACCCAGGTCATGTTTGCAGATTAAGAAGAGCTCTCTATGGATTGAAGAAAGCTCCAAGAGCTTGGAATTACAGACTTGTGAAGTATCTCAATGACCTTGGATACCAAAGCTCAAAGGCTAATGCAAGTCTACTCGTTAAGAGAACAAATGAAGGTATGATCTACATTTTTATTTATGTAGATGACATAATAATCACAGGAACCTCAGATGAAGGAACCAAGGAAGTAAAAAGATTGCTTGAAAAAGAGTTCAAGTTCAGTGATCTAGGAAAGTTATCATACTTTCTTGGAATGGAAGTTACATATACAGATCATGGCATATATGTTTCGCAAGAAAGGTATCTCCTAAACTTCCTGAAGAAGTTTAATATGGAGAACTGCAGAGAAGCTTCAACACCGCTTGAAGTAAATCATAAACTCAGCAAATATGGTGGTGCAGAGTTTAAAGATATGAGGAAATATCAGTTGTTAGTGGGAAGCTTAATTTATGCTACACTAACAAGACCGGATCTCAATTATGCAGTGGGAGTTCTCTCACAGTTCATGCATTGTCCGAAGGTTCAACATTGGGTTGTAGGACAAAGAGTTCTTAGATATATCAAAAGAACTATAAAAGAAGGATTATATTATCCTTTTACGTCAGATATAAAGCTGAGAGCATACAGTGACTCAGACTGGGCAAGAAGTCAAGAACAGAAGGTGAACACATGGGTATATGATATACCTAGGAGATAAGCTTGTAAGTTGGTGTTCAAAGAAGCAGCACACAGTGGCTTTATCGTCAACAGAAGCAGAATATAAAGGACTTGTAGAAGCAGCTAAAGAAGTGATATGGATGCAGACCTTGTTCAAAAGCATGGGTATTGATCAAGGTATACCTATCATACATGGAGATAATAGGAGCTCGTTGTATCTTGCAGCAAATCCAGTATTTCATGCAAGAACAAAACACATAGAGATTCAATATCAATTCCTGAGGGAAAAGGTAATGGAAAAAGATATTGAAATAGTATACACTCCGACAAAAGATCAGATAGCAGATATTCTGACAAAGAGCTTAGATGGAGTAAAGACAAGCAGATTCAAAGAAATGGCAGGTATAAAAGAAAAGAAGAATATATGAAAGATCAGCGAATGCAAATTAGTGATTGAGGGGGAGCTCTTGAAGAATCACTCGCAAATTTGACATACAGATAGACATAAAGACAAAGAAAGACAAAAGAGAAGCAGAAACAAAGCATTCAGAAAATCAAGCCTTAGTGAAGGGACAAATTCACGTCTATAATATACAATGTAGAAGTTTCCAGAATTACGAGTTTGTTGAAACCCGGATCAAAAATTGTATATATGTTACGCCTCTTAGTCCAAGGGGAAGATACATATATGTTCTACCCAAACTCCTGGAAGTCAGTCGAGTCGTATTGCTTGAAGGTCGCAATTATATCTTCAATATGTAATTTCACTCTCTCAACAACTACCCTGTACACACTCGTACTTATGCACGCTTGCTCTTCCAAGATCCCTTTCACTCATGCACATTCCTATGTACACCTACATCTTTTACCTCCTTGTCCATATAAACCCAAACCTACGTGCATTCACTTCCTCATATACTCTCCCACATGGACACTCGAACGCACTCTCAGACTATCTACCACTTCAAAGCAGACCAACAACCTCTCAAGACTTGAAGTCAAATGACCGAATCATCAAACGTACCCAATCTTATCACGGGAACAAACTCACCCACTTTCATTCTCCCTCACTTTCTCACTCTCTTGCACTTTCCCTTTTTCTCTCTCTTTCTCTCACTTACTCTCAGACCCACTCACACACACACGTGCACTTTCTCACACCTTTTCCTCTTCTTTTCTCACTAGCTCTCTTTCACTTCCCTTCCCGCTTCCTTCATTTCCTTCTCACTCACTCCTTCAAGCTCACATGCTCAATGCACTCTTTCCTTTTTGTCACGACCACTCAAACACCCCCACTCACTCGCTTATGCACTCACTCCAACTAAGCATTTGCATACAAAGCACGTTAAAACATGCTCACACACACATGCATGCTCAAAGTTTATAGGTCTTATTTACCCACACGAATACATCCATACAAGCAAGTACTCATACTAAGACACTCGTACATGGACACTCAGCCACAAACTCACTCACACTCTTAACCCACACCACTTCTTTCTTTTCTTTCTTGTAAAACTTCTCTCTCTCTCTATCACTATGTCTTTATGCTTTACTCCCTCCTCTCATGCACACATCTATACACATAAATATTTGACCATACTCTCATACTTACAAACATGCACTCTTACACATAGACTTACACACATTCCCTTCCCGTCCATCACATGCACTCTTGCCTGCAAGTCTATCCAACATTTACTTTTGAGTTTTTTTTTTTTTCTTTTGCATTCACAAGCCTGTTCTCACTCTCACATACATGAAAGGCCTAGCACACCTCACTGCTTCCTTTTGCACATGACTACTCTGCTCATACAGACATAGACGCTCAAAACATACTTAGACACTCACACAACTAGCATCATTTGAACTCGTCGTGCACCCTTATCCATGTAAGTACATCCTCAGACACATACATACCTGAAGTGCAACCAGTTAAGTACTCGAAGCTGCGTAAATAGATTGTTTTTCAAAAATACATTCTCAAAGTTCAAATCATTGAGCACAGCATTAGATTCCCTAATTTCAACCGTTGAATCATTCCAATCCAGCACTATTATGGAAGACACATTCAGAACTCGCAAAGAGACTTTAATCTTCAGTAGTAATGCAGCGCTAATTTTTTGATGTTCATTAACTTAACATATCAAATGGATAGAAAAAAACGACAGTTCCTTACAAAATGATTTCCAATGTATGCATGGTGAGCAGCAAAAAAATGATGACCGCATGTCTCCTTCCTCCCTGGACTCCTCAGCCACGAAAAAAACTGAAGATGAAACTCTATGTCCCCCAGCCTCCACGATTCTCCTCCACTCCTTCTATGGTGCCTATTCTCCAAATCTGCTACTCACAACCACAACCTTTGCACAACGCTATTTCCGATCCCTTGCTGTTGAACGTGAATATCTGCTCACTTCCTACTTTCTGAAAAGGATCAGCCAACAATGAACTTCGTCTGTTGTTCCACCTTGCAACATGGGCATCGGAGGCTGCTAGTACCACCGTCCCCTCCCTCGTGGTGCTGAACGACACCCCAATACAAGGAAGCCACAAAGGAAAAACTCCCTGCTTGTTCTCTTCCAGGAAGCTGGACAAGCCCCGTTCCTTTGAGAATCGCACACCCAAAAAAAACTCTCCTTGTTGGCTGCCTCTGTGGAAGATGAATGCTCTCCAGAGAACGGGCCTCCTACTCCTCTGTCCTCTCCCCAATGCCCCTCTCAGCCACCACCAAAAAGTCTCCTTTTCAGCAGCCCTTATGGAGATCTCCAATACTCCGGTACCTCCCCCCTTCCACCTTTCGTAACAAAAAAAACACCCGCTCCTCCCTGCCCCCTCGTGTGCATTTAGGGGGCATAACCACCCGCCATTCCTTCTCTCTGCCATACATCTGACAAGGGTGGGCAGACCACCATCTCTCTCCCAAAAAATGTGCATTCACACTGCTTAAAAAAATCACATGGCAACGGATCCTCAGCATTATGTATGTAGCCTGCTATAATGGCTCCCCATGTCATCTCATCTCGACATGTGCACATGTCAAAAATGCTGCGTGCCTCCTGAAGGCATTGACACTTGGCATACATGCTAATGAGAAGATTTGCAATGGACGCATCAGACTCCATACCATATTTCAGTATTTGATGATGCATGATCCTACCTTGAATTATATTTTTTATGCCCCCGCATGCTTCAACGATACAAAGAAGGATTGGAGTGTTAAAACCAATACCTTCTTGCAACATCTCTTTGAAAGTATTAAGCGATAGTTGATCAAGCCCACATAGGGCATACCCTGTTACCATCGTTGTCCATAGTATAGCATCCCTAAAAATTGCATTCTGGAATAATCTCTGAGCGTCTTCTATAGTTCTACTTCTTGAATACATGTCAATAAGGGAACCAACTATAACAATGTCTCTATCAAGCCCTTCTTCAACGACTGGACTGTGTATAATTTGCCCTTCAATAGCTGCTTCTTTTTTGGCACATGCCCTAATAATGCTCGAGTAAATAATCTCATTGGAGGCCACACCTTCATTCTGCATCTTAACAATTAATTGAAGTGTTATGAACCCATCCTCATGTTAAGCATGGCCTGCAATGAGAGCACCCCATGATACAACATTTCGTGTTAGAAGTTCATGAAACAACTTTCGAGCTTCTATAAGAGCCCTTCATTTTGCATACATGTCTACCAATGCTGTGCCTATCACCATATTGTTTTCCAACTCCCCTTCTTTGATAAGATCAGCATGTATCTCCTGACCCCTGTCCAGAGCACCTTGCAGGGCACATGCCTTCAAGATGCAGAGGCATGTTGCGATTGTTGGTGAGAAACCTTTGAGTTTCATCAACTCAAAATATTTTAGTGCTTCCTCTCCCTGACCATGTTGTACAAATCTTGTAAGCAATGTAGTCCATGATACTTCATTTTGACAATGCAGCTCCTCAAGCACTTGTGTTGCCTTCACAAGAGAACCACAAGAGACCCCTATGACACAAAGCCATGTCTCCAAGTATTGCCCCCCTTGACAGTCTCCCTTTTTGACCAAGAGGTTGTCATGTAGCCCCAAATATTTCCCATCAATCACCTAATCACCCTTCAAGTACCTGAATCAAACAAATTCCCGTGCCAAATACAAACATATTAGTGCATAAAAACCAACCATTTTGTGAGCTAACATACTCCCCTCTTCTCATTTGCGAAGTCGTCCTCGACAAGCCACTATTTCTGCAATATGATCAAAACAGCCATGAAAATGTCAGTGTACAACTAGCTTACATACCTTTCCATCGAACCGTCATTCCAAATGGACCTGCACTCATTGAAACTATTAGTGCTAAAAAAATCACTCATGAATACATACAAATCAGCCACTTCAATTGATTCAAGAACATGCACATATATGCAACTCCAATTCCACATACATTAAATTGTTCATGCATTCCATTATGAAATTAGTCTCAACCAAAATAACACATTCATACCTTTCCATGTTTGACACATGCCACTATCATTGCGAAAAAAAACAAAAAAGAAAATACCAAAATGAACAACGACAACTGAAATGAATACAACAGGAGATGCAAAATACCCAAAATGCATACCCCATTATTGCACCTACTATTCGCTATGTACAATTATTCCATGATCAGACGTTCCTGAAGAATCCCCATCGTCGTCCTACAAAAGTCATCGAAACTCGAGTGCAAGTGAAGACATACATCAGAACCCTAGAGTGTCACACATACTAGAAAACCCTCAGATAGAGCACACAAGTTGTAAAGCAAGACCGTTGCATTACCTCGCTAAAGCCTCATCCATAAGTACATATAGAGTCTCCGTGCTTTCAAGAATGTTGATTCGAAGTGAGCTGATCTGTCATAAGCCATCACATACCAATCACACAAGCAAATAACGTTCCCTTCCAGGCGATCATCGCCCTCTCCTCTCTCTCTCTCCCCCTCAGGAGTGGGGAATAACTCCATATGAAAAAATTTTATTTATTTTCACACGTTGGCCTACATTGACACTGGATGCGATTCGTGGACCTGACCACCCGATCAGGTTGATTCCACCCATCTACCAATGCAATGCAGCGCACAACACACAAACACGCAATGATAACACATAACATATATCAGCTAGCCCATAACGAAGCTAGATGCGGCTCATGGTCGTGACTACCCAGCCACGATGGCTCCACCTACCTACCAACCCGTTATGGCGCGTAGCTAAGACACAAACATATACTTTCCAAGCCTATGGCGAAACTAGCTGCGGCTCGTGGTCCTAACCACCCGGCTAGGATAGATCCACCCACCTACTAGCCCACCATAGCGCATTGGTACAATCACAGCAACACAAATTTTTTCTTTTCTTCGTTTTTTTTTCATAGTTAATTAGTTCACCCAAGTCCTGAGAATTAGGGAGAGGAAGAAAGGGACTTTCCCACTTTTCCCACACGTACATGCAAACATATACACTCTAGCCTTTGACAGATCAACCACCTCTTCACTCCATTCTCTCAATTACAGACACTACATATGTATTTATCGATTTGACTTTTCACTTGATAACTACAGCCGGCTATGCCTTAGTCCCTCGTATACCTATCCTTAGATGTTCTAGAATGTGAGTCTCCGGGATGTCTCATGTAGCCTCACATCATACTCGCATCCCGACAACTTCCCTAGGGCGAGTCAGGCTCAACTTCAGGAGCTTCGTCATCCCTTCCTATCGTTAACACATCTGCCCATGCCCAAGTGATATCGTTTTCCTCATTAGGCATTTCCCTAGAAGGGTCGAAATAGTAGTATCGATCTCCCGCCCATCCTACATGTCGAGTCAGGTATTCCTCAAAACACTCAATGTAAAATGCAACACCCAAACCCTGGTTTATAAAGCATACCAGCCAATGCGCTTCCTCAACATCGTATTCCGTCTCAAAGTTGTCGACATCTATGTCCATGCGGGCAAATGTTTGGTCTGAGAAATATATCCTTAGCTCGTACAAGTAGAGTTGCGTTATTTGATCTGCCATTTTGTTACTTAGCTCCTAACAGTCTCTGCGCAACACAAGAAAAATAATTAGAAGTCCAAAATTCTTGAGCTAGCAAGGAAGAATATTTATGACACACAAATCATAGCTTACATATGCGCATATATATATATATATAACTATACATGTATGTACAAGGAGTCTACTTCGTCATTTCGTTTGGATCTCGTCTGGCTTCTCCCGTCCTAATATCACTTGAAATATGGTTTAACTCGAAGCGCGTTAACCTTCACGGGAGCAGATTCTTCTCCTAAATCTTGAATTTGCATGGAACCATTGGAATTGAGTTCCACCACCTTAAACGGTCCTGCCCATCTTGTCTGTAGCTTCCCTGGGAATTTATAATATTTACTATCATAAACTAGCACCAAATCCCCTTCTTGAATCGCATAGGTCTTGAGATTCTTATCATGCCTCTCCTTACGTCTCTTCTGAATAGCTTCCAGACTTTGCTGTGCAATAAGTCTCTTTTCTTCTAGCTTGACCAGTTGTATGTACCTTTCCTTCAATGACTCTTCTTCTCCCAGCCTGGCCTCGATTGCCACTCTTAATGTCGGAACTTCTTTTTCGATGGGAAAGATGGCTTCCTCACCATATACTAGGGAAAACGGAGTGCTCTTAGTCGTCACTCGGTAGGATGTTCGATATGCCCACAAGGCTTCCAAAAGTCAATCATCCCAGTCTCTCCTATGCACATCTACTGTCTTTGTTAGAATCTGTTCAAGAATTTTGTTGGTGATCTCCGCTTGTCCATTTGCCCTCTTATAATATGGAGTGCTTTTTCTATGTTTGATCTTATATAATTCCATTAATTCTTCGATCAATTCGTTGACAAAATGTGTTCCTCTATCACTCACTATCTCCAACAGGCATCCGAATCGAGTGATAATTTGTTCGTACAAAAATTTAGCAACATCAACGGCTCGGTCAGTCTTCAGAGCTTTGGCTTCCACCCACTTGGTAACATAGTCAGTACAGACCAAGATATACCTATTGGATCTTCGTCATGAGGGAGGATCAATAGGTCCCACAAAATCAATTCCCCACTTCTCAAAAGGTTTAAGAGCAAGCACCGACGTAAGAGGAGCAGCATGTGCTAATGTGGGTTTGCCCATTCGTTGGCATTTGTCGCATTTCTTACAGTATGTGTGCGAGTCTTTGAACAGCGTTGGCCACCAATACCCAGCCAATAAAATCTTTCTTGCCGTTAGTTCACCAGCAAAATGCCCACCGCAAGGTTCGTCATGCAAAGCCCTCAACACTAGGTTTGCTTCTTCTTCCTCGAGACACCTCCGATAAATGCTCTCATGAACAAAATATCGATAGAGTTGCCCACCAATGATGCTATGGTGCTTCGCCAATGCTAACAGTTTTTGCTTCTCTCTCTTGCTTGCTCCTGGCGGATATTTAGTAGTGCACAAGAAATTCACCAAGTCGGCATACCAAGGTACTTTCGCATCAACCTGGAATAGATGTCCATCAGGAGCATCGTCGGGCACACCAGAGATTGGCTCCTCATTAACAATTCGAGATAAATGGTCGGCCAATATATGCGCTTTGCCTGGTCTGGTTACCACTGTGAACTGAAATTCTTGGAGAAGTAGCATCCACCTCATCAATCGCCCTGATAACTCTGGTTTATTACTGATATACTTAAGGGCTTCATGATCCACATAAAACGTGAAATGCTTTCCCATCAAGTAATGCCGACACTTGTTCACCGCAAAGATCATCGAGAGACATTCTTTTTCTGTAGTCGTGTAGTTTCTCTCAGTGATATTCAAATTGCGACTTGCGTAATAAATAGGGTGATCCAACTTCTTTTCATCGGCTTGGCATAGTACTGCTCCAACCGCAGTATGAGAAGCATCGGTATGCACATGGAATTCTTTCGTCTAGTCGGGTGCTACCAAAATCGGTGCATTTATCAATCGCTCTTTGATCGAGTCAAATGCAACTTGAAACTCTCCAGTCCATTGGTATTGTTGGTCTTTCCTCAAGAGATTCATCAGTGGTGCCGCTATGGATGCAAAATTTAATATAAAACGTCGATAATAATTCGCATGCCCCAAGAATCCTCTGAGTTGCCGCAAGTTTTGAGGAGGTGGAAGTTGTCCGATCTTTTCCACTTTATCCTCGTCAACCGCAATCCCTTTTTCGGAAATAACATGTCCCAAAAGCAATCCTCTTCGTACTCCAAATGTACACTTTTCAGGATTTAATGCGATGCCTTTTTCGATGCTTCTTCTTAAAATAGCTTCGATCCTCTCCATCATGTTTTCATCATTGCCCCTAACCGCAAAGTCATCGAGAAATATCTCCATCCAATCCTGCAAGTAGTCTTGATATGCAGCTATCATTGCCCTCTGGAATGTGGCCGGTGCATTGCATAATCCAAATGGCATCACATGATATGCATACGTACCCCATTCTGTAGTGAAAGTAGTTTTTGATTGATCCTCTTCATGGATTTGGATCTAGTTGTACCCACTAAAAGCATCCAAAAATGAGTACAATTTATGGCCAGCCACTCTCGCCAAGATTTGATTAGTGAACGGCAAGGGGAAATGATCCTTCTTTGTGCGCTCGTTCAACTTACGATAATCTATGCAAATACGGATTTTCTTATTTTTCTTCGGACCAACTACAATTGGTGATACCCATTCGCTGGATGCGATGGGATATATGAATCCTGCTTCCAATAATTTGGTCAATTCCAGCTTGATCAATTCCGAGTAGACTGGATTCATTCGCCTAAGTCGTTGACATATTGGTCGGGTGCCTTCTTCCAAATCTATATAATGTTGGCAGATTCGGGGATCAATTCCTCTCAGATCACTGTATGACCATGCAAAGGCCTTGCTGAAATTTTTGAGTGCCAATTTAATGCAATCTGGTAGCTCTGAACCCACGCTCAAGAACTTCTCTGGAGAAACTTCCAGTTTTTCCAACTGAGCTTCTCGCGAAGATTCCTTATTCCTTGATGACACTGTGATTGGAATGTGCTCTCCGATCACGCGTGCGTGGTTGGTGAGTAAATCATTGTTTTGTTCTGTTTCGATTGAACCTAATTTCTTTAATTCAGTTTTTGCAATGGCTTCCAACACTTTAGTCTTACTCTTCGCTTCTTTTTCCGATTCTCGACTTCTCTTTAGAATCTCTGCTTCTAGCATTCTAACTCTTTCTCTCAACTGTTGCACTTCCATTGTCGGAGCTAACTCCAGTTTCAACTCTTCGCTTGAAGTTCCCTTCTCCAGGGATTGAGTAGATTTATTTTCCTTTGCGTCTATACTCAACATGTAGCACTCAAATTCACTTGTATGTGTCAACCATCCCAGCAACTTGTTG
Source organism: Ceratopteris richardii (assembly GCA_020310875.1). Classification (NCBI taxonomy): domain Eukaryota; kingdom Viridiplantae; phylum Streptophyta; class Polypodiopsida; order Polypodiales; family Pteridaceae; genus Ceratopteris; species Ceratopteris richardii. Next base: position 83,486,483 of record CM035432.1, on the reverse strand, counting down.
AGAGCAGTATGGGCAACCAAGGACTGACTAGACAAGGAAGCCAGCGGAGAGAGTCAGAGCGAGGTGAAGGAGTAAGTAGACAAAGCAGTCGATGCAAATCTGGCAGATAGGCCCTTCAAATTTTTCCAAACCAACATCTCTATAACAATGATTCTTATCACTAACAATCAGTGTAAATACCATTTCATATTTTTGTAGCTCCATTTTGTGCAAGCCAAGGAGTCCTTGAGCTTGAGGAGCCTTAGAAGTACCTACATATCAATTTTCGTATTTTTTAGACTCCGTTTAAGCCCTCAAATTGGCCCTGGAACCTAATTTTTAACTAGACCGGACACTAGGTCTGGACAGGGCCAAAACCTAGTCAAAAACTATAAAAAGAGCTAGAGAGCTCATTTTTCAGGTTAGATTGTAATTGGAATGAACTTGTAAGAGCTTTTCGAAAGTAATCTAAGAACTCTATTGCTTCTCACTCTTTGTCTTGCCGTGTGTGCGCGTGTGTGTGTATGTGTGTGCATGCTTGTGTGCTTCTCACTCACGCACTTGTGCCTCCACTTGCTCGTGGTCTTCATACCATCCTCACGTCTTCCCGGATTGACATTAAAGGAGGTGCTACTCATCACTGAGCTACACCAAATTTTGGCGCCGTTGCCGGGGATCGAGCTTTGAGGACGAGCGTGTGATGGTAAGACGTAGATTGGAGACGTTGGCGTTGTAGGTAATTTCTTTACTTTTCCTATTTTTCTCTTTCTTACCTTACCACCATCATCACCATCTTCCACCTCCACTTCCATCATCGCGAAAATTTTAGTTTTTTGATTATATCACCTTCTCCACCTCATTTCCCTCATTTCACTTGTGAGAGAGAGCGAGAGAGCGAACTGTTGTGTGCTATTTTCTACATGCTTTTGGAGTTTCTTGCAGGTTTCAACATCATCATCCCCTCCAGCACGTCACGCAGGTACGAAAATGTGCAGAACTGTCTCGCAGTCGCCGACTCCTGTCGATCGCGATTGACAGAAATTTTCACCTTTTGGTAAATCTGAGTGCACCATAGTGGACTAAAGACCCTGCACACCACATTTCCATAAAAATTTTTGAAAATTTTGCAAAATTTCAGTCCATCGCGATTGACAGCTCTGTCCATCGCGATTGACAGCTCTGTCCATCGCGACTGACTGCCTGTCCATCGCGATTGATTGCCTGTCCATCGCGATTGACTGACCCCTGTCCATCGCGATTGACTGCCTGTCCATCGCGACCGACTCCTGTCCATCGCGATTGACTGACCCCTGTCCATCGCGATTGACTGCCTGTCCATCGCGACCGACTGACCGCCTGTCCATCGCGATTGATACCTTGTCCATCACGATTGACAGCCCTGTCCATCGCGATTGACAGCCAATTTTAGCCAATTTTTTAGGGTTTTTTAATTGAAGAGTTGGGCTAATTTTGGGCATAAACATTTTACTCTAGAGCACATAAGGAGGCCGTAGGAAAACAACTTGGGGAAAACCTGTTGCACAGTGATCCTGTTTGAACCCTGTCTTAACCCTAGAACCCTGAACGGTCATAACTTTTTCATACGAAATCCATTTTTTGAGCTCTAGGGCTTGTTGATTTTTAGCTAGGGTATTGTGAAGTTGACCATACCCAGGGGGATCAAAGTCAGGGGTCTGAAGAATTGTTTTCCTAAAATTCGCTATGCAAATTAGTATTTGTGCTACATGAATGAGAATCATTGGTTCTGCCTTTGGAATTTAAATATTAAAGCTAACTTTGGAACTCTACAGATCTATTGAGAGCATCGAAAGGCGTTCTAAGCAAGTGTAAGTGCAAGCTTGGGAACACACTTCCTGGGCATTCAAGGGCAACCAAGCAGGAAACAAAAGGTTGGAAACTTTCGACCCTCTCTGTCAATTCCTAGCTTAGGCTAAGAACGACTAGAGGTAGGAGTAAGTCAGGGCGACGATAGGCAATTATCAAGTTGAAGCAGACCTAAACTCTCAAGTTCAAGCTAAGGACATAATCTTTGTACTATCAAGAACTTTAAAGGAAAAGAACTTAACGTGGAACGAGCAATTTTAAGTGCGGAACTACACTCAAATATACCTTACGACGTGATATCAGACAAGAATTTTAACACGGGAATCAACTAAAAAGAATCAAGTAATTGATACAAAAGGACTCTGCAACGAGGTTGTACTTGGGCAAAATTGGGCTATTCAACTAGGCTTATGAACCTTAGATCAGGGCGACATCTAGGGAGAGATAGACAAAGCCTTAGGTCTTCAGAGGCTAGTGTCAACCACACTACTGGGTCGTGGGCCCAGCAGTTGAGCCACCACTCATACTACCCAAGTTCTGAGACTAGTGAATATGAGATGTCTCAAGGTATGGAGAGACCTACAGGCAGTTCAGGAGTGCCATACCTGCACAGGGTAGAAGGCCCTTACAAAACGCAATTGGAATACCTTAGGACCAACCGATTAGGTGCTAGCATCTATGAGGACGGCTTAGGAAGATCTGTGGTACAGATTAAGAATCCTGATCAATCCATTGGATTAGAGCACCCAGCTGTCAAGTTTGAAAATGGAGCATACTTGGACAAAGAAGGAACCATATACGTAGTCACCAGTCACCCAGATAGGACGGACGAATTTGGAAATGTGATCCCCGAAGCAAACTTAGGTGACCTGGAGCAAGGAAACATGGGTGCAGAACCTAGAACCCCTCGAGGTAAATCCGTTCTCACTAGGATTATCACACCGGAGTGGATTCCCCAGGATAATAAGAGCATAGATTTGCTCCTCAATCGAGAGACTGACGAAGCCTTTTGGAGGTACAAACCTGATCGGCCAATTGATATAGGAACAATCATGATCTATGAGTTTAAGGATCTTTATAGCCCAGGTAGAGTGACCTACTTAGATCACGCTTCGGAGAGGATCTTTGTGGTGACAGAAAATGATAGGCATGCTTACACTTGGAAGGGTGAATTCGTTTTCCCCCAACCAAGATCGAATGTATCCTATGGTCACCCTGGAGCTGGAACATCCCAAGCTCATGGAATGCAAAGAGACAGAAGTAGAGATAGACCAGAAGTAAGCTTTGCCAACCCAGTGGGCAGAGAAAGAACGAGGACGGAAACAAATAGAGTAGAACCTGAGATACTTAGAGCTCACAGGAATCAAAGAAATGCGGATGAGTTCCCTCTACCACGACCTAGAGAGCACACAAGGACTTTGAGACCGACTCAGCTAGTTAAGTCCATGAAGAACTACTTCGATGGCACTGGAGATCCATACGATCATGTGGCTGAGTTTAGGCAAGTCCTGAGAGCTGAACAAGTGGAGGATCTATTCACACAGTACAATGCCTTTGGTCTGACCCTCAGGAACACTGCCCTGACATGGTTTCAGCCCCTAAATGAGAGACAGTTCAGGAGCATAGACCAACTCCTAGAGGCTTTCATTATTGAATTCTCTAAGAGTGGCATAAGGCATAATACCTCCTCGCTGATTCACAGCTTCAAGCAAACCCCTCAAGAAACCGTGAGACTTGCAGGAAGAAGGTTTAGGCAATACTTAGAAAGATGCCCTGTTTCGGAGCTACCCACACCAGCTAAGCAAGCGGCTTTATTCCTGGATGGATTGCTAAGTACTAAATTGAGATCATATGTGTACTTGAAGGACCCTAGGACCATAGAAGAGTGTGTACGCATGTGTATTGACATTGAGGATAACCTAGGGGAGGAGTTAGAGCTTTCCAAGATATACAAAGATTCAGATAGTGCCTCCAACCTCTCTTCCACGCAATCCACATCAATCGAGGAACTGGCAAAGAAAGTAGCTAAGAAATTAGGTGTCACTAACAAACAAATCCCAAGGTTTGCCCCTGTGAAAAGGTGCTATACTTGTGGTGGCAACCACATGGCGAATGTATGTCCCATTATGGCTCAACCCCAAGTTAATCCTAGTAGTCAGTACTGCACCATAGAACGAAGATACACCAATCACACCGCGCAAGATTGCCCCTACAATAAGCAGACCGTTAGGCAGACGTACCCACAACCATACCCTCAACAAGGAAGATACCAGAACCAGTACCCACCTCAGCAGTATGCGAGGCCTCAACAAACCTACCAGCCCTACCAAAACCAACAAAGGCCTCAGCCTGTGCTAGCACAACAACCCCCAGCTCCAGCTAATGTGATTCCGGTAAAGTACGCTGCTGCAGAAGAAAACCTGAATAGAGCTATAGTCCCTGTAACACCAGTGCTTTCAGAAAGTGATCCCAGTGACCATAGCTTCGATTCTACACATGTTGATAGCCCCCAGGCTTACTACATGCAATCTCCTGAACATGGTGAGTCCTACTATAGTGAAGAACCGAGTGAACCTAGTTGGGAGTCAGATTACACAAACGTCATGTATGCAAACCCCAACCCTAGACCTCAACCTAGGCAGGTAAGACCCCCATTCCCTAGAGGACCATGCTACAGATGTCAGGGGGATCACCTCATTCGTGATTGTCCCTTACCTCCACCTACACAACCCCAGTCAGTGACGATTCAGGGCTTTTGCCAAGAGTGTGGAAAGGATCATCTCTTACGAGACTGCCCTAAGAATCCTAATAATATGCCAAAAATTACTCCTATTAATGTTATTGGGTTAGTGGTAGATTCCACAGGAAGTGTCACTTCCACTACACCCGTGCAAGTGATCACTAGAGCTCAAGCATTGCAGCAAAACCAAGGGGTAGACCAGAAGAAGAGCCCAGATGTTAGTGAAACAGAGAGCATGACAAAGAAGAGGACTAGAGCTTGGAGAGATAGCCGTGAAAGAATGAAACGGCAATGGGCAAAAAAGATGAGTGAACTCGAGGAAAGCCTCAGAGAAACAAAGGCCAGGATAACTGAACTCACATCTCAAACTCCCTCTCACACTACCCCACCTCCACCATTCCCAACTCCATCCGACCCGCCACCTTCCAACCCACCTCAACTAATTCCACCACCCCCTAGAGTAGGATCAGTCCTAGCAGATCCCACTCCCGAAGACCTTAATATGATGCTTAAAGCATATCAGGCCAGAATCCAAGAAGCGCCAAACGTAACTGATCATGAAAAGTGTTACCCTAGAGCATAACTAGAGCTAGAACGAACCAAAATTTGTGCTAAGATGGTGGAATTGGCTCAGACCATGTTTGAGGCCAGTTGCCTATTTAACATCTCTAGTTCAGCGAAGACACAGTTGCACTTTGATGGACTGCTAGAAAGAATAGAGAAGCTGATTGCACAATCAAAAAAGGAACCCGCCTCTCAACACAAGGACAAGGCAAGTGAAAGATTAAGCATTCCTGCTCAGGAAGCCTATGTGCCTGAAGCCTATGTGCCTAACTCTACGGAGCCAGACACATCATCTTCTATGAATCGGTTCACACCAGAATTCCTACGCGAGATTCAAGAAGACAAATGGGCTAAAGAGAGTGAAGTCCCTCCTCCTATTGAACTTGTGGATGATGCACGTGACCAATTCCCACAAGACATCCCATCCATTTATGAGGAGCAGGAGAGCACCCACTCTCAGGACAGACTAGACTTTGAGTCTAACTCTCTACAAGAATTACCCCACTTCACAGGCCCATGGGAAGCTAAGTCTACTTGTATGAGAGCACCCACGGTCATGGTACGAAATGAGGACTCAGTCTTACCTAGGAACACAGAGGTAGTGAAAAACACTAAAGTGCAGTGCAATCTCAAGTTAGAAGAGCTACTCAAGGTTAGACCTGAATTATGGAAACATGTAGCCAAACAAGTACCAGAAATAGCCAAACCTCGTTCCCAGGTAGGATCCCAGAGAACAGTGCCAGAGATACCCTTGGATAAGATAGGAGATATGTGTGAAGGTGAAGAAGGGAACACCTATCTTCCCATTACCTACCAGGAGCACACCACCAAGGCAATTTTGGACTCAGGTGCAGGAGTTGCAATTGCCACCACTTCCCTATGTAAGCGTTGGGGCAAGCCAGCACTCAGGCCAACGAGAATGAAATTGCAGATGGCGGATGGTCATATTGAGAGACCCCTAGGGTTGCTAGAAGGAATAACTCTCACCACCTGTGGTGTCGAGTTCGAGCATACCTTTGCCATATGTGATTTTAGCAAGAACCATGCCTATGAAATGATCTTGGGACGACCCTTTATGCGACAGTTGCAAGTGGTACAGGATTGGGGAACCAATTCTTTGTACCTGCAACACTTAGGTGTTACGACCAAAGTCAATCTCAAGGATTACTCTCATAGAGATGTCCCTCCTATCCAATGGAACCCCATCCATAGAGCCAAAGATGATACGGAATCGGTGCATTCCATAGGATCAGGATCCTCATGGATGCATGAAGACACTCACTTATGGATGTGCAAAGTAGCAGTAGAGGAAGAGAAGAGAGAAAAAGCCAGAGAGGTAGGTGCAAAAGAAAACCATAGATCAATTCAAGACCCAGCCTATGCAACTGTAGTCTTTCCTGATGAGGAATTTGAACCCATGGCTGGGCAGAAATCCTAGCAACAATGGATGTAGCCATCAATGAGGAACAATGGACACCTCACTGTGATGAGGATGGCTATGACATTTCAGTCTTCTCCATAGAGCCAATCATGGGAGAGGCAATTCTAGAAGAATGCGAACCTAGCCCTGATGCATTTGAGGATGCAAGTGACTCCGATCTAGAGTCAATCATTATGGACCCACCTTTTGCATCAGATGAAGAATACCTCCATGAAGTAGAATTTCAACCCCAGAGGCATGGAGAGCTTACAAATGATGTAAGATTAGCCACACATGTGACCCCGAAGGAAGAAGGAAAGAAACGAAAGAAGAGAGAAGTCTCACCAGAAGAGGAAGAATCTTTGTTTGAGGTCCCAGAAAATTTTAAGAAGTATGAGATAGACGACAGGAGAGTCATGATAAGAATGCCTAAACGAGAGGCACAAGTAGGAGAGGCCTATGATAACAAAGAAACCACCAAGAAAATAGTAGTGGCCCTAGAAGAAGGAGAGGAGAGATGCACGTACATAGGCCATGACCTAACAGAGGAAGAAGAGCATGCGTTAATTGCCTTGCTAAGAGAATACAGAGATGTATTTACAAGGATTTGAAAGGTGTTGACCCTGACATATGCTCACACACTATCCCCATGACCTCAGATGCTAAACCCTCTAAGCAAAAGCCCTATACATATAACGATAATTACGCTACCAAGATCAAAGAGGAGATAGATAGACTGGTTGAAGCTGGATTTATCTATGAAATTGAGCACACTGAGTGGGTATCCCCCATCGTAGTGGTGCCCAAGAAGAATGGCAAGCTGCATGTATGCATTAACTTGAAGAAGGTTAATGCAGCCACAATTCGAGATAACTATCCGCTTCCTATCACAGAGCATCTCTTAGAAAGAGTAGCAGGCAAGGAAGTGTACAGCTTCCTCGATGGATTCTCGGGCTACAATCAAGTAGCCATAGCTCCAGAGGATCAACATAAGACAGCATTTGCCACTGAATGGGGTATATTTGCCTTTCGTGTAATGCCATTTGGGCTTACCAATGCACCAGCAACCTTCCAGAGGCTGATGTGCCATGTATTTAAGGAGTTCCTGAGAAAGAATTTAGAGGTCTATGTTGATGATCTTTGTGCTCATTCCAACATTAGACAAACTCATATTCCTGAACTCAGACAAATCTTTGACAAATGTAGAGAATATCAAGTCTGCCTGAACCCAGAAAAGTGCGTTTTTATGGTCAGGCAAGGCAAGATTCTAGGACACATAGTGTCAAACATATCCACTGATGAAGAGAAAGTGAGAGCCATAGCCGAGCTTCCAAGGCCAAGGAATGTCAAGCAAGCTTTCATGGGACATTGTGGTTACTACCGCCGGTTCATTCACATGTATGCTGTCATTGCAAAGCCCATGTACAGACTTCTGACAAACTTTGAATGGACTGAGGAATGTGAGAATTCCTTCAATGAGCTTAAACGAAGATTATGTTCAACACCAATCTTGACCACACCATTGGAATAAGCCATTCCATGTTCACGTGGATGCATCCAATTATGCTATTGGGTGTGTACTCGCGCAACCTACTGGTGAAGGTAATATGGATCTTCCAATTGCCTACGCTAGTAGACAATTGAATGCAGCTGAACGAAATTACACCACTACTGAGAGAGAAGGCTTAGGCATGGTGTATGCGGTTAAAAAGTTTAGAAATTATTTGCTTGCAAATAAGTTTAAATTTTTTACTGATCATCAGGCATTGCTATACCTCGTAAACAAACCATGCAATACAGGTAGATTAGTAAGATGGTTTCTATTACTAATGGAATATGACTTTGAGGTAGTGGTGAGAAAAGGGAGGACTCATTTGAGAGCAGATCATCTCTCTAGGCTCACATCTGGAGAAGCCCCACAAGGAGTGTCAGATGACCTTCCTGATGCTTACTTGTTTAATTTGGAAGTTGTACCGCAGTGGGCTAAGCCATTGGTACCAGTGTTAACATACGGACCTAACCATCCAGTAATAGCCACACAAAATAGAGAGGTTGTAAAAGCCCAAAAGTACCACATCATGGCTGGAAGTATGTACAAGCACACAGATCAAGGGATCTTGGCTTGTTGTGTAGAAGAGGACGAGTATGCGAAGTGGTTGCAATTAGCACATGTGGGTGCATTAGAACAACACTACTCAAAACAACGAACCCTACATACACTAAGGAGACTCGGAGTGCACTGGCCAACTATGGAAGCGGATGTCCAAAGGTTGTGCAAAGAATGCCCAATCTGTAGCACTAAACCACCTGTGGAACATGCCACACTTTATCAAGTGTCCATAGTGCCAGATTGGAGTGAACCACTAGTATCCTTCCTGAGGACGAAAACATTCCCTCCAGACATGACTCTGGCTAGGAAAAGGAGTTTAGAACAAGAAGCCCAGGATTACTCTCTCATTGGCGACAATCTATACAAACGTGGTAAAGATGGTTACTTGAGACTATGTGTCCATGAAAGTGAATATCTTAAGATCTTGGAAACTGCTCACCAAGGTGTAGCAGGAGGACACTTTGGACCAGATCGGGTGATCAAGGCAATACTATTTGCGGGCTTCTGGTGGCCGACCCTTCACATGGATGCACATACCTATGTGAAACGGTGTGATGTCTGTCAAAGAACTCAATATCATATACGTAAAGATGAGATGCCAATGAAACCTATGATGGGTGGACGTGCATTCTCTAAGTGGGGAATAGACTTTGTAGGTCCTATTAATCCCCCAGCTAAGGGTTCTCATGCAGAATATATCATAGTTGCAACAGACTATCTAACTAAGTGGGTAGAGGTAAAAGCCACAACAAAGAACGGTCCTCAAACAACAGCTAAGTTTCTATTTGAGAATGTATTCACTAGATACGGGCTACCTATAGAGCTAGTTAGTGATAGAGGCACTCACTTCTTGAATGAAGTGATTGAAAATCTGCTCCAAGAATTCTTGGTAGTGCATAAGAAGTCTGCCCCCTATCACCCTCAAGCAAATGGCCAGGCCGAAAGCACCAACAAGATCTTATGCAATGTACTGACAAAATTAGTGAACACTAAACGCTCTGATTGGGACAAACAGCTACACCATGCTGTTTGGGCATACCTAGTCGCCTACAAAACGGTACTCCAAGCCACCCCCTTTCAGATGGTATTTTGCCAAAATGCAGTGCTACCATTAGACTTCTTAATACCTACATTGAAAGTAGCACAAGAGCACGAATGGACGGGTCATGAACTCTCCTCTAGACTTTTTGACCTTGAACGATTAGGAGAAACAAGACTGAGAGCAGCTGCAGGGATATATGCAGCTAAGAAGAGACAGAAGGCATACTTTGATGCCCATGTGAAGGATAAGGGCTTGAAAGCAGGAGATCTAGTTTTAGTCTACACATTGAAACAACACGCAAGGAAGCTAGAAAAGAGAGGCTACGAACCTATGATCATCAATAGGATCTCCACGAGTGGGGCAGTACAACTAGCCACTTTAGAGGGTGATGTTCTCCCTAACTATATTAGCGGATGCAGAGTCAAGTTGTATCAGGAACCCCTCACGGAGGAAATGCTAAGTCGACTCAATACTGCTAAGCAACGTAAAGAGGAGGAAAAACGAATTCGAGAAGAAGCTCAAGCAGAAGCCCTAGAGCGCATACGGAGAATGAAATTAAGAAGACAAGGTAGAGAGCAACCTGTGCCAGATGCATACGCAGATCCAGGATATCACGTGGCTATGTGTGAAGTTTCAGGTGTTAGCTCACATAGGATAACTGATCGACGTCCTTTCATAACCTTGGATATAGGGCAAGGAAAGAGTGCAAGGACTGTAAGAGCCTTGATTGACTCAGGTGCAGCCACTAGTGCTGTTAAATTGTCTTACTGTCAAGAGTTGCAATTAACTGTCAATCCTATGGAAGCATATCTCATAGGATTGGGAGGCGTGGAAACCCCTTGCATGGGCGAGGTGGAACTTCCCCTCTATATTCATGATGAGGCAATGACAGTTAAAGTACTAGTGTGTCAAGATGAGGACCTCACTGAATCCCTTGTCTTGGGTCAAGACTGGATCTATGACCAAGCAGTCAACTTAAACCTAAGAAGTGGACTTCTTCAGGTATGGGTCAATCATAGTCGAATTACAGTAGAGTTAGATAATGGAGCACTCAAGGAACTAGGAAAGGCACACACTCCTGGTCCTTCCAGGAGTACACATGAAGATGACCATGCTATTCTTGTCCAAAACTATGTGTCGCAGCGGAATGATGGTTGCAAAGAAGGAGTCAGAACCACAATGGAACTCCCTTCTTTTAAAAAGGCCAAAAGGAGGCAGCAACTAAGGGCAGATCAATCACTGAAGACTCTCCAGGCAAGAGACCAAAAGAACGCACGAAGCAGAAAAACTCAGCCGATGAAACAAATGTGGGTGCGGAAAGACGAGCTGCCGACCGTAACTAAGTCGGAACAACGGTCTCAACTTCCTATTAGTAATCAACGACTTGATGCTAATAAGAGGACTCCTAAAACCTCTGTTGAGAAAGTGAAGTCCATTTGGGTACCCAAGAAGTCGATGAAGGCTGACCCACAATCAAGACAAATTTGGGTGCCTAAGGCTTGCTTGAGGGCTCAAATAACCCCACACAATTCACATCATACACAACAGGGTTCACTCGCTCAAGCAGCTGCCACCCACCCTTATCTCATATACTCGAACACACTGCCACCTAGAAGCGTGCGCACAGACTCACTCGTAGATGGGTCCCTAAACAGCCCCCTTTTTCAAGTAAATACCCTATCACACTCTCCAGAGCCTCCACAAAGTCAAACTCAAAACCTATCCGTTGCATTTGGCAACCTAAAACTTGTAATAAACCCCCGGACCCCAATTGTAAATCCATGTCCACCTACTAACTACTTCACTCTCACATCACATCATTCCGCTTAGCTCGTAGGTCTACCCAATTTCTAACTACACACACTAGCACTGAGCACTTATTAACCCCTAACCTCTCCCGAACTTTAGGTTAATGTTGTAACAGGGGACACCGTGTCATTTTTGTGTTCCAACCTAATTGGCGTGCACGTCTACTAACCGATTACCCAGAGATGATGAGCACCTGGGCAACCATGCCACTATATATCAAGTATAATCCATGCTATTGCCCAGTGGTACGTCGCAGATCGTGGCAAGCATTTGCAATCAAGGTACGCAACAATAAAGAATGCTCGGCTTGGGTTAACTATCCATATTTTGCTCCACCTCGAGGGACCCCAACCGTAGCCTACATGATATCAACAATTCGGCACTGGTCTACACGTCTAAATAATGTACCCGACATAGCAGCGAAAATGTGTATGAAGATATTCGAGCTCATGACCATTGTCTTCAAAACCTTTCGGAATGTACAAGCTCCATACATCTCTGCCCTTGGATTCTCTCAAGGTAACAAGGATTTAGTCTACGACATGAGCCAGACCACTCGATCACTATAATCTTTGCTTGGCATGCACGAATAAAGTACTTACCCGCATGCTTTAAGCAGACATTTGAAGAAATGTTCTCTACGGGATTCTGGGAATATCATTCGGAAATTTTCATTCCCAGACCCACACATTTGCTACACCTATTCGCAGTAGAACAAGCGATCCATGCAGATCAGTTACGTCTGCCACATCCGGACATTCCAGGACCAATTGATTGGGATCGTATGATGACAGATTTGGCCAGAGGACTACGCATACAAGAACATCAGCTTGCCACTCAGGTTGTGGAATATTACATCCAACACTCCCAGCAACAAGGGTCTGTCAGGGACGACACACGCGAGAGAGGGGGGGGTGTTGAGAGCAGTATGGGCACCCAAGGACTGACTAGACAAGGAAGCCAGCGGAGAGAGTCAGAGCGAGGTGAAGGAGTAAGTAGACAAAGCAGTCGACGCAAATCTGGCAGACAGGCCCTTCAAATTTTTCCAAACCAACATCTCTATAACAGTGATTCTTATCACTAACAATCAGTGTAAATACCATTTCATATTTTTGTAGCTCCATTTTGTGCAAGCCAAGGAGTCCTTGATCTTGAGGAGCCTTAGAAGTACCTACATATCAATTTTCGTATTTTTTAGACTCCGTTTAAGCCCTCAAATTGGCCCTGGAACCTAATTTTTAACTAGGCCGGACACTAGGTCTGGACAGGGCCAAAACCTAGTCAAAAACTATAAAAAGAGCTAGAGAGCTCATTTTTCAGGTTAGATTGTAATTGGAATGAACTTGTAAGAGCTTTTCTAAACTAATCTAAGAACTCCATTGCTTCTCACTCTTTGTCTTGCCGTGTGTGCGCGTGTGTGTGTATGTGTGTGCATGCTTGTGTGCTTCTCACTCACGCACTTGTGCCTCCACTTGCTCGTGGTCTTCATACCATCCTCACGTCTTCCCGGATTGACATTAAAGGAGGTGCTACTCATCACTGAGCTACACAACTCCTGGTCTGAATCGTCGTTATAGAGCAATGGATTTTGATACTCTCCCATCTTCGTGTCTTGATTCTTAAAGAGCTGCAAGTTGAACCCGTCTTGAAGCAGATTCTTGTAGGTGTCTGTGTTCAAAGAAAACCTAGCTCGTGCAATCTCGTGGCTTGCTTTCTCCTTCTCTTTGTTTTCCATCTCATTGACTATTATTGTTTTCTTCTTGTTTCTCGAGGGTGGGGATACTTGCAACTGAATCCGATCAGACTTTGGCCCTATTGAAATAAAACCTGTGTGCCAGTCATGCACACATTCGGCTTGCACCAGCCATGGCCGCCCAAGTAGCATCGAGAAGGTAGCCTCTGAGGTCCTTGGTCTTACTATCAGATAATCAACTTTAAACTCTAAACCACCCACAAATGTGCTTACATTCTTCAAAAGGCCCGCATGCTTCACTTGTGTTTGATCTGCCATTCTCAAGGACATCGGCGTTTCTTCCATGTGGTTGAGGCCCAAAGCTTTCATCATGAACTCAGTCATAAGGTTGACTGCGGCTCCACTAACTGAGCACCGGGGACTGCATATCCTTTAATCTCGACCGTCACAGCGGGAGCATTCGAATCGATTTGCGTCGTAATGCTTTGAATGATTCCTTGGACATCTTTATCTTGTCTCTTTTTATCTCGAGCTTTCCTCGGCTTCTTAATATATTCATTGTAGGATTGTTTCCTATAAACAGGTGAACATTTCAACAATGTGCCAATGTCCAGCGTGACTTCCGTGTCAGCGAGCAGCTTTACAATGTCCACTTCTTCCGAACTTTGTCTTTCCTTTCTACTCTTTGGAGCCCTTAATCTATCGGGGAATGGTGCTATGCCTGGCACAAACTCCTTGGTCACTGGTGGAAGAATCTCAATCCCCATCCTCAAGCTCTTGCTGCTCAACAAGTCCTCCAACTTGGTTTTCTACCTCTTCGTGTTCAGCTATCTTCTCTTGACTCCCTTCTTCACCTTCGCCTCCTGGATTCTTCTTCGAATACTCTTGAGTCCTTGTGACTACTGCCACAGTTGGCTCTTTATGTGGTTTCTTGGCCTCGTAAGCATCCACAAAGTGCATTGACGAGCTAGAGCCTTCTTGAGGGTTCGGTGTTTTGAACACTACTCCGATTGTAGGAACGTGCTCTTGAGCTCTCGATGTGGAATGCATCTGAGTATCAACATAGTTCGAGGACCCTACTGGTCCTTTTTCCTTGCCAGCGGCGGCTCTTCATTTTGGACAATCTTCATCAAAGTGGCCCTCTCCACTACAGTACCTACATAGTGGGGTATAATCAATTGGTTTCTTTTCGTTTGGACATCTAGATTGAGTATGGCCAAAGCCATGGCATCTCCAGCACTGGATTGGACCATCTCTTCTTTGATCACGTGCGGCTCCTCTTGGATAGTCTCCTCCTTGACCCTGAGCACCATATCCATAAGTCGGTCTGTTTTCCCAACGAGATGTAGGTGGGACACTTTGAGCGGGCAATCCCGTGTAAGGTCTTTCTCTTGTATCTCCTGATTTCATGGTCCTCTCCTCATAGGCTCTCTTGTTGTAACATCGGTCCTCCGTGTGATTTGTTCTTCCACAAAAAGTGCAACGCATCCTAGGTGGTGATCTATCTGTGAATACTCTCGAGACTGTAGGGGATTCTAAAGCCAAATGGCCGTAACCATGGCACTTTCCACACCATGTATTTGATCGAAACGCTTGATTGGGGTTCATAGTCACCTCTGGTTTTACTGTGTATGTTTCCTGGGTCATTGTGGCAGCTTTTATAGCTTGCGTGACCAATTCCAATATTCGTTCTTCTGTTAGCGCAGGCTTTGCCTCGCCTGGCGTGCTAGTGGTAGCTACAAAAGCTGGGTCGTCAATGCGGGACTTCCTTGGCCCGGATCTTTCATCGGTATGCTCCCTGGGCCTCCCATTGGCTCATATAAGAGCTCCATTTTCCTTTGTTGACATAATTGTACTTCCTCCCAAAGCCTCGCTTGTTCCTTAGCATCCATTAAAGTCGCAGGTCTTGTCAGGCTGATATGCTGTTGTGCCGTGGGATCTCTCAATCCCGAAATGAACCTTCGTTTCAATGTCTCATTGTTCGGGGCATTCGCGCCCATCTTTCTTACCAACGTTTCCATTCTCTGAATGTAGTTATCGATGCTCTCATTGACTCCTTGTCGCAAGTAATCCATTTGTTGGGCCAATCTGTCTTGGAAGCCTTGTCATCAAAACTTTGCCAAGAAGGCTTCCTTGAGCATTTGATAAGTTCCACGCTCTTGTGGTGTCAGATTCCCATACCAGTTGGCTGCCTCATCACGGAGAATGGCCGGAAAAATTCTCAACCTTTGATCCTGGTCAACTACATCATTGGCCTCACAGGTAACCTCAAATAGCTGGATAAAACTATCCGGATCTTCGTCCCAAGTACCTGAGAACTTGGTGAAGTCCCCCAAGTGAACCGAAATCCGCTGAGCCATTTCAACAGAGGTGTGATGTCAATATCACTTCGGTCCCAGAAATTTAGTGCACGTGGCCTCAGGATCCCTCCTTCAAACTTCCGCACTTGATTCGCGACTCTCCTACGGGAGTACACGTTTTTGGCCGATTTCTTCGAACCAATCGAGGTCCACTCACCTGGCGGTTTCCACCTTCTCCTTTCTCTTTCAAGGGCTCTTCTCTGAGCGCGTTCCTCTCTTTGAGTTTGTGTTGCTCCTGACGATGAGCTCCCCTCGCTCATGTACTAGATCTTGGGGTCCGCAAGCTCGGCCAACCTGTGGCGCTAGGCGAACCTATGGCACTCTCTTATAGAGACGTACCAAGCTAAATTCCCGGCAGACGCACCAAAATGTTACGCCTCTTAGTCCAAGGGAAAGATACATATATGTTCTGCCCAAACTCCTGGAAGTCAGTCGAGTCGTATTGCTTGAAGGTCGCAATTATATCTTCAATATGTAATTTCACTCTCTCAACAACTACCCCGTACACACTCGTACTTATGCACGCTTGCTCTTCCAAGATCCCTTTCACTCATGCACATTCCTATGTACACCTACATCTTCTACCTCCTTGTCCATATAAACCCAAACCTACGTGCATTCACTTCCTCATATACTCTCCCACATGGACACTCGCACGCACTCTCAGACTATCTACCACTTCAAAGCAGACCAACAACCTCTCAAGACTTGAAGTCAAATGACCGAATCATCAAACGTACCCAATCTTATCGCGGGAACAAACTCACCCACTTTCATTCTCCCTCACTTTCTCACTCTCTTGCACTTTCCCTTTTTCTCTCTCTTTCTCTCACTTACTCTCAGACCCGCTCACACACACACGTGCACTTTCTCACACCTTTTCCTCTTCTTTTCTCACTAGCTCTCTTTCACTTCCCTTCCCGCTTCCTTCCTTTCCTTCTCACTCACTCCTTCAAGCTCACATGCTCAATGCACTCTTTCCTTTTTGTCATGACCACTCAAACACCCCCACTCACTTGCTTATGCACTCACTCCAACTAAGCATTTGCATACAAAGCACGTTAAAACATGCTCACACACACATGCATGCTCAAAGTTTATAGGTCTTATTTACCCACACGAATACATCCATACAAGCAAGTACTCATACTAAGACACTCGTACATGGACACTCAGCCACAAACTCACTCACACTCTTAACCCACACCACTTCTTTCTTTTCTTTCTTGTAAAACTTCTCTCTCTCTCTATCACTATGTCTTTATGCTTTACTCCCTCCTCTCATGCACACATCTATACACATATATATTTGACCATACTCTCATACTTACAAACATGCACTCTTACACATAGACTTACACACATTGCCTTCCCGTCCATCACATGCACTCTTGCCTGCAAGTCTATCCAACATTTACTTTTGAGTTTTTTTTTTTCTTTTGCATTCACAAGCCTGTTCTCACTCTCACATACATGAAAGGCCTAGCACACCTCACTGCTTCCTTTTGCACATGACTACTCTGCTCATACAGACATAGACGCTCAAAACATACTTAGACACTCACACAACTAGCATCATTTGAACTCGTCGTGCACCCTTATCCATGTAAGTACATCCTCAGACACATACATACCTGAAGTGCAACCAGTTAAGTACTCGAAGCTGCGTAAATAGATTGTTTTTCAAAAATACATTCTCAAAGTTCAAATCATTGAGCACAGCATTAGATTCCCTAATTTCAACCGTTGAATCATTCCAATCCAGCACTATTATGGAAGACACATTCAGAACTCGCAAAGAGACTTTAATCTTCAGTAGTAATGCAGCGCTAATTTTTAGATGTTCATTAACTTAACATATCAAATGGATAGAAAAAAACGACAGTTCCTTACAAAATGATTTCCAATGTATGCATGGTGAGCAGCAAAAAAATGATGACCGCATGTCTCCTTCCTCCCTGGACTCCTCAGCCACGAAAAAAACTGAAGATGAAACTCTATGTCCCCCAGCCTCCACGATTCTCCTCCACTCCTTCTATGGTGCCTATTCTCCAAATCTGCTACTCACAACCACAACCTTTGCACAACGCTATTTCCGATCCCTTGCTGTTGAACGTGAATATCTGCTCACTTCCTACTTTCTGAAAAGGATCAGCCAACAATGAACTTCGTCTGTTGTTCCACCTTGCAACATGGGCATCGAAGGCTGCTAGTACCACCGTCCCCTCCCTCGTGGTGCTGAACGACACCCCAATACAAGGAAGCCACAAAGGAAAAACTCCCTGCTTGTTCTCTTCCAGGAAGCTGGACAAGCCCCGTTCCTTTGAGAATCGCACACCCAAAAAAAACTCTCCTTGTTGGCTGCCTCTGTGGAAGATGAATGCTCTCCAGAGAACGGGCCTCCTACTCCTCTGTCCTCTCCCCAATGCCCCTCTCAGCCACCACCAAAAAGTCTCCTTTTCAGCAGCCCTTATGGAGATCTCCAGTACTCCGGTACCTCCCCCCTTCCACCTTTCGTAACAAAAAAAACACCCGCTCCTCCCTGCCCCCTCGTGTGCATTTAGGGGGCATAACCACCCGCCATTCCTTCTCTCTGCCATACATCTGACAAGGGTGGGCAGACCACCATCTCTCTCCCAAAAAATGTGCATTCACACTGCTTAAAAAAATCACATGGCAACGGATCCTCAGCATTATGTATGTAGCCTGCTATAATGGCTCCCCATGTCATCTCATCTCGACATGTGCACATGTCAAAAATGCTGCGTGCCTCCTGAAGGCATTGACACTTGGCATACATGCTAATGAGAAGATTTGCAATGGACGCATCAGACTCCATACCATATTTCAGTATTTGATGATGCATGATCCTACCTTGAATTATACTTTTTATGCCCCCGCATGCTTCAACGATACAAAGAAGGATTGGAGTGTTAAAACCAATACCTTCTTGCAACATCTCTTTGAAAGTATTAAGCGATAGTTGATCAAGCCCACATAGGGCATACCCTCTTACCATCGTTGTCCATAGTATAGCATCCCTAAAAATTGCATTCTGGAATAATCTCTGAGCGTCTTCTATAGTTCTACTTCTTGAATACATGTCAATAAGGGAACCAACTATAACAATGTCTCTATCAAGCCCTTCTTCAACGACTGGACTGTGTATAATTTGCCCTTCAATAGCTGCTTCTTTTTTGGCACATGCCCTAATAATGCTCGAGTAAATGATCTCATTGGAGGCCACACCTTCATTCTGCATCTTAACAATTAATTGAAGTGTTATGAACCCATCCTCATGTTGAGCATGGCCTGCAATGAGAGCACCCCATGATACAACATTTCGTGTTAGAAGTTCATGAAACAACTTTCAAGCTTCTATAAGAGCCCTTCATTTTGCATACATGTCTACCAATGCTGTGCCTATCACCATATTGTTTTCCAACTCCCCTTCTTTGATAAGATCAGCATGTATCTCCTGACCCCTGTCCAGAGCACCTTGTAGGGCACATGCCTTCAAGATGCAGAGGCATGTTGCGATTGTTGGTGAGAAACCTTTGAGTTTCATCAACTCAAAATATTTTAGTGCTTCCTCTCCCTGACTAGGTTGTACAAATCTTGTAAGCAATGTAGTCCATGATACTTCATTTTGACAATGCAGCTCCTCAAGCACTTGTGTTGCCTTCACAAGAGAACCACAAGAGACCCCTATGACACAAAGCCATGTCTCCAAGTATTGCCCCCCTTGACAGTCTCCCTTTTTGACCAAGAGGTCGTCATGTAGCCCCAAATATTTCCCATCAATCACCTAATCACCCTTCAAGTACCTGAATCAAACAAATTCCCCTGCCAATTACAGACATATTAGTGCATAAAAACCAACCATTTTGTGAGCTAACAATATAAGAGAGCTGAGAGATAGAAGAAAGAGAATGGATATGATGGAGAGAGAGCACATTGAACCGGAATAGAATAGCGCATATAGAAACTGAGGATAGTGATATAGAAGACGCCAGAGATCGCGTATGTAGAGATGAATAATAGAACCTGAATTGTCCGGTATTCATCTGAGAGAGATGGTAAGGAATAACTACTCAGAGTAGGAGAGTTTTTTCCATAGCTATGAGCAAAGTGAGGCCAAACTATTTTGTACACATCTTCTCTAATAGAAAACACATGTTCATGTGGAAGATTGAGCGCATTCTTCGTATGTGAAGAAATCTGAGTAATTTCATGTTACTGTGAAAGTTAGTTAACAGTTACAGGTTTTCTCAGTAAACATTTTTCGGTACTTCTGAGAGTTAGATCTCGTAACACAGTGTAAAGTTTTTCATGAATGATAGCTCATCTTGAAGCTAGGAGTCTGAACCACAAACTGATCAAAAGAGTTTTGTAAAACGGGATAAGTACACAGTACAAAGTCTGACCGTAAAAAGGCATCCTAAACTCGTGAAGTTTTTTCTTAAACTTCAGAAAGAGTTCATTTACTGAAGGAAGCTCAGGTATTACTTCCTTACTTCATCAACAATCATTTGAAGAAATCACAAACAGAATTGCAGTTGATTCCGATAAGATTCTGGTAAGATTACGGTGACATTCTGGTAATAGTTTGGTGAAGTTCCGATGAAATTCTGGTGAGTTCAAAATACAGTTTTTGCACAGTTAAGTAACGGAAAGATTATCTAAGTGTAAACAAACACAATAGTGTAAAGTTTGAGGTAAATCAGTTCAGAATTGAAGCTTGAAGGAAACGTGAAGCTTTCTATAAATTGAATTTTTAGTTTTCACTAAATACAGTTATAAAGTTTTCAGTTTCAGAAGGTTGCTAAGCTACTAATGATTATAGAAGTGTTCTAATATCACTCTAGCTTAGTTCTAGTTGAGGCGTGGCAATTTTCCGCAGTCTTGTTAGTGAACAAGCTTTTGTCACGAAATCAACAATAACAACAACACTACTCACAATAGCACTATGAGTGGTTCACAGTTTCAGGAGCAGACACCCCCACAGCCGCAACTGCAGTTCCCGCAACAGCAATAGCAACAGCCACAACCAATTATACCAGTTCGACCAGTTCCAAGAGGAGTGACTTACACAAAGTTCGGTGGATTTCCGGGGGATGATCCGGATGCACATGTCCGCACATTCGAGATAAGCTATGCAGTGTTGAATCATCCACCGGATCCGGTGTACAAGACCATCGTATTTCAGGCCACTTTAGTTAATGAAGCAGCCAGGTGGTTGACTGAGTATGATATTAATCATTTCGCTAACTATGATGATGTGAGAGATGCGTTTTTACAGAGGTTCCAGTTGAAGAAAAATCCGGCCAAAATCTTTGATTATTTGCAGAACAATCGACAGAAGCCGCATCAGAGTGTTCAGGAATACGCAACACTATTTAGAACCCACTTAAGGCAGTTGCCTCCGGCACATGCTAATCTACCGGACGATGTTATCACCCAATGGTTCATTAACGGACTTAATCCATAGTTGAGACAAATCATGATCATTTGTTGTGTGGGCGGAATGACGTTGGACGCAGTAATTGTGATGGCCTTACAACTGGAGCACAAAGTTGGAGGATTTACGGAAGACTTGGAATGGCTGAAAGCCAGTAAGAATGTAGCGGATGATTCGGCCAAACAGGTGTATTGTACCAAGTGTAAAAATCTAGGGCACACCAGTTCTACATGTGCCCTCAACCAGATGTATTGTGCCATTTGCAACACAACAGGAAACTCAACGGAAACCTACACATATAATGCAAAGGTGCAAGGTAGAGCAGCTATAAACACCATCATACAAGAACTAGGTCAGCCGGCAACCCATTACGTGCGACCACAGATGCGAACCAATCAGTCACAAGGATATACGAATTACCGAGGTCAGCGGAACACCAATTTCAATTCAAATCGATGGCAGGCGGATACATCAGAGGAAGGTACCTCTCTTCCACCCCCTTGATGTCATTTTTGCGGTGAGATTGGCCACATCCGTAGATTCTGCAAGGAAGCAGCAAAGTACGACAAAAGGAAGAAGGAGCGACAAAATCCAATGACCAACATGGCTTATATTTCACCAGTCGAGTCACAAGCAGTTGTCGTGCAGACAAGATCGGGTAAGCAGTTGCAACTAGCAGCTGAAGTGTTTGAGCCTGGTATCCGTGAGCAGCAGCGAATGTTTGCAAAGGCTAGTCACTGGACAACTAAGGAGCCGATTGTGTTTCCTGATCCAATTCCGATAACACAGTTCCCCTTGCCACAGGCAAGATTGAATGAACAAAATTCGGCCACAACAACATTAGAATCATCATCAGAATCGGTGCAAAGTACGACCCAAATAGATCAGGTATGTGATATCCTATCTAAGGCTTCAATCACACTACCTTTGGGACAGTTGCTTGCCTTAGTGCCAAGATTCAGGCAGCAATTTCAATAGCAGGTTAGCCCCGGGTCTTCATGTACTCTGACGACCGCAACCATACAACCGGAAATTGATTCTATAGTGGATCACTCAGTTCCATTGATCATAGTATGGCATAAAAACCAGAAGATTACCCAAGTGTTAATTGATGGCGATTCGGGTGTGAATATTGCAACAGCAGTGCTCTGCAAGAAATTGGGTTGGACCCAAATTGAACCCGTACAATTTTTTGTACGAATGGCAGACCAATCCCGAGTCCATCCGGTGGGATTAGTACATAATATTCTGATTACCTTATAGGGCACCACAGTTAAAATGACTTTTGTAGTCCTAGAATTACCAGAATCCTGCCTCGACTACAACTTACTTTTCGGTCACCCATGGCTCAAGCAAGCCAAAGTTGTACAGGATTGGTCAGCCCAAGAGTTAATTTTCAAAGACCATCACCGAAAATATGTAGTTAAATTGGATGTTATGCAACCCTGTGATCTTCATGCATGACCATACGTAACGGAGCCGGTCCATATGTTGGATGGATTATCTGATGATGAGGAAGAAGCGTTCTTGAAGACCAATAAGGATCTAATCTCATTAGGTACTGTTGATCTCTAGTTGGTAGCAGACCAGTGGAGTCCGGCAGCTTGTACGGTCGTACCAGTGACCGGAAATGCGGAAGCAGATGATCGTGTCGTTATGGATGAAGTTACCTTGCATCAACTCTTGCAGTCAGCTGATGATTTGGTAAAACCATGACAATTTTATGTATCGAAAGATCAAGTAGTAACATATAATTTGGGTGACACGGTCAACCCACGACCAGTTAAGATTAAGGTAGGATTATCAAAGACATTCCAAGATGATTTGGTACAACTCCTACGTGAATTCTCCGATGTTTTTGCTTGGGATTATAGAGACATGAAAGGTCTTGACCCGCGGATTTATCAACATCGGGTAGTGCTCAAACCGGATGCGAGGCCAATCAAACAACCAAGCTACAGAATGAACCCCAATTATGCAGCACAGGTCAAAGCAGAACTTGATCATTTGTTGAAGGTGGGATTCATTGTGCCAATTGAACATGCTGAGGGGATATCTCCAATAGTGATCATCCCGAAAAAAAATAAATAGTTGCGTATCTGTGTTGATTACCGAAAACTGAATGCTTCCACTGTACCGGATCCATTTCCTCTCCCCTTTCTGGACGACAGGGTAGCAGGGCATGAAATGTATTCGTTTTTGGATGGCTACAGTGGCGAGAATGGACGAATAGGACATATCGAAGATAGCTTTTATCACGAACTGGGGTGTTTATGCTTGCACTGTAATGTGGTTTGGTTTAAGGAATGCCCCGAGTACCTTTCAAAGATGCATGCAGGAAGTCTTTTCACCTTACTTAACTACATTTATGCAAGTATATTTGGACGATTTTTCCTTATTTGGCAAGACTTCGGCGCACCTGTATCATTTACGGTGCTGTTTTGAAAAATGCCGAGAGTACCGATTATGCTTGAATCCGACTAAATCTGTTTTCACGGTCTCCTGTGGTAAACTACTCGGACATATTATCTCTGAACAAGGAATACAAGTTGATCCGGATAAAGTCGCAGCCGTGTTGGAGGCACCAGTCCCCACGACACCGAAAGAAGTTATGCGCTTTTTGGGCCAAATCCGGTGGCATGGCAGACATTTACGGTGGTTAGCTCATTTAGCGACACCACTTAATCGGCTTATGATGAGTGCTCTGCGGCACTATGATTGGACACCGGAGTGCCAAAATGCATTTGATTGTTTAAAGGTTTTATTGACGCAGGCCCCAATTTTGCAACCACCTGATTGGGAATGACCATTCCATGTCTTCGTGGACGCATCAGATATTGTGATTGCTAGTGTCCTCATGCAACAAATTGACAAATGGTTTCGGCCTGTATATTATGCAAGTCGTCGATTAGCCCCTGGCGAAAGAAACTATTCAGTGACTGAAAGAGAATGTCTTGGGTTAGTGTACTCTGTTATAAAGTTCCGACATTATTTGTTGGGCCGAAAATTCACCTTCCACGTGGATCATGCCGCACTCGTGTACTTGGTCCGGCAACAACATTTAGGTGGTAGATTGGCTCGATGGGTTTTACTCTTACAGGAGTTCGACTATGAAGTTATTCATCGACCTGGCACAGCACATGCCTTGGCGGATTTTCTATCTCGATTGGATTTCGATGAGCCTCCGATAGGGGTTGATGATACTACACCGGCAATTTGCATTACCGACCCAATTACTAATGAATCTGTTGAACCTCTTGTTGCTCCTACATACTATGATACATTGCTAACTTTCCTCACTGACGGGTGTCTCCCTCCTCATACTCCCCCCTGCTCTGTGGAGGAAACTTGTAGTTTACAGTCGACGATTCCAGTTGATTGTAGGTCAACTGTACTACATGGATCATACTGGTGTTTTACTTTGATGTATTCCTCCCCATGAAGCAGAATCGATTATTGCTATGGCTCATTCATTACCGTCTGGAGGACATTTCGCAGCTGATCTTACTCACCGTAAAATTCTGCAAGGTGGGCTTTGGTGGCCTACAACGTACAAAGATGTGACTCAGTTTGTGCAGTAGTGTGATACTTGTCAACGGTCTGGACAACCATTACAGCAGCACTTCTTTCCCCTTCAACCTATTTTACCTCTGGAACCCTTTCAGAAGTGGGGTCTAGATTTTATTGGCCCAATAACACCACCAGCGACCCTCACCAACAATCGATACATACTGACTTGTACAGATTATGTCACTAGATGGGCGGAAGCTTGGGCTTTACGGTCTTCCACAACTATTTCGGTGGCCAAATGTTTAATGAAGGATGTCTTCCCGCGTTATGGATTACCTCTGGAGCTCGTGACGGACCAAGGAACGCATTTTGCAAACAACTTAATGCAAGTACTAACTCAGACTTTTCAAATTGTACATAAATTCAGCTCACTATATTATCCACGTGCTAATGGTCTGGCTGAAAGCACCAATAATACTCTGTTGAATATGCTCCGCAAATTGCTTTTGGAATGTCCAAAACGTTGGGACCAATTACTACCTGCAATTTTGTGGGCTTACAGGACTACGTACAAGGTAGCTACTGGCATGACCCCATTCAAGCTTGCTTATGGATTGCAAGCTATTGCGCCGATGGAAGTAGTAGTGCCGAGCCTACGAGTTGCCTTAGCTCAAAAATTGTTGTCGGAAGAATCTATGCCCTTTCGATTGGATACACTCAGATCATTGGATGAACAGCGTTGGGAAAGCTTCATGACTCTTCAAGAAGTTCAGCTTCGTCAAGCCCGTACTCATGATCGTTTTCTAAAAACCCCTATCTTTAAAATTGATCAACTGGTGTTATTCTATAATGCTAAAGCAAACAAAACTGCAGGGAAATTTAAATTACAGTGGTTCGGTCCATACCGGATTGCTGAACAAGTGGGCCCAGCAACTTTTCGATTGGTGACCTTAACAGGTGTTCTTTTGCCAAAAGTGATTAATGGTTCTAAGCTTCGGCCATATCACCAACCGGACGATAATCGATGACGTGTACCTCGTCTTGTTCGCGTGTCACTTGTTTTATTTTTATCCCCATATTTCGGTTGACCACAAACCCTAATCTCCTCGTTTTTATATCTAAATATGATTAATCGCTGCACTGTGTTACTGTTTTTGCTCATGCATGCATGCCGTAATTATGACGGATATCTTTCCAATATCGCGCGATGATTAGGGTTTTTGACTGCCTAATGTTGCCTGTGTGACTACTTAATCTTGTTTCTTTTCTTGTTAATCGCTATTGTGTTTGTGTGCTTGTGCGTTATTTGTTTTCTGTGTTCTTGTGATTACTTGTGCACGCCATGGAAGCTCTCGCGAATGTCGCCACCTTCCGTGCAAGACTCACTCCTGAAGTGAGCGAGTATTTGCGCACCCATGGTCTTCTAGCCTTCGCTGAATTGCCTTGGCATTCAGTGGAGTGTCAACCATTCTATGCGCAAATCATTTCTGCCATCGCCTCTACACGTGCTACAGAGTAGTGTTGGCCCATAGCCTGTTTACCATCACGAGTTGTTATTACTTTAGCTTCTTTTGCTGATGCCTTCCGACTTCCTTGGGAAGGATTGGAGAATGGTCCACTTCTTCTCGTAGCCACCATGAAAGAGTTGTTTCCCTGGCACTCATCTAATGAGTACGCCATTCTGTGTAGACCTGAACTGGAGCATACAACTATGCAATTTTTAGTCGCTATTTTGAACTTACAAAAATGCACCTATGGTATCTCTCACCCCTTCTATTCAATGATAGACATTGCATCCCGTGAAACTGTCAATTTCACATCCTTCTACTTCCGACGCATTCACCGTGAATGTGTTGCGGTTATCAAACAAGTCACTAAGGGTGACCTTCCACGTTCTCGTCTACCCCATATCCTCACTTTTCTTTTTCCAGCAATCCAAGCTGCGCAACCCCCTCCAAACGCTCCCTTCTTGTTGCATGAAGAATCTACTCATATGCTCGAGGATGAGGAAGATGATGATGCCGACCTGCTGCAACTTTTTCGCCGAAAACGAAGATGTGTGAGCCCCTCTGGCAGCCAGGTGCAAGGATCAACTGTTGGCCATGAAGAAGAAGTCTTCCACGACACTGCTACATCCATTCATGTCGATTCTTCCGTTCCTTCTTCTCCAATTAAGCAGCAGGAACAAGGTGCCCACATAGAAGACTCTAAAGAAGTTTCTTCTCGGGAGGATTCTCATCAGCACAATCAAGAAGCTGTGAAGGAAATTGTTGCAGAAGTTCTGAACGAAGTGATTGCCCTGGTTGACGCTGTGATTGACCAAACTGAGATGACAAAACAAAATCCAATCGGTATAATCTTGTTGCCGAATACCTTTATCCCACTTCCTCCCCCAATGAACCCTGTTGAGCCCGTTGTTCCCGTTGAGCCTGTTGTTCCCAACGCACCCGCTACTCCATCATCTTCTCTCGATTACTCTCCACCACCTTCCCCTCACCTATTATCAGCCTCGTCATCCCACCCACTTCCTACTCTTCCTCCTCCGACTCCAATGTTTAATGAATTAGAATCAATGGGTCGTCTCCTGATCCAATTTTCTCAACAATTACCTCTTCAAATGAAGCTTGCAACCGAAAATATTAGGCAGGAACTACAAGAGAAAGTTGACTTGTTAGAAGCCGATATCGCTCCGTTGCAGGAAGAAGCTAATGCGGTCAAGGCACAGAACCATGCCCTGCACGTGCAGCTTCAACAACTTCAAACAAGGATTGCAGAGCAGGACACCTTGATTGCCCAACGAGATGCTGCTCTTGCTGAGTTGAATGAAAAGGATGCTCTTTTATCTGCTCGTGATGAAGAGATCAACCTGTTAAAACAATTGGTGCAGGACAAGGATGATGCTAAGGTTGCTCTTGGCAATTTGCTGGAAGAAACTCGCACCGAACTTGATGAGGTCATGCAGAAAGGACAAGAAATGGCTACTTTGGCTAAGCAGACTACTGCAGAATTACAGGGCCGCCTCTACTGATCTTTTTCAGGCGAATTCTTCCTTAAAAGCACAGACGAGTCTGACAATTCAACTTAATAAAGAATTAGCAGGAATCATGAAAGAAAGAGATGCATATTATAAAACCATCCAAAATCAAGCTTAGGAACTGGAACGCAGAGAAAATCAGTTGGGATTTCAAGCAGAAAGATGATCGCGGATTGATGCTAAGATTGCAGAGACGAAGCAGCAGAGAGATGGTGCCTTAGCTAATGAATTTTACTTACAAGAAGCATTTTTGCAGACACAGGCAGATCTTTTGATGAGTCAAGTCATTGTGGCGAGTTCAGTACGCACTGACGCACAGTTGGTGGAGCCGGAAACCTTAAAGCTGATGTTGGATTCATTAAAACAGAAAATCACAAGAACATTTAAATTAGCCCGGACTATGTATATACAAGGCATTGTAGATGAGCCTTAATGATTATTTTCTTTGCGGGTTCGAGTCCACCGTGCGTGCCTGTGTTAGGCTGCCGGATTGGCACAATGTAATTTTATATTTTCATATACCGCACGCACCGAAAGGGCATAGCGAAGTGATGTAACCCTTTTATTCATTAATGAAGAGACATTACTGTGTTCTCCGACGGTAGAGGAGACGGGGGATCGCCAGACTGTCTGTCTGGGCGATCGCAACTACGTTGGAGACGTCGTGGTGCAGAGTTTGCATATATTTGGAATACTGTTAAGTCTGTTCTTATTGAATTGCCGTGATTTATTACTAACATAGTAACGTTGTCTTAACATCAATAAGTTTAAACAACTGTGTGGCTGATAATTTGCACGATAACCTACTATGTGAGGATAATCGTAATCAAAGAATTGCAACTGTGTAACAGAAGTTAATAGCTGGACGTATACTTACTGTTTGGTTAATTGATTAATTGGGAAAATTAAGTAAAGGGCCTCTGCATTGTCAGATCCCTACCATCCCTAAGAACCCGGAAGAGATTAAAAGTGACTTGACCGAAGTCCCTTTTAACATGTATCATACCCATATCTGATAGGTTTTTTGCTTTCTCTTTGTGATCTTCTAATTGATTGAGTTGAGGATTCAGGTATGTCTTCAAGCTTCTTCATCTTCATTTTGCCCTTGGACTTCCATGCCTTGAACTCTTCAAGGTTGATAGTGTCTTCATCATCTGAACTTGAGTCTTCATTCTGAGTAGGTTCCTCCTTAGCAAGACTTGGAAACTCCTCTTCCAAGTCATAGGGTAGTTTAACCTTCTTGCATTCATTCTCATACCAAGAATCATTTTCATCAAAGACAACATCTCTACTAACCATGAATCCCTTATTGGAGGGGTTATAAAACCTGTATCCTTTCTGATTTAGATCATATCCAATAAAGATGCACTTCTCAACCTTAGGGTCTAGCTTACCTCTTATCTGAGAAGGAATGTGTACATATGCAACACATCCAAATATCCTGCAATGGTCTAGTGAGGGTCTCTTACCATGCCATGCTTCATAAGGTGTCATCCCATCAAGGGATTTTGATGGTAACCTGTTTATGAGATAAGTAGCAATAGAAACACTCTCTGCCCACAGATAGTTAGGTAACTTTTTTTCATTCAACATAGACCTAGTTGTTTCAACAATCAGCCTATTTCTTCTCTCAGCTACCCCATTTTGTTCAGGAGTATACCTTGTGGTGATTTCTCTTTTAATGCCTCTATCATGCAAGAAGTTTTCAAACTCATTGGAGAAGTACTCACCTCCTCCATCTCACCTTAGCCTCTTCAAATTCTTCCCTGTCCGATTTTCAACAAGTGCAAGATATTTTAAAAGCAATTAAACACCTCATCCTTGTGCTTCATGAAGTACAATACAGTCCACCTGCTATAATCATCAATAAAAGATACATAGTACCTTGATCCTGAGACTGAGGGGTCTTTACTCAGCCTCACAACTAGAAGTGGCCACAGTAGGCTACTTCTTGTTCAACCAAGATATACAGGAGCTACCAAGCATGAAGAAAAGCCACTAGTGGACACATGAGTGTCATAGCAACCAGCCTAGTCAGAGTCAAAAAAAGCATGCAAATCTAGCAATAGTGATCCCCCCTTGGGATAAAACAATCCAAGTAGCCGGGTATCACTCAAGCTGTGAAAGATACGCTTAATCGCCTGTCATTTCTTGACACCTAGGCAATGCATAAACCATGTCATTTGTGAGACAACAAACTGAATATTTGGTTGAGTAATGCATAAGCATCCAACAACCTTTTGATAGAGAACAACATCAAATGCCTCTCCAGCATCATGAAGACTCAATCGTAAACCTGTCTCCATAGGAGTGGAAATAGGCTTACAATCCTCAAGGCCAAAACATTGCAATAATGTATCAATATATTTCATTTTACACAAAGTTATTCTACCATCAACTTGCATAAACTAAATGCCCAAATAATGATGCAAATGCCCCAAATCAGACATCTCAAATGAGGCATGCAAATCAGCCTTAAAATCAGCAATATGATTCTCATGAGGACCAGTGACAACTATGTCATCAACATACATAACAATGATCAGAAGCACATCATTTGCATGCTTAACATATAAGGTGCTCTTAGTTGGACTGTTCTCAAAACCATGTGCAATCAAATAGGCATGTATCTTTTCATACCAAGCACATGGTGCTTACTTTAAACCATATGATGCCTTCTTTAACATGCACACATGATTTTTTGCCAAATGATGTACATTCCAACCATGATGAGCTGCAAGTGCACAGATGCTACAAACAATAGTCATTTAGCATGTAGGTGCAAAGGTCTCATCAAAATCAATGCCTCTTTCCTGCACATAACTCTTTGCAACAAGCCTAGCCTTATACCTGTCAATTGTTCAATCAGGCTTACGCTTCAGCTTGTATACCCACTTAGTGTCAATGGCCTTCTTGCCAGGAGGCAAGTCACATAAAGATCATGTACCATTCTTCATTATAGCATCATATTCAGATTGCATAGCAAGCATCCAATTTTCAAAATTTTGTGCTTCATCAAATGAAATAGGCTCATTCTCATCACAAAGACTAGAGGCAGCCATAGCATAGCAATCTGATGCAAAAGAGGAACTATGATAGTCGAACCGAGTACGATATGACAAAGATGCATATAATTTGCTATCACGCAAAGTTTGCACCAGCCATTTTGGCATAGTTTTTGCCTCCTCAATATCAGCTCTCTCATCAACAAGTGCATCATGTAAATTTGCATCCGAAATGGAATGATCTGCATCATCACATGAAACCTACACAGGGTGAGAAGTTGCCTCATTAGGACCAGCACTAGACTATCCACCTGTAAAAAGAGGCAGCAAAGTATCATACATGTCTTTGGAGCTAACAAATGTCTCCTTAGTACATGAAAGTAATGGCTGAATAACATCTTCCACAAAAACAACATCACGGCTAACCAAAATGCATTTAGTCTCTAGATGATACAGACAATAGCCTTTTCTTTCAGAACTATACCCAACAAAAATACATTTCACTGCTTTATCATCCAATTTTTTGTGATCTTGTTCAGGCACTAATGCATATGCAAGACAACCAAAAACATGTAGATGAGCAACAGATGGCTTGCGACCATGCCAAGCCTCATACGGAGTGATAGATTGCAGTGCTTTATTGGGACACCTGTTAAGTACTTATGTTGCACACATGACAACCTCAAGCCAAAAACTATGTGGTAAAGCCCGACTCTTGACCATACACCTTATCATCTCTATGAGTGATGTGTTCTTCCGTTCAGCAACTCCATTTTGTTGAGGTGTATACAACACTATACACTGATGTTTTATCCACATTCAGCTAGAAATGCATTAATGTCAGAAGACATATATTCCTACCCTCAATCAGAATGAAGGGTGCCCAGTTTACATGCTGACAGATTTTCAAGAAAAACCAAAAACTATTTGAAGCACATAACACTTCGGACTTTGCATTCTATGGATATACCCATGCATGCCTAGAAAAATCATCGATGAAAGTCATGAAGTAAAGAAAGTTTCCAAAAGAGGATGTTTACAAAGGACCACAGACATCATTGTGAACAAGCTGCAATTTTTGAGTAGCTCGAAGTGGACCATCTTTTAGAAAGGAGGAATGCTACATTTTTCCCAAAATACAACCTTCACAGACATGTTTATCGGGTGCCTCAAGTTTGGGCAAAGAGGACACCATTTTAGATTTCTGTAGGTGTAGCAAACTAGCAAAATTCAGATGACCAAAGCGTGCATGCCAAGGCTTTGCATCTGATATAGCATGAGAATCATGTACTGCACATGTTGAATAATGCATAGATTTTTCATAGTCTATGAGCTTATACAACCCATGACATAAAATGGTAGAAGCAATAATCACATCACCATTTGACAGATCATGAAGTGTACATCTGTCATCAACAAATTTCACAACCAAGCCAATCTTGGCTAAAGCTGAAAGTGATAATAGATTCTTGTTGATCCCTGGAACAAATAGAGCATCCGACAATGTGAAAGAACTACCATCAGCAGTAGTCAAAATGATCTTACCAACTCCCATGATAGGATAAGAGGAGTTGTTGGCGCATGTGATAGTATTCCTTGTAGGGGCAGGCTCGAGTGAAGTGAAGAACCTGCGCTGCAAGGTAATATGTTTGGTTGCTCCACTATCAAAATACCAAACATTTGAGTCTACTGCAAACATACACTACTCATGAGAAGATGGATCAAAATTGCAAATAGTAGTAAATGCCCATTCTTCTTGTGCACAAGATTAGCAGACTCTGTTCGGTGTAGAGGCCACTACAACAACCATTCTTGCCTCTTTTTTCTTTGCCTCTTTAGCAACCAGTTTTGGATAGCTCTTAATGACACGATCATTTCCTTCATAATATTTGCAAAACAATTTCAGCTTTTTTGATTTCTTCTCATCTTTGTCTTCTTTCTTGGAATGTACAACATTTGCAAATTTTTGCTTACTAGTAGATGAGCTCCATTTACCTTTGCCCTTTTGACTAGCTAGGAAAGCTTGATCTGCAACATGCATAATAGACATGTTCTACCTAGACTAATCTTCCTGCAATAGAACATAAAATAACTCTTCAAATGTTAAGGCATTTGGATTGCCTTTCATCATCAAACAAAGAGTAGAAGCAAAAGTCTGATATGATTAAGGAAGACCATTTAGAACAATTTGCACAAGTGAACTGTCAGGAAGGACTTCATCAATAGAAGTCAATTGTTCCTTCAAATCCTTGATCTTTGTTAGAAAATTGTCCATAGAATCACCTTCATTCATATGCTCACTCTCCAACTGTTTTTGACGGTAAGCAATAGGAGCCTCATTCCTGGCCTGGTACAATGTGGTAAGTGTATCCCAAGCATCCTTAGCTATTTTGCAAGAGCGAATGTGAGGAATAATGGCATGTTTGACAGACAAGGCTATCAATGCATGTGCCTGAGCATATCTGCCATCCCAAGAAATTTGCTATGGAGTAGGTGCTCTAGGAAACACATCCTACAAAGTTTCATCAGAAACTTTACACAAATGATTATTCAATGAGTCAATAATGTGCAACAGATTTTTCTATGAAATGCCTTTCTTCACAGTTAGTTAAAATCTTGAGAGTTTGGTGTTTGTCTTCCAAAATTGGTTGGAGTTTAAAGTTATTCTTGATATAGAGGTGGTCTAACATCAAGGATAGCTTGTTCTTTTGGAGATTAACATTCTCCATTAGTGGTATCAGAGCAGGAAGTATCAAAATTGAGGAAAGGAAGACCCCGACTGCTGCAGATATACAAATTTCAAATCTTGAAGATTCAAAAGGATAAAGTGTGTAGGAAAAGTTGAAGGAAGACACACAAAGACAATCAAAAGGATCAGAAGGAGTAAACTTCGAAGCTAAGGTACATTCATTCCTTATAAGGATTAAAGATTTGATAGTACAGGTGAAGCAAGGATGGGAGATAGTCTCCAAATTGAGAAGTTGGATAGAGAGAACTATCCAGCTTGGTCTATGAGAATGGAAGCTCATCTTATGAGCAAAGATCTGATAGGATACATCACAGGAGAGGAAGAAAAGCCAGAGTTTAAAGATCTTAGTGTTCCAACTAGGGAAGAGCTTGCAGATATAAAGATTTGGATGAAGAAGGATGCTCAAGCAAGGAGCACAATCTACATGGCAGTGAATGATTATTTGCTTCCTCATATCACACGACTTGAAAGTGCAAGTGACATATGGAATGCTTTGGAAGAGCATTTTCAGAATACAACCAAATCAAGGAAAGCTTCATTATGGGCAGAGTTTACTACATTTAAGAAGAAGGCTTCACAATCAATATCTGATTATGTGACAAAGATGAAAGACATTGCTGATTCTTTAGGTGCAGTTGATGAAGATATTGAAGAAGATAAGTTGGTAAGACAAATTCTTACAGGGCTAAGAGGAGATGAGAAGTGGAAGCCTTTTATTTTTTCTACAGAACTTTCATTAGATCATTTCACTCCTGATTTGAATCAATTGTTAGGACATATGCTAACTTTTGAGAATGATATCAAAGGAGATGTTGATAAGAGTGCACGTCATGCAATGTATTCTAAAGACAAGAAGAAAGCTAGCAAAGGAAAGCAACAATCAGTTGAAGATGAAGGTACTCCAAGTCAAGCAAACTTCTTAAGAGGAAGAGGAAGTGGCAGAACTAGAGGAAGAGGCAGAAATAACAAAGATAATGTCAGAGCTTGTTGGATATGTGGTAAGACCAATCATCTATCTCATGATTGTTGGCATAAAAATCAAAGCAATGGTAACTTTAATCAGAATTTTAGTCAAAGAGGAAGAGGTGGCAGATATCAGAGAGGAAACTTCAGAGGTAGAGGTGGTAGGAATTATTTTGGAAGAAGTGGAGGAAGAAACTTCCAAAATCAATCCTACAATAACACCTACTATAATTATGCATCAGATCAGAAAGAAGATTCAACTCTTATGATGAATGCAACATGTGAAGCCTCACATGAAGACATGAGAGTATTTTATATTGACTCAGGATGTAGCAATCATCTGAGTGGAAATATTGCTTTGATGATTGATCTAGATCATAAGGCAATCAATCACACAGTTCAAATAGGTGATAATACAAAGCACAAAGTAAAGTCAATTGGTTTAGTTAAAGCCAAAGATGGAAGTACTCTCTTGAGTAAGGTTCTGTATGTTCCTACAATTCCAAAGAATTTAATTAGTGTAGGACAAATTGTGGAAAAAGGATATGAGGTAAGTCGAGGGTATAAACAAATTGTTACAGGAAAGAAGGAAGGAAGGCTCTTCACATTAAAGATACAAGGTAATATTGGACATGCTATGTTTACATATGGAGAGCAAAAGGTGTCTGAATTGGATCTTTGGCATAAAAGACTTGGACATTTTAATGAAAGAGGTATCAAAGAAATGGCTAACAATGGTTCAGTGCTTGGATTGCCTAATGTTGCAGGTCAACACATGACATACAGATGTGAAGCATGTCAGTTAGGTAAGGCTCATAAGCAATCATATAATAAGCATGGTTTTATGTATTCAGAAAGACTTGAATTGGTACATACATATGTGTGGGGTCCTTCAAAGGACTTCAGTATAAATGGTTCAAGATATAATGTCATATATGTTGATGATGCTACCAGGTGGATCACAATTTATGTGATCAAAGACAAGCCAGAAGTGTTTAACACATTTAAACACTATCATGCATATGCAGAAAGAATTACAAGTCAAAAATTGAAGAGGTTAAGGTCAGATGGAGGGGGAGAGTATTTCTCTAATGAGTTCAGTGATTATTTGTGGAATGCAGGTATAAAGAAAGAGGTTACTTGCAGGTACTCTCCTCAACAAAATGGGGTAGCAGAAAGAAGAAATAGAACTCTTGTTGAGTTTGCAAGATCAATGATGAAGGAGGAAAATTGCCCTAATTATTTGTGGGCTGAGGCTGTAAACACAGCCACATATTTGGTCAATAGGTTGCCATGTAAAGCTTTGCAGGGTATGACACCATATGAAGCTTGGTGGGGTAAGAGACCTATTGAGCCCATAAAAGTCATGTTGGTCAAAGTCAACTATAGTCAACGTCAAAAGGTGAGAGTCAATTGGTCAAAGTCAACAAGGTCAAGGTCAAAGTCAATAGGTGCAAAGTCAAAGTGCTAAAGTGCAGGTGTCAAAGTGCACAGGTAGTTCACAATTAATTGTCCACAAAGGGTAAATTGGAGAAAGTGGGTTGCAGGTTGCAGAGGTATTTTCTCTAATTTCCCTAAGGTTCAAAGTGTTTTTAAAGTATTTTGAAAGTTCAGGTGAACCCTCTCTTATGTGCAAAAGTGAAGACTTAGAAGGAAATGTGAAGGTATGTGAAGCGGCAGCGTACGGACAGGTGAAAATATGGCCCCCCAATTAAATTTTTGGTTTTAGTCTAAAGTCACTGCAGGACAAAACAGGGAGTCGTTGGCTGCCACTTGTGAAGACAATCTTGGGACATCAAAGTGAGCACCAAGATACTATTGCAGTTAGGAGTGTACGTGATCGACACACTCAAATCAAGGCAAGGACTATTCTTGGACCAATTCTAGTGTAAGCAAGAGAAGCATAGTCTAAGTGAAGCAAGAGAGAGAAGTGCAAGAGTCACCTGTGTGCGACACAGAGAAGTGGAGTTGAAAGAGTGCATGGAGAGTAACTAAGGGATTGCGCAGAGAGTGCTAAGCTAGTCCCCCAAGGATCTCAAGGTCTCCTTGCAGTGTGCGCGTGCCGACAGAAGGTATTCATTCCTCCCCCTTAGTGGAAGCTTGGTGCAAGGTGTGCACAAGGATAAGCTTGAAGCAGGTGGAAGTCTGGTGCAGAGGAGGCCGGGAGCAAGAAGACCTTGGGTATTTGGTAAACTGTAATTGAGCACTCTATGGGATTTTGCACAGAAGTATTGGCTTGTATTGTACTTCAACATTGTATTTGTCTTAGTGTAATCAATCGGTAGAGGCTTCCAGGGTGTATTTTCTCTTCTTGTCTTTTCCTTTTCTCCTACAAACCCTCAAACTCCTTGTCCAAGAATCCCCCAACAAAATTTGGCATGCCCGGTGGGACTTCCAAGGAGATTTGAGCTTAGGAGAAACCAAGTGCAAAGTATAGAAGAGATCAAGTGTTGACAGTACTACAGTGCTACTTCATCAACCAAAAGGTAAATATTCTTATCAAGTGTCTCACATTAAGTGGACTATGAGCAGCTCATGACCGCAACCCGGTCCCAAACATTGAGGGTCATCTGCAAGCAAACAAGAAGGAAGGTTGTTAGAAGATCCTCCAGTCCACTATCTTCAACCTCATCAGTAAAGAGCATGGCGGGACAAGTAGACTTGGAAACCTTACTCTGAAGATTAAATATAAAGTTTCCTTCTTTCAAAGGCTTAGCTCAGGAGGATCCGGATGAACACATCAGAAGGTTTTTAGCACTATGTAAGACTAGAGGCTTAATGGGCAGGGAGGATGCCTTTTTGATACTTTTCCCTGCCACATTATAGGGATTAGCACATAAATGGTTCAGCCAATTTGCTGAGAACCATTTTACAACTTGGGATTTGATAAAAGATGCATTTAAAAATCAATTCCAGCATGGGAATACTGCAGAGATTATCATAGAAGAA
This sequence comes from Ceratopteris richardii, assembly GCA_020310875.1. Taxonomy (NCBI): domain Eukaryota; kingdom Viridiplantae; phylum Streptophyta; class Polypodiopsida; order Polypodiales; family Pteridaceae; genus Ceratopteris; species Ceratopteris richardii. The sequence continues at coordinate 83,449,250 of CM035432.1, read as the reverse complement.
CTAGAAAATTTGATATTGGGTCCAGGAGAAAAGTTCCTAGAGTTTGTGACTAGGGCCAAAGCACTAATGGCTAAATTTCCAGATCCACCACATGATTTTTTTGTTAAGAAATGGTTAGCTAAGCCCCTACCAGTGGCCACCCAATGCAAAATAAAGGAATTAGTGTTACCTACAGCCTCCATAGAGGAGTTCATGAACACAGCTACACGCCTGGAGCAGATAAGGCACCAGTATGGAGCTTCTTCCCAACCAACATATGGTACAGAAATGGAGGATCCAGTGATCCAGCTAAGGAAGGAGCTGGAGGGCTTAAAAAGAAATAAGCCCTACAAAGAGGAGGAGAATGTTGTTGCTCAGTTGAGAAGGGAGATTGAAGCACTAAAGCTCCAAACGGAGGAGGAGGCCCAAGCAGAGGAATTGGCTCAGCTGCAATAGGAGCTGCAGGAACTCAAAGGGGGTGGCATCAAGAGTGGACTTTGGTGTACTATGTGCAGCAAGCAAGGGCATATAGTAAGTGAATGTCCTCTGTTAAGTGTGACTTGCCAATTATGCAGGAAAATTGGTCATGAGGCCCATGAATGCCAATCAAGGGGAATACCTGCAACAACATACTGGACACAAGGAGGACCCCTACCACCAGCAAATGTGATGGCAGCTCCACCCAATCAAGGTAACACTTATAACCCTAGACAGAGGGATAACTTTGGAAGTGGGCCAAGGAGGCCAAGTATTTGTTTCGGATGTGGAGAATGTGGGCACTATCAGAGTAGGTGCACTCTCCCAGAAAATGCCCCTCCTTGTAGGAACTGCCCAGAGGCTAGGGACCACTATACTAATTGTTGTCCTAAGAACCAAGCTTCTACATCTGGGCCCCACATTCAAATGATTTCTGTGTGTAAAGAAGAGATGGTAAATGAATCCAAGGTGCCATCACCATCTACCAAGGTGGTGCAGTTAGAAGAACTTGAATCTTTTACAGTGCAGACAAGAAGCAAGGGGAAGGCTCCAGTGGACATAGGTCAAGAATCAATGATTAATGGATTAAACAAAGACAAAGGTGTGTCTGAGAACAAAGCCACCACATGTGCAGACACAAGGCAAAAAGAAAATTTCATAGGTACCAGTGATGCTATTAGACATGCATTCAACAGGGCTCATGAGGAGTTTGATAAGTCAAATGGAGCCCAGGCTCTTAAGGAATCAGAAGCTTCCAGACTACTCAAGTCCATGCAAAAGGAGGTTAGTATTTTTTATTTAATAAAGATGGATGGGATGTTCAGGTCAGAACTCTTGCAGATAATTGATGAAATGTCCACAATAAGTTTAGTGGCAAAGGTTGTTGTTATGCATTCAGAAAAAAGTGTAGGGGAAGCACCCCTCACAGATTACAAGAGCCCTCGGCTAACAGTCTCTATTAAAGGTCATGAGTTTCAAGGAGTTATTGTGGATGGTGGTTCTGGCATTAACTTGATGCCTGAATATACCATGAAAAAGATTGGACTATACCCTTCAAGACCTGCCAACTTCACTGTAACAATGGTAGACCAAAGCATAGTAAGGCCTATGGGAGTGGTCCCTGGAGTTCCAGTCAAAATACAAGGTACCATCTTTAACTTGGACTTTGTTGTTTTAAGGCTGCCACAGGTAGAAGGAAGTTTCCCCCTGTTAATTGGGAGACCTTGGTTAAGGCATGCCAATGTGTTGCATGATTGGGGCAAGGACACAATGTGGGTAAAGCAAGAGGGAAAAGAGTTGCAGCAAATAATTTTAGAAGAAGGACCAGACAATCAGAGAAATACTAGCATGATGTAGACAATTGGTATTTGTATGGAAGAAGAAGGGGTGGACAACCCAGAAGCAGATCTATTTGAAGGAGCATATTTATATGAAGATGAAAACATGTTGGCTTGGCTCCATGCAGGAGACCCATCTTCCTGCTATGGAATTTTTCCAAACTCAAGTAGAGAAGAAGCATATGAAGAAAAAGAGGAAATCACTCAGGTTGAAACAGTCTCAGTCAAAGACAATAGCAAAGAGAAGAAAAGCAAAGCCCTTACATGTAGCAGTGATGAAGCTACTCCATTTCATATGTCAATGGCCATTTTTTTATGGATACTGGTATGGCTATCATCTGTTATGTCAATTCTTATGATAGCAAGTGCAGGGCTTTACAAGAATGTGGAAGGTGTACCTGTCAGTCTTTGGAAACAGAGGGTTCCAGTGGATGAAGAAGCCGGAATAGTAAAAATAAAATTTTGCAGATTAATTCATAAAGTTGCTGGAGGAGATAACATTCTAATAAAGGATTTAGGGTACCCCTATCAGATGACCAGTGTGCCCAATGAGAAGACAAAACCAATGAAGTGCAGTACAATAGGAGATTGTGGAAAAGTTTCTCTGAGTCAACAATACAAGGCTCAAGGCCTATCATCAACAAAAGTGAAGATTTCTGGATCACCTGGAACTTGCAAAATTTGTCCAGGTTGTACATAGTCTTTTCTCATCATTTTTACTTAAGTTTTAGCAGTTTTCTTTATCAATTTCATGTTTGTTTCTTGAGTTTTTAGCAAATTTAGCAGCCATTTCATCAACTTTGCAAAGGTACAATTTTTGGAATTTTTAGGAATTTTTTTCAGAATTTTTCAAGCATTTTTTAGAATTTTTCTAGCATTTTTCTCCTTTTTCATGTGTCTTTTTCTTGCCAAATTTGAGGAATAAAGGAAGCTCTCTGTGTTTTTGAGTAAAGAAACTGGCCTAAACCTGTAGGAAATTTTTTTAGAATTTTTTGAAAATTTTTTGAAAATTCTTTTGCCATTTTTTTTATTTTTTAGGTATTTTTCTTCAGTTTTGCATAATTTATTATTATAAAAAAAAATTAAAAAAAAGCCCCCCCCCCAAGCGTTTTGTTTTTTTTCCAAACCCCCCCCCTTCGACCCATTTTTTATTTTTATTTTTTAAATTTTATTTTCTTTTATTTTATTTTATTTCTATTTTTCTTTTGTTTTGTTATATTTTCATTTTTTTTCAAAAAATACTTTTCCGGCTGCGTTCAAAAAAAAAAAGGCCCTTTATATATATTTTTTTATTTTTTATTGGCTCAAACCTTTTGGCTCTGGATCGTGCCTCGGTTGGCCGTTTTTCACAAAACTGGAGTCATTTTCATGTTTTTTGGCACCTCTGGACTCAGTTTTTGACTTTATTTTTCCAGATTCCCACATTTTCTATGAGTTTTGGTCAAAACCCTCAAGTTTTGAGCACATTTATCACATGTTTTTATTTCACCACATTGCCACATGGTCTATTCTCACCTCATCTTACATTTGTTTTTTATATTTCCCATATGTACCTTCTGTGGCCCTCTAGTTTGATCATTTTAACCCCCTCCAGATCCCTGATTCCTACTCCCAATCCCTCCCTTTACATTTGGTTTTTATATTTCCCATATGTACCTTCTGTGGCCCTCTAGTTTGATCATTCTAACCCCCTCCAGACCCCTGATTCCTACTCCCAATCCCTCCCTTTACCAATCTGCCTAGCCACATCCTTATCCCTCCCTGCCCCATCCATCTCTGCACCCTCAGCCCTCCCTTCCCCTTCCTTTCTATCCTCCCATTGCCCCCCTTTTTGCTTTTTCATGGAAAAATCCCCTTTTTGGTTCTTCTCTGGTGCTTATTCTATCCTACTGTTGGTGGAATTAGTTGCTGCTCAAGGGTCCTCTTCAAGATTTTGCAGCTCCATAATCAGGGTGTCCTATATGCTCAGAGTTTTGGCTGTAGCTCTCTGGGACGGAGAGCACATTAGGTGGTGGGCAATTGTTGAGCCCATAAAAGTCATGTGGGTCAAAGTCAACTGCAGCCAAAGTCAACTATAGTCAAAGTCAAAATGTCATAGTCAATTGGTCAAAGTCAACAAGGTCAAGGTCAAAGTCAACAGGTGCAAAGTCAAAGTGCTAAAGTGCAGGTGTCAAAGTGCACAGGTAGTGCACAATTAATTGTCCACAAAAGGTAAATTGGAGAAAGTGGGTTGCATGTTGCAGAGGTATTTTCTCTAATTTCCCTAAGGTTCAAAGTGTTTTTAAAGTATTTTGGAAGGTTCAGGTGAACCCTCTCTTATGTGCAAAAGTGAAGACTTAAAAGGAAATGTGAAGGTATGTGAAGCGGCAGCGTATGCATAGGTGAAAATATGGCCCCCCAATTAAATTTTTGGTTTTAGTCTAAAGTCACTACAGGACAAAACAGGGAGTCGTTGGCTACCACTTGTGAAGTCAATCTTGGGACATCAAAATGAGCACCAAGATACTATTGCAATTAGGAGCGTACGTGATCGACACACTCAAATCAAGGCAAGGACTATTCTTGGACCAATTCTAGTGTAAGCAAGAGAAGCATAGTCTAAGTGAAGCAAGAGAGAGAAGTGCAAGAGTCACCCGTGTGCGACACAGAGAAGTGGAGTTGAAGGAGTGCATGGAGAGTGACTAAGGGATTGCGCAGAGAGTGCTAAGCTAGTCCCCCAAGGATCTCAAGGTCTCCTTGTAGTGTGCGCATGCCGACAGAAGGTATTCATTCCTCCCCCTTAGTGGAAGCTTGGTGCAAGGTGTGCACAAGGATAAGCTTGAAGCACGTGGAAGTCTGGTGCAAAGGAGGCCGGCAGCAAGAAGACCTTGGGTATTTGGTAAATTGTAATTGAGCACTCTATGGGATTTTGCACAGAAGTATTGGCTTGTATTGTACTTCAACATTGTATTTGTCTTAGTGTAATCAATCGGCAGAGGCTTCCAGGGTGTATTTTCTCTTCTTGTCTTTTCCTTTTCTCCTACAAACCCTCAAACTCCTTCTTGTCCAAGAATCCCCCAACAAGACCTACCTTGGATCATTGTAAAATATTTGTATGCTTGGCATATGCATATGTGCCATCACAATTGAGGCATAAATTGGAATCTAAAGCAGAGAAGTATGTATTCATTGGTTATGATGACAAGCAAATGGGTTATAGGTTGTGGAGTCCATCCACAAAACAATTCCTTGTGTCTAAGGATGTTACATTTGATGAGCAAGGTACTTGGTATGCAGGTACACTTAATGTTCATGCAGATGCTGAAGAAGTTGTGAATCAAAAGAAAGGTAAATCAAAGGTTCAGATATTTGATGAAGAAGAGAACAATGAAGTACAGGTTGAAGTTGAAGAAGTGCCAAGGTTTGATCCAGAATGTGATGAACCAGAAACTTCAAGAAGTGGAGAACTCAGAAGGTCATCTAGGCACAAATGGCAACCTACAAGGTATAGCTATGATACTTCATTCTTGACTACTAAAGATTATGCTTACATGTTAAAAGTAGATGAAGATCCATCCACATATGATGAAGCCAAAGGGAAGAAGAATTGGGAAAAAGCTATGCAAGAGGAATATGATGCATTGATGGAAAATGAGACTTGGGATTTGGTTCCTAAATAGCCAGAAGATCATTGGATGTAAATGGGTCTACAAAACAAAAAGGTTTGCAGATGGAAGTGTATCTAGGTACAAAGCCAGGCTTGTTGTAAAGGGATATGCACAGACATATGGTGTGGACTATGATGAAACTTATAGTCCTGTTGCAAAAATGACAACCATAAGGACTCTCATAGCCATTGCTGCTTGCAAAGGTTGGAAATTGTCTCAATTAGATGTGAAGAATGCTTTTTTGAATGGTTATATTTCAGATGAAGTTTATATGGAACAACTAGATGGTTTCAAGGATCAAGTGTATCCAAATTATTTGTGTAACCTCAAGAGATCTTTGTATGGGTTGAAGCAGGCTCCAAGGGCATGGAATTATAGGCTTGTAAAGTTCTTAAAGGAACTTGTATTTCAAGCATCAAAGGCAGATAGTAGCTTGCTAGTCAAAGCAAGTGAGGATGGATTTATTTATGTTTGTATTTATGTTGATGACATAATACTTACAGAAACAGATGACAAAGGTATACACATGATTAAGAAGCAGATTGAGAAAGAATTCAAAATCAGTGATTTGGGAAATTTGTCATTAGAATGGAGATTTCATATACTCAACATGGAGTATATGTAACTCAAGAAAGGTATCTAAAAAATTTGCTAGCCAAATTTAAAATGGAAGATTGCAGAATAGCACCAACTCCAATGGAAGTGAATCATAGATTGAGTAGATATGGAGGAGAAGAATTCAAAGATATGAAGCTTTATCAGAGTTTGGTGGGTAGCCTGATTTATGCTACATTAACAAGACCTGACTTATCATATGAAGTTGGAGTTCTATCTCAATTCATGCATTGTCCTAGAAAGGAACATTGCATTGCAGGACAAAGAGTACTTAGGTACATCAAGGGCACACTTAAAGAAGGTTTGTATTATGGATTTACTTCAGATACAAGAGTCAAGATATACAGTGATGCAGATTGGGCAAGTAATTCTGATGATAGAAGATCAACACATGGATATTTGTGTTATGTGGGAGATAAGCTAATTTCATGGTGCTCTAAGAAGCAACATACCGTTGCTTTATCATCTACAGAAGCAGAATACAAAGGCATGGTAGAAGCTGCAAAGGATGTAATATGGTTAAAGACTCTTATGAAGAGTTTTGATATTGTTCAAAGTACTCCTATTATTTGTGGAGACAATATGAGTTCTTTATATTTGGCAGCAAATCCTGTATTCCATGCTAGAACTAAACATATTGAGATTTAGTATCATTTTTTGAGAGAAAAGGTTGTTGATAAAGAAATAGAAGTTATGCATACTCCTACAAAAGATCAACTTGCAGATATGATGACAACGAGTTTAGATGGACCAAAGTTGCTGAGGTTTAAAGATATGGCAGGAATAAAGAAGATGCAGGTAATCACAATTGATGATTGAGGGGGAGCTGTTGGAGAAGGACAATCAACAATTGGTGATTATGAAGCCTAGAAGTGAAGATATCAAGAAAAAGATTGAAGTTCAACTTCATGAAGTGAAGTGAAGATTCAAAAGTTCTTCAAACATATGTACATTAGTTTTGTAAATACTTCAATATACTTGAAGTAATGATGAATCAACACTCATATGTATATATAGATATGTGTAGATAGATGTATTAGAAGAGAGAGATGAAATATAGATGAATAGATGATGTGTAGTGGATGTATCATCCATCAAATGTATGAAGAGTTGAATAGAAAGAATGTTCAGAGAATTGCACATCGATCTTTTCTCTAGTTCCCCTTCTGTGTTTGATTTTATCAGAAATCCTTTTGTACACATCTAATTCCATAGTTAATCTATCTATGCTTAAAGTTTGAGAGTCCAATTGCAAACAGGCTGAGAGAATTTTGTGTAGGAACATTCATATGTGAGAAAGTATTGAGTGTCTTCTGAAACAGGTGCAATTCCGATGGTCAAAGAAATGATCAGTTCTCAGTGTACAGTGTAAAGTTTTGCACACATGAGGAGTCAAAATCTAAGTTGGAAGGTAAGCCATCTATGTCTAAAAGCATTCACTTAAACGGGTTCTAGTTTGGGAGAACCATGTGTTAGAAGTTGCAGGCGTCAAAGTTGACTCTACAAGAAGGCAATTTCAGACATAGGTAAATTGTTTGAAACATTTCTCATAATCTGCTTAAGCTTTTGAAGTGATTTAACTTGGAGGAGGTGCGTAAACTCTAGACAACATATCCTACAAAGTTTCATCAGAAACTTTACACAAATGATTAGTCAATGAGTCAATAATGTGCAGTAGATTTTTCTATGAAATGACTTTCTTCACAGTTAGTTAAAATCTTGACAGTTTGGTGTTTGTCTTCCAAAATTGGTTGGAGTTTAAAGTTATTCTTGATATAGAGGTGGTCTAACATCAAGGATAGCTTGTTCTTTTGGAGATTAACATTCTCCATCAGTTTTTGGGCAGAAGCAGTATTGACTGTACTTCATGTGATTAACCTTTCACCTAGTACCGCCGAAGGTCTGAAAGTAGCACAAGAGTTTTTGGATAGGGAAGCCACCATATTATGATCATCTTCGAGTTTTCGGGTATGAATCTTAGACAAAATTTGGATCATAAGGCAAATAAATGCATTTTCCTTGGATATGGTTGAGAAGGACAATTTGGATATCGCTTATGGGATCCTGAAAATTTGGACATATTACCCAAGAATCTTAGACAAAATTTGGATCATAAGGCAAAGAAATGCATTTTCCTTGGATATGGTTGAGAAGGACAATTTGGATATCGCTTATGGGATCCTAAAACATGGACAGTGATCAGAAGTAGTGATGTCATTTTCAATGAGTCTAAGATGCATAAACAACCCATTAAGCAGGTTGAAGTGCGAAGAGTGGTGTTTGAGGATACTAGTCCTCCGATTAACAGGCATAACAATGCTGCACATAGGGATGTTCAAGAGAATGTCCATTCAGATCAATCTGCACATGTTCCTGTTCAGCAAACATTAAGACGTTGTGCACGTGTCTCACATCCACCTGATAGATATGTTCTAGGTTTAGATTTTGTTATGCTAACAGATGGGGGTGAGCCTTCTTACTACAAAGAGGCTATGCAGATAGAGGATCATGTCAAATGGGAGCGTGCCATGGAGAGTGAGTTGGATTCTAATCACAAGAATGGTACTTGGGATTTAATAACTTTGACAAAGGGCAGGAAAGATTTACCATGTAAATGGGTATATAAGCTGAAATTCACATCAGATAGTGCTTCTCCAAAGTATAAAGCATGACTCATTGCAAAGGGTTTTAAGCAATAACATGGTGTTGATTTCGAGGAAATCTTCTCTCTAGTGGTCAAGATGACTACCCTGTGTATGTTTCTTGGATTCGTTGCAATGGAGGACTTAGAGCTAGTCCAAATGGATGTGAAAACTGCTTTCTTGCATGGAGATCTTACAGATGAGATCTATATGGAACAACCAGAGAGTTATGTAGTTCCTGGCAAGGATTTGGGGGATGCCAAACATATTCTTGGCATGTGCATTACTCATGATAGGAGTAAAAGATGCATATACTTGTCTCAAAGTGAGTACATATCCAAAGTACTTCATCGATTGAATATGCACGGTGGAAAGGCATTGAGTACACCTTTACCCACATATGTGAAATTGAGCAAGGATGATTTCCCCAAATTAGATGAGGAAAAGGAATTCATGACCAAAATTCCCTATCAGTCTGTTGTTGGTAGTCTCATGTATGCTATGGTAGCTAGGAGACCAGACATTGCATTTGCAATGGGAGTTGTGAGCAGATATATGTCTAATCCTGGCAAGAAACATTGGGAAGTGGTCAAGATGATTTTGAGATATCTGAGTGGCACTAAGTACAAGTGTCTATGCTTAGGTAGAGGGAAAGCATCCATTATTGGTTACATAGATTCTGATTATGCTGGTTGTGTAGACAATTGTAAGTCTAGATTAGGGTACACTTTCATTTTGCTGGAGGTGCTATCTCTTGGAGATCTCATCTTCAAGAATGTACAGTTGTTTCCACCACAGAAGCAGAGTATGTTGTAGCAAGTGAGGCATGTAAGGAAGCATTGTGGCTTTCCCGTCTTGATTGTGGTATGGGTTTACCTCAGCATGTACTTCGCTTGCTCACTCATAGTCAGAGTGCCATTGCTTTGGCTAAGAATCCGGTCTATCATGCAAAGACCAAACACATTGAGGTGATGTATCACTTTATTAGAGATTGCTTAGCCACTGAGCGCATTATTCTTGAGAAGGTTCACACTCGAGATAATGATGCAGATGCTTTGACTAAAGCTCTACCACAGGATAGCTTTCGACACTGTTGTCACTTGATGGGGGTTACTTGATTCTTGATCTTACACAATCACTTGTATACTGTGTAACATGCCCATCACGTGGGGGGTATAGTTTGTATACTTTCACTCAGGTATTCTTTATCTTTCTTTATTTTTTCTCCCATAGTTACTTTGGCCATGTTGGCCTTTAGTGGGAGATTGTTACCATTAGTGTCCATCTGAAAGGCCAAATGGCCACCAGACACTTCCTTGTATATGTTCTTTAATAAAAGATATAGTGGTTTGGTCAGTCACGGACTATAGGTTCGACTGCATTTGTACGACCTAAGAAGTCTATCTTCATGCTCCTCCTTGTAATGTGTTTTCTATGTATTCCGCAGCATCTGTGCGAAGTACTATGTGTGGCCTAAGGAGCTCAGTTTTCTACTCCGAGCATATCGTCCTGGAGCTCTGGAGAAGGAGAGCGCACTGTGGTGCATGGGCATTGAAATACTTCACTGCACAATATTCCAGAGTCCTTTTGCGACCAATACATGATGCATCATATAAGCCCATAATGGTTATTCGTAGCATCCAAATTATCCTCAGCAACCAACATCTGGAATACATCACTGCTTTCAGCCATGGCCATTGACTAAAATATCATGATGTGGAAAATTGATTGTATCTCAAAAAGTTGAACAGAACTGCTAGTTGAGTTCTACTAAACCTATAACAATCTTTGAGATGCTTATACTTGTGAACTAAAACCTGTATATGTCTTTGGCAAAAAAAGATGAAATAGCCTGTAGAAGCACTGCGATAGTGCATTCAGAGGCCAAAATGAGCTTAGATTGCGATTTCGGCACCACATAGCAAAGTTGTTTTGATCTCCTAATCACCCTGAGTATGCTCACCAAATTTTGTGCGATTCTAAGACTGTGACCAGAGGGGTGTTGACGATGCCCTAAATGAAGCAGTGACCTACTCTGATACCAATTGTTGGAATTAGACATCTGTGGAAGTACACAACAACACAAGGAAGGAGGAGAAGCTTGGAGCACAACACACAATTTTGAATGTATTACCACAAGAATGTACAAAGATAAGTAACTCGTTAGGGCTAAATACATATATACAAGCTGAGGGAAAAAAGCTCCAAAAGAGGAAAAAAATGCCCCCATGATCCTAGTGTGTTCACACACATCACTACCAAAATATATCAACATGAAGTTCAATCTTTTCCATAGTATGTTCATGCATCAAGTTAATGCCTGAGCCACCATCCATTGTAACTCCTTGTAGATGTTGTCATTTAATAGTGAGAATGATTCATGGACTCTTATAATATGTAAGGCGGGCTTAGCCTATAGCTCTATCCTTTGTCATAGCATTATCCTTTGGAACCAGAGTGGATGTGGAAGATTCATTGATGGTCTGTAGAACTTCTTATCTGAATTTTGTATCCATTTTTAATAGATAAAAAATACTAACCTCCTTTTTAATTGATTTAAATAGTCATGATGCCTCAGATTCCATAGAAGCATGGGCTATGTGTGACTTCTCAAGCTCTTTCTCAGCCCTACTGAATGCATGTCCAATGGCCTCACTTGTGATTGTACACTTTTCTTTTGGTTGTGTCTCTTCAGTTGGAGTAGGTCTATCATCAAGTTTCCCCTTTTCTTTGTACAATTCATTTGTACTTGACTCATGACACTTTTCTTCTTGAGGGATTTTCCCTTTGCTTTTGGTATGCATAATAAAGTATTCCATTTCTTCTGGATGTACCACCCTAGAAGATGGTGATGGCATGTTGGTTTCTTTTGCAACTCTTTTCTTATTCACAAAGATCATATGAATATGAAGCCCTAATGTGGACACCTTGTTCTTTGGGCAACAAATTGCGTAGTGATCTCTAGCATCTAGGCAGTTTCTTCGAGGAGGAGAATTCTCTGGCAAAGGAAATTTGCTTTCATAATGTCCACATTCCCCACACCTAAAACAAATGATTGGCCTTTTGGGCCCATTTCCAAAATAGCCTCGAGGATATGGGTTATAGGTGTTACCTTGACTTGGTATAGTAGCCATTACGTTTGTTGGTGGTTAGATTCCTCCATGTCCCCAGTATGCTTGTGTAGGCATTCCTCTTCAGTGATACTCATGAGCTTGATGGCCAGTTTTCTTATATAATTGGAAAGTCACACTTAAGAGGGAATTCACTGACCACATGGCCTTGTTTGCTGCACATGGCGCACCAAATTCCACTTTTGATGCCACTTCCATGGATTTCTTGAAGCTCCTATCAAAGTTGTGCTAATTCTTCTACTTGGCCCTCCTCTTCCTTTTGTAGCTGTAATGCTTCAATTTCACACCTTAGTTGAGTCACTGCACTTTCTTCTTCTTTGTGAAGCTTGTTTCTCCTTAAATTCTCAAGTTCTTTCCTCAATTGTGTTAGTGGGTCTTTAGGTTCCATAGGGTATGGTAAAATAGAAGAGCTAGTTCCATATTGGTGTCTAATCTTGCATTGTGTGAATATTGGAAGTGGTCTAGTAAGCCACCTTTTGACAAAAAATTCATGGGAAGGATCTAGTAGTTTAGCCATAGGTGCTTTGGATCTAGTAAAAAATTTGAGAAATGTCTCCCTTGTACTATTCATAAGTTTTTAAATTCTTTAATGATGTTTTTCATTGTGTTTCCTTGTTGAAAATGTGCTTTGAAGGCATCCTTCATTAAATCCCAAGTAGCAAAATGGTTGTCTATAAATTGGATAAACAATTTGTCTGCTAGGCCCTCCATTGTTGATGGGTATGGGATTAGAAATGCATCTTCTCTTCTCATTAACCCCCTTGTTATACATAAGGCTAAAAATCATCTGACATGCTCATCAGGGTCTTCATGTGCTAATCTCTAAAGGAAGGAAATTTTATATTCATTGTGAAAGTAAAGTTTCTAGTTCTACTTGAGCACCCTATTTCTTACTGATGATGTTGATGAAAGAGGATTGGATGACCTATGAGTGGCTTTCCTTTTTGTTGCTTTGAAAGAAAATCCTAATGTTTGTGATCGAGTTGTAATCATGACATGCGCATCCTAATCCTTAGGCTTAAGATGAATTCCAAGGAAAAGGAAAAGTTACCTCTTCAATCACACTATTGACACCTTTTCATGTATTCTTCACTTCGTAATTGTGGTCCTCCTATGCTCATGCTGCTTAGTCCCACCAGGTGTGCCAAATTTTTTTGGGGAATTCTTTAGTCGAAAGGGGCTTGAGTATTTGTAGGAGAAAGCTAATTGAAGAAAGATATTTGAATTAGAATCCTCTATGAATTGATTAAAATAAAATATTATAATAATGATGCATGCAAGTCCTTTTATGTGTTTGTAGAAATGTTTGTGCATATGCATGTGTATGTGTGTGTATGTGTAAGTGTATGTGCATATGTATGTGTACGTATATGTGTGTGTGTATGTGCATGTGTATATGTGTGAACATGCATTTTGATGTATAAGTGTATATGTGCATATGAATAAGTATAGTATGCTAATTAATGAAAATGAAACAATTCAAATGAAATACAAAGAATGGAAATTGTATTACAAAATTTGGCCATACTTTTTACTTGTTTAACTTCTTGAATAACCTGCAATAAACACATAGAGAGAGAGAGAGAGAAAGAGAGATAATTCAAAGAGAAAGAGGTAGAAAGGAGAGAAACAGACAGAGAGAGATAATAAGATAGAGATTAAACAAAAGAACAATTTAGCAAGCAATTGTTTCAGCTTGCAAGCACAATACAATTATGAATGTTGGAGAGCTCTTCGATTAGATGCATGTAGATGCCAATCGAAGAGCCTCCAACGTTTTTATTTTTTTGGTAAAAAACCTGTCGTATAACCGATGTTAAAGTATCGTATCTCTCTATCTAAATTGCATCACATAAGTGATGCTTTTCAACATCGTTTATGCGACACAAACATCGCTTATGCGACATACTTTTTTACTTCATCACTTTAGCAACGCTTAATGCTACCGTCGCAATGCACGTCGCTCTACACATCGATACGAATGTCGAAGCATTCATTGTTTAATCGATGCCGTGCGCTCGACGCTTCTTGTGATGCTTGATGCATTTATATAACGATGAAATTGTGTCGCTTGTTGGAACTCAAGGTCAAGCACAAGCATGGAAGCACATAAAAAAAAATGACACACAAGAAGAGGGAGCGTATATGGAGCTCCAAGAAGTACATGTCAAATTTTCACAAGAAATCCCTATAAAAATAGTGATTTTCATCACTAAAAGCCATTGTAAATATCATTTCATAGTTTTATAACTCCATTTTGTTCAGGCCAAGGAGTCATTGAGCTTGAGAAGTATTAGAAGTATCATCCTACCAATTTTCATAATTTTAGATTCTGTTTGAGCCCTCAAATAAGTAATGGAACCTAATTTTTAACTAGGCCGGACACTAAGTGTGAATAGGGCCAAAACTACTCAAAAAACTATAAAAAGAGCTAGAGAGCTCATTTTTAGAGTTAGCTTGTTAGAGAGTTGGCTTGTTAGAGTTTGAAGCTTTGTAAGAAAGTTCTCTTGTAATAGAAGCTTTCCATTGTTCCTCTCTTTGCTCTTATTGTACGTGTGTGTGTGTGTGTGTATGTGTGTGCATGCTTGTGTGCTTTCACTCATGCACTTGTGCCTTCACTCGCTCATGGTCTTCATATCAGTCCTCACGTCTCTGCGGATTGATAAGTAAAGGAGGTGGTGCTTATGCTTGAGCTACACCAAATTTTGGAGCCGTTGCTAGGGAGAGAGCTTCGAGGACGAGCGTGGTGATGGTAGGATCATAGATTTGTGATGTTGGAAGGCAAAAAAATAGTCATTTTTTGTTATTTCTTTGATTTTTCTTCTCCATCTTCATCATCTCCATCTTCTTCCATTTTCATCTTCACTGAAATTTTTCGTTTTTCACTCGATTTTCCACATTTTCACCTCATTTTTCATTCGTGGGTGTGCAAGAAGGAGACAGGGAGAGGCAAAGTGCTTGTGTATGCAAGCTTCTGTGATTTCCATGACCCTAAGCTCGATGCGTAGGCCTCGGTGCTGAAATTCGAAGTTCCCACCAAAAATCTCAAAAAATTGTGATTTATATCAAATTATTTGAAAATTCAAATTGTTTGAAAATCGTGATTTTCATCTGTGAAAAATTCAGATTGTTTGAAAATCACGATTTTCTATTTGCCACCTAAAAGCTTCTGAAGAGAACACGATTTTGAGGTCATTCTCAAAATCGCAATTCTCTGATTGTGCTCAAAATCGCGATTCTCTAAGTTTTTCATAAAAAGCACGATTCTCTGGTCATCCTCAGAAGCGTGATTTTTTGGCGATGTTCAAAAACACAATTTTTTGGCCAAAATCACGATTTTTAGGTCAAAACATGATTCTGAGCAAAAAACACAATTTTCAATCAAAATCGTGATTTTCATGGCAAAAGCACGATTTTGAGAAAACACGATTTTCAATCAAAATCGCGATTTTCTGGTCATTCTCAAAATCGTGATTTTTAGGCCAAAAACATGATTTTGACCAAACACATTTTTTAGTTAAAATCGCGACTTTCCCATTTAAAAACACGATTTTTTCTCAGAATCACGTTTTTCTTGATTCTCTCTCAAAATCATGTTTTCCACGATTGTCACTCAAAATTGCGTTTTTCACGATTCTCACTCAAAATCATGTTTTTCATGATTCTCACTCAAAATCACGTTTTTCACAATTCTTACTCAAGTTTTTCTCGATTTTCAATCAAAATGGCATTTTTCACGATTTTCACCCAAAATCGTGTTTTTTGAGGATTGTGTTGGAGATAGACGTCTACGGAAGCACGCAAACAACACAAGGAAGGAGAAGAAGCTTGGAGCACAACACACAATACTAAATATATTACTAGAGAATGTACAAGAGATAAGTAGCCCATTAGGGCAATAGGCGTATATACAAGCCGGGGGAAAAAACCTCCTAAAGAGGGAAAAAAGTGCCCCGACGGTCCTAGAAAGTTCACACACATCAGTCCTAGAAAGTTCACACACATCACTACCTAAATATATCAACAAATCCCCCCTGGGAGTGATGCGGTGAACAAGTAGCTGGCACTCATGTATAAGGAAGTGCCAAGCTATGTGGAAGTCACTCCACAAAAGGAAGTAAGCCCAAAGCTTTGCGGAAAGCTTCAAACTTCTCCCTGGGCAGAGCCTTCGTGAAAAGGTCTGCAATGTTCTCCTGTGTGGGCACATGTGCCAAGCTGATCTCCCCAGCAGAGAACCTCTCCCTGAAATAGTGATAATGCACCTCAATGTGCTTAGTGCGAGCATGGAACACAGGGTTCCTCGCAACTGGCAATGCGCTCTGATTGTCAGTGAAGATGGTGGTGGCAGAATTCTGACCAACACCCAAATCAGCCATAAGGCGTCTGAGCCACACACACTCAACAGTAGCTGTGAAAGCTGCCCTATACTCAGCTTCACAACTGGAAGTGGCCACAGTAGGCTGCTTCTTGCTCAACCAAGATATACATGAGCTATAAAGCATGAAGCAAAAGCCACTAGTGGACACACGAGTGTCATAGCAACCAACCCAATCAGAGTCAAAAAAAGCATGCAAATCTGGCGGTAGTGATCCCCCCTTGGGATAAAACAACCCAAGTAGCCGAGTACCACTCAAGTAGCGAAAGAGGCGCTTAACCGCCTGCCAATGCTTGACTCCTAGGCAATGCATAAATCTGCTCATCTATGAGATGACAAACTGAATATCTGGCGGAGTAATGCATAAGTAAATCAAGCATCCAACAGCCTACTGATAGAGAACAACATCAAATGCATCTCCAGCATCATGAAGACTCAATCGTAAACCTGTCTCCATAGGAGTGGCAATAGGCTTACAGTCTGTAAGGCCAAAATGCTGCAATAATTTGTCAATATATTTCGTTTGACACAAACACATTCCACCATCAACTTGCATAAACTGAATGCCCAAATAGTGATGCAAATGCCCCAAATCAGACATCAAATCAGCAATATGCTTCTCAATAGGACCAGTGAGCAGCATGTCGTCAACATAGACAACAATGATCAGAAGCACATCATTAGCACGCTTAACATATAAGGTGCTTTTAGTTGGACTGTTCTCAAAACCATGTGCAATCAGATAGGCATGTATCTTCTAATACCAAGCACGTGGTGCTTGCTTTAAACTATATAATGCCTTCTTTAACCTGCACACCTGGTTTTCATGCCCTTTCTGCACAAAGCCACAGGGCTGAAAAACATACACTTCTTCATGCAAGTCACCACTCAGAAATACAGTTTTAATGTCTAACTGATGTACATTCCAACCATGATGAGTTGCAAGTGCACAAATGCTCCAAACAGTAGTCATACGGCATGTAGGTGCAAAGGTCTCATCAAAATCAATGCCTCTTTCCTGCGCATAACCCTTTGCAACAAGCCTAGCCTTATACCTCTCAACTGTACCATCAGGTTTACGCTTCAGCTTGTATACCCACTTAGTGCCAATGGCCTTCTTGCCTGGCGGCAAGTCACATAAGGACCAAGTACCATTCTTAATTATAGCATCATATTCAGATTGCATAGTAGCCATCCAATTTTTTGAATTTTGTGCTTAATCAAACGAAACAGGCTCACTCTCATCACATAGACTAGATGCAGCCATATCATAGCAATCTGATGCAAAAGAGGCACTATGAGAGCCTGAACGAGTATGATATGACAGAGGTGCATCTAATCCTGTCACGCAAAGTCTACACCAGCCATTTTGGCATAGTTTTTACCTGCTCAATATCAGCTCTCTCATCAACTAGTGCATCATGTAAATCTGCATCAGAAATGGAATGATCTGCATCATCACATGAAACCTGCAAAGGCTGAGAAGGTTCCTCATTAGGACTAGCACTAGACTGTCCACCTGTAAAAAGAGGCATCAAAGTATCATACATGTCTTTGGAGCTTAACAAATTTTTGCTTTTCTGATTTCTTCTCATCTTTATCTTTCTTCTTTGAATATGCAGAATTAGCAGATTTTTGCTTACTAGTTGAAGAGCTCCATTTTCCTTTGCCCTTCTGACTAGCCAAGAAAGTTTGATCTGCAACTCGCATAATGGACCTGTTCTGCATGGACTGATCTTCCTGCAATAGAACAGAGACTAACTCCTCAAATGATAAGGCATTTGGATTGCCTTTCATCATCAACCGAAGAGTAGAAGCAAAACTCTGATATGAATGAGGAAGACCTTTCATAACGATTTGTACAAGTGAGCTATCTGGTATAACCTCATCAGCAGAATCACCTTTGATCTTCGTTAGGAAACTGTCCATAGAATCACCTTCATTCATGTGCTCACTCTCCAACTGTTTTTGGAGGTAAGCAACACGAGCCTCATTCCTAGCTTAGTACAATGTGGTAAGTGTATCCCAAGCATCCTTAGCTGTTCTGCAAGAGCGAATGTGAGGGATAATGGCACGTTTGATAGACAAAGCTATCAATGCATGTGCTTGGGCATCTCTACCATCCCAGCAAATCTGCTCTGTAGTAGGTGCAGCAGAAACCACAGCACGAACAAGAATATGCAGAATATCATCATCTTCGACACCTTATGCATCAGCTTCAGTACCTGCAGTTGTAATAGTTGCAAGTGTAATAGGACGTTTTTTGACACCCTGCAGAATGTTCCACAGTCCTTTTGCAACCAACACATGTCGCATCATATAAGCCCATAACGGGTAGTTGGTACCATCCAACTTATCCTCAACAGCCAACATACGGAATACATCACTACTTTCAGCCATGGCCGGTGACTAAAATACCTTGATGCAAAAAATTGATTGTATCTCAAAAAGTCGAACAGAATTGCCGAGATGAATTCCGCTAGACCTGTAGCACAGTTCGAGATGCTTATACTGGCGAACAAAAACTGTTATATACCTTTTGCATAAAAAAATGAAATAGCCTGCACAAGCTCTATGATAGTGTGTTCGGAGGCCGAAACGAGCTCAGATCGCGATTTTGGCACCATAAAGCGAAGCCATTTTGATCTCTGAAACACCCTGAGTATGCTCACCAAATTTCGTGTGGATCTGAGACTACAAACGGAGGAGTGTCGATGGCGCCCTAGATGAAGCGACGACCCGCTCTGATACCAATTGTTGGAGATAGACGTCTACGGAAGCACGCAAACAACATAAGGAAGGAGAATAAACTTGGAGCACAACACACAATACTGAATATATTACTAGAGAATGTACAAGAGATAAGTAGCCCATTAGGGCAATAGGCGTATATACAAGCCGAGGGAAAAAAACCTCCTAAAGAGGGAAAAAAATACCCCGACGGTCCTAGAAAGTTCACACACATCACTACCTAAATATATCAACAGATTGCTCAAGATCGCGATTCTCACTCAAAATCCTGATTTTCAAGGTTGTTCAAGATCGTGATTTTCAATCAAAATCGTGTTTTCTCATAAGATCATGTTTCCCTGTTTTGACCCCTAGCAACCTGATTTGACATAACTTTTTCATCAAAAGTCCATTTTTTGAGCTCTATAGAGTAATTTGAAATTGACCTTGAGGTGGGTTGGGAACCCAAGGGAGCTCCATGTTAATATATTTAGGTAGTGATATGTGTGAACACATTAGGAATGTCAAGGCATTTTTTTTCCTCATTAGGAGGTTTTTTTCCCCCGGCTTGTATATACGCCTAATGCCCTAATGGGCTACTAATCATTGTGTTGATGTGTAAAACACCACAAGAAATGAATTAATGTGACACTAGAACACCTCTATGGTCACCATTAACTCATTGCCACTCCAAACTTTGAGAAATGATAGCCAAAACCAAGAACTTTACTTCTACAGAACTTTATAATCACTAAAATGCCATACCTTCAGTATTTTGCTACTTTCTCTTAGCTCAAATATTATTTCTCCAAGATCTTTTAGTGGATGAAACTAGAAGATTAGAGCTTTCCAATAAGCTATCATATGCAAGAAACGGATCTCTACAACTCAAGTTATGGCCTTCACAAGACCACCCTGTATGACTTTCCAAAACTAGAAATTTTGCCTGTTTTAGTAAATCTTACTGTCTAAAAATGAAAATTCGATGCCTAGCATTGACTTGCAACCAAAAGTCAATGCCAGGCATCGACTTTCAACTTTTTCAGCCACTTCTTTTATTCCTGAAATAGGCGCGTGTAACCAAAGATATGAATGAAGCACTTTTATGCTAGAAGTCGATGCCAAGCATCGACTTTATGCTAAAACTCGATGCCAGGCATCGAGTTGCTCCACAAACATCATCTTTTCAAGAAGATTTAGCAGAAGTTAGCACTCAGAAAATAAAACATAGACTTATCAGCACAAACTCGATGCCAGGCATCGAGTTGCTTGGAAAAGTTGAACTTTTGAAATCATTTCACAGTAGACAAGCATGTAGATGATGGAGAGAGTCTCATACACAAAACTTTAACTATTTCTTCTCATAGCTATGAAAAAATCAGAAGTTTTACAGATGCTTTCTCACTCAGAGAAGCCCGACTATACTCAGTCATACAAAATGAACTCCTTCTCACATTCTATCACTCTCTTCCACTTCTTCTTTCTCGCATCAGTTGATACAAACTAACTTATATAGATTTTTCTCATTCTCGTGATTTTAAAAAACTTCTAGAACTAAAGTGAACTAACTTTACAAATATAATACACTTGTGAATTTGTCCCTTCACATAGGCATATGGTTTTCTTCCTAAGATTTGACCTTCAAATATATGTCCAATTAGTGATTGTTTCTCCAACAGCTCCCCCTCAATCACTAATTGACATTCTCTGTTTCTTCATATCATCTTCTTTTCTTTTACTCCTGCCATGCTTTTGAATCTATTGGTCTTCACACCATCCAAGCTCTTTGTCATAATGTATGCTACCTGATCTTTTGTAGAAATGTACTCCACTTCAATTTCTTTCTCCATTATCTTTTTTCTGAGGAAATGATAATGTATCTCTATATGTTTTGTTCTTGCATGAAATACTGGATTTGTTGCAAGATAAAGTGAACTCATATTATCTCCATGTATTGTAGGTATACCTTGATCAATGGCCAAGCTTTTGAACAATGTCTGCATCCATATAACCTCCTTAGCTACTTCCACAAGTCCTTTGTACTCAGCTTCAGTTGATGATAATGCTATTGTATGTTGTTTCTTTGAACACCAACTTACAAGCTTATCACCAATGTATATCATGTAGCCATGAGTTGATCTTCTGTCATCCTGGTTACCTACCCAGTCTGAGTCACGATAGGATCTCAACTTCAAATCTGAAGTAAAAGGATAATATAATCCTTCCTTTATAGTTCCTTTGATATATCTGAGAACTCTTTGACCTGCAATCCAATGTGGGTCCTTTGGACAATGCATGAATTGTGACAAAACTCCCACTGCATAACTAAGATCAGGTCTTGTTAGTGTAGCATAAATCAAACTACCCACAAGAGATTGATACTTCCTCATATCTTTGTATTCTGCACCATCATATTTACTGAGCTTGTGATTAACTTCAAGTGGAGTTGAAGCTTCTCTGCAATTTTCCATATCAAACTTCCTCAATAGATTCAGAAGATACCTTTCTTGTGATACATATATGCCATGATCTGTATAAGTGACTTCCATTCCAAGAAAGTATGACAACTTTCCTAGATCACTGATCTTGAACTCTTTCTCAAGTAATCTCTTTACCTCCTTGATTCCTTCATCTGAAGTACCTGTGATTATAATGTCATCTACATAAATACAAATGTAGATTGTACCTTCCTCTACTCTTTTGATGAGTAGACTTGGATCTGCTTTTGAACTTTGATATCCAAGTTCATTCAGATACTTCACAAGTCTATAGTTCCATGCTCTTGGAGCTTGCTTCAATCCATAGAGTGCTCTTCTCAACCTGCAAACAAAATTTGGATACCTGGAATCTATAAATCCTTGAGGTTGTTCCATGTATACCTCATCTGATATGTATCCATTCAAGAATGCATTCTTTATATCCAATTGACTTAGGGTCCACCCTTTTGAAGCTGCAATAGCAATGATTGTCCTTATAGTTGACATCTTAGCTACATGACTAAATGTCTCATCATAATCGATGCCATAGGTTTTGGGCATAGCCTTTCACCACCGGTCTAGCTTTGTATCTGGCTATACTTCCATCTGCAAGCTTCTTCACTTTATAAACCCATTTATTTCCAATTACTTTCTTACCATTTGGTTTAGGAACAAGTCTTGTTCTCCTCCAGTGCATTAAACTCTTCCTTCATTGCTTCTTCCCATTGTTTCTTACCTTTAGCTTCATCATAGTTCTGAGGTTCTTCATCATCTTTGACCATATATGCATAGTTCTTCTGAGTTATGTAAGAAGTATCATAAGAATACCTTTCTGGTTGTCTTCTTGTCCTGCTTGACCTTCTTGGTTCACATTCTTCATAAGTGTCTGGAAACACCTCTTCATCAAATATAGGAGCTTCTTCATTCCTTCTTGTTAATCCACTTCTGGATGTACTTGCTTGCATATAGTCTTCATCTCTATTTACCTGCACAATTGATTTTCCTTTCTCACATCTTCTTACCTCTTCTTCAAATTCTTCAGTTGTATGACTTTGATCTGCATACCAACTTTTCTATTCATCAAATGTAACATCTCTAGAAACAAGAAATTGTTTGGTTAGAGGATTCCACAACCTATAACCCATCTGCTTTTCATCATAACCAATGAACACATATTTTTCTGCCTTTGGTTCAAGTTTATGTCTAAGTTGTGATGGCACATAAGCATATGCAATTGATCCAAACACTTTATAATGATCTAGTGTTGGTTTCTTACCCCACCAAGCTTCATATGGAGTCATTCCATTTAGAGCTGCACATGGTAATCTATTCACAAGATATGTAGCTATATTTACAGCCTCAGCCCAAAGATAATTTGGAAAATTCTTCTCCTTTAGCATAGCTCTAGCAAACTCAACCAAAGTCCTGTTCCTTCTTTCTGCTACACCATTTTGTTGTGGTGTATACCTACAAGTTATTTCTCTCTTAATACATGCATTCCAAAGATAATCATTGAACTCTTGGGAGAAGTATTCCCCCCCTCCATCAAACCTCAGTCTCTTAAGCTTTTGACATGTGACTCTCTCTGCATATGCATGAAAATGCTTGACGGCTCCAAACACTTATGATCTTTCCTTCAAAACATATAATGTTATCCATCTTGTAGCATCATCAATGAAAAGAACATAATACCTTGAGCCACTGATAGATCCTTCTTTTGTTGGTCCCCATACATCTATATGAATGAGCTCAAGTACTCCATCATGTTTGAATCCTGTGTTATGAAATGGTAACCTGTGTGCTTTTCCCATTTGACATGCTTCACATTTATAAACCATATGTTGTATTTGCACATTTGGTAATCCTAGTACAGATTGATTAGCAACCATAGCTTTAATTCCTCTTTCATTGAAGTGACCTAATCTCTTATGCCAGAGATCAAGTTCTATAATCACTCCTTCACCATGTGTGAGCAAAGCTTGAACAATGTTTCCTTGAACTCTTAAAGTAAAGAATCTACCTTCTTTCTTACCAGAGACAATCTGATTATATCCATTCTCTAGATCTTCAACAAATACTCCTTCATTTGTAAACCTGACTTGAAAACCTTTTTCAACTATCTGTCCCACACTAATCAAGTTTTTAGGTATTGTAGGAACATACAAAACATTGGTTAGCAAATCTGCTCCACTCTTGCATTTCACTTTTCCAATTGAATGTACACTATGTCTTGTATTATCACCTATTTGAACACTATGACTAGAAATGCCTTTTTCCAATTCTGACATCAATTCTATGTTTCCTGACAAATGATTAGAACATCCAGAGTCAATGTAAAATACCTTTAGATCTTCTTTATCTGATGTGCTGATTGAATTCATCATCAATGATGTATGACTTTCATTCTGTGTGTCATTTGCATAATTGTAGTAGATGGTGTTGTAGGATTGAGTCTGTCCCCAACTTCTTCCTCCACCTCTACCATAGCCTCCTCTTTGACTTTGTCTACCTCTTTGAAAATTACTTTGATATCTTCCACCTCAACCTCTGCTATTGTTGTTTTGATTCTGGTTTGATCCTTGTTGGTTGTGCCAACAATCATGAGCTAAATGATTACTCAATCCACAGATCCAGCAAGCCTTCTTGTTGTTATTCTGATTACCTCTACCTCTTCCAAAAGCTCTTGGTCTTCCTCTACCAGTGCCTTTACCTCTTGCATAATAAACTTGAGAAGTTGACTCTTCTTCATTCTTTTCTTTACCTTTATCTCCTTTCTTCTTATTTTTCATGTACATTGCAGAACTTTGTTCGTTATCTCCATCTCCCTTCAAGTCTTGCTCATATGTGAGCATCAAACCAAGTAATTGATTCAAGTCTGGAACATAATGATTTAATGAAAGTTTAGTTGATAAGACAAAAGTTTTCCACCTTTCATCCCCTCTCAATCCTGCAAGTAGTTGAGCAATCAATCTGTGATCTTCAACATCTTCATCTATGAATCCAAGACTATCTGCTAGATCCTTCATCTTAGTGACATAATCACTAATACTTTGACGGCTTCTTCTTGAATGTTGTAAACTCTGACCATAGACTTTCTTTCCTCGCTTTGGTAGTACTTTGGAAATGATATTCCAATGCATTCCATATATCTTCAGATGATTCCAATCCTCTAATGTGTGGTAGCAAATGATCTGAGATTGTATTGTAGATGTAGGCTTTTGCACTTGCATCCTTATTCTGCCAATGCTTTAAAGCATCAAGTTCTTCTTTCTTTGGTCGGCTTTCATCTTCAAATACTGGCTTCTCTTCTTCACCTATTACATATACCATGAGATCCTTACTCATAAGTAAGGCTTCCATTCTCATTACCCATGCGGGGTAATTATCTCTGTCCAGTTTGTCAATGGAGATATGATCTGCCATACTCCTTTCCTTCTGCTGCAACCTTTGAGCTTAAAGGATAAAGAATAATACCTTTTGGAGTTCTTTGTGTATGAAGATACTTTTGAAGTAACCTTTTGATGCCTTGTGCCTTCAAATGCTTCACCTTTCAAACTTTAATGGAAAACTTTCCAAAGCTTCTCGTACCTTTGTCACCTTCTGATCTTCAAGACCTTTCTGCTCTGATACCACTTGTTGATGTGTAAAACACCACAAGAAATGAATTAATGTGACACTAGAACACCTCTATGGTCACCATTAACTCATTGCCACTCCAAACTTTGAGAAATGATAGCCAAAACCAAGAACTTAAATTACTTCTACAGAACTTTACAGCCACTAAAATGACATACCTTCAGTATTTTGCTAATTTCTCTTAGCTCAAATATTATTTCTCCAAGACCTTTTAGTGGATGAAACTAGAAGAGTAGAGCTTTCCAACAAGCTATATATGCAAGAAACGGATCTCTAGAACTTAAGTTATGGCCTTCACAAGATCACCCTCTATGACTTTCCAAAACTGGAAATTTTGCTTGTTTTAGTAAATCTTACTGTCTAGAAATGAAAATTCGATGCTTAGCATCGACTTGCAACCAAAAGTCGATGCTAGGCATCGACTTTCAGCTTTTTCAGCCACTTTTTATTCCTAAAATAGGCGCGTGTAACCAAAGATATGAATGAAGCACTTTTATGCTAGAAGTCGATGCCAGGCATCGACTTTTTGCTGAAACTCGATGCAAGGCATCGAGTTGCTCCACAAACATCATCTTTTCAAGAAGATTTAGTAGGAGTTAGAACTCAAAAAATAAAACACAGACTTATCAGCACAAACTCGATGCCAGGCATCGAGTTGCTTAGAAAAGTTGAACTTTTGAAATCATTTCACAGTAGACAAGCATGGAGATGATGGAGAGAGTCTCATACACAAAACTTTAACTATTTCTTCTCATAGTTATGAAAAACTCAAAAGTTTTATAGATGCTTTCTCACTCAGAGAAGCCCGAGAATACTCAGTCATACAAAATGAACTCCTTCTCACATTCTATCACTCTCTTCCACTTCTTCTTTCTCACGTCTGTTGATACAAACTAAGTTATATAGATTTTTCTCATTCTCATGATTTTAAAAAACTTTTAGAACTAAAGTGAACTAATTTTAAAAATATAATGCACTTGTGAATTTGTCCCTTCACATAGGCATATGATTTTCTTGCTAAGATTTGACCTTCAAATATATGTCCAATTAGTGATTGTTTCTCCAACACATTGTACATTCTCTAGTAATACATTCAGTATTGTGTGTTTTGCTCTAAGCTTCTTCTCCTTCCTTGTGCTGTTCGCATGCTTCTGCAGACATCTATCTCCAAAAATTGGTATCAGAGCAGGTCATCGCTTCATCTAGGGCACCATCGACACTCGTCCAATTGCAGTCTCAGAATCACACAAATTTTGGTGAGCATACTCAACCTGTTTTCGAGATCAAAAGTGCTTTGCTCTGTGTTGCCAAAATCGCGATCTGAGCTCATTTCGGCCTCCGAATGCACTATCACAGTGCTTGTGTAGGCTATTTCATCTTTTTGTGCCAAAGGTATATACCAGTTTTTGTTTGCCAGTATAAGCATCTCGAAGTCTGCTATATGTCTAGCAAAATTCGTCTCGGCAGTTCTGTTCAACTTTTTGAGATACAGTCAAATTTTTGCATCAAGGTATTTTAGTCATCGGCATGGATGAAAGCAGTGATGTATTCCGTATGTTGGCTATTTAGGATAAGTTCGATGGTACCAACTACCCCTTATGGGCTTATATGATATGACAGTTGCAAAAGGACTGTGGAACATTGTGCAAGGTGTTGAAAAACATCCTATCACACCTGCAACTATTACAACTGCAAGTACAAAAGCTGAGGCAAAAGGTGTCGAAGATGATGATATTCTACATATTCTTGTTCGTGTTGTGGTTTTTGCTGCACCTACTGCAGAGCAAATTGGTTGGGATGGCAGAGATGCCCAAGCACATGCATTGATAGCTTTGTCTATCAAACGTGTCATTATTCCTCACATTCGCTCTTGCAGAACAGCTAAGAATGCTTGGGATAAACTTACCACATTGTACCAAGCTAGGAATGAGGCTCATGTTGCTTAGCTCCAAAAACAGTTGGAGAGTGAGCACATGAATGAAGGTGATTCTATGGACAGTTTTCTAACAAAGATCAAAGACTTGAAGGAATACTTGATTTTTGTTCATGAGGTTATACCAGATAGCTCACTTGTGCAGACCGTTCTCAATGGTCTTCCTGATTCAAATCAGAGTTTTGTTCCTACTCTTTGGTTAATGAAGAAAGGCAATCCAAATGCCTTGTCATTTGAAGAGTTAGTCTCTGTTATGTTGCAGGAAGATCAGTCGAGGCAGAACATGTCCATTATGCGTGTTGCAGATCAAGCTTTCTTGGCTAGTCAGAAGGGCAAAGGAAAATGGAGCTCTTCAACTAGTAAGCAGAAGGAAGATAAAGATGAGAAAGAATCAGAAAAAGAGAAATTGTTTTGTAAGTGTTGTAAAGGGAATGATCATATCATAAAGAACTGTCCAAAACTAGCTGCTAAAGAGGCAAAGAAGAAAGAGGCTAGAACGATTGTTGTAGAGGCCTCTACACCAAAAACAGAGTCTACTAATCTTGTGCAAGAAGAAGAATGGGCATTTACTACTATCTGCAGTTTTGACCCATCTTCTCATGTGCAGTGCATGTCTGCAATAAACTCAGATGTTTGATATTTTGATAGTGGGGAGACCAAACATATTACCTCGCAATGGAGTTTTTTCTCTTCACTCGAGCCTGCCCCTACAGGGAATACTGTTACATGTGCTAAGAACTCCTCTTATTCTGTTATGGGAGTTGGTAAGATCATTTTGACTACTGTTGATGGTAGTTCTTTCACTTTTTTGGATGCTTTATTTGTGCCAGGGATCAAGAAGAACCTGTTATCAGTTTATGCATTAGCCAAGATTGTCTTGGTTGTGAAATTTGTTGATGAGAGGTGTACAGTTCATGATCCGTCAAATGGCGATGTGATTATTACTTTTGGCATTTTATGTCATTTGTTGTATAAGCTCATAGACTATGAAAGATCTCTGAATGATTCGACATGTGCAATACATGATTCTCAGGCTATGTGAGATGCAAAGCTTTGGCATGCATGCTTTGGTCATCTGAATTTTGCTAGTTTGCTACGCCTACAGAGATCTGAAATGGTGTCCTCTTTGCCCAAACTCGAGGCACCTAGAAAACATGTTTGTCAAGTTTGTATTTTGGGCAAAATGAAGGGTTCCTCACTTCCAAAAGATGGTTCAGTTTGGGCTACTCAGAAATTGTAGCTTGTACATAGTGATGTTTGTGGTCCTATGGAGACACCTTCTTTTGGAAATTATCTTTACTTCGTGACTTTCATTGATGATTTTTCCAGGCATGCATGGGTATATCCATTGAAGGCAAAGTCCGAAGTGTTCATGTGCTTCAAACAGTTCTTGGTTTTGGGTAAAAATATGTCAACATGTAAAATGGGCACCCTCTGTTTAGATCGAGGGAGGGAATATACGTCTTTTGATTTTAATGCATTTCTGGCTGAAGGTGGGATAAAACACCAGTGTACAGTGCCATATACACCTCAACAAAATGGAGTTGCTGAACTAAAGAACAGGTTACTCATGGAGATGAGAGATGTATAGTCAAGAGTCAAGCTTTACTACATAGTTTCTGGCTTGAGGCCGTCATGTGTGCACCATATGTACTTAACATGTGTCCCACTAAAGTGTTGCAGTCTATCACTCCATATGAGGCTTGGCATGATCGCAAGCCATCTGTTGCTCATCTGCATGTTTTTGGTTGTTTGGCATATGCACTAGTGCCTAAATAACATCACAGAAAATTGGATGATAAAGCAGTAAAATGTATTTTTGTTGGGTACGGTTCTGAAAGTAAAGGCTATCGTCTATATCATCCATAGACTAAACACATTCTGGTTAGCCGTGATGTTGTTTTCGTGGAAGATGCTATTCAGCCATTGCTTTCATGTATTAAGGAGACATCTATTAGCTCCAAAGACATGTATGATACTTTGCTACCTCTTTTTACAGGTGGACAATCTAGTGCTCGTCCCAATGAGGCAACTTCTCAGCCTTTGCACGTTTCATGTGATGATGCAGATCATTCCATTTTTTATGCAGATTTACATGCACTAGTTGCTGAGAGAGCTGATATTGAGCAGGCAAAAACTATGCCAAAATGGCTGGTGCAGACTTTGCGTGAGAGCAAATTAGATGCATCTCTATCATATCGTACTGGTGCAGGCTCTCGTAGTGCCTCTTTTGCATCAGATTGCTATGCTATGGCTGCATCTAGTCTCTGTGATGAGAATGAGCCTGTTTCGTTTGATGAAGCACAAAATTCAAAAAATTGGATGGCTGCTATGCAATTTGAATATGATGCTATAATGAAGAATGGTACTTGGTCTTTATGTGGCTTGCCTCGTGGCAAGAAGGCCATTGGGACTAAGTGGGTATACAAGCTGAAGTGTAAGCCTGATGGTACAGTTGATAGGTATAAGCCTCAACTTGTTGCAAAGGGTTATGCACAGGAAAGAGGCATTGACTTTGATGAGACCTTTGCACCTACTTGCCGAATGACTACAGTTCATAGCATATGTGCACTTGCAGCTCATCAAGGTTGGAATGTACATCAGTTGGACATTAGAACAACATTTCTAAATGGTGACTTGCATTGAAGAAATGTATGTTTTTTAGCCCCGTGGCTTTGTGCAAGAAGGGCATGAAAATTGTTGATATATTTAGGTAGTGATGTGTGTGAACACACTAGGACCATCGGGGCACATTTTTCCCTCTTTAGGAGGTTTTTTTCCCCCGGCTTGTATATACGCCTATTGCCCTAATGGGCTACTGATCTTTGTACATTCTCTAGTAATACATTCAATATTGTGTGTTGTGCTCCAAGCTTCTGCTCCTTCCTTGTGTTGTTCGCGTGCTTCCGCAGACGTCTATCTCCAACAATTGGTATCAGAGCAGGTCGTCGCTTCATCTAGGGTGCCGTCGACACTCCTCTCTTTGCAATCTCAGAATCGCACAAATTTTGGTGAGCATACTCAACGTGTTTTCCAGATCAAAACTGCTTCGCTTTGTGGTGTCGAAATCGCGATCTGAGCTCGTTTCAGCCTCCGAACGCACTATCGCAGCACTTGTGCAGGCTATTTCATCTTTTTGTGCCAAAGGTATATACCAATTTCTATTCGCCAGTATAAGCGTCTGGAAGTTTGCTACAGGTCTAGTGGAATTTGTCTGGGCAGTTCTGTTCAACTTTTTGAGATACAGTCAATTTTCTGCATCAAGGTATTTTAGTCACCGACCATGGCTGAAAGCAATGATGTATTCCATATGTTGGCTGTTGAGGATAAGTTGGATGGTACCAACTACCCGTTATGGGCTTATATGATGCGACATGTGTTGGTTGCAAAAGGACTGTGGAACATTGTACAGGGTGTCGAAAAACGTCCTATCACACCTGCAACTGTTACAACTGCAGGTACTCAAGCTGATGCAGAAGGTATCAAAGATGATGATATTCTGCATATTCTTGTTCGTGTTGCAGTTTCTACTACACCTACTGTAGAGCAGATTCGCTGGGATGGCAGAGATGCCCAGGCACATGCATTGATAGCTTTGTCTGTCAAATGTGCCATTATTCCTCACATTCACTCTTGTAGAATAGCTAAGGATGCTTGGGATACACTTACCACATTGTACCAAGCTAGGAATGAGGCTCGTGTTGCTTACCTCCAAAAACAGTTGGAGAGTAAGCACATGAATGAAGGTGATTCTATGGACAGTTTCCTAATGAAGATCAAAGATTTGAAGGAACAGTTGATTTCTGTTGATGAGGTTATACCAGATAGCTCACTTGTGCAGACCGTTCTGAATGGTCTTCCTGATTCATATTAGAGTTTTGCTTCTACTCTTAAGTTGATGATGAAAGGAAATCCGAATGCCTTATCATTTGAGGAGTTAGTCTCTGTTCTGTTGCAGAAAGATCAATCCAGGAAGAACAAGTCCATTATGCGAGTTGCATATCAAGCTTTCATGGCTAGTCAGAAGGCCAAAGGAAAATGGAGCTCTTCAACTAGTAAGCAGAAATCTACAAATTCGGCATATTCAAAGAAGGAAGATAAAGATGAGAAGAAGTCAGAAAAGCAGAAATTATTTTGTAAGTATTGTAAAGGGAATGATCATATCATAAAGAACTGTCCAAAACTAGCTCCAAAAGAGGCAAAGAAGAAAGAGGCTGGAATGGTTGTTGTAGAGGCCTCTACACCAAAAACAGAGTCTGCTAATCTTGTGCAGGAAGAAGAATGGGCATTTAGTACTGTCTGCAGTTTTGACCCATCTTCTCATGAGCAGTGCATGTCTGTAGTAGACTCAGATGTTTGGTATTTTGACAATGGGGCGACCAAACATATTACCTCGCAGTGCAGTTTCTTCTCTTCACTCGAGCTTGCCCCTATAGGGAATACTATTACATGCGCCAACAACTCCTCTTATCCTGTTATGGGAGTTGGTAAGATCATTTTGACTACTGCTGATGGTAGTTCTCTCACTTTGTGAGATGCTTTATTTGTGCCAGGGATCAAGAAGAACCTGTTATCAGTTTTTGCATTAGCCAAGATTGGCTTGGTTGTGAAATTTGTTGATGACATGTGTACAGTTCATGATATGTCAAATGGCGATGTGATTATTGCTTCTGGCATTTCATGTCGTGGGTTGTATAAGCGCATAGACTATGAAAGATCTGTAAATGATTTGGCATGTGCAGTAAATGATTCTCAGGCTATGTCAGATGCAAAGCTTTGGCATGCACGGTTTGGCCATCTGAATTTTGCCAGTTTACTACGCCTCCAGAAATCTGAAATGGTGTCCTCTTTGCCCAAACTTGAGGCACCTGGGAAACATGTTTGTGAAGGCTGTATTTTGGGCAAAATGCAGTGTTCGTCCTTTCCAAAAGATGGTTCAGTTCGGGCTATGCAGAAATTGCAGCTTGTACATACTGATGTATGTGGTCCTATGCAGACACCTTCTTTTGGGAATTATCTTTACTTCATGACTTTCATTGATGATTTTTCCAGGCATGCATGGGTATATCCATTGAAGGCAAAGTCCGAAGTGTTCATGTGCTTCAAATAGTTCTTAGTTTTGGTTGAAAATCTGTCAGCA
Source organism: Ceratopteris richardii (assembly GCA_020310875.1). Lineage (NCBI taxonomy): Eukaryota > Viridiplantae > Streptophyta > Polypodiopsida > Polypodiales > Pteridaceae > Ceratopteris > Ceratopteris richardii. The sequence goes on along the minus strand of CM035432.1, from coordinate 83,417,131 downwards.
TGTAAAATGGGCACCCTCCGTTCTGATTGAGGGGAGGAATATATGTGTTCTGATTTTAATGCATTTCTGGCTGAATGTGGGATAAAACACCGGTGTACAGTGCCGTATACACCTCAACAGAATGGAGTTGTTGAACGAAAGAACAGGTCACTCATGTAGATGGCGAGGTGTATGGTCAATAGTCAGGCTTTACCACATAGTTTCTGGCTTGAGGCTGTCATGTGTGTAGCATAAAAACTATGCCAAAATGGCTGGTGCAGACTGAAAGAAACTTGGAGAAGCTTGTCGAAGGTAGAAAAGTGCGTTTCGAAGCGACGAAGTTTGGTCAAGCCAACCGGCACAAGACCAGCCCTTGAGCTTATGGAGACTCAAATAGACTTTATAGGCATGCTATAAGTGCAAAGAAACACACTATGTACCTTCGAGCATCAAGGAGAATGAGTCGATACAAAACAGATAGGTTCGCGGGTCGACTAGCTCAAAAAACTTACTATCTATGGAAGAGACAATGAACTTCAAATGCCCATAGCGACTAGCGTGATTAAAATTAGAAAAAATCATTTTATGGGAGTGATACACATAGGGTTGAGTGTATGGAATGCACAAAAATATAAGGAATAAGCAAAATATGCTATAGGAATGAATGCGACATTCACCGGTTGTACTTCCTATTTTTCAGGAATACGTAGAGATTGATCCCGAGGCAGAAAAACTGAGATTTCTCCAAATCTGCTGAATCAAATGCTTTGAAACTTTACACGCATAAACTAGACACTAATACCTTTCCAATGAGTCCTCTTGCACTCAATTTGGAGCTCTGATGAGAGAGCAGAAGCCTCTGCAAGATTACTGTTGGCGAAGAAGATGATGCAGAAAATTGAAGGAGCAAGACAATGATGGTCACAAGTGTATGTATATTTCTTCCATGTATAATACAAGTGATTTCAACTCCTTATATAGCCTCTAGGAGTGCTCCATGACTTTTACAACTTGAATTTGAATTCAAATGAAGGTGGGAATGGTTGTTGGAGGGAATCAATTCACTTCCCTACAATCTAGGAAAAGTGAAGATCTTGATTGATCTACTTTTAGGTGATTGATTGCTTGATTGAATGCAACTTCAACCACCACAAATTCGTGGGATGGGCTCTATCTTTCTACCTTTACATGTGTACAACTCAAGGCTTTTACAACGGTAAATGAGCCATCAAAATATTCTCAAAAAATACAATAAATGAGCATATGAAAAAGAACTATCCAACGGATATTCTTTCGATGCGATAGCCTTTGATGTAGATCAAATCCACCTCAAGCATAGTGTAAGCTTGATGTTCCAACAGCTCCCCCTCAAGCTAAAGTATGTTTGAGTCTTCATTCTCTGATAGGTTGAATACCTACCATAGCTTTGAATCTACAAAGCTTTATTTCATCAAGTGCCTTCGTCATCATATCTGCTACTTGCTTTTCAGTCGGAACAAAAGAAATGTCAATCTCCTTTGCAATGAGCTTCTCCCTGATGAAGTGATAATGGACTTCTATGTGCTTGGTTCTCGCATGGAAGATAGGATTTGCCGCTAGATGCATGGAACTTACATTATCTCCAAATATGTGAGGTTTGGAACTCACAAGTCCCAAATCTGTATACAATGCTTTTAACCATATTGCCTCTTGAGTTGCTATGGTCAAGCCTATGTACTTTGCTTCAGTTGAGGATAAAGCAACTGTTGGTTGCTTCTTGGAACTCCATGACACTAGCTTTGAACGTGCAAATGCTAAGTAACCAGATGTACTTTTTCTATCATCCTTAGCTCCTGCCCAATCTGCATCTGAGTAGATTTTGATATCCAAATCTGAAGAGTAAGGATAGAATATACCTTCGTTGATTGTACCTTTGAGATACTTAAGTACTCTCTTAGCCGCATCCATGTGTGGTCTTCTTGGTGAGTGCATGAACTGACTAAGCACTCCCACACTATATGAGATGTCTGCCCTTGTGTGAGTAGCATATATCAAGCTACCTACCAAGCTTTGATACTCTTTAATGTCTTCAATTTTCTCACCTTCATAAACACTAAGTTTATGATTCATCTCCAAAGGTGTACCTGCAGGTTTAGTGTTCTCCATTTTGAACTTGAGAAGAAGATCATGAATGTATCTTCTTTGAGTCAAATACATTCCTTCATCTGTGTATATCACCTGCATACCTAGGAGATATGTGAGCTCACCTAGGTCACTAATTTTGAACTTCTCTTGCATGTGTTTCTTGATCCTTTGAATGCCATTTAGATCATCACCTGTCACAATAATAGCATCTACATATACACATAGATAGATAACCTCATTGTGATCCCTTTTGATGAATAGAGAAGGATCTGAGCTGCTAGCTGTGAACCCTTGATCTTGAAGATATGTAACCAACCTGTAATTCCAAGCTCTTGGAGCTTGTTTCAATCCATACAATGCTTTCTTAAGTCTGCAAACATAAGATGGATGATTAGGGTTTTCAAAACCTGGTGGTTGTGACATGTATACCTCTTCACTTATCCAACCATTTAAGAATGCATTTTTCACATCAAGTTGGAGGAGTCTCCAATTCCTTGCAGCAGCTACACTTATCAATCTCTTGATTGTAGTCATCTTTGCAACTGGTGAGAATGTTTCCTCATAGTCTATACCATGAGTTTGTGAGCATCCTTTGGCAACTAATCTTGCCTTGTACCTGCAAACTGATCCATCTGAATTTCTTTTAACTTTATATACACATCTGCAACCAATTACCTTTTGATTCGACGACATTGGAACCAAATCCCAAGTGTCCATTTCCTTCAATGCATCGATCTCTTCGTTCATGGCCTTTTCCCAATTAGGGTTTCCCTTTATCTCTTCATAGGTTGAGGGTTCCTCTAAAATAGAGTCTTTTTCCAAGTAGATTGAATGCTTTGTAACAAATGTGGAATCATATCCATACCTTTCTGGTTGTTTCTTCTCTCTTGTTGATCTTCTAGGTGCTTGTTTGGAGCATTCTCCAACCTCTTGCATCTTTGCTTTGCCTCTTGACTTCCATAGCTTGTAATCCCTTTCTCTTTCATCTTGGTCATCGTCTGTATCACTTCTTGGATCCTGGACCTGTGTATCATGCTTGCTTCCTAATTGATGAGAGTCACAATCAAGATCATATGGTAGTGTTACCTTTTGTTTATCTTCATCATACCAAGACCTGTGTTCTTCAAACATAACATCTCTACTTGTAGTGAATTGCTTGGTTGAAGGATTGAAGAACCTATAACCCATCTGAGTTGAATCATATCCAATAAACACTGCCTTTGTTGCCCTTTCATCTAGCTTACCTCTTATTTGTGATGGTACATGAACATAAGCTAAACAACCAAAAACCTTGCAATGTCCAAGGCTAGGTTTTCTTCCATGCCATGCTTCATAAGGAGTCATACCTTGAAGTGATTTGGATGGTAGTCGATTGACAAAGTACACTGCAGTTGAAATAGCTTCTGCCCATAGATAATGTGGCAACTTCTTCTCTTCAAGCATTGTTCGGGCTGATCCAACCAATGTCTTGTTTCTCCTCTCTGCAATTGCATTTAGTTGAGGAGAGTACCTAGTAGTCACTTCCCTTTTGATACCTTTGTCCTGCAAGAACTCATCAAACTCTTTGGAGAAGTATTCTCCCCCTCCATCAGATATGAGCTTCTTTAGTGATCTACCTGTATGATTCTCCACATGTGCAAGATACTTCTTGAAGCAATCAAATACTTCATTCTTACTCTTGATAAAGTATAGAACAGTCCATCTACTATGGTCGTCAATAAATGAGACATAATACCTTGATCCTGCCAATGAAGGTTCTTGACTTGGTCCCCATACATCTGTATGTACTAAGTCCAATAAGTTGTTGTGGATGTAGCCTTTGTGGTTGAATGGTTGTCTTTGTGCCTTCCCAATCTGACATGCATCACACCTGTTGATCATATGTTGCTTTGATATGTTCGGCAGTCCTAGAACACTTTGATCCCTGCATATATCCTTCAAGGTTCTTTCATTCACATGAGCAAGTCTCTTATGCCACACTTCAAGCTCACTTAGGGTTTGAGACCCAAAGTTGAATAGAACTATGTTCCTGGTATCTCCTACTTCAAAAGTAAAGAGCCTACCATGCTTCTCACCTCGGGCTATCTTCTTGAAGCCTTGACATGGATCTTCCACAAAAGCTCCATGTTGGGTGAACCTAACTTGCAAGCCTTTTTCAACTATTTGGCCTACACTTATTAGGTTTTTAGTGATAGTGGGTACATAGAGAACCTTACTCAGAATGTTTGTCCTGCCATTGGAAGCTTTGACATTACCAATCTTCTCCACATTGTGCTTCGTGTCATCCCCTGTTTGCACTTCATATCTATGCTTTGGACTTTCCAAATCAGATAGAAGAGCAATGTTGCCTGCAACATGATTCGAGCATCCTGAATCTATGTAGAACAAATGATCATCTTCTTTACCTTCTTTGTGGCTTAGATTCATAAGAAGTAATGAGTCTTCATGTGGTTGATCTTCTGAATAATTGTTGTAGTCCCTTCTATTATAGCTTCTATTGTTATTGTTGAAGTTTTGTCCACCTCTGCCTCTATTGCCGCCATATCCACCTCTTCCACTTCCTTTCTGGGTCTTCCCATTGAACCAGCAATTCTGAGTGGTGTGGTTGGTCTTATCGCATATGGCACAAGGTTGAACATTCTGACGTTTGGCTTTGTCTTGCTTTGGTCCTTTCTTCTTCCCTTTCCACTTGCTCTTGCTTGCGAAGTTGGCTTGGGAAGTCTCTTCTTCGTCTTCTTCCTTCTTCTTGCCTTTCTGCTTCTTATCCTTCTTATCTGCATATAGAGCACTAGTTGAATTACCATGATAAGAGTTACCTTCCTTTATGCTATTGTTGGCTTCTTGATTGAAGAGTTGTCCAAGAAAGATGTTGAAGTCTGGAGTTTGCACATCCATGATGAGATCGTAAGCCGTCGTGAAGGATTGCCATTGCTTATCACTTCGAATGCCGTTGAGAATTTGCCTCATGATGACCTCTTCTTCAATCAGCTCTCCAATGGATGCTAACTGATCCGCAACCTCCTTGACTTTGGTAACAAACTCTGTGATGGTTTGTTTAGGTGTCTTCTTCATTTGGTTGAACTCGTTCCGAAGACGATTCTTTCTTACTTTGGTACTAGCAGAAAAGAAAGTCTCCAGGGCATCCCAAGTCTCTTGAGATGTCTTGCATCCTCTAATATGTGGTAATAGAAAGTCAAAGATAGAGTTTAGTATGTACGACCTTGCTTGAGCATCCCTTGCGCACCAAAGTGTGAGCTTATCTGTCTCCTCTTGTGTAGGTCCTCCTTTGGATCTTGGAATAGGCATAGCTTCATCACCTGCTACAATTCCATAAAGATTTCTACCTTGCAAATAGGCCTCCATTTTGATTTGCCAAGCCGCGTAGTTGTGTCGATCAAGCTTCTCAATCATTGAGGGAAAGCCGTCACCCATCTTGAACTAGCTCTGATACCACTGAAAGAAACTTGGAGAAGCTTGTCGAAGGTAGAAAAGTGCGTTTCGAAGCGACGAAGTTTGGTCAAGCCAACCGGCACAAGACCAGCCCTTGAGCTTATGGAGACTCAAATAGACTTTATAGGCATGCTATAAGTGCAAAGAAACACACTATGTACCTTGGAGCATCAAGGAGAATGAGTCGATACAAAACAGATAGGTTCGTGGGTCGACTAGCTCAAAAAACTTACTATCTATGGAAGAGACAATGAACTTCAAATGCCCATAGCGACCAGCATGATTACAATTAGAAACAATTGTTTTATGGGAGTGATACACATAGGGTTGAGTGTATGGAATGCACAAAATATAAGGAATAAGCAAAATATGTTATAGGAATGAATGCGATATTCACCGGTGGTACTTCCTATTTTTCAGGAATATGCAGAGATTGACCCTGAGGCAGAAAAACTGAGATTTCTCCAAATCTGCTGAATCAAATGCTTTGAAACTTTACACGCATAAACTAGACACTAATACCTTTCCAATGAGTCCTCTTGCACTCAATTTGGAGCTCTGGTGAGAGATCCGAAGCCTCTGCAAGATTACTGTTGGCGAAGAAGATGATGCAGAAAATTGAAGGAGCAAGACAATGGTCACAAGTGTATGTATATTGCTTCCATGTATAATACAAGTGATTTCAACTCCTTATATAGCCTCTAGGAGTGTTCCACGACTTTTACAACTTGAATTTGAATTCAAATGAAGGTGGGAATGGTTGTTGGAGGGAATCAATTCACTTCCCTACAATCTAGGAAAAGTGAAGATCTTGATTGATCTACTTTTAAGTGATTGATTGCTTGATTGAATGCAACTTCAACCACCAGAAATTCGTGGGATTTGGGCTCTATCTTTCTACCTTTACATGTGTACAACTCAAGGCTTTTACAACGGTAAATGAGCCATCAAAATATTCTCAAAAAATACAATAAATGAGCATATGAAAAAGAACTCTCCAACGGATATTCTTTCGACGCGATAGCCTTTGATGTAGATCAAATCCACCTCAAGCATAGTGTAAGCTTGATGTTCCAACTTTGCGTGACAACAAATTAGATGCACCTCTGTCATATCGTACTCGTTCAGGCTTTCATAGTGCTTTTTTTGTATCAGATTGCTATGCTATGGTTGCATCTAGTCTTTGTGATGAGAATGAGCCTATTTTGTTTGATGAAGCACAAAATTTAGAAAATTGGATGGTTGCAATGCAATCTAAATATGATGCAATAATGAAGAATGGTACTTGGTCTTTATGTGACTTGCCTCCTGGCAAGAAGGCCATTGGCAATAAGTGGGTATACAAGCTGAAGCGTAAACCTGATGGTACAGTTGACATGTATAAGGCTAGGCTTGTTGCAAATGGTTATGCACAGGAAAGAGGCATTGATTTTGATGAGACCTTTGCACCTACATGCCGTATGACTACTGTTTGGAGCATTTGTGCACTTGCAGCCCATCATGGTTGGAATGTACATCAGTTGGACATTAAAACTGCATTTCTGAATGGTGACTTGCATGAAGAAGTGTATGTTTTTCAGCCCCGTGGCTTTGTGCAGAAAGGGCATGAAAACCAAGTGTGCAGGTGTTGGAAGCAGTCAGAGGCACAGACGACGTGGAAGCATGTAAAGACGGAGCAGGGAGCCAGTCGGATCATTTTTTCAAACAACTATGTTTTTATCACCTCTTCAAACATCCAACAGTGATTTTCATCACTCTTGTAACATATGTAATATAGACAAAACCCCATTTTGTAATCCATAGCTCCATTTTGTGCAAGCCGAGGAGTCCTCGAGCTTGAGGAGCTTAGGTAGAATGCGTGTACCAATTTTCGTTATTTTTAGACATCGTTTACCCTTCCAAATAGCCTCTAGGACCTATTTTTTAACTATGCCGGTCACTAGATGTGAAACCGGTCAAAACTAGTCTAGAAACTATAAAAAGAGCTAGAGAGCTCATTTTTGAGGTTAGCTTGTTTGAGATTAGAGTTCTTTTGAGCTTGTAAGAGTGATCTTGAGGAATAGAGCTAATTTCCCACCTTCCATTGTGTCTTGCTTGTCTCTTCATTGTGTGTGTGTATGTGTGTGTGCATCTTTGTGCTTCTCACCTTCACTCTCACATCATCTCACGTTCACGATCTTCATATCACTCCTATCTCTTCCGCGGATTGACATTAAGGAGGTGAAGCTTCTTAACGTGGTTCTCACCATCGTGCTAGAGCAACACCAAATTTGGCGTCGTTGCCGGGGATCGAGTCTAGGACGAATGTGTGATGGTAAGAGTATAGCAAGAAGTGGCGTTGGAAGGTAAAAATTTCAGTTTTTGTTGTTGTTTTTACTTAGTTTTTAGTGTTTTTCACCTCCCCCACACTCCATCTTCATCATCGCATCATCATCTTCATTTCCAAAAAAATCAGAAAATTCACCATATCCACCCATTCACCTCATTTCCCCTCATTTGTGCATGCGAGAGAGCGAGAGAGAACTTTTGTGCTTGTGTGTGCTTGTGTTTTCTTGAGTTTTCTTGCAGGTACAGAGCTCCAGTGCATCAGGAAAGCTTGGAAAAGGTAAAATTTTACTCTCTGTCAAAGATCTGCCGAGTGTGGCGGACCATCGCGATGGTCTGCAACCTTCGGAATTCTTGGTAGGCGACCACACCATGAGGTAGGCGACCCTTGCGCATCTACGAATCCACAGGCGCATCTCAAAAATTCATACTTTGGTGGACCATCGCGATTGGCTCAGACCATCGCGATTGTGTCGCACCATCGCGATAGGCTCACGCCATCGCGACGGCTCGGCCGGACCATCGCGACGGTCTCGGACCATCGTGACGGTTCACTTGAGCCATCGCGACAGTCCACTTGGACCATCGCGATTGTTCAGCTGACCCCGGACCATCGCGATTGGCCCATGCCATCGCCACGACGGTGCCACGTGTCAAGATAGACCATCGCGACGGTTCGTTTTTCGGACCATCGCGACAGCCCAAAATCGGACCATCGCGATTGGCTCACGCCATCGCACTTGTGACCATCGCGACGGTTCACTTCGGACCATCGCGATTGTCCACCTTTGACCATTGACCCACGCCATCGCGATTGTCCGCCTGATCACGCCATCGCGACGGTTCGACCTCACGCCATCGCGATCGCTCACTACTGGACCATCGCGACGGTCCATTTCCACGCCATCGCGATCGTTCAAATTTCACGCCATCGCGATCGTTCACTTCGGGCCATCGCGACAGTTCACCTTTTCGCACCATCGCGATTGTCCAAATTCCACGCCATCGCGACGGTTCGCTTGGACCATCGCGACGGTCCCAGACCATCGCGATTGTGCACCCCCATCGCAAATTTAGGGTTCCATTTTTTGACCAATTTTGGGGGTATTTTTGAGAAATTTTTGGACCATTAGACTCATAGGAGACCCCTTAGCTCATATTTGAAGGAAAACCTGATTGTCAGTTTTTACCCCCCAGGGCCTGAACGCTCATAACTTTTTCATCCGAAGTCCGTTTTTTGAGCTTAATAGCTCGTTAGAAAGCTCGTGACGAGTACTACGTGACCTCAACTGTTTTTTTTCTTAAAGGATACATCTATTTTTAGATAAACTATTTTGAGGTTCACCTAGTTTGGAACTAGGAAGCCAGGGGGCAAGTATTGAAATTTTGGGCAAAAGAGAAGGGACTTAAAAAGTGTATATACTCAAGTACTTGATCGTCCAATTGTGAATTGGTCTAATATTGGATTTTTCCAGGTCTAGCAAGGGCAATCGAAGTCAACCAAGGCAAGGCAGTGAAGGGCATAAAGCTTGGGAAGCGCGGCTTCTTGGGCATCAGAGCAACCAGAAAAGCCGACTTGAGGTTGGAAGATTACTCAACCCCCTCAGTCAATTCTTAGCTTAAGCTAAACGTTAGCATTGTGGATTTAAGACGATAGGAACGCCTCAAGTTCAAGATACTTAATTCTTTCAAGTTTAAGACTACAAGTAAAGGTGTGTGTGACGAAAACCTAAAGGAAAGAACCTAAGTCTGACAGAACGAGAACTCAAAATTATAACGAAAAGTCGAATTCCTGACGCATATATTAAGACAAGAATCTAAAGAAATCTAAAAAGGATCAAGAAAGTAATAACAAAGAATCGGTGACGATCTAAGTGTGTAATTGAGGGTGCAAGGAAGAAAATTAATGAACCTTAGATCAAGGAGACACATAGGTAAGTCGGACCGACGAAGCCTTAGATCATCAGAGGCAAGTGTAAGAACTACTGCACGATCGTGGGCTCAGCAATTGAATAGTAATTATCCCTACGAGAGCTCAGATACTAGCGAATCAGAAATGGCATTTAGCACAGACAGACCAGAAGGAGGGTCTAATGTAGCATATTTAGAAAAACCTGAAGGACCCTATAGAACACAACTAGAGTTTCTCCGAACCAACCGCTTAGGTGCTCGCATCTATGAGGATGGTTTGTGAAGGCAAGTGGTGCAACTGCACAACCCTGATCAACCCATTGGATTGGAAAGACCAGTGGTGAAATTTGAGAGAGACGCTTACATAGACAAAGAAGGAACCATGTACGTCCTAAGTACGCAGCCAAACGATACCAATGAGTTTGGCACAATTCAATTAGAGACGGAAGCGAAATTTCAAGGAAAAGAACCGTTAGAAGAACCTAGAACACCTAGAGGGAAATCTGTATTAACAAGAGTACTCATCCCAGAGTGGATCCCTCAAGATAACAGGAGCATCGAGTTGTTTGTAAATAAAGAGACAGATGAAGCCTTTTGGAGGTACAGAAAGGAACACCCTGGTGAGATAGGCATCATTACGATTTATGAATTCAAGGACCCAGATACACCTGGAAAGGTTGTATACCTGGATGAAACTTCAAAAAGAGTATATGTGATGTCCGACCACGCTAAAAACACATACACATGGAGAGGTGAATTGGTATTCCCTCCATCTAGAACAAACATGAATACAAGTCAACAAGGGGCAGGAACATCCTCAGCCCATGGACATCAAAGAGAAGGAAATAAAGAGAGATCGGAAGTAAGCTTTAATCACCTCATAGGGAGAGATAGAACAACCACGAACACTAATAGAGCGGATAGACAAAGAGATCATGGAATACCAGGTGGTAGAGATGATTTTCCTCTACCTAGGCCACGTGAACACGCAAGAGTATTGAGACCCACTCAATTAGTGAAATCCATGAAGAATTACTTTGACGGGACAGGAGATCCCTATGACCATGTTGCAGAATTCAAGCAAGTACTAAGAGCAGAACAAGTCGAGGACATGTTCACGCAATACAATGCATTTGGACTAACGTTAAAGAATACTGCTTTAACTTGGTTCCAACCATTGCAACAAAGGCAATTTAGAGACATCCATCACTTTTTAGAGTCATTCATCACTGAATTCTCTAAAAGTGGGATTAGACATGACACGTCTTCGTTGATTCATAGCTTCAAACAGACCCCTCAAGAAACAGTTAGACTGGCAAGACGTCGGTTCAGACAATATGTCGAACGATGTCCAATGCAAGAGCTATCCTCACAAGCCAAACAAGTATCACTGTTCCTAGATGGCTTGTTGAGCGCTAAACTACGCTCCTATGTGTACCTAAAGGAACCCAGAACGCTAGAGGAGTGTGTAAGAATATGTATAGACATTGAGGACAACCTAGGAGATGAATTAGAACTCTCAAAGGTCTATAAGGACTCAGATTGTTCTTCTCTAGCATCCACAAAATTGTCTAATTCGATAGAGGACCTAGCAGAAAAAGTGGCCCAAAAACTAGGAGTGTCTAGTAAACAGGTGCCCAAGCTACCAACTAATGTACGTTGTTACACTTGTGGTGGAAATCATTTGGCAAACGTGTGTCCCAATGCACCACAACCTCAAGCCAACCCTAGTGGCCAATATTGTACAATTGAGAGAAGATACACGAATCATACGGCTCAGGACTGCCCATACAACAAACAAACTGTGAGACAGAACTACCCGCAAACACACCAGCAGCCAGGTAGGTATCAAGGCCAATACAATGCTCAGCCTTATTACTATAGGCCTCCCCAGAACTACCCATACCAGGCTCAACAGAGACCTCAACCTGTCTTAGCTCAGCAGCCACCCCCACCAGCGAATGTCATCTCAGTCAAATACGCTGCTGCAGAAGAGAACCTAAGTAGGGCCTTAGTGCCTTCTTCACCCTTGATCACAGAAAGTGACCCGAACTCAAACAGTTTTGACTCTACTCATGTAATTAGTCCACCCGCCTATTACACGGAGTCACCAGAACATGTGGAGACGTATCATTATGATAGTCCACCAATGGAACCTAGTTGGGAGCCAGACTATGCTAATGTGATGTACGCAAACCCAAACCCACGGCCCCAATTGAGACAACAGAGACTACAGGGCCCTAGAGGACCATGCTTTAGGTGCCAAGGAGATCACTTCATTAAGGATTGTCCACATCCCCCAATAGCAAGGCAATCACAGTACTATAACATACAAGGCTTTTGTGCCGATTGTGGCAAAGAGCACATAATCAAAGATTGTCCTAAGAACCCAGTTAACGCTTCGAATGTGACACCGATCAACGTGATAGGTATTGTAAACAACGCAGATGGATCCAACCCTACATACGTGCCTATCCAAGCTATAACCAGAGCCCAGGCGCTCTTACAAAACCAACAGCTTAATCAAGAGAAAGTAGCCGGAACTAGTGAAGTTGCAGAATCTAGCAGTAAGAAGACAAAATCTTGGAAAGATTCTAGAGAAAGAATCAAGAGAAAGTGGAGTAAAAAGATAAGTGAGTTGGAAGGAAGTTTAAGGGAATCTAGAGCCAAAATACAAGAATTGACTTCACAAGAATTAAACCAAGAAATCCCAGCTCAGAAATCAGGATCGGTTTTGGCGGAACCCATACCAGAAGATCTAGACATGATGTTTCGTGCATATCAGGCAAGATTAAAAGAGGGACCCCAAGTAACGGAAATGAGTAAAAACTACCCTCGAGCCGATCTAGAAATTGAGAGAACTAAACTTTGCATGAAGATGGTAGAGTTAGCACAAGCTTTGTTCGAAGCCTCTAGATATCTTAATTGGAATAACATGGCAAAACTGGAATTACATTTTCAAGGACTAATGGAGAGGCTAGAATACTTGATAGAAAGCAAAGAGAAAAAGGATCAGCATAGGAACCCTATTGTCACAGAGACACAGAAAAGGAATGCACCATCCCTGTCTCAAGTACCCAATACAGAAAGTCAAGACAATTTGTCTTCCATACATAGGTACTCACATGAATTTTTGAGGGAAATCCAAGAAGAGAAATGGAGAAAGGAACAAGGAACCCATCCTCCTATTCAAGAAATAGACGACTTGCAGGAACAATTTCCCCAAGACATCCCCTCTATATATGATGATGTAGAGGTGGAACAACTGAGTGAACCCACAGGATTTGAATCTAATTCTTTACAAGAATTACCTCAGTTCACAGGACCTTGGGAAGCAAAGTCTATTAGTATGAGAGCACCCACGATAATAGTGAGGAATGAAGAATCAGTGATTCCTAGGAACACGGAAGTGATCAAGAACACGAAAGTACAGTGTAATCTCACTCTGGAGGAATTGTTAAAGGTAAAACCAGAATTGTGGAAGCACGTAGCAAATCAATTCCCTGAGCTTGCTACCACACCCTCTCAAATAGGATCACATAAGAAGGTACCAGAGATACCCGTGGAAAAGATTGGAGACGTAAGCGAAGGAGAGGAAGGTAACACATATCTTCCAATAACCCATCAGGGCTACACCACGAAAGCCATCTTAGATTCAGGAGCCGGAGTAGCCATCGCTACCACCGCTTTGTGGAAACATTGGGGTAAGCCAGCACTCAGACCCACCAGGATGAAACTACAAATGGCTGATGGACACATAGAAAAACCATTAGGCTTACTAGAAGGCATATCTCTCACCACTTGTGGTGTAGAATTTGAGCATACTTTCGCCATTTGTGACTTTGCGAAAAATCGTGCTTATGAGATGATATTGGGACGACCATTCATGCGTCAGTTGCAAATTGTACAAGATTGGGGAACTAATTCTTTGTACTTGCAACATTTAGGAGTGACTACCAAAGTCAATCTTAAAGACTATTCACACAGAGATGTACCCCCAATACAATGGAATACCATCCATAAGACACCAGTAGAGACGGAATCCGTGCACTCATTAGAATCAGATCCTTCTTGGTTGCATGAGGATACCCATTTATGGATGTGTAAAGTAGCCGAACAAGAGGAAGAACGATTAGAAGCAAGGACCTTAGGTGCAGAACAACATCCACGAACCCTTCAAGATCCAGCCTACGCACCTGTAGTATTCCCAGACGAAGAGTTTGAACCCCATGGTTGGGCAGAAATACTAGCAACCATGGATGTAGCCATCAATGAAGAACAATGGACACCCCACTGTGACGAGGATGGCTATGACATTTCAGTTTTCACGATAGAGCCAATCATGGGCGATGCAATTTTAGAAGAGTGTGAACCGAACACTGATGCATTTGAGGATGCAAGCGATTTTGATTTAGAATCAATTATCATGGACCCGCCCTTTGCATCAGAGGAAGAATATTTCTACGAAGTAGAGACTCACACTCAGAGACACGAGGACATTACGAACGAGGTGAGGTTAGCCACAGAAGTGACTAACAAGAGTGAAGGTAAGAAAAGAAAGAAGAAAGCAACCATGTCAGAAAAAGAAGAATCTTTATTTGAAGTACCCGAGAACTTCAAGAAATATGAAATTGAAGATAGAAGGATCATGGTACGAATGCCCAATAGAAAGGCGAATGACGGACAAGTATATGATAACCGAGAGAAAACCAAGAAAGTAATAGTTGCCATAGAAGGAGAAGAAGAAAAATGCACATATATAGGGCATGATTTGACAACGGAAGAAGAAGAAGAGCTAGTTGCCCTATTGCGTGAATATAGAGATGTTTTTGCGTGGAGTTACAAAGATTTGAAAGGAGTAGATCCAGATATATGTTCTCATAGAATCCCTATGACTCCATATGCAAAACCGACAAAACAGAAACCTTACACGTACAATGATAACTACGCTGCGAAGATTAAAGAGGAGATAGATCGCTTGATAGAAGCAGGATTCATTTACGAAATTGAGCATACCGAATGGGTATCCCCCATTGTGGTTGTGCCCAAGAAGAATGGAAAATTGCGTGTGTGTATTAATCTTAAAAAAGTTAATGCCGCAACGATTAGGGACAGTTATCCTCTTCCTATCACGGAACACCTATTGGAAAGAGTTGCGGGCAAGGAAGTTTACAGCTTTCTTGATGGTTTTTCAGGCTATAATCAAGTAGCCATTGCTCCAGAGGACCAACACAAGACGGCTTTTGCCACAGAATGGGGCATATTTGCATTTCGTGTAATGCCATTTGGCTTAACAAATGCACCCGCCACTTTCCAGCGACTCATGTGTCATGTTTTTAAGGAATTCTTACGCAAGAGCTTGGAAGTTTATGTCGATGACATATGTGCTCATTCAAATGTAAGACAGACACATATCCCAGAGTTAAGACAAATATTTGACAAATGTCGAGAATATCAGGTTTGTTTGAACCCAGAAAAATGCGTTTTCATGGTCAGACAAGGCAAAATTCTAGGACACATTGTGTCAAAAAATGGAATCCCTACGGACGAGGAAAAAGTGAAGGTAATTGCAGAATTACCTAGACCAACTAATGTGAAAGAGGTACAGGCATTTATGGGCCATTGCGGTTATTATAGGAGATTCATACACATGTATGCAATCATAGCCAAGCCATTGTACTCTCTTTTAACCAACTTTGAATGGACAGAAGAATGTGAAAGTTCATTCAATGAACTCAAACGACGTTTGTGCTCAGCACCTATATTGACTACCCCAGATTGGAGTAAGCCATTCCATGTACATGTGGATGCATCCAATTACGCCATAGGATGTGTGTTAGCACAACCCACGAATGAAGGTAACATAGATCTCCCCATAGCTTACGCGAGCAGACAATTGAACGCAGCAGAAAGAAATTACACCACTACGGAACGAGAGGGATTAGGGATGATCCACGCAGTAAAGAAGTTTAGGCACTACTTGTTGGCCAACAAATTCAAGTTCTTTACAGATCATCAAGCCCTATTGTACCTAGTCAACAAACCCTGTAACACAGGACGACTAATACGCTGGTTTCTATTACTCATGGAGTATGATTTTGAAGTGGTAGTTAGGAAAGGAAGGACGCATCTTAGAGCTGACCACCTTTCAAGATTAACCTCAGGAGAAGCTCCTCAAGGAGTAGCGGATGAATTACCAGATGCATACTTGTTTAACCTTGAGATAGCACCAGAATGGGCTAAGCCTATAGTCCCTATTCTGACATACGGACCCAAGAATCCTAGGATAAAGATCAAAGAAGGAGAGATTACCAAGTCTCAGAGATATCAAATAATGGCAGGAAGCATATATAAACAGGATAATCAAAAGATTCTTGCTTGTTGTGTAGATGAATCAGAACATGCGAATTGGTTGCAATTAGCACACGTAGGTGCACTAAAGCAACATCATTCAAAACATCGAACATTACAGACTCTGCATAGATTGGGAGTATATTGGCCTACGATGGAAGCAGATGTCTACAGGTTGTGTAAGGAATGCAATGTTTGTTGTGAAAGACCACCAGTAGAGCATGCTACATTGTATCATGTGTCTCTCACACCAGACTGGAGTGAACCTTTAGTGACGTACTTGAGGACGAACACATTCCCTCAAGGCATGACCTTAGCTCGACAACGCAGTCTAGAGCAGGAAGCTCACGACTATTCACTTATTGGTGATAATCTATACAAAAGAGGACGAGATGGATATCTAAGACAATGTGTTCATGAGAACGATTATCTGAGCATACTAGAGACTGCACATCAAGGTGTTGCAGGAGGTCATTTTGGACCCGATAGGATAATCAAAGCCATCCTCTTTGCAGGATTATGGTGGCCCACTCTTCACATGGATGCACATACCTATGTAAAGAGATGTGACGTGTGCCAAAGAACTCAGTTTCCTACTCGTAGAGATGAAATGCCATTGAAACCCATGATGGGCGGACGTGCATTTTCAAAGTGGGGTATAGACTTTGTAGGACCCATCAACCCCCCTGCAAAAGGTACACATGCGGAATACATTATTGTTGCCACAGATTATCTGACGAAATGGGTAGAGGCAAAAGCCACAAAAAAGAATGATGCACACACAACTGCAAAATTCTTATTTGAAAATGTCTTTACAAGATATGGATTGCCTATAGAGTTAGTGAGCGATCGAGGCACCCACTTTCTAAACCAAGTCATTGAATATTTGTTACAGGATTTTATGGTGATTCACAAGAAATCTGCACCATATCATCCTCAGGCCAATGGTCAGGCTGAAAGCACTAACAAGATACTTTGTACCGTACTGACGAAACTCGTGAACAACAAACGTTCAGATTGGGACAAACAGTTACACCACGCTGTTTGGGCATATCGAGTGGCCTACAAGACCGTACTCAATGCAACTCCCTTTCAGATGGTTTTTGGTCAGAATGCAGTGCTTCCTTTGGACTTCTTGATACCTACCCTTAAGGTTGCACAAGAACATTAGTGGACCGGCCATGAATTATCAACGAGAATAATGGACTTGGAACGATTAGGAGAAACCAGGCTGAAAGCAGCAGCAGGAATATACGCAGCGAAGAAGCGACAGAAAGCATATTTTGATGCACATGTGAAAGATAAAGGCTTAAAAGAAGGAGATTTAGTTCTAGTATATACGCTGAAACAGCACGCACAGAAGTTAGAAAAGCGAGGTTATGGACCTATGATCATTAACAGACTTTCGACAAGTGGAGCAGTACAATTAGCCACTTTAGAAGGAGATATAATGCCTAATTATATTAGTGGCTGTAGAGTCAAGCTATATCAGGAACCTCTTACTGAGGATATGCTTAGACGACTCACGTTGGCAAAGAAGCGTAAGGAGGAAGAAAACAGAATATGAGCTGAAGCTCAGGCAGAAGCCATAGAACGCATTAAGCGCATGAAGCTAAGAAGACAAGGACTAGGGAGAGAACATTATAACCATCTGGAAACATCACCCAGATATCCCATGGCCATGTGTCAAGTAAAGTCAACCACTCATCCTAGCATAGTGGACAGGAGACCATTCATTACAGTTAGGCTAGAGCACGGCAATCCTTGCCAAGAACTCAGGGCTTTAATTGACTCAGGCGCTGCGACTAGTGCGATTAGATGGTCCCACTATAAGGATTCAGGAATAGAAATGCGGCCAATTGAGGCATACCTCATAGGGCTAGGAGGCATGGAAACCCCTTGCATGGGTGAGGTGGACCTTCCTATCCTCATTAAGGATGTGACCATGACAGCAAAACTACTAGTGTGCCATGATGACGACCTAATAGAACCCCTAATCCTTGGCCAAGATTGGCTATACGATCACTCAGTGGACCTAAATCTTAGACAAGGCTCCTTACAGATTGGAACCTTAGAGCAGAAGCGAGTGATACCGCTTGACTTCCCTAACGGCATTCCGACTGAGGTTTGTAACCCTAGACCCTATGAAATACATGCGACGGAAGACCGGAAGATCTTTGATCAGACTAGTCACGTTACGTCTACACCAACCCACTCGGGCTTGGCTATGGACAGTTGTCAATCAGAAGGACGACAGGAGATCTTCCCTGGGACTTCCTGCAAACTAGAAGGGGCAGCTACCCAACCGCTAGGGCAGATGGACACAATCAGCGGTCAGGTGGGTTGCATCAGCGGCCAAATGAGCACGACACCCTGCGGTGCTCATCCTTCCAAACTTGTTGCGGACTGGCCTAGATTAAAGTTCAAGAACGAATCACTTCCTAATGGGCAGGTCACGCAAGTGTTGGATCTCCCTTCTTTTCCAAAGCAGAGCGTCCATCCGACCTCTCAACCTCAACCACAACAAAGTCAACCACGACGAAGGAACCCAGACCGACGGCAGTATCAGAAGACACAACACGGAAGGCAGTCTAGGCCACCCAAAGGAAGCGGCACCAGACAAATATGGGTGCCAAAAGTACAAAAAGCACCGAAGAACTCCAACCAAGCAGAGATCGACAAGAAAAAGGCAGGGCAGAAACAGAATCAGTATCCACCATCCCCTCGACCTTCTTCTACAGGTCCGAGCATTCGACAAATTTGGATCGCCAAGAAATACCTTACCCATAGACCCACACCCACGTAGATTTGGGTACCCAAACCATGTAGCATAGCTCAACCCTTAAGCCATGTATTATATACCCCTCACAAATCTTTCCATCCCTCAATACCACCACACCCGATACTACCTTTTGCCCCTCAGCAGAAACCCACCACCCACTCAAGGACTCTTAGGAAATGGATACCGAAGCGTATCCAACCGTCTTCCCCTAACCCATTGTCTAACTACCCCCCAACTAACATACAACCTTGTAATAAATCACTAACCTTTAAACCTTGTATAAATTCACCCACCATCATCACACATCACTCATAATCTCATCTCATCAAGAAATGTATGCATGATCTGAAACGTGTAGGTGTCTAGAGACCTGCACTAGTGCTGCAAGAAGCATTGCATCCATCACATCACAGCACTTGGCTACACGGGTTACGCATCAGTTATGGAAAGGGATTGCGGTCTCACTTTAATGGGATCATAATTAATTTCCATGCTAATGTGTTAATCTTTTGTAGCAGATCTTTCTCATTAGCGCATCAGTCATCATGCAAACCGACGAAGGACCATCAGAAGCAGGCCCCAGCGTAGCTGCAGTGCCCCTCAACGTTTTACGAGCAGAATCCCACCCGACTGCTCCACCACCAGAATTCCAAGGATTTCCAGGGCCCATGCCGATCGATAACCCACCTATGGGCTACACAGAAAAGATACACCGTAACTCTCACTGGTTTCAGGGACTTGCAGGACCCTTAGCGGACGCGGATTTTATATTTGAATCTAATTTGACGTTTGATGACCGCACTTGGGGAAAATACCAATTCTTCTCCAGAGAGTTCGAAGGCCTACAGAACACCCAGGACTTAACTCATGTTTGGGCCAGAGCCGGCTTCACGGAGTATTTCAGTGATCCTCTGCCCAAACCTGACTTTTATAGGTGTTATTATTTAATCACTACTTTGCTAGCCTCAGAGAATAAGGATATCCCAGGAACTTTTATTTTGCCCTCTTTAGTGGATGATCCACCTTACAAAAGATTTTATCTTTCGAAGGATTTAATCAGAGCTGCCATCAAGATTCATGGAACCCACACGCCCACAGATCGAGAAAGATTAGTTCCAGACCCTATGAAACGTGGGGATGTCACTAAGTGGGAGGAGATCTCAGCAATTACACCTGAGCTGTCAAAGCCGCTACGGATATGCATGCAACATTTTGCATTCCCTGCTCAGGACAGATTCACCATGCCACATAAAAGAATATGGTTTGGATTGTACTTAGCCTGTACTGGACCTCAGACTGTCGATCTGGCGAGCTGGATCATTGATCAAATGTATTTGGCACAACACAGATGGGAACGAAAGAAAGTGCTTAATGGATGTTGTGCGCTGACAAGAATTGTTTATATGTGCTTGGCTTATGACTTGCCAATTGAACGTGCATTAACAGGAGAAGAGCTGAAGGCATTCAAAGGAACGACGAAGAAAGCCAGGAAGCCCAGCAGAGCACGGGCAGGTAAGCGCATGCGAGGCACTATTCCTTGCCTTCAAGTGCCAGACTCACCATCACCACAACCCTCTCCAGAGCAGTCACCGACAGAGGCCACTCCCACAGTACAACCTATTCGCATAAGGTTATCTAGACCAGTGGTAACGGAGGGCACTACTAGTACCGTTGCACCTCAGGCAGCTACAACCACAGAACCCACCACCACGACAGCAGAAGCTCCCACCACTATTGGTGCGGAAGCCTTTTCTTTCCCAATACCACACATGGAAGCAGAACCAATAAACACAACGTTCGATTTTGAAATGCCTGACGCATTCTCCAATGAATTTCAGTACTCCGAGGCACAAATGTTCTCTCAAGAATTTGAAAGGCCGAGTTACCCTACCACACCGCGGGATCAGCCACAGGGACAAGTGGTGTCGAGCTCTGATGACGAAAGAACAGCATCTGATGACGATGAAGGTGACGATGAAGCCAGCCAGGGCACGCATGATTCCCAAGAACAAGGACAGACAGACGGCCAAGGCCAACAAACCGATGCACACGGTGACACCAGCACGCATGAAGAGGAGACTTTCGAAGCAGCAGCTTACACGCTGGCAATCAAGAAATTATATCGTACGATGGAGAAAGTCTGGGCACGGAAGAAATTGACTGAAGAAGAGAGCCAAACCATCATCAAACAAGAACTCATCTCCGGAGGATTTGAAAAAGTCTACATCAGAGGGTTTAGAGAACTGGTCAAATCCATCGGCCCGGTCGAAGCACTGAGATATTTACAAAGGAAGCCACTTCCCCAATATGACCCTCGCAGAGTTCGCCTGTTGTCGAAGCCCGGTGAATATATTCGAGTTCCGGTAGGTGCTCAATCATCCCACCAGGCGCAAGATGCACGTCTACGTCCGGAAAGATCCTTCACCGAAGAAGCTATCCTAGTCGACTCCCCACCACGTACTACCGTTGTACATACTACCACTATCCTTGAAATAACATCCACACCTTCTACTCCTCTCTCACCTCATGTTTCACCAACCCATCCTGTATCCCCTGCAAACCCACCTGCTCCTCCAACAGCCACACCAGTCCACGGCAACATAGCCACCGCCTTTGCCCTGCCCATTCATGCCACCATGCCCGCACCCACCCCACCTCGTCTACATGTTAACCCCTTCATCCCTTCATCCTTCCCATCTTTTCCCCCACCTTTAAGACACCCTTTCACCTTTCTAACCCCACTAACCTTCTCACCAGTTTCACCTCCCAACCCACTGTAACCCCTATTTCCCCTTTTCACCAAGCTGCTCCGACCATTCCCCCTGTAAATTACTCTACATTTGTAAATCCCGTCTTCACACCGACACAACCACCCACATACACACCGCTTTTCACAGTCACCGCACTTGACACGTCCAGTGACATGGACATCTCACCACCCACCGCACCAGCACCCACTCCACTCACAGAACCCTCATATTTAGGTACGTCACAATTTTCCACGATCACCACTGCATCCACCTTCCCAACCCCATTCCCCATTCCCGCTGCATCTACTTCCACTGCATCCTCACTTAGCACTCCATTACTATTATTGCCAACCATAGACACGGCACTTCAACAAATGTTCACATGCATGTCACAAGTACGAGATGAGTTCGCATCTCTTGGCAACAATTATCAACAGCTGCAGAGGACGACAAATGAATTACAGTCGCAGCTTAATTCATTATCAATCGAGAATGCCTCTTTGAACACGCGATACCAAGAACTAAGAGAGGCATATCATAAGCTAGAGCTAGAAAGTGAAGAGAAAACAAAAGAAGCCACTGCTGATCTGGACAACCTGCTTCGAGCCCAAACAATTAGGAACGAGACGCTGACCAGGAATATGGGCTTACTCAGGAGGCACCTAGCCGCAGCGAAAGAGGAGAACCAGAGACTCCAAGAGCAGAATAGAGAGAATTTGGAAGCGGCATTGGACCATCCAGAACAACCCTTAAGTCCTAGCAGATTCAAGGCAATCCCATCCGAATCGATGCGGATGTTGCTAGAGGATCACGTGAGATTGCTAGAGGACTATGATCGGAAGAACGAAGAGCATCAGAAGTTAAAGGAAGATCACAAGCTACTACAGCTCAGAGAACCGGCACCACAACAAGTACAAGTAGCAGCAGCATTACCAGAACCTGTGGACCCCTCTCCTGACCTCATAGAGGAACTCAACGCATTACGGGCCCAGGTAACCACTCTCCAATCACGCATAGATGTATACGAAGCACCACCACGGCCTGACTCCCCACCGGAGATCCCAGTTGACGACGAGAACATAACCATTCCGGTGGAGGAAACGTTTGAAGAAGCATACGAGCCAATACCCATCCCAGGCGGACAAGTCACGGCCGAAGGCCAGATGACCTATGAACTTCCTACCCCCGCGTGGATGAAAACAATTGAGGAACTTAGAACGACACATTCAGCCAGAGTAGAGGCACAGTTACATGCCATGGCCATGATTGAAGAGAGAATCTTACAATCCCCCTTCTTTGCTCATTTGGCCCCCCGACGCTATATATCTGGGCATGAGCTACAGTATAAACCGTACTTCATGTTAATGGCTGAATATCAGCTAGCTATAGAGAAAGAAACCGGCATGAAACCCACGCATGCTACACAATTCGAGCCGGCGGACTTGCCACCAAATGCGCAAAGAGGAGAGATCCATCAACCTGATTGGCGCAAAGATCTCCTCCAGAAGTACCCAGAAATGATGAGCACATGGGTGAAAGCGCCTTTACATTTAAAGTATAATCCTTGCTGGGGACCAGTACCACGACGCCGCTCCTGGACTGCATTCGCTATCAAAGTACAAAACAATAGGCAGTGTCAGGATTGGTTGAATTACCCCTACTTCAAGCCACCCACCGAGTTACCCACTGTTGGCTATATGATGGCTACAATCCGTCACTGGCTCCCTCGCCTGAAGCATATGGATGATATCGAAGCGCATATGACTGTCAAAATTTTTGACATGATGCAAATGATATTTAAAGTCTTCCGACGCGTCAAGGCACCGCATGTAAACACCCCGGGATTTGAGCATGGTACTTGATCTAGTATATGACATGAGCACAACGCCATCGCTCCGGGTGTGTTATGCCTGGCACTGTAGAATAAAATACCTACCGGCGTGCTACAAGCAAACATTTGAAGAGATGTTCACCACCGGATTTTGGGAATACCATTCCGAGGTATTCATAAGCAGGCCCACACATTTATTGCAATTTTTTGCCTGTGAGCGAATGGTTTATTCCGCGCACTATCAACTCCCGCCACCCGACGAACCTCAACCAATCGACTGGGAGAAACTCGAGGCTGATCTGGCCCGAGGCATTCGAGTATCTGAGCACACCCTCGCTCACGACCTCCTACAAAACTACATCCGGCAGACCGCACAACAAGGTTCTGTCGAGGACGACAGAAGCGAGAGGGAGGGGGGTGTTGGAAGCAGTCAGAGGCACAGACGACGTGGAAGCATGTAAAGACGGAGCAGGGAGCCAGTCGGATCATTTTTTCAAACAACTATGTTTTTATCACCTCTTCAAACATCCAACAGTGATTTTCATCACTCTTGTAACATATGTAATATAGACAAAACCCCATTTTGTAATCCATAGCTCCATTTTGTGCAAGCCGAGGAGTCCTCGAGCTTGAGGAGCTTAGGTAGAATGCGCGTACCAATTTTCGTTATTTTTAGACATCGTTTACCCTTCCAAATAGCCTCTAGGACCTATTTTTTAACTATGCCGGTCACTAGATGTGAAACCGGTCAAAACTAGTCTAGAAACTATAAAAAGAGCTAGAGAGCTCATTTTTGAGGTTAGCTTGTTTGAGATTAGAGTTCTTTTGAGCTTGTAATAGTGATCTTGAGGAATAGAGCTAATTTCCCACCTTCCATTGTGTCTTGCTTGTCTCTTCATTGTGTGTGTGTATGTGTGTGTGCATCTTTGTGCTTCTCACCTTCACTCTCACATCATCTCACGTTCACGATCTTCATATCACTCCTATCTCTTCCGCGGATTGACATTAAGGAGGTGAAGCTTCTTAACGTGGTTCTCACCATCGTGCTAGAGCAACAGCAGGTTAAAGACGGCATGATATGGTTTAAAGCAAGCACCATGTGCTTGGTATGAGAAGATACATGCCTATCTAATTGCACATGGTTTTGAGAACAATCCAACTGAAAGCACCTTATATGTTAAGCGTGCTAATGATGTGCTTCTGATCATTGTTGTCTATGTTGATGACATGCTGCTCACTGGTCCTATTGAGAAGCATATTGCTGATTTTAAGGCTGATTTGCATGCCTCATTTGAGATGTCTGATTTGGGGCATTTGCATCACTATTTGGGCATTCAGTTTATGCAAGTTGATGGTGGAATGGCTTTGTGTCAAACGAAATATATTGACACATTATTGCAGCGTTTTGGCCTTGAAGAATGTAAGCCTATTGCCACTCCTATGGAGACAGGTTTATGTTTGAGTCTTCATGATGCTGGAGATGCCTTTGATGCTGTTCTCTATCAGCACGCTGCTGGATGCTTGATTTACTTATGTGTTACTCGGCTAGATATTCAGTTTGCTGTCTCACAGATGAGCAGGTTTATGCATTGCCCAAGAGTCAAGCATTGGCAGGCAGTTGAGCGCATCTTTCGCTATTTGAGTGATACTCGGCTACTTGGGTTGTTTTATCCCAAGGGGGGATCACTACCGCCAAATTTGCATGCTTTTTTTGACTCTGATTGGGCTGGTTGCTATGACACTCGTGTGTCCACTAGTGGCTTTTGCTTCATGCTTGGTAGCTCATGTATATCTTGGTTGAGCAAGAAGCAGCCTACTATGGCCACTTCGAGTTGTGAGGCTGAGTATAGGGAAGCTTTCACAGCGATTGTTGAGTGTGTGTGGCTTAGATGCCTTATGGTTGATTTGGGTGTTGGTCAGACTTCTGCCACCACCATCTTCATTGACAGTCAGAGCGCATTGGCAGTTACGAGGAACCCTGTGTTCCATGCTCGCACTAAGCACATTGAGGTGCATTATCACTATGTCAGGGAGAGGTTCTTTGCTGGGGAGATCAGCTTGGCATATGTGCCCACGCAGGAGAACCTTGCAGACCTTTTCACGAAGGCTCTGCCTAGGGAGAAGTTTGAACCGTTACGCAAAGCTTTGGGCTTACTTCCTTTTGTGGAGTGATTTCCACATAGCTTGGCAGTTCCTTATACATGAGCGCAAACTCCTTGTTCACCACATCACTCCCAAGGGGGATTTGTTGATATATTTAGGTAGTGATGTGTGTGAACACACTAGGACCGTCGGGGCACTTTTTTTCCTCTTTAGGAGGTTTTTTCCCCCGGCTTGTATATGCGCCTATTGCCCTAATGGGCTACTGATCTTTGTATATTCTATAGTAATACATTCAGTATTGTGTGTTGTGCTCCAAGCTTCTTCTCCTTGCTTGTGTTGCTTGTGTGCTTCCGCAGACATCTATCTCCAACAAAAACCAGGTGTGCAGGTTAAAGAAGGCATTATATGGTTTAAAGCAAGCACCACATGCTTGGTACAAGAAGATACATGCCTATCTGATTGCACATGGTTTTGAGAACAATCCAATTGAACGCACCTTATATGTTAAGCGTGCTAATGATGTGCTTTTGATCATTGTTGTCTATTTTGACGACATGCTACTCACTGGTCCTATTGAGAAGCATATTGCTGATTTTAAGGCTGATTTGCATGCCTCATTTGAGATGTCTGATTTAGGGCATTTGCATCACTATTTGGGCATTCAGTTTATGCAAGTTGATGGTGGAATGGCTTTGTGTCAAACGAAATATATTGACACATTATTGCAGCATTTTGGCCTTGAAGACTGTAAGCCTATTTCCACTCCTATGGAGATAGGTTTACGATTGATTCTTCATGATGTTGGAGATGCATTTGATGTTGTTCTTTATCAGCAGGCTATTGGATGCTTTATTTACTTATGCATTACTCGGCCAGATATTCAGTTTGTTGTCTCACAGATGAGCATGTTTATGCATTGCCCAGAAGTCAAGCATTGGCAGGCGGTTAAGCGCATCTTTTGCTACTTGAGTTGTACTCGACTACTTCAGTTGTTTTATCCCAAGGGGGGATCACTACCACCAGATTTGCATGCTTTTTCTGACTCTGATTGGGCTGGTTGCTATGACACTCGTGTGTCCACTAGTGTCTTTTGCTTCATGCTTGGTAGCTCATGTATATCTTGGTTGAGCAAGAAGCAACCTGCTCTGGCCACTTCCAGTTGTGAGGCTGAGTATAGGGCATCTTTCACAGTGATTGTTGAGTGTGTGTGGTTCAGACACCTTATGGCTGATTTGGGTGTTGCTCAGTCTTCTGCCACCACCATCTTCATTGACAATCAGAGCACATTGGCAGTTGCGAGGAACCCTGTGTTCCATGCTCGCACTAAGCGTATTGAGGTGCATTATCACTATGTAAGGGAGAGGTTCTCTGCTGGGGAGATCACTATGCTCGCACTAAGCATATTGAGGTGCATTATCACTATGTAAGGGAGAGGTTCTCTGCTGGGGAGATCAGCTTGGCATATGTGCCCACGCAGGAGAACATTGCAAACTATTTCACGAAGGCTCTGCCTAGGGAGAAGTTTGAAGCTTTCCGCAAAGCTTTGGGCTTACTTCCTTTTGTGGAGTGATTTCCACATAGCTTGGCACTTCCTTATACATGAATGCCAGCTCCTTGTTTGTTGCATCACTCCCAGGGGGGATTTGTTGATATATTTAGGTAGTGATGTGTGTGAACACACTAGGACCACCGGGGCAATTTTTTTCCCTCTTTAGGAGTTTTTTCCCCCGACTTATATATATGCTTATTGCCCTAATGGGCTGCTAATCTTTGTACATTCTCTAGTAATACATTCAGTATTGTGTGTTGCCAAGCTTCTTCTCCTTCCTTGTGTTGTTCGCGTGCTTCCGCATACGTCTATCTCCAACACTACCAAGGATTTTGAGCAATACAAAAGGGAATTTTGGAGCTAGAAGACAAGCTTATGAACCTGAGATCTGGTAGACACCTAGGCAAGGATAGAAAAAGTAGTAGATCTTCTGAAGCTAGTGTCAACCATACAACTAAGTCTTTGGCACAACAACTAAGTGGTTATCCTTACATACTAAGTTGAAACATAAGCGATTCAGAAATGTCTTATAGCATGGAGAGACCTATAGGAAACTCAAACACTGCCTATTTACAAACACTAGAAGGTCCCTATAAGACACAATTGGATTATATCAGGACCAATCGATCAGGTGCACGCATGTATGAGGATGGCCTGAGGCGATCAGTGGTCCAACTCAAAAATCCAGATCAACCCTTTGGACTTGAACAGCTAGTGGTCAAGTTTGAAGAGAGTTCATACATTGATAAGGAAGGAACCATGTATGTGGTCACCAACCTACCAGATAGGACAGATGAGTTTGGAAACATCATTCCAGAGAATGAGATAAGAGACATAGAGCAAGGAGATGTAGGACGAGAACCCAAGACTCTTGGAGGTAAGTCAGTTTTGACCAAAGTAATCAATTCCGATTGGATCCCTCAAGACAACAAAAGCATCAAACTATTCTTGAATAGAGAAACAGAGGAAGCCTTTTGGATATTCAAGCCATATCAACCTAAACCCAATAGTCACCATCTCCGAATTCAAAGACCCTAAGATACGAGGCAAAGTTGTCTATCTAGATAACACATCGAAGAGAATGGTCTTGGTAACAGAGCATGACAGGCATGCATACACTTGGAAGAGTGAATTGATTTCCCTCTAGCAAGTTCTAATGTTTCCCATGGCCTCCAAGGAGCAGGATCATCCCAGGCTCATGAAACCCAATGAGAACAAACCAGAGAGAGACCTAAGGTAAGCTTTACAGACAATGTGGGTAGAGACAGATCAGGACATGAGGGTGAAAGACCTGAAAGAGAGAGACATCAAGCGCATAGGCATCAAAGAGATGAACATGATTTTCCATAGCCTAGACCCCAAGAGCATCTAAGAACTCTTAGACCCTCTCAAGTGGTCAAGACAATGAAGAACTATTTTGATGGGTAGGAGATCCTTATGATCATGTGACCGAGTTCAAACAAGTGTTAAGAGTTGAACAAGTTGAGGACTTGTTCACCCAGTTCGAGGCATTTGGTTTGACTCTTAAGGGTACTGCTTTATTTTGGTTTCAACCCTTGAGTAGTCGTAACTATTGAGATATAGGTCAACTACTAGAGGAATTCATTGTAGAATTTTCCAAGAGTGGTATCAGGCATAACACATCATCCTTGATCCACAAATTCAAGCAAACACCCCAAGAAAGTGTGCGACTTGTAGGAAGACGGTTCAAACAGTACTTAGAAAGATGTCCTGTTCCAGAGTTACCCACGCCAGCCAAACAAGTGGCTGTGTTTTTAGATGGCTTACTAAGCACAAAGTTAAGATCATATGTGTACTTGAAAGAGCCTAGATCCATCGAAGAGTGTGTGCGGATCTGCATTGGCATAGAAGACAACTTGGATGAAGAGTTAGAATTGTCCAAACTCTACAAGGATTCAAACAGTTCAACTAGTCATACCTCTAGAACCTCCATGGAGATAGATGAGATAATTGAGCAGCTTGTCAAAAAGCTAGGAGTTCAAAATAGACAAACACCAAGGATCACCTCATTGAGGAGATATTATACTTTTGGAGGAGATCACATGGTTAATGATTGCCCGATGATGGCTCAACCCGATGGAAACCTGAATGCCCCATATTGCACTATTGAGAGAAAATACATGAACCATATGGCTCAAGATTGTCCATACAATAGGCAGGCTGTTAGACAGAATTATGAGCAACCTTACCCACAAGGTAGGTATCAGAACCAATATCAACAGCCACATTATAGACCACAACAACAATATTAGGCACCATATAAGCCACAACCAGTTCTAGGAAACTAACCATCAACTCTTGCCAATGTAATTTCAGCTAAGTATGCAATGGGAGAAGAGAACCTTAATAGAGCATTGGTGCTAGTGACCCCACTAGACTCAGAGAATGACCATCATGCTCAAAGTTTTGACTATTCCTATGAAGATAGTCCACAAGCTTATTACACAGAGTCACCTGAGCATATGAGACTTATCCATATCAATATGAGGCACCACCTATGGAACAAAATTAGGAGCCAGAATATTCCAATGTCATGTATATGAATCCTAACCCTAGGCCCCAAGCAAGACAAGTAAGACCACAAACCCCTGGAGGACCATGTTTTAGATGTCAAGGCAATCATTTCATTCGTGAATGTCCCCACCCACCGTCTCCGGACAAGGACAAAACATCACAATACAAGTCTTTTGTCCTGAGTGTGGCAAAGAACATCTCCCGAGAGAGTGTTCAAGGAACCCCTCTAGTGCAGCCAAGGTTACACCCATTAATGCGGTAGGTTTAGTGGTCGATTCAAGTTCAAGTAGCAATAATGTGGGTCCTATACAAGTAGTTACCAGGGCACAAGCCTTAAAACATGATACGCTAGCTGAACAATCAGAGTCAAGTGAATCAGGAGAGCCTAGCAAGAGAAAAACAAGAACATGGAAGCATACCACGGAGAAGGCCAATTGCAAGTGGAATAAAAAGTTATCGGAACTAGAAGAAAGCCTGAAAGAAGTGAGAACAAAAATAGAAGACATTGCATCTCAAAATCCATCGCATGCCAAAACTCCATCCACGCCACCGCATCCCACCCCACCACCCATTGTAAATAGACCACAACCAGGGTCTGTTCTTGTAGATCCAACCCCAGAAGGCTTGGACATGATGTTCAAGGCCTACCAGGCTCGACTTCAAGAAGGGCCAACAACTGCAAACCTAGACAAGAGTTACCCTAGAGCAGATTTAGAGATTGAACAAACAAAAATGTGCATGAAAATGGTAGATCTAGCTCAGGTGATGCTTGAGACCAGTGAAATGTTCAATCAAACAAACTCTATAAACAAGATTTGCATTTCTAGGGCTTACTAGAAAGATTAGAGTAGTTGGTTGTTTGTTGTTACCCTTTGGAGTTGTCCTCTCCAATCATTTTAGCATAAAGGATTAACTACACATCTTTAAATTTTCAATCTGGGAAGTATGCAAAGACCACAGCCCCTTCTAGTTAATGGAATCCAAGAATAAGAGTTAAATGACTATTTTTCTGAGAAATTATGAAGAAGGAGAGAAATATCTAGGGTTTTGATTATATTGAGCTATACAACAGAATTTTCAATGATTTTTGTGCCTAAAGTGTGCCATTTCCACAGCAAAACACAATTATGAAGTCAAATTTCAAAAATAGTACCTGTATCACACAGACAAGACAATCACAATTCTGTGAAAACTGAGAATTTCCATTTCCAGCTTTGTTCTTCTGCACTTTCTTACTCAGTACACTAAGAATCACCTCTCTTCATACACATTACTCAGAATTACACAATTGATGCTCACAAATTCCATGGATTACACAAAGAATAGACTCAACAAATCAAAAGAAAGTACATGAAAGGAGAAAACACGATTTTCTGCAGGAGAGCTCTTCACATTACTTGGATAGCAAAAATAATACAACCAACCCTCTCAAAATAGAGGAAATTATCTTTTATACATTTTCAAGTGTCCCTTTTCACACTTGAATTTTGGTCCTTTTCCCTTCTAATCTAAAAATATGCTATCAAAGAGCTTCCAAAAATTCTAGAAAAACTACATATGATTCTAATTTACATGAGGAAGACTCTTCCTCATTTTTACATCATTTGTATAAATATTTCTACAAGTTTTTGGCATTTTACAAATAATTTCCCTCAAAAAATACTTCTTCTAACATTGGTAAACAAACTGCAAGTTTATTTACCTCCATAGGCTCAACCAATGGTTGAAAGAGGAAGCTCACCACCAGTGGAAGCTTATGTTCCTAATTCCACGGATGCTGGAACATCTCTTTCAATTCAAGAGTACTCTCAAGAGTGCTTGTGGGAAATACAAGAAGAGAAATAATCCACAAGGCACCAAAAGATTCAATCTCTGTGCATTCTGGAAGTTCTTCTGATCCATCTTGGATGCATGAAGATACTCACTTGTGGATGTGTAAGGTCGCAGAGGAAGAGGAAATGTGCTTAAAGTCAAGAGAAGAAGGAACTCCCCTAAGAGATAGACCAGTTAGAGACCCAACCACCATGGACATTGGAGTCAATGAAGAACAATGGACACCTCATTGTGATGAGGAGGGTATCCCCATGACTGCTGATGCCAAGCCCACCAAATAGAAGCCCTACACATATAATGACACTTATGCATCTAAAATAAAAGAAGAAATTGATAGGCTGTTTGAAGCTAGATTTATCTACGAGATTGAGCATACTAGATGGGTGTCCCCCATTGTAGTGGTACCCAAGAAGAACGAGAAGTTGCGAGTGTGTATTAACCTTAAAAAAGTTAATGCCACTACGATCAGAGATAGTTATCCGCTTCCAATCATCGAACATTTATTGGAGCGTGTTGCAGGCAAGGAATTTTATAACTTCCTTGATGGGTTTTCAGGTTACAATCAAGTAGCCATTGCCCCTGAAGATCAACACAAAACGGCATTCGCCACTGAGTGGGGAATTTTTGCATTTCGTGTGATGCCATTTGGGCTCACAAATGCACCTGCAACATTCCAAAGGCTCATGTGTCATGTCTTTAAAGAGTTCTTGTGAAAGAGCTTAGAAGTATATGTGGATGATTTATGTGCTCATTCCCAAGAAAGAAGACTCCACATCCTTGAGCTCAGACATATCTTCAACAAGTGCAGAGAATATCGAGTGTGTCTGAACCCAGAGAAGTGTGTATTCATGGTACGACAAGATAAAACTTTAGGTCACATTGCTTCTAAGAACAGAATCTCAACGGATGAAGACAAAGTACAAGCCATAGTGGATTTGCCAAGGCCAAGGAATTTTAGAGAGGTAAAAGATTTTATGGGCCATTGTGGATATTATCGTAGGTTTATCCACATGTATGCAATCATAGCTAAGCCTCTTTATGCCTTGTTGACAAATTTTGAGTGGAACGAAAAATGTGAAAATTCCTTCAATGAACTGAAGAGACATTTGTGCACAACACCAATACTGACCACTCCTTATTGGAATAAGCCATTCCATGTCCATGTGGATGCATCCAATCATGCAATAGGATGTGTGCTAGCACAACCCACAAATGAAGGAAATATAGATTTACCCATAGCATACGCTAGCAAACAACAAAACGTAGCTGAACAAAACTACACCACAACTAAGCGAGAGGGCTTAGGCATGGTATATGTTGTGTAGAAGTTTAGACACTATTTATTGGCCAAAAAGTTCAATTTTTTCATTGATCATCAAGCTTTGTTATATTTGGTCATTAAACCTTGCAATACATGACACTTAGTAAGATGGTTCCTCATAGTAATGGAATATGACTTTGAAGTTGTTGTTAGGAAAGGTAGAACCCACCTTAGGGCAGATCACCTTTCTTGCATCACTTCAGGAGAGGCATTGCAAGGAGTGTCTGATGAACTACCTGACGCTTATCTGTTCAATTTAGGTGTTGTTCCTAAATGGGCAAATAAGCTGGTACCTGTCCTAACCTTCGGCCTCACAAATAAGAACGTGAACATGAACAAAGAAGAAATTGTAAAATCACAAAGATATCAGATATTGGGAGGAAGTATGTACAAAAAAGATATGGAGGGTGTACTAACTTGTGTCGAGGACGATGAACATGGCAGTTGGTTGCAACAAGCCCATGAAGGATTGCTAGGAAATCACTATTCTAAACAATGAACACTGCAAAATCTGAAATGTTTAGGAGTGTATTGGCCTAGCATGGACAAAGAAATACATGAATGGATTAAGAATTGTCCAGCATGCCAAGAGAAACCCCCAGTGGAGCATGCTACCCTTTATCATGTATCGTTAATTCCAGATTGGAGTGCTCCATTGGTAGAATTCATGAGATCGGGAACATTACCCAATGAGGCTAGTATAGCAAGGAAACAAAGCTTGGAACAAGAGGCTCAAGACTACACCTTAGTAGGAGACAACATATACCGAAGAGGCAAAGATGGATGCTTAAGACTGTGCATTCATGAATCAGACTACTTGAAAGTCTTAGAAACTACACACAGCGGTGTTGCAGGTGGACACTTTGGGCCTGATAGAGTAATCAAGACCATTCTATTCTCAGGACTTTGGTGGCCCACTCTTCATATGGATGCACATACTTATGTGAAAAAATGTGACACATGCCAACATGCACAATATCCAATAAGAAAAGATGAGATGCCTTTGAGACCAATGATTGGAGGATGTGCATTCTCGAAGTGGGGTATAGGATTTGTTGCTCCAATTAACCCCCCAGCTAGAAACTCTCATGCAGAATACATTATTGTAGCCATCGATTACCTTTCCAAGTGGGTAGAAGTGAAAGCCACAACAAAGAATGATGCTCAAACAACGGCTAAGTTTTTATTCGAGAACGTGTTCACCAGATATGGATTCCCAATAGAGTTAGTTAGCAATAGAGGTATGCTTCTCGAATGAAGTCATTGAAAATCTCCTTCAAGAATTCAGGGTGATACAAATAGGGTTATATTTGCGTAGAAGAGTTAAGGGTTAAAGAAGAAGCACAGGCAGAGGCTAGAGAGTGCATCAGGTGAAATAAGTTAAGGTGACTAGGCCTAAATGTCAACCCGAAAGCCCCAAAATATCACATGGACATGTGCCAAAAATTGAGCATAATTACTTCTCAAATAATCGATCGACACCCCTTTGTGACCCTAGAGGTAGTACGAGGAAAGAGTGTAAGGAATGTGAGAGCATTGATTCAATCACGTGCAACAACTAGTGCACTTAGACTTTCATACTGCCAAGACGTGCAATTGAACATCGATCCCATAGAGGCTTATCTCATAAGTTTGGGAGTTGTGGAAACCCCTTGTTTAGGTGAGGTGGAGCTTCCCATCTACCCTCAAGATGTCCCAATGACAGTCAAAATGCTAGTGTGTCACGATGATGACCTGACAGAGCCACTTGTCTTGGGTCGAGGGTGGATTTATGACCATGCAGTCAACTTGAACGTAAGAAGTCAACTTCTTCAAGTTTGGGTACAAGAACAATGCATCACATTAGAATTAGAGAATTGCATGCTTACAAATCCAGATGTCACACATTCTCTTAGTTCTTCTAGGAATAATCTTAGCAAAAATTATTTTGCCTGGGTCAAAAGCTCTATGTTACAGAAGAACTCAATCATGGAAGAACAGGCACAAAGGCAAGAAGATCCCTCCTCTTGTGCAAAGAATAATGCAATCACAAAAATTCAACCAAAGAGGCAAGTAGAAAAGCACAAGACCACCGCTATATCAAATAGACAAAGAGGATTCAAGGAGATAGTCCCAGGCATGAAGCAGATTTGGGTACAAAAAGGAGAGTAGCCACGAGCTTTGCCACAACCAGTCTCATCCAAGCAGGCCAACGCTAAAATAAGAATCCAACAACTAGGACAAGCTCCACCACAAGGTATCCGACAAGTTTGGGGGCCTAAGAAACTAGCTACAACTCAACAAGGACAATTACAAATATGGGTACCCAAGAAGCTCTTACATACATGACAACCTATGCTCTCCCACACAAGAAAATTCTCAACAAAGAAGCTAAGGAGAAGTAAGGGTCTGAACCAGGCACAAAGAGCCAAAGAAGATCAAATCACCTCCTCGACAATAATAAGAAGACAAACATCACAAATATGTGTTTGGAAGATAAAATCACCAATAGCACCCACAGAACCAGAGCACCAACCACGAGGGCTACAAAATTTAAGCAACCACTCAAAGATGAAGAAGTCAAAAGTGACCTGTACGCAGCCCCGCACAGTTCAAAAATGGATCCCTATAAGGAGGAACAATCAATTGTCACTCGGGGATCTAATGGATACCTCCAACAAAGGCCACATCAGCATCTGCAAGAAACATTGAAAGCCTCGACTAGTGACTACCATGTGCTCCTTGCACAACCCTGTCTTTTGCACCATTCAAGTCATGCATTTCCAAAGTATGCATTAATATAGGGTAACATTACACGACCGTGCATAGACACATTTGAGAGTCCCAGGCATAAGAGCACACTGACATATGTCAACTATTTTTACTTTTTCTAACCTCTTTCTTCTTGTCCTCTGCCATTGTTCCTTATTGATTAAAAAAGAAAGGAAGACAAAAAAGAGAAAGAGAGAGTGAGAGCTTGTTCCCAGGTTTGGCTCATGGAACATGAATGAGTCTTCCTTAGTTGAAGGTGGAATCGTTGATTACTGGGCATTTATCAATTTTGATAGAAGTATGTCACTTGGCTAATAGATGATATTATTGCCGCTTGATCTAGTAGATGTCCAGAACTTGGCATGAACATAGCATCCGCAACTATTGTTCCCCCTTACCATGGTAGGAGGGAAGCGCTTGAAGGTCCGCAACTTGAGTGATGCTTAGCTACTGTATGTACGAGAGCATCCAAGGAGATATCTGCAAGGGGTAGTTTTCGTACCCTGCAAATCCTTGTATGAATACTGGATAAGAAGACTCCTGCTTATGGCGAGCTAAAGAGAACATGTGAAACTAAGCTTGGTGTGGTTACCCAATGTTGTTTTTCAAGGAATATAAAGAAATTCAATTCTCAGTATTCGACAAATGTTGCTTTGAAGCAAGGAGACAGGACCAGGCACTCAAAGCCATCAACACAGACATTCATCGACAACAAAAGACTAGCTGATGGTCCATCACAATGTCAGGTGTACAACATGAGGAGATAAACATCGATCGATCATTCACCATGGTAAGAATCCTTTCTTTGGCAACACCATAACCATGATAGATTAGGAAACCTCTCGTCAGCATACCCTTGAGCACTTAGCTCAAGACCTCTAATTTTTGCACCGTATTTCTTCCAATGCATTTTCCAAGTACGCATGCATAGGGCCACATTACACGGCCATGCACAAAGCACATCTTTTCTTCAACCCATGCACTAACACACTTACCCATCATTCTCTTTGGGTTACAAGTACTTGGCATGACTAGTATGAACATCATCTTTGGAACATCATCTTTGGAGGATCTAGAGGACATCAATGGAGGCTCACAATGACACATTCATGCTGGAATCCAAGGAAGAAGCACATACCAAGGGACTACAACTTGCCAAGGCTCGCAATGACAAATGAAGAATTGGACAACCAACCCTGCCACATACAGAACAGACACTACCTCTCAAAGCACTACCTGGAACAACCACTCAAACAAGGGTCTATCAGGGATGACAAACTCAAGAGGGGGGGGGGAGTGTTGGAACTTATTTATCCATATGTTGAAAAGTAAGTTTTTTTTAATATCTTCTATATAAAGTCATTATGTTCTTAAGGCTAAAGTTTTAATTATAAGTATGGCTTATATTTCCAGTGGTCATTAGAGTTTAATAATACTTGATTTCAATAAATACCAAGCCTTATTTGTGAAATCTCTCCAATCATAGCATGGAAATTGCAAACTATAAGTTCTAGTACACTTTCAATGCATTTTTGTATCACCATTGCCATGCATTATGATATTGTTTTAGCTTTGCAGTGTTGTCAAGCTTTTGAAAATGTACATTGATAAGAAATATCCAAGAATTTTCAAACTAAATGAAGAGAAAAAGTTTGGTTATATGCGAATACATGTGCCATTACAAAAATAGTACACCATATGGATACAAAGTAACTGCCAATGTAGTTAGGTTTTTAGAGTGCATATTTGATAGTCTTGATCTAAATTTATTTGATTATCCAAATGCATGGGTCCTTTTGGTCAAAGAAAGAGCAATTCATAATATCATGAAAGATTCTATCTGTCCATATGACCAAGAATCTCCTCCACCATCTCCACCACCAGTAGATAAGAAGACTCAAGATAAGAAGAAAGGACCTCCCGTTCAATGTCAAATGAAGCATGTCCCAAAGAAAAAGCACAAAGGTGAAGGATCTAAAAAGGGGAAGCATAAAAAGCAATAATAGATGTACATTTTTCCATATCTATGACTAGCTCTTGATCGTAAGCCCATGTATTTCCACAATACGTTGGAAGATATGTATTCGCTCTGTTTTGTTATAAATACTAATTCTGTACAGAAATGAACCCTTTAGAGCATTGTATGTATTGGGGGATGATATCATTCTATCTTTATCTAGAAGATAGTGTTTGTAATTCATGCTTCTACAAAGAAATCAGTGTTTCAAGTTCTAAATGTTGGTGGTCTTTTTTTCATATAGAGGAAGAATGTATAGTGTGCCTGCTATTTTTGGGATCAATTAACATGATAAGTGGTTTAGCATCTATTTCTTCCCTTTAATGGTATATCTTGATTTGTTTATATATGAATTAAAGTCTTGGGCTTGCAGAATAAATATTCTGAGAATGCCACGATTGATTCAAGCAAAGAGAGAAATAGTGGAACTTTTGATGGCCCTATTCGCTTGAATCGGTCGTGCATTTGGTCAATGGTACATAAATATTGAAAAAAGACACAATCAATTCAATTTATTAGGGCAGCTTGAGAACCTCGAATGGCCTTATCGCTTGAATTGGTCATGTCCTCCAACATTTTCCATATTTTGTAATACTCCTACCCTTATACCTTGTATCATTAATTAATATTCTGAGAAGAAAAAGGCCATGACTGATTAAAGTCATGAGAGCAATCTGGGAACATAAAATGGCACTTTTTGCTTGAATCAAGTGTGCCTTTTGAAAAATGTATCATAAATATTCAAAAAAAAGACATGACCAATTCAAGTGATTAGGGAAGTCGGAGAACCTCTGATGGCCCGTATCATTTGAAGTGGTCTCCTCCAGTCTCCTCCATTTTGTAATATTCCTAACCTTCATGCTCTATTTAGATTTTAATTACTAAAATGGAGAATTTTTATCCTTATCTTTACCAGTTATTGGCTAGGATAAAGTCTTCGAACAATAGAAACTTTTGAATAGCAATGATATGAACCATCACAATGCCAATATGAATATGATGAGTTTTTTTTTTGTATAACATGGTTTTAAAACATGCTGCAAAAAACATGAAGAGGAAAAAACCATTGAATCTTTATCCTTCAAGAAATTAAGCGTGTTGACATTGACCTTTGAATGTCATCTTTCATCTTGCATGAAAAACTTGAAATTGAAAACATGAAGAGGAAAAAACCATTGAACCTTTATCCTTCAAGAAATTAAGGTTGTTGACATTGACCTTTGAATGTCATCTTTCATCTTGCACGAAAAACTTGAAATTGTCGATTTATCTGGAGACTCCCAATCTAATGAAGAGATGCAAGGAGTAGGCAAATATACAAGATGTACAAGATTTCCATATGCATTATGTTTTATGATATTCTTTTTATAGCAATTTGGGGTTCGAGGAATGGGGATTACCTAAAAGAATTCTAGTGCATTTTTTCCTTGTATATTACTAAATCCGAATACACAACACAAAGAATACAATGATAATATGGTATAGTGGAGAATATACCAAAGAAAAATGTTATGCATTATGGTGATTGCAAGAATACATTGATACAAAGTTACTTTCGACTTTCTGCACTCTCTGGCTATCTCTAGTTTCTTTCTAACACTTTTGTCACTCTATTATAGAATATGATATTGTGTCCCATTAACCTTCCTCAATCGGTTACAACTTTGATGACGGTTAATATTCCTAGGAAGTTCTAGGGACATTTACAATTACAATTTACAAATTTGGATAATTACAGAATTCGGGGAGTCATACTGACGACAGCCTAACACTGGCACACACGGTGGACTTGAACCCACTAAAGTACATTTCATTGATATTCGAAGGAGGATTTTGTATTCTACCTAAGCCATACAGAAATTCATAAAATTTTTCACAGATTGAGCTACTCCAAAATCTATTATTTCTCATAAACGATCCTCATTAGGATCATCCATTAAATGAGCTTTCTAGGCTATTGCTTCCACCTTAACTTTTGAAAATTGAATTGAAATCTTATCCAAAAAATCACGAGTAGTGGCCTCAACTTCTTCAGTCTGTATCCATAATTGTTGAATTTATGTATTCTTTTGCTCCACTTCAACCTGTTTACTATCTAAGGTCTTTTGTAACTTGGCATCATTCTATTTAAGCTTAGCGATTTGTTCTTTATCTGCTAACATTTGAGTATTTTCTGTAATAACTTGCATAGCCTCTTGCAATTGACTCTCTAAAGCTTTGATTCCTTCAATTTTGGCTAAGGAAACTTGGAAATTCTCTGTTAGTGAAACTACTTGATCAGAGAAAAAGTTATTCTCAATGAGTAGAGTAGCACCTAAATTTGCAAGTTGAGCTCTTTCAACTCTTACTCGCCTCAGCTCATCCTGCATAGCTTGCAATTGTTCTGTAACTTCTTGATGATCTTTTGAAATCTCTTTGATATGGATCTCCAAATTGTTTACTTGAGACTTCAAAGCCTACACTTCCTCTTTTGGAATATTTGCATGGCTAGCCAAAGCATCCTACAGCTCCGCATTCTATTGCTTCAACAACAACAATTCTACATGCATGTGTTCCATCTCTGCCTGGACAATATTTCCAGCTTGCGCATCCTTTTCCATATGTAAGGAACAAACTATCAGCAAATGAGCCGCATCGGCAATTGTGCTAGATTGAATGTGGAAATCCTTCGTGAACCAAGGA
Organism: Ceratopteris richardii; assembly: GCA_020310875.1. Taxonomy (NCBI): domain Eukaryota; kingdom Viridiplantae; phylum Streptophyta; class Polypodiopsida; order Polypodiales; family Pteridaceae; genus Ceratopteris; species Ceratopteris richardii. The sequence continues at coordinate 83,376,837 of CM035432.1, read as the reverse complement.
TAGCTGATTGATGAGCATCCAATCATTGATAGGTGAACTCGGCCACACTATGTCTTCCAAGGATCTAGAAATCTTCTTTTAAATGTAGGAAAATTCATAGTTCTTACAGATTGAATGGTCTGTGAGAATTGATCCAATTCTATCATATGGGAAGTCATTGGTTGTGATACTAGAGGTCGTTGTGTTTGTTTTTGTTGTTGTTGTTGTTGCTTTTGTTCTATTTTTTGTTGCTCATATTGGTTTTGTTGTTGCTCCTCCCACTTTCATTGTTCAACTTAATCTTTAGTAGCTCTTCAATGTTGTTCTACCTTAGCAGTAGCAGCAAAATCCTCCTGGTGTTTTGATTGTACTTATGCCTTTATTTGTTCCTGCATTTGCTAAATGCTTTCCTCCTCTGCATGACGAAGGGCCTCCTACACAACATGCACTCAAGCTCTCTTTTCAACATTCAATGGATCAATAGCATCCTGAATCGATTGTTTGCCTCGTCGCTTCTGAGCGCGTAGAAAAACTCATTCATCTACTGCTTCAAATATACATGGTGTAGGAAGAGGCACTATTGGAATCATCAAAGATAACAAGATGCCTATCTTTGTATCAAGTTGTTGTACCTTTTTGGTCGCATGACACAATCATGATACTTCCTTCTTCAACTATCAAAAAATAGTCTCGACCTAGTTGACTTGACTAGGAGTAGTCATAGCATCCACCATTAGCAAATACAGGGTTTGTGAGACTCCATAATGCTTAGTTTGCCAAAACACAACCAATATACCAAGCCTCAACCCAAACTTCCATGGGTTGGTATCTATGAGTCATGCGTACTTGTACTCACCAGAACATGCTTTGTCAATCATACATTCCATTTCATTCGTGGAAAGCACAGTGGTCATCGATGGCTTCCAACTGATCATTACATTGCTGAATAAAGGAATTCGTCATTGGGTGGCTCTACAAAGTCGTCTAGGGAATCTGGGCATACTCCAACAAGCCACGTTGCTAGAACCAATCAACATGGGTCTACATACGATGATCGGGAATCACCAACCAGCTCATGTCAGCTAGTTTTAGTGTGTTGGGTAGCATTGTGCTCATCATGGTTGCAAGAAAGCACAATATCTAGGCATGAAAAGGTAAAGCATCATAGTAGAAAGTAGCAATTAAAAAAATGATTTTGTTCACCCATCGGGTTAAGTATGAAAGAAGCATGTCATTGAATATTGCAATGTCGTGTTCAATGATTACAAATCTATCCTAATCTGATCTTGAGTTTCTAGCATTGATACTCCACTAATCATGCAAAGTTGTGAGTGAATCTTTATTCAATACGCTCTACTTATTAATAAAATAAAATTATACACACTATAATAAAATAAATGTGATGAGACTATATGCGATACGATCAAAGCTTGGACCCATTGACTGGAGTCCCTAGAATTTCACCACTTAAAGTTGCTAACTGAAAAACAGCTCGACCAATTTGTGCATGAATAGGAAATGGACCTGTTGTAATAGGCCTCTTTTCTAGTGAAATAATTCATTTTGAACTTTTTGAATTTCATTGTGGGGATAATGCTTAGAATGAATAGTTAGGTCATTTTATGCATGTAGGAAAAATGTTGGGTTGATAAGTTTCACATTCTCTCTCTAGACCTTATTCGCATCATGTTTTCTAGTGGAATTTTGAAGGTGAAGATGAAAGAATTGAGGAAAACTCTGTATGAGAGAAAGGTAGAGAAAGTATAAGAGAATAAAATTGCATATGTGAAATTTTTGTGAATCATGTTTTAAGTACCTCCTTCAGGGTCCTACATTTAGTTCATTGTAAGAAAATGCCTTGATTTTACTCTCTCTCTAGAATTTTGAGACTTGCAAGGCTCAAAAGTGGATTTGGACCTCGGACATCTCTAACACTATCGTGCAGATCATAAAATTGAATAAAAGTGTCTCTCACAAGCTTAAGCTAATTCCTCAGCGTTTTTAAGTTATAGGGCTTTGAAAAGTGCCGTTTTCCAATACTTAAAAAAAAACTTTATGAAATTTAATTCTATTCGAATCCATGATTGTGATGCTCATGTGTCACCATGTCTAATTATGGATATTTTCGGATATGTCTTTTTGGTGTTTTTCTCCTATTTTTGACAGGTACGCTAAAGAAAGAAAGCACACTATGATCGCATGGCTTTTTGCAAAAGTTTTGGAGAAACTTGACTTTTTCTAAATTTGGTGGATCACACACTTCTTTGGGAGGGCAACGATCAAACTCTGATATAGGGAGACCTACGCATCAACACAAGGGATGCACAGAAATCTGAGAATTACCTTGTGATTGAGAGTGAGAGTGAGAGTGAGAGTGAGAGTGAGAGTGAGAGTGTGATTGAGAGTGCGAGTCTGAATGCGATTGTGATAGCTCGGGGGTGGTCGGGAGGTAGAGGCTTTGTCAAGAAGCTATTGTCCAAAGTTATTGTAACCATTGATTCACATCTACAGTATCAGAATTCTTCCTTCTTTGCATCATATTTGTTTCTACACTTCCGCATCAAATTTTCTCTTACCTTGTGCAATCTCTACGTTCTTCTTTCCTCTGTTATTTTTGAGTGATCAAAAGATTGTGATTGGGGATAGATTTTGATTGAGGAAATGCTACAAGTGGTATCAGATCATAATCAATCCTCCAGAACGATGGAAGGTCTAACACAAAAGATTCGTGAACAAGAGGAGCTTATTCAAAAGCTTCTTGGAGAATTGCACAAAGAACGAGGCGGAAAGCAACCAAAAGGAGCAACAAATTTGTTTGTGGAACTGAAGGATGAAGTAGATGAAGGTGCAGGAACATCTAGTGTACCTCGTGGAAAACAAAAATGCAATTATGAAGATATGGAACCAGGTGAGTTTGCCCTTAACCAAGTCTTCAAGAAGGCAAAGTTGAATGATTTTGATGGTGAGAAGAAGAGTGGCGAAGATCTTCATGCATGGATTGAAGAACTAGAGGATTTCTTTGATCTTTGGCAATTTAGTGAAGAGTCCAAGGCAAAAGTTGGAATCCTACACCTGCGTGGGAATGCGAAGCTATGATAGAAGTCGTATGCAGACTCGAACGCTTTCTGGTCCAGTTCTATGGAAGGAATTTAGAGAACAAGCTGAAAAACACTATTGTTATCCACACTACCATATGGAGAAGAAGATGGAGTTCTACAATTTCTGACAACACGAAAGTGATAAGCATAGCTTATCTATTGATGAGTACAAAGAGAGGTTCATACGTCTTCATAAATATGCATTAGAGGTTAGTGGTAACGCTCTAAAGAGTAAATTTATTGAAGGGCTTCGTGACGAACTTTGCTATTAAGTCAAGGGATCTAGATGCATTGATTTTCTTGATGCTGTTGTGATGGCCGAGAATTTTGAGAAGATGGAGAAGTTCAATTTGTTGAAGGCAAATAGAAGCAGATTCATTGCAACGGGACATAGGCCACAAAGACCTGTTGCAATGAACATGAGAAATTCAAAGAAGACTCCATCTTCAAATAACCAAGGCAAGAATCCTGCTGAGGTGGAAAATCAAAAGAGGCATCAACCAATCGAGTGGCAACAAGACCCTAATTTTATTGAGAGGTCAAAAATACTTGGTCTGTGTTTTCGTTGCGGGGAGCAAGGGCATCGGACATATGAGTGCCCGAATAAGGCAGTCTTTCGACCCGCACAATCAAAAGCGATAAACATCATTGAGGAGGGTACAATTATTAAGGAAGCAGATGATGGAGGTAAGTGCCCTGACTCCACTTTACGTTGCATGGTGGTTAGTTCTTTCCCAAACGCTTTTGTAATCATGATTCCCCGTATGATTTTTGCCCATAAAATCAGATTTTTGATCGATTCAAGTAGTACCCATTGTTTTCTATCTTTCAAATTGGTATAGAATCTAGGGATAGCCCTAAATATGCAGATAACCAAACCTATAGAGATGGCCAATGGACGATTACACTACACGAAAGGATATATTGAAAAACTTGAATTTACTCTTTTTGATAGGTGCTTTTTTGGAAGTTTCCATGTAATTGAGATGAAACTGAGTGATGCGATCATAGGCATGGATTGGTTAGTTAAAAATTCTGCAATGATTAATTGTGAACAAAGAACGATCACTTTAAAGCTAGATGATGAATCTATTCATATTCTAGGTGATTCCTATAGCCCTAAACCTATCCTTATTTCTGCTATGCAGATAATTAAAGGTATACATGATGGTTGTGGAACATTTATAGTGTATGTAAACAACATGCATGAAGAAGATAATGAGGAAAGTGTTCCGAATTATGTAGAAAATCTTTTGAAAGAATACATAGATGTATTTCCAGAAGAGTTGCCTGGTATACCTCCACCTAGGCAGATTGACCATGCCATTGACCTATATACAGGGAGCACCCTATAGATTTAACATCAATGAATTAAAGGAGCTTAAGATTCAATTAGATGATCTTTTGAAGAAAGGCTTGATAAGACCAAGTGTCTCACCTTGGAGCGCACCTGTTTTATTTCAGAAGAAGAAAGACGGCTCTTATAGATTATGCATTGACAATAGGGGGTTGAATAAAAGAACAATTAAGAATAAGTATGCACTCCCTCACAAAGATGACTCTGGAGCGACGGTGTTCACTAAGACTGACTTACGATCCAAATATCACCAAATTAGGATCAAAACAGAGGATATTCCTAAGACAACTTTTCGAACATGATATGGTCACTATGAGTTTATGGTTCTACCTTTTGGATTAACAAATGCTCCTGCCACATTTATGTGCTTGATGAATAATAATTTTCATGATTACCTAGATGAATTCATCTTAGTATTTCTTGATGATATTTGTATACTCTAAAGATGATTCTGAGCATGCTAAACATCTCAAGAAGACTTTGCAAACTCTTAGAGAACACAAATTGTATGGAAAAAAGAGTAAGTGTTTCTTTGTTAAGGATAAACTTGTGTATCTAGGAAGAGTAATATCAAAAGAAGGAATCCTTATAGATGAAGATAAAGTAAAAACAATAGTTGATTGGATGATTCCTAAGACTGTAAGGGATGTTAGAAGTTTTCTTGGGTTGGCAGAATATGAAAGAGCACATATTATGGATTTCTCTAAGATAGCTACTCCCCTCACAAAATTGACTAAAAAGAATGTAGGATTTGCATGGAGTGATGCCTGTCAAAAATCATTTGCAACATTGAAACAAAAAGTCGTTGAGAATTGTGTTTGAAATGGGAAAGCCTTTTGTGGTTGCATGTGATGCAAGTGGTAGTCAGATAGGATGTGTTCTTTCACAGGATGGAAGGGTGGTCGCATATGAGTCCAAAAAAATAAGAAAACATGAACTTAATTATCCTACTCATGATTTAGAAATGCATGCTATTATGCATGCACTTAAGCATTGGAGACATCTATTGTTAGGGGGTTAAGTTTGAACTGAAAACAGATCATCAAAGTTTAAAATACATTTTCACACAACCATTGCTTAACAACAGGCAGAAGCGTTGGATTGAATTATTAAGTGAGTATGATTTTGACATTAAGTATCTGGCTGGTAAGGAAAATAAGGTTGCTGATGCATTGAGTCGGAGACCTTTGTGTAATCTTGTTTCTGTAATAAATTTTGATTTTCTCAATCAAATTCAAGACGAGATAAAACAAGATCCTTTTTATGCACCTATTTTGAATTCTTTGAATGCAAACAGGGGATCGATGTATGCGGAAAAATTTCATTTGCAGAATGGAACATTGTATTGTAACAATCGGCTATGCATATCTTCTGAATCTCCATTAAAAATTAAAATATTGCATGATTGTCATGATGCACCTTTTTTTGCACATCTAGGTTATTCGAGGACCTATGTTAAAACAAAGTATTCTTACTTTTGTCCATGTATGAAGCGGGATATTAGAAAATATGTAAGTGAATGTTTGAAGTGCCAAGAAGTAAAATATGAGTTTAAGATGATGCCTAGAATGCTTCAACCTTTGGATGTTCCAAATCAGAAGTGGGAGTCTATTTCTATGGACTTTATCACTAAGCTACCTATGACCAGAAGTAAGCATGATACCATATTTGTTGTAGTCATGGGCTTACCAAGTTGGAACATTTCTTTCCTATGAAAAGACTGATACTGCATTGAATGTTGCAAGAATTTTTGTAAAAGAAATTTTTCGATTGCATGGAATGCCTAAAAGCATAATTTTTTATAGAGATTCTAGATTTACATCAAACTTTTGGAGAGCAACATTTGAATCGATTGGAACTAAGCTTCATATGAGTACAACTTTCCATCCACAAACTGATGGGGAAACCGAGAGGGTTAACAGGGTAGTTGAAGATATGTTGTGTATGTATGTGAATGAAAAACAGGATAATTGGAGTGAATATTTACCCTTGGTTGAGTTTGCATACAATAGTGCATGGCATACATCTATGAAAATGACTCCGTTTGAAGCTATGTACGGTTATAATTGTTTGACTCCACCTTCGTTTTTGGGTTTTCCAAATAAATAAGTGTCCAAAGAAATGCTTGATAAAATGGATGAAGAATTTGGGAAAATTAAGAAACACATAAAAGAAGCTCAGAAAAGACAAAAGAAATTCTATGATTTAAAGAGAAGACCACTTGAATTTCAAGTTGATGATATGGTATTTCTTAAAGTAATTCTCACCGATCTAACTTGTTGCTAGGGAAGGATCATAAACTTTCTCCTCAATATGCAAGTCCTTTTTAAGTTTTGAAAAAGATTGGATCTCTTGCTTATTTGTTGGAATTACCTAAACATTTAAATGTGCATCCTGTATTTCATGTTAGCTTACTTAAAAGATATGTATCTAATGTTTCTCATGTTTTGTAGGACAATTATAAGCTGAAAGATGATGGCTCTTTTGAGCTTCAACCTGAAATAATATTAGACAGAAAGGAAAGATTTCTTAGAAATAGATCTATAGTAGAAATTTTAGTGAAATGGCACTCATATCCGGTAGAAGATTCGAGTTGGGTGAACTTGGACGATTTTCTAAAACATCATCCTTCTTTCCAACTCTGGGAACAGAGTTCTTAAAGGGGGGAAGAATTGTAATAGGCCTCTTTTTTAGTGAAATAATTCATTTTGAACTTTTTGAATTTCATTGTGGGGATAATGCTTATAATGAATAGTTAGGTCATTTTATGCATGTAAGATGCATGTCACAAAATTGAATAAAAGTGTCTCTCACAAGATTAAGCTAATTCCTCACCGTTTTTAAGTTACAAGGCTTTGAAAAGTGCCGTTTTCCAACACTTAAAAAAAAACTTTATGAAATCTAATTATATTCGAATACGAGATTCTGATGCTCACGTGTCACCATGTCTAATTATGGATATTTTCGAATATGTCTTTTTGGTGTTTTTCTCCTATTTTGACAGGTACGCTAAAGAAAGAAAGCACACTACAATCACATGGCTTTTTGCGAAAGTTTTGGAGAAACTCGACTTTTTCTAAATTTGGTGGATTGCACCCTTCTTTGGGAGGGCAGCAATCAAAATTTGATATAGAGAGACTGTTAGAAGAAGCATTTTTTAAAAGGAAATATTTGTAAAATGTCAAAAAATTGTAGAAATATTTATGCAAATGATGTAAAAAATGAGGAAGAGTCTTCCTCATATAAATTAGAATCATATATATATATATTCTAGAATTTTTGGAAGCTCTTTGATAGCATATTTTTTAGATTAGAAGGGAAAAGGACCAAAATTCAAGTGTGAAAAGGGACACTTGAAAATGTATAAAAGATAATTTCCTCTATTTTGAGAGGGTTGGTTGTATTATTTTTGCTATCCAAGTAATATGAAGAGCTCTCCTGCAAGAAATCGTGTTTTCTACTTCCATGTGAATTTCTTTGATTTGTTGAGTCTATTCTATGTGTGATCCATGGAATTTGCAAGCTTCAATTGTGTATTTCTGATTAATGTGTATGAAGAGAGGTGATTCTTAGAGTATTGAGTGAGAAAGTGTTGAAGAATAGAGCTGAAGATGGAAATTATCAAATTTCACAGAATTGCGATTGTCTCGTCTGAGGGTTACAAGTATCATTTTTGAGATTTGACTTCATAATTGTGATCTGCTGAGAAAATAACACACTTTAGGTGCAAATTGAAAATTGCTCATATCATTTTTTTAAGTAGTCACGATCCTCTGAATTAAACACAAAATCGTGATTCCCAAAATATGATTTTCATAAGAAAATCGTGTTTTTAACGATTGTGAGCAATCACGATTGTCTGAGAACAGGATCGTGAAAAACACGATTCCCTTCACAGGATCGTGAAAAACACGATTCTATTCACAGAATCGTGAAAAACACGATTCCATTCACAAAATCGTGAAAAACACGATTCTCTTCACAGAATCATGAAAATCACTATTCCCTTCACAGAATCGTGAAAAACACGATTCTATTCACAGAATCGTGAAAAACACGATTCTCTTCACAGAATCGTGAAAATCACGATTCCCTTCACAGAATCGTGAAAAACACGATTCTATTAACAAAATCGTGAAAAACACGATTCCATTCACAGAATCGTGAAAAACATGATTCCCTTCACAAAATCGTGAAAAACACGATTCTATTCACAGAATCGTGAAAAACACGATTCTCTTCACAAAATCGTGAAAATCCCTATTCCCTTCACAGGATCGTGAAAAACACGATTCAATTCATAGAATCATGAAAAATCACGATTCCTTTCACAGAATCGTGGTAAAACACAATGCTATCCATAGAATCGTGGTAAAACACGATTATATCCACAAATTGTAGAAAATTTAGAATATCCAAAGAATATTGAAAAAGACAAGTCTTTTTCATAGAATCGTGAGAAAATCTAGAATTTTCTCAAGATTCCAGAAAAGACGATTCTATTCATAGGATCGCGAAAAACACGATTCTCTTCACAGAATCATGAATTAGTTGGATGATTTTGAGATCTAGTAATAAATTGATCACACCTTATAAACAAGATTTAAAAAGGAAGGAGATAGAGCTAGTAATAGGAGATTTACAAGAAAAAGATTTAGGGTAATAAAATAACATGGAAAACCTAAATGAAACCAATGAACCCTCTGAAACTAGTGATTATAGAAATATTCTCAAATATATGTATACAAATAGGTTTGGAACCTATGTGTATCAGGATGGGATGCATAAGTTTCTCATTAGGTTGAGAAACTTAGAAGTTCCCCTAAATATAACACCAGTGGCACAATTTAAGGATGGCAGATATGACAATAGACAAGGATGTGTATACATCTTCTCATAGGATCCAGAAAACTCTAATGATTTAGGGTAGTGTGCAGACAAGAGACCTTGGGAACAAAACCTAGGGCAACTAGACTTGCCAAGACAAAATGAAACTCACAATAATATTGAACAACCACGAGGTAGGAGAATACATACTTCCCCAAATCCTTTTGAAAGAGAAGCAGAAGGAATTAATGATTTTCCATTCAGAAGAAGACATCAGTGGCAAAATCATGGAAGAATGCTTAGGCCCTATCAAGTAGCTAAATGCATGAAGAATCAATATGAAGGATATTCTGATCCTCATGCTCATGCTGCAGAATTTAGACAATTAATTAGGGCATAAGAAGTAGAAGCTTACAAAGTACAATTTGAAGCATTTGGTCTAACCCTAACTGGACGTGCACTATCTTGGTTCATTCCCTTGAGAAAGGAAATGTATCCAGATATTGAATCTTTCCTTGAAGCCTTCATAGGGGAATTCTCAAAAACTGGAATAAAACATAGTACAGCTACCTTGATACATAGCTTTAAGCAGCAAAAAGATGAAAATGTCAGAGAGGTAGCTAGGAGATTCAAGCAATACACTGATAGATGTCCCAGAGAGGACGTACCATCCATGGCAAAACAAGTATCTCTATTCATAGAAGGACTGAGAAGTGCCCAATTAAGAACCTTGGTGTATTATAGGAGATGCCCTGACCTAGGAGCATGTGTGAAGGAAGCAATAGACTTAGAGGATAACAGGGGACAAGATCTATTAGCATTTGATCAACCTAGAACAAATGAAGATAAAATTCCCCCAGCAGAAGAATTAGCACAAGCCATTGCTAAAGCCCTAGAAGTTAGCACCAAGACAAATTTGATAAACACCAGGATAGCAACAAATAAAAAATGATATAATTGTGCAGAAAATCATTTGTTACAACAATGTCCATATCAAAAACCACAACATTTGCAAGATAGAAAAACACTCAAATATTGCACACTAGAAAGAAAATGGACAAACCATACCAGAGAAGAATGCTTCTACAATAAATAACCCATTAAGGAAAGAGAATATGTGAACCAGCATAATTTACAAAGAGAATCTGGATTTGTGGAGCAACCAAGACCTGTACTTTGGCAACAACCACCATTACCAACAAATGTGGTACAGGTAAAATACACACCAATAGAAGAAGAAAGCTCAAGACTTAGATCATCATACAGAGAGGATTATCATTGGAATGAAGGATATCAGTAAGAGTGGGAAGGATATGAAATGAGGGAACCAGAATTGCAAGCCCTAGACTTGGGAAATGGGAAAATTGAAATGGATACAGCCACATTCATGTACATAACCAATAATTACATGTCCAATCAGAAACCTCAGTTCAAAGGAAGTCAAAAGATAGCTTGTTATAGATGTGGGGGAGAACATTTCATTAGAGACTGCCCACAACCTCCTACACTAAGAATAGAAGGAGCTTATTGCAAGGATTGTGGCAGGGAACACTTAATAAAGGATTGTCCAAGAAACCCTCAAAAACAACAGAACACATCTAGTAACATACCATTAAAAACAGTTAACATAATGGAGCAAGAAGAATTGAGTGACCATGATCAAGTAACTATAAATGCTATAACAAGAGCATAAGCTAAACAACAAGAAACAACAAAGGAGACACATATACAGGAACATAAGAAAATTCAATTTCCAAAAGAAAAGAAAAACAAACAAAAAGGGAGATGGGAAAGAAAAATGAGAATGGGTAAAATTTTGGAAGAAGAGACTATGGAACAGTCAAACAATAGCCAACCTCAGAATACAAAAACTCAGCAAGAGACAAAAAATTCACAAAGTCTGGAAACTTTGATAAGATCATACAAGGGAAGAATTCAAGAGGGACCAAATTCTACAGACCATGTAATGGCTTATCCTATGCCAGATATAGAGCATGAAAGGATGCAAAGATGCAAACAAATCATAGAAGAAGCACAACTCAAAATGGGGGAACCAGACAATTATCAAACAACAGTTGGGGAAGCAAATGCAACAGAAACAAGGAAAACTATTGATCTGGAAGACGATTCACAAATAACCTTCCAAATCAATATAGACAAACAATGTACAATTTTATACCACACCACAATGGAAGAATTGGTAAAACAAAATCCTCACTTACAACACAATATGAAAAAATGGGAAGCAATGCCAAAGAATTTTGATCCACAGCAACGAGAATTGGAAGAGTTGTTGTACATTCCTGTTGATAAAATAGGAGGATATTGTGAAGGAGACGAAGGGAACTCAACTCTAAGAATACAATTTGGTAAAAATCATGCCAAGGCTATATTAGACAGTGGATAAGGAGTGGCTATCATGACTAAACAAACTTGGGAAAGATGGGGAAAAAATGAATTAGCGCCCACTAAAATGAGATTACAACTTGCAGATGGACACATAGAAAAACCCCTAGGAATATGGGAAAAGGTGATTGTGGAAATATGTGGAATATAAATATAGCATATTTTTCCATAGTTGAATTCCCACAATCCACTTCATATGAAATCATCCTAGGAAGACCATTATGAGACAAATGCAAATTGTGCAAGATTGGGGTAATGATTGCCTATATCTTCAAAGCAAAGGAAGGATAACCAGAGTGAATCTAAGAAATGGTCAATATTGTGACATGTCTCCTCAAGAATGGTTCAAAATACATCAAAATCAAGAATTAAGTGAAGAATCAGAGATTGAAGATCAGAATGAAACAAAATCATCAATATGGAAATGCAATGTGATAAGGAACCTCACAGATAGAAAAAGAAGGTTAAGAAAAGAAGATTGTGTAGAAGAAAGGAAATCACAGGATGAGAGCTATAGACCACAAAAATTCAAAGATGAAGAATTTGAGCCTTATGGTTGGAATCAGATTTTGACCACCATGGATCTAGTTAATGATGAGTATGTGGGAGTGAAATTCCAAAATGAAGAAGGATATGATATCTTTCACATAGGAATACAAATGATAAAAGTGTCAAAAATAGAAGAGATCCAGGAGGAAGGAATAATATTGAAAAATGGTAGAATACAATATTTGGAAGAAGTAGAAGCTACAGATGCAATTAATGACAAAATCTCAGGCAAATATAGAAAAAACAAACACAAGGAAATAGAAAAAGATCAAGAGGTTGAAAAAAATAAGGAAATAAAAAACAAAGATCAACAGTTTGATGTACCTTCAAATTTCAAGACTTATAAAGTGGAAGACAGACTACTTCTAAAAGTGAAACCAACAAGAGAAAAGAAAAAAGGAGAGGCATGTGACAATGAGGAACAAACTAAGAAGGTGATGAGCACCCAGGAAGAGGGGGAAGAAAGACATATTGTAATAGCTGATGACATGACAAATCAAGAGGAGGAAGCATTAAGGAATTTGGCCAGAAACTATAGGGATGTGTTTGCTTACAGTTACAAGGATTTGAAAGGAACTTAAAAACTTGTTTGGTAGCAGCACCAATTCTAAAAACTCCACAATAGGATAAAATTTTTCATGTCCATGTGGATGCCTCAAATTATGCTTTGGGATGTGTGTTAGCACAACCAATAAAAGGGAGCAAATTAGACTTTCCAATTGCTTATGTTAGTAGGCAAATGAATTCAGCAGAAAAAAATTATACAACCACTAAGAGGGAAGGGTTGGGAATGATATTTTCTGTGAAGAAATATAGACATTATCTTTTGGCCAACAAGTTTAAATTCTTTGTGGATCACCAAGCTTTACTCTACTTAGTAAACAAACCATGTCACACAGGTAGGATAGTCAGATGGTTTCTTCTATTAATGGAATTTGAGTTTGAGGTAGTGGTCATGCAAGGAAAAACTCATTTGAGAGCAGACCATTTGTCCAGGATCCAAGCCAAAGAGCCAAGTTCACCTTTAAGTGATGACTTACTAGATGCATATCTATTCAAAATAGAAAGTATTCCTGAATGGTCCATGACTTTAGTACCTTTGCTAACCATGGGACCATGTAGAACATTTGAAAACAACACACATCTGGTATTACAAAGTAGGAATTTTATGTTGTTAGCTGGACATTTGTATCATCTAAATCATATGGGTATATTGGAATATTGTACTCCAGAAGAAGAGCAGAAGGAGTATTTAAGAAGAGCTCATTGTTGGAATCCCTGTAGTCATGCTTCCATGATAGTCACCCTAAATAATCTTAATAGGATGGGAGTACATTGGCCTAACAAAATTCAAGATGTAGAAAAGTACATTTCCAACTGTTGGGAATGCCAATCTTTGCAAAATTCAGAAATTATGACTTTATATTGGTTTCAGAAAAATCCAGATTGGCGTGCAAACATAATTAAGGAGTTAAAAAGAAATAAGAAAGGAAAGCCAGTAAGAGATAGTGCAGACTCAAAGAATCTACAAAAGATTTCTGAAGAGTATCAACTGATAGGAGATCAATTGTACAAGAAAGGGATGGATGGATATTTAAGAATCTGTGTTCCTAAAAATAAATATTTGGAAATGTTAGAGATGGCACATTCTGGAGTGGCAGGAGGACATTTTTCAAGTGAAAGGAATGCTAAACTCATATTATATTCAGGTTTTTGGTGGCCAAATCTATTTCCTAATGCAAGAACATATGTAAAAAGATGTGACATTTGTCAAAGAGTGAGTCAACCAAATAAAAGAGACAATATGCCATTAGTACCATTGAGTTCAGCATAAGCATTTAGTAAATGGGGGTTGGATTTCATTGGACCCATACATCCTCCAGCAAAACAATCCCATGCTGAATATATACTAGTAGCCACAGATTACCTGACTAAATGGGCAGAGGCTAGGGCTACAAAAAGGAATGATGCTCAGAACACTGCAAGATTTCTTTATGAAAATATTATCACCAGATTTGGATTACCAATTGAGTTGGTAAGTGATAGGGGGACTCATTTTTTGAACCAAATAATAGAAAACATAACTGAATATTTCATGATCAGTCATAGAAAGTCAGCCCCATATCACCCACAAGCCAATGGATTAGCAGAAAGTACTAATAAAGTACTTTGCACTGTATTGTCAAAATTGGTAAACACAAATAGGAATGATTGGGATTTGCAACTTAATCATGTCTTATGGGCTTACAGAGTGGCATACAAGACTGCACTTGGATCCACATCATTTAACTTGGTATATGGACAAAATGTAGTTCTGCCTTTAGAGTTCCTTATTCCAACACTAAAAGTAGGTAGTCAATACAAGTGGACGGGACATGAATTGTCTGAGAGAGTGGTGGAGTTGGAAAAGCTAGGAGCTTCTAGACTTCAAGCAATCATGAGTATATATGCAGACAAGAGAAGGCAAAAAGCTTATCATGATGTTCATATTAAAGAAAAGGACTTACAGGAAGGAGATCTAGTTTTGGCATACACAGTAAAAGAACATCAGAAGAAATTTCAGAAAAAAGGACATGGGCCTTATATTATCAACCAAATCAGTAATAGTGGATCTATCCAATTAGCAAATATAGATGGGGAAATCATGCCAAATTTCATAAGTGAATGTAGAGTAAAAAGGTATGATCTCCCATTAACTGTTTCTGAATGGAGAAGAATACATCAAGCTCAAAACAGGAAAAAAGAAGAGGAAAAAATTAGAAAGGAGGCTCAACAGGAGGCAAATGAAAGGATAAGAAAAATCAAGGATCTTAGAGAAGTCCTTTTGTGTGAAACACCTCTAAGAGTAAGAGAGCATTTGCCTGTTATAGCAATGAATTTTCATGATGAAAAAATCAAGGTTTTGATAGATTCAGGTGCACAAGTAAATTTGATCAGTTCAGTTTTGTTGGATAAGTTTAACCTAAAAAGGGCTGAAAGTAAAACACTTATCAAAACCTTAGAAGGACAGATAATACAAAGCATGTCTTCACCATCTATTGAAGTTAAGTTCAATGAAGAATATATGAAAATAGATTGTGAAGAATGGCTAGATCACATGATGACTAAGAAATTGATTCTGGGACAACCATGGCTAAGGCAAGGTAAAGTAATTTTGGATTTTGAAGAAATGAAGCTTAAGTTGACAGTAAATGACAAAAGGTTTTTAATGCTTTTGTTGAGTGTTGAAGAACAGGAAGATCAACAGGATATCCATGACTCAGACTTGGAAGGATTTACTTTTTCACTAGAAGCTACAAAGGCATTACAAATAGAACCACTTTATGATCAAATTTACTTCAATCAAAAACAGGAGAAATTTGAAGAAACAAAAGGTGTTGAAAGGACAGAAGAAAGGTGGCAAGTATGGAATGGTCAGAAGCATCAAGGCATCAAGACAGGAAGAATGTGGAAACAAAGTACATTCAAGCACTGCTCATCAAAACAAATTCCCAGAACTAAATGGATATGGAAGCCAAAAACTTCCAAGAACATTTCATCAAAATAAGATTGTGTTATTCCTAGAACAAAGTCAGCAAGAATCAAGTATTATTGGGTAAAAAAATCAGATCTGATTCAATGGAAGAAAACAAGCATTAAGATACTAAAATAGCTCAAAAGTATGAAGAGTTATAGATGAAAGAAAAGGCATAATGGTCATCTGATGCACACATGGGATTCTTGAAGAAATTCAGAATTTTACAAAAAGGAAATTATGATATCTTGGAAATTATTTCCATTTGACTCTACCTCATCCTCTTTCTAAGAAAAGAAATAGGAGGGGAAGAGAGAGAAGTGGGGGAAATTATTATTAAAAAAATTAATTTAAAAAAAAGAGAAAGAGAAAAATTAAATTAAAAAAAGAGAGAGAAAAATTATCAATTCTTTTGTAATTCTTTTGCTTATATAAGTTATATTGCACAAGCAAGATATAGAGTGTAATTTAGCAGGTTTCTATTTTTTTATTCATTTTTCCTTTTTTCATTTTTTCTTTTTATTATTAAAAAAATATATAAAAAAGAGCTGTTAAAAGGAAAGAGAGCACTAGACATCTTGCTACACATGTGATGATCACTTCAATTGAGTTTTTATCTGTGACACAAATGAGGAAGTCAGGATTCATCTCAGATTTTAGTTTCATTCTTCTTTATTTATATCTTAAGACAAATGTGATTTCATCTATGTTTATTGTGACTCATGTGGGTGGAGTCTTCTTTTTTGTGTGATGTTATATTTTCTCCAGAATGGTGAATCCAAAGGAACTGCCAATCTAGGATTTCAAAGCAAACTCAGTAACTTTGTCTAGAGGACATTGGTTCTTAGATAGTCAAGCAACAATAGAACAAGTGGAGCTAGAGTTTGATGAAGAGCAAGAAATTCCAGAAGCAGAGAAGATAGCCAAGGAACTAAAGGAAACCCTTAGTATCATTGGTCATCACATCTTTATAGTAGGAGTTGGAGGTCACAAGTACACAATGTTGTGCTAGGAATTTTACAAATTCCAAAAAATTGCAGTCAATTACAAAAGATGGAAAGCAGTAGGATTACACAGACTGTTGGATGAACCTTTATTTTTCATAGACTTTGAAAGAGTAGCACAGGTGATGAATAGTCTGCTGGAAGTTGGAAAGGGCAATGATGCATATTTCAGGTGTTCAGTCAAGGACAAGGAAAACAAAGAAGTGAATATTACTATAAAGGCAGAGCATATCAGGGTAGCCCTTCAGTTCTATTCAATGGGAACTAAGTTGGACAACAGTTTTGTCAAGAAGAATAAAGCAACCTATGAAGAATATTCCAAATTCCCTGACTTTAAAGGAAAAGAGAATGAAGAATTTGCAATCAGAATGTTTCTTCAATATTTTTGTTTTCCAAAACTGCCTAGATACACCATGCCACACAAGCCAGTGACACTGATCATGTTTAATAATAAAAACAGGACCAAGCCATTTGGAGTGATGGATGTAACTCCATACATACATGATCAATTGAAGGAAGGAGCCAAACATTGGGAGCAAAGGAAGTTCATGAATGGAGCACAATTCTTAACAAGGATAATATATCATATTTTAGGGATGGAGGATCAATTAAAATTGGCTCCACAAGCTCAATACTTCAGAAGTTTAATGTCAGGAATTAAAAGCCCTTCTAAAATGATGACTATAAGGGAAGTAGAAGCCCAACCAAGCATGAGGGGAGCAGAGAGGAAAAGAAAGGGAGTCTCAGAAGAAGTCATTCCTGTAAAGAAAAGAAGATTGGATCCCAGGAAGGTAGAATTGGAACAAGTGGAAGCAACAAAGGAAGAGCATGAAGCTGCTCAAAAGGAAGTTCAATCTTCTAATGAACCTCATCCACCTCAGACAAGTAAGGAACAATTGTATACTTATTTGACTCAAGGAAACAATAAAAGGGTTGTATATGAAGCCCAGTATCAAAAAATGTTGGAAGAATACTCTTGTAAAGCAACCGATTGGATGCAAGAAGAAGTGGAACACTATGAAGAGTTACATGATCAGATGATGGTAGCAGAGACTGAAGAGGTTTTTGTTAAGAAAGAAGTAGAATTGTTGGCTTACTTCAAGGAGTTACAAGGTCCTCCTGAAACTAGGACCACAGTAGTAGTGAGGAAGAAAGTTCAGAAGAAACCTATGTAGAAAAGGAAGTTGACTAAGAAAAATAAAGGAAAAGTAGTAGAACCTGTACAAAGGATGGACACAGGAAAATTGTCAGCGTAATAAAAAAAGCAGGAGGAATCCATAATTATAGAAGAACCAAGAATGGATAAATCAGGGATAGCTGGTTCTTCACAGTTCTCTTCAGATTCAGAGAGTGACATCGAAAATTTTCTGTTGAAAAGTTTGAATTTATCAATACCTAGCACACCAATTGTGAGAGTCCAAGTCTCTGAAAAAAGAAAAATACCAGAAGATTTGTGAGAAGTCACAAGGAAAAGAGGACCAAGAAGAAGCAGCTAAACAGGTTAGTCCTGGAGAAGAAAAGAGGATACTAAAAGGTAAAGCAGTAATGATGGAAGAAGAGGTTGAAGCAAGAAAAGAGTTCAGTAGTGAATTGGTGGACTTAGGGTTTAAAGCAGTATGGAAAAAACCATCACAGCAAACCTATTTCAAATTTAATGAGGAAAAGTTACAAATAGAAAAGGAAGCTCAGGTATGCAGCTCATTACACAAGAAAGAAGACAAAGATCAAATTAAGGAAAATAAGGAGGTATTAGGAAAGATGAATTCCAAAGAGGTGAAAGAAGGGAATACAGAAAAAGAAATAAACCAAAGCATAGAAGATATACTTTATGACCTAAATCATAATGAGGAGTTCACGACTACAGAAGATCAGGAAAAAGAAGAAGACTTGGATCTTATGGACATAGATGAGCAAGAGGAGGGACAAAAGGAGTAGATAATCAATGATCAGATAAAGCTCTCTCTGGAGATTGATTCAACCTTAACTCAGGATAATAAAGCATAGGAAAAAGAAGGATAGGTCCTTGAAGAGAAACAACAAGGAATGGAGAAAAAGAAGGCAGAAGAGATAGAGATAATTAAAGAAATATCAGATCATGAGAAGGAAGAGGATCAGACATTAGAGTATGAGGAAGATGCTACAGATAAAGAAGAAATGAAAGAAGAAAAGGGTTATGAAGAACAAAAGAACCAGGTCATAGAATATGAGGAAGAAGATGAAGAAGAGAATGACTGCAAAGAAGAAAAGCAGATAGAAGTAAAGCAAGTAGAGTTAGAATCTGGATTAGAAAGGATACCTAAAGATATCAGGTATGCTTGTAAAATTATCATGAGCAACATAGAGCAGTTCAGACCATCTAGTAGAAACATGATTATATCTGGAATGGTGGCTGAATTAGAGTTTGTGAAAGGCAGCAGAATCATTAATGAGCAAAAGAAAGAAAAGGAACAATTAGAGGAGCAACTGAGGACTGTCCAAGAAAGAAATGAGTATTTGACCAAAAGAATAATCTCATTAGAAGAGTTGGAAGTGCAACAACAAAACAAAATTCAAGAAATTGAAGACAAATGTGCAAAACAGATGGAGCATAGCAACAAAATGGAAATGGAGCTGAAGAAAATAGAAGGAAGATACAGAACACTTCAAAGCTCATATGAGATTATGGTTAAAGCAAATGAAGAAATAAACAGGTTATTAATGGAAGAAGACCAAATAAAAGAAGAGAGCAAGATTGTACATGTAACACAGGATGAGAAGGAGGAATTGAACAAAGAAATTCTAAGGCTACAAGCAGAACTAAAGGAAGCCAAGGAGTTGGAAAAGCAAGCCAGTGTACATGCTGCCAGCTCAATGAGAGGTTATAATAAACTACATTTGGATATAGCAAAAGAGAGAAGTGATTGGGAGTTGAATATAGAAAAAGAAAGAAGTGAGTGGAAATCAGAAAGAGAGTTGTGGACATCTCAGAATAGAAGCTTAATGTTGATGGTGGAGGAGCTACAAAAAAAGCTAGAAAATCCACAAAGCCAGGTTGAAGAGCAGGTAGAGTCTACAAAAGCAAAGGTGTATGAAGGTGGAGATGATAATAGGACTCAACACTTTGATGAACAAGAAAAAAAAGCAGAAGTTGAGTACTCAGATGAGTTTGTTCAGAAGCTTTTAACAGATAGAGAATCTAGAATGGAATTTATAAGAAAAATGCATAATGAATATGAAGAACAAATTGTGAATTTTGCCCTCAACAAAGGAATAAATCCAGACCAACATCATTGGGCAGCAGATGGTCTAGGTATACCTTTTTGCATGATTATTGAAAGCATTGAAAATTACCAGCTTGCAAGGGTAGGGTTGTCATCAAACAAGTATCTGGAATATGAAGAGGATATCAATGTAACTAAGGAATTATTTGAAAAAGCCAATCCTAAATGGAGGAACAGGTGGTTAGATGCTAACAAAGAATGCATGAAAATCTAGAAAGAGGCACCAATTCAGCTAAAGATCAATCCAGCTTATTGTCCAGTAGCAAGAAGAAGGGAATGGACTGAGTTTTGGGAAAGAAGAAATGCAGGACAGATTCCAGCAAAATGGCTGAATTTTCTAAAGATAGCAGGACCTAAAGCAAGAACATGGCCAAAAAAGAAATATATGGTTGACACAGTAGAGTCTATCATAGCTACATATAAAGATGTTAATGATCCAGCTTGTATTCTATTAAGCAAAGTGATGCGACTTATATTGGCATGTATAGAAATCTATACAGATACAGATGTCAGAACCCTCAATTACATTGGGTTCAATTCACCAACTGATGCCTTACTTTTTGATTTAAGTGAAACCCTCGACATAATTTGTTTAATGGCCTATTATAGCAGGACAGTATTTTTGGGTAGTCACTATCTTCAAATTTTTTAGGATGCTTTTGATTATGGATTTTTTGAAAGAGAATTGGAAATTTTTGGGAATTTATCAGCAGTCACAAAATCTAGACTCACAGCTTATGAAGCAGCATATACAGAATACCTAAAGAAAGATGTGATAGATAAAATAGAAGCAGCAGTACAGTAGAGAAAAGCTCTATTTGAAATGGTAAATAACTTGAACATCACAGAAAGAAAAATTCATGATCTACTGTCACAGGTGTATCAAAGAAAGAAGAAGTGAAGGAAGCATTCATTATATATCAGCAAGAATATTTTTTGTCAGGAGCCAAAAAGTCTAGGAGGGGAAGAATGTTAGAAGAAGCATTTTTTGAAAGAAAATATTTGTAAAATGTCAAAAAATTGTAGAAATATTTATGCAAATGATGTAAAAAATGAGGAAGAGTCTTCCTCATATAAATTAGAATCATATATATATTTTGTAGAATTTTTGGAAGCTCTTTGATAGCATATTTTTTAGATTAGACGGAAAAAGGACCAAAATTCAACTGTGAGAAGGGACACTTGAAAATGTATAAAAGATAATTTCCTCTATTTTGAGAGGGTTGGTTGTATTATTTTTGCTATCCAAGTAATATGAAGAGCTCTCCTGCAAGAAATCGTGTTTTCTACTTCCATGTGAATTTCTTTGATTTGTTGAGTCTATTCTATGTGTGATCCATGGAATTTGCAAGCTTCAGTTGTGTATTTCTTATTAATGTGTATGAAGAGAGGTGATTCTTAGAGTATTGAGTGAGAAAGTGCTGAAGAATAGAGCTGAAGATGGAAATTATCAAATTTCATAGAATCGTGATTGTCTCGTCTGAGGGTTACAGGTATCATTTTTGAGATTTGACTTCATTATTGTGATCTGCTAAGAAAATATCACACTTTAGGCATAAGGATTATTGAAAATGATGTAGTATAGCTCAAGATAATCAAAACCCTAGAAATTTCTCTTCATCTTCACCATTTCTCAGAAAAATAGTCATTTTCCTCTTATTCTTGGATTCCATTAACTTAGAAGGGGCTGTGGTCTTTGTATACTTCCCGGATTGACAAATGTAAGATGTATTGTTGATCCTTTATGCTAAAATGATTGGAGAGGACAACTCCAAAGGGTAACAACAAACAGAGACCTACACATCAACACAGGGGACACAAAAATCTGAGAATTACCTTGTGATTGAGAGTGAGAGTGAGAGTGAGAGTGAGAGTGAGAGTGAGAGTGAGAGTGAGAGTGAGAGTGAGAGTGAGAGTGAGAGTGAGAGTGAGAGTGAGAGTGAGAGTGAGAGTGAGAGTGAGAGTGAGAGTGAGAGTGAGAGTGAGAGTGAGAGTGAGAGTGAGAGTGAGAGTGAGAGTGAGAGTGAGAGTGAGAGTGAGAGTGAGAGTGAGAGTGAGAGTGAGAGTGAGAGTGAGAGTGTGATTGAGAGTGCGAGTGTGAATGCGATTGTGATAGGTTGGGGTGGTCGGGAGGTAGAGGCTTCGTCAAGATGCTATTGTCCAAAGCTATTGTAGCCATTGATTCACATCTATAATATCAGAATTCTTCCTTCTTTGCGTCATATTTGTTTCTACACATTCGCATCAGATTTTCTCTTACCTTGTGCAATCTCTGCGTTCTTCTTTCCTCTGTTATTTTTGAGTGATCGAAAGATTGTGATTGGGGATAGATTGTGATTGAGGAAACACTACACCTGTCCACCCAATTTTGAATTTTCTTGCTTGCCTCTTCAATTTAGAATTAAAAAACAAGACAAATCACCAATCCAAAAGACAGGTGTCCATAACTGCCGATCATGCCAGTGTAGTTGTTGAAGTTGTACTTCTTCCATAAGCACAAAACTAGTGTAGCAATGTTCTTCTAATTGTCATAAAGTATCCATCCAAAATATGAGTGATTCTTTTGGTAACAAATGATTATGCATCGCAATATGTAAGCTAGGCACTATAAATTCCATAGGAGCTATAGCTTCCATACCGTAAACTAACTTGAAAGGTGTAAATCCGGTTGAAACTTTGTACGATGTACAATAAGCCATAGAATTGAGGGTAGATACTATTCCCGCTTAGTTGGATATTCGAGGATAAACTTTTGAAGCATCGTAAGTAAAACCTTATTAGTCCTTTCCCCAAACCATTGGCTTGAGGATAATGTGGGGAACTAAACTTATGCTTATTATAGAAATGATCAATGATATATTTAATAAGATCATTTTGAAGATGAGTGTTGTGATAAAAACTAATTCAAGTGGAAGTACGACATGAGGAAATAATTGTTGGGGCTTCACTCACTAATTAGGCATGGATATATGAAGACATATGGAGACATATGATGGAGGAAAGAAGAAGTGAAGAAAAGACCTACAGAAAATCAAGCCTAAGTGAAGGGACAATTTCACTACTGTAAATTAGTGCAAAATTAGAGTCTAGATTTGTATTTGATCTTTAGAACTTACGAGTTCAAGTCTAGAAGAATGTAAACCATAGGTATATAAGTTAATTTGAGTCAGAAACATGTAAGAGAGAACTCAATTTTGTAATTTGAGTGAGTAGAGAAAAGTCGTGTAATTTCTGAGAGAGATGGTGAGAGAAAACTTCTGAGTCTGAGAGAGTTTTCCATGGCTGTGAGAAAAATTAGGTCAAGCCATTTTGTACACATCTTCTCTGATAATCAACACATGTTTGTGTAGAAGGATTGAGTCTAATTCCTCTTGTACATTGAGTTCCAAGTCATTTCATATGACTGTGTAAGGTAGTTGACAGTTACGACTTTTCTGGCGCACATTTGACTGATTTTCTGAAGGTCAGATCTCGAAGCATGGTGTAAAGTTTTTGGTAAGTGATAGCTCGTTTGAAAGCTACTATCCTCAACTACATTTGGTTAAAAGATCTTTGAGAAACGGGACGCATACTCAGAGAAATCAGTCTAAGAGTGGAGGTATGTCAAATCGATGAAGTGAATTTTCAGTTTTCAGACATAGTGTAAAGTTTGATACAAAATCAGAAGATTTTGAAGTTATTGCTTGAAAGTTTTGCTTGTTATATGTTATTGAACATTAGCAAGAACTTTTCTTAGCAAATGATCAGAAGAATTTGCAAAGATCAAGTTGATACAGGTCAGATTGAAAGTTTGAAGAAGAGGCGCAGATCTCTGTGAAGTGAAATTTTTATTTTCACTAAGTTCAGAGTTGAAGGTTCATATTTAGAGGTTTGCTAAGCTAATGATGGTTATGGAGGTTTTCTAATACCACATTAGTTTAGTTCTTGTGGTGTTTCACACACCAACAAGTGGTATCAGAGCAGATAAGGTCCTCGAGAGTAAAGGAATAGCAGATACAAGAAGAATTGAAGAGTTCTTTATCAAAGAAGGAGGAAGCTGAGGTGTTCAACAATAAAAGTCATCAGAAGATTGTTTCGAAGTTGCTTCCAAGGGTAAAGGTCTACAAAAGGTATTATTCTTTAACCTTACACTTATAGGTTGAAGCAGAAGCAAGGATACCATGGAAGATCATGTGTCCATTGACAAATTGGACAGAGATAACTATCCTGCTTGGGTAATGAGGATGGAGGCCTTACTTATGAGTAAGGACCTAATGGTTTATGTGACAGGTGAAGAAGAGAAGCCTAAATTTGAAGATGAAAGTCATCCAAGGAAGGAAGAACTAGAAGCTTTGAAGCTATGGCAGAAGAGAGATGCAAGTGCAAGAGCTTATATATATAACACTATTACAGATCATTTGTTACCACACATCAGAGGTTTAGAAACAGCTGAAGATATTTGGAATGCTTTGGAAGACCACTTCCAAAACACTACTAAAGCTAGGAAAGCTAGCTTATGGTCAGAGTTTACCACATTCAGGAAAAAACAAAATCAGAGCATTAGTGATTATGTCACTAAGATGAAGGATTTGGCAGATAGCCTTGGATCCATTGATGAGGATATTGAAGATCATAGGCTGATAGCACAATTACTTGCAGGGTTAAGAGGTGATGAGAGATGGAAGCCCTTTGTACTTTCAACAGAACTCTCATTAAATCATTATGTGCCAGAATTAAATCAATTACTTGGATTGATGCTCACATTTGAGCAAGACTTGAAGTCAGATGGAGACAAAGGTCAAAGTTCTGCAATGTATGTGAAGAATAAAAAGAAAGGAGATAAAGGCAAGGCAAAGGATGAAGAAGAGTCAACAACTCAAGCAAATTATGCAAGAGGAAGAGGTTTTGGCAGAGGTAAAGGTCGAGGAAATGGAAGAGGTAGAGGTAATCAGAACAATAACAAGAAGACATGTTGGATTTGTGGATTGAGCAATCATCTAGCATATGATTGTTGGCACAATCAACAAGGAGCAAGTCAAAATCAGAATAACAATGGCAGAGGAAGAGGTGGAAGGTTTCAGAATCAATTTCAAAGAGGAAGACAAAATTCAAGAGGAAATTATGGAAGAGGTGGTGGAAGAAATTGGAATCAGAACCAATCATACAACACCACATATTACAATTATGCAAATGATACACAGAATGACAACCATACAACATTGATGATGAATTCAATAAGTTCATCAAAGAAGGAGGATCTCAAGGTATTTTATATTGACTCTGGTTGTTCAAATCATTTGTCAGGTAATATAGAATTATTGTCAGAATTGGAAGAAGGCAATTCAAGTCATACAGTACAAACAGGTGACAATACAAAACATAATGTGCATTCAATTGGAAAAGTGAAGTGCAGGAGTGGAGCTGATTTATTAACAAATGTTTTGTATGTTCCAACAATACCAAAGAATCTGATTAGTGTTGGACAAATAGTGGAGAAAGGTTTTCAAGTCAGATTTACAAATGAAGGGGTATTTGTTGAAGATCCAGAGGATGCATACAAACCCATTGTTTGTGGTAAGAAGGAAGGTAGACTTTTTACTCTCAAAGTGCAAGGAAATGTTGGTCAAGCCCTAATCACACATGGTGATGAAGTAATTACAGAGTTAGATCTTTGGCATAAAAGATTGGGACACTTCAATGAAAGAGGAATCAAAACTATGGTGGAGAATCAATCTGTAATGGGGCTACCAAATGTGAAGAATCAACATATGATATACAAGTGTGAAGCTTGTCAGATGGGAAAAGCTCATAGACTACCATTTCAGAAGAAAGGTTTCAAGCATGATGGTTTGCTTGAACTCATACATACAGATGTATGGGGGCCAACAAAAGAAGGTTCAATAAATGGATCTAGGTATTATGTTTTGTTTATTGATGATGCTACAAGGTGGATAACCCTTTATGTTCTAAAGGAAAGGTCAGAAGTCTTTGGAGCCTTCAAACATTTTCATGCTTATGCAGAAAGAGTTACAGGTCACAAACTCAAGAGGCTAAGGTCTGATGGAGGGGGAGAATATTTCTCTCAAGAGTTTAATGACTATCTTTGGAATGCAGGTATCAAGAGAGAGATAACTTGCAGGTATACACCTCAACATAATGGGGTGGCAGAAAGGAGAAATAGAACATTGGTTGAATTTTCAAGAGCAATGCTAAAGGAAAAGAATTGCCCTAATTATCTTTGGGCTAAGGCTGTAAATACAGCCACATACCTTGTGAATAGGCTACCATGTGGAGCTTTGAATGGTATGACCCCTTATGAAGCTTGGTGGGGTAAGAAACCAACACTTGACCATTGTAAAGTGTTTGGGTCAATTGCCTATGCTTATGTGCCATCACAACTCAGACATAAGCTTGAACCAAAGGCAGAAAAATATGTGTTTATTGGGTATGATGAAAAGCAAATGGGTTATAGACTATGGAGTCCTTTGACTAAACATTTTATTGTTTCCAGAGATGTGACTTTTGATGAACAGAAGAGTTGGTATGCAGATAAAGAATGTGATCTTGAAACATTTGAAGAAGAGATAAGGAGTGCAAGAGGTAAGTCACATATGCAGATAGATGGTGATGAAGAACATATGCAAGCAAGCACATCAAGAGTTGGATCATATAGAAGGAATGAAGATGGACCAATATTTGATGAAGAAGTACATCCAGATATACATGAAGAGTGTGAACCAAGAAGGTCAACCAGAATGAGGAAGCAACCTACAAGGTATTCATATGACACTTCTTACTTGACTCAGAAAAATTATGCTTACATGGTTAAAGAAGATGAAGAACCTCAAAGCTATGATGAAGCAAAAGGTAAAAGACAATGGGAAGTAGCAATGAAGGAAGAGTTTGATGCACTTGAAGAGAACAAAACTTGGGAACTTGTCCCAAAGCCTAATGGTAAGAAAGTGATTGGAAATAAATGGGTTTACAAAATTAAGAAGCATGCAGATGGAACTATAGCCAGATACAAAGCTAGATTGGTGGTTAAAGGCTATGCTCAAACATTTGGCATAGATTATGATGAGACATTCAGTCCTGTAGCAAAGATGTCAACTATAAGGACAATCATTGCCATTGCAGCATCAAGAGGATGGACATTGAGTCAATTGGACATTAAGAATGCATTTTTGAATGGATATATATCAGATGAGGTTTACATGGAGCAACCTCAAGGGTTTGCAGATCATAAGTTTCCAAATTATGTTTGCAGGTTGAGAAGAGCTCTTTATGGGTTGAAGCAAGCTCCAAGAGCTTGGAATTTTAGACTTGTAAAGTATCTTAATGATCTTGGATATCAAAGTTCAAAGGCAGATGCAAGTTTACTTATCAAAAGAACAGATGAAGGTATGATCTACATTTGTATCTATGTAGATGATATTATAATTACAGGTACCTCAAAATGAAGGAATCAAGGAGGTGAAGAAGCTACTTGAGAAGGAATTCAAGATAAGTGATCTAGGAAAATTGTCATATTTTCTTGGAATGGAAATCACTTATGCAGAACATGGTATATATGTATCACAAGAAAGGTATCTCTTGAATCTTCTAAAGAAGTTTAACATGGAGAATTGCAGAGAGGCATCTACACCACTAGAGGTCAATCATAAACTCAGTAGATATGATGGTGCAGAGTTCAAAGACATGAGGAAGTATCAATCTTTAGTGGGAAGTTTGATTTATGCAACTCTAACAAGGCCTGATCTTAGTTATGCAGTTGGTGTCCTTTCCCAATTCATGCATTGTCCAAAGGATCCACATTGGATTGCAGGTCAAAGAGTCCTTAGATATATCAAAGGGACTTTGAAAGAAGGATTGTATTATCCTTTTACATCAGATATAAGATTGAGAGCTTATAGTGATTCAGATTGGGCAGGAAGTCAAGATGATAGAAGGTCTACCCATGGCTACATGATATACATTGGAGATAAGCTTGTGAGTTGGTGTTCAAAGAAACAACACACAGTGGCCTTATCATCAACAGAAGCTGAATACAAAGGACTTGTGGAAGCAGCAAAAGAAGTCATATGGATGCAGACATTATTCAAAAGCTTAGGAATTGATCAAGGTATACCCATCATTCATGGAGATAATATGAGCTCATTATATCTTGCAGCAAATCCTGTATTTCATGCAAGGACAAAGCACATAGAGATACAGTATCATTTTCTCAGAGAAAAGGTAATGGAGAAAGAGATTGAAGTGGTGTACACTTCTACAAAAGATCAGATTGCAGATATTATGACAAAAAGCTTGGATGGAGTGAAGACAAGTAAGTTCAAGGAGATGGCAGGAATAAAAGAGAAGAAGACTATGTGAAGAAGTCAAATTATGCTAATTAGTGATTGAGGGGGAGCTGTAGGGGCTTCACTCACTAATTAGGCATGGATATATGAAGACATATGGAGACATATGATGGAGGAAAGAAGAAGTGAAGAAAAGACCTACAGAAAATCAAGCCTAAGTGAAGGGACAATTTCACTACTGTAAATTAGTGCAAAATTAGAGTCTAGATTTGTATTTGATCTTTAGAACTTACGAGTTCAAGTCTAGAAGAATGTAAACCATAGGTATATAAGTTAATTTGAGTCAGAAACATGTAAGAGAGAACTCAATTTTGTAATCTGAGTGAGTAGAGAAAAGTCGTGTAATTTCTGAGAGAGATGGTGAGAGAAAACTTCTGAGTCTGAGAGAGTTTTCCATGGCTGTGAGAAAAATTAGGTCAAGCCATTTTGTACACATCTTCTCTGATAATCAACACATGTTTGTGTAGAAGGATTGAGTCTAATTCCTCTTGTACATTGAGTTCCAAGTCATTTCATATGACTGTGTAAGGTAGTTGACAGTTACGACTTTTCTGGCGCACATTTGACTGATTTTCTGAAGGTCAGATCTCGAAGCATGGTGTAAAGTTTTTGGTAAGTGATAGCTCGTTTGAAAGCTACTATCCTCAACTACATTTGGTTAAAAGATCTTTGAGAAACGGGACGCATACTCAGAGAAATCAGTCTAAGAGTGGAGGTATGTCAAATCGATGAAGTGAATTTTCAGTTTTCAGACATAGTGTAAAGTTTGATACAAAATCAGAAGATTTTGAAGTTATTGCTTGAAAGTTTTGCTTGTTATATGTTATTGAACATTAGCAAGAACTTTTCTTAGCAAATGATCAGAAGAATTTGCAAAGATCAAGTTGATACAGGTCAGATTGAAAGTTTGAAGAAGAGGCGCAGATTTCTGTGAAGTGAAATTTTTATTTTCACTAAGTTCAGAGTTGAAGGTTCATATTTAGAGGTTTGCTAAGCTAATGATGGTTATGGAGGTTTTCTAATACCACATTAGTTTAGTTCTTGTGGTGTTTCACACACCAACAATAATTCAGTGACAAATTGTGACAACACTTCTTGCAGTTGAATGTCTTAAGCTCCAAGCTTCCACCCATCTGGTACAGTAACTAGTGCATGTCAAAATGAAGGTATTTCCTGAACTCATGGGGGGACAAATAGGACTAATAAAGTCCAAACCCAATTTTTGAAAAGGTTTCTAAGGAAGAATAGGTTGTAGAGGAAAATGTTGAATATCCCAAGGTTCACCCATACATTGACAAGGATCACAGAGCCATACATGATTGTGAACATACTTTTGAATGGTTGGCCACCATAACCAACTTTGATGAATTTTCTTAATTGTTAAATCAGTTCCATGATGATCACCCAAAATTCCAGAATGAGCTTCTAAATGACAACTACAACTTCATGAGGTGAGACACAGAAAATCCAAATTTTGGTAATATCCTTCTAATACAGATGATCAAGAATAATAGAAAAGCATCGGTAAAAATTCTCCAACATGCCATGAGCCTCTTGTAAGGTTTGAAATTGGGTTTGGAGACTGGTATTGTCCTCTTCTAGTGTATCGAGGCATTGTTGTAATGCTTCAAAGTGTTCCTGTAACCTTTGGTTATGTGCCTATAGTTGATTGTTTTATATCCTTAACTATGACATACACACAAACATGGTGTCAAATGCATTACCTATAGATGAAGGTGTGGTTTGTATAGTGGATGATGCAAGGGAAGAGACATGGGGGATGGGAAGTGTGAATGTTGTGTCTATAGGAGATGTGTGTGCAGGTGAAAGTGGTGGAGGAGGGATGGGGGAAGGTGGAAGTGTGGGGGGAGGGGGAGGTGCCGTGGGTGGAGAAATGTCCATACTCTCAGGGGTGTATGTGAGTGTGGTGTCTACCATGTATATCGGAATGGTAGGTGGTGTGTGTGTGATCATGGTGAATAAGTGTGGTGTGGATGTTGGAAGGGAATCGACGAGAAGGTTTGGGCGGTGGCTTGAAACATTCTAGAGAGGAAGTCATGGGTAGGTTGAAGGACTGGTGGTATGGGGGGTGGGAAATGCAAGTCTAAAGGTGGAAAGGTCATGAAGGGAGACGAGGTGACAAGGAATCCAAGAAATGTGGATCTAGTGTCAGGATGGTCGATGATCGAGGTCGTGGTGGCTGGTTGTCCTATGGATGTCTCCATGAGAGATTCGGTTGTGATGGTGGTGGCTTGATAGACAGGGTTGTCAAAGGATGAGAACAAGGTTGAGTTAGAAGTGGGGTTATGGAAGAGGAAGGTTTGCTCTGTGGGTTGGGCATTCGAGGTTATGACTTCAGCTTCTGTTAGAGGAGGCAATGGTGGGGGGTCGGTGGTAGTGGCTCAGTGGACTCTTCATGGGTGACTGTGTGTCCTTGACCAGGATTTCTTACTGTTTGGGAGGTTGCCTCGATTGGATCAGATGTAATAATAGGGTCTTCCACTGTAGTAATAGGAATCTGGATGTTTTTATCGGACCGTGGTCGTGTTTGGAATCTTCACAGATCATATTGAACGGGAGGCCCCTATAACGCTGATCGGATGGTTTCCACTACACCATAAGCTTTTCCATCAATAGGAGACCTTCACTGTATTCAGAGTCAACTCCAGCTTCTTCCAAAAGCTGCACCATGAGCATTCTACTGTTCTATTCGTTGAGCAATTGTTTTGCTCTCACTCGCTCCATGATCTGATACAGCCTCCGGAGTATTGCTGTATATGCTAGGGCTCCAGTGGTTTCTTCATCTTCTGCTTCTTCTTCTTCATCCTCTTCTTCTCCCTTTGGGTGTGTCGGTTGCTGAGATGAAGTTCTCTGCTGATCATCATCCCAATGTACATGGCGGCCTTCTGTGGATTTCCTCCATCTTTGGGAAGAGATGCCCTGTTTTTTTGTGTCCAAAAAGAATTCTACGTCAGAGAGTCATGTATTTTGCGAGAATGATTCAAAGTCGAAGGTGCTCATCCCCTCAATATCTTTGGTGGTAGCAAATTCAAATTCAGGTGGGATGGGAGGAGCCGATGGGGCAGCTTGTGATGTGCCTTCGGATCCAGATCTGGGTATTCGAATGGTAAAGGGAGGCACGGTGGCATCCCCTCATGGAGAGGCTTCCGGAGTCATCAGAACTTCGTGTGTCTGGACACAGGGAATTGAGCCCCTCATGCGCTTGGATTGATGTGTTGCAGTTTTGAGTCTCTTAAACATTTGTAGTTGTGACCAAGTTAAAGCGCGTTCAATGGGTACATCGTATGCTCAGCACCTGTAGAGGATGCACATGATTGCACAACAACCATTCACCACTAGCTTCCTTGATGACCTTTTATTTGCTCCATATAGCTGCTCCATAATCCATACAGGAAGCTTAATCGGTGGTGCACCTGTCTCAGACAAGTAAAGAGCGATCCAAATCCGTTTGTGGGGTTGGGTGAATCGATCTTGACCAAGAAATGCAAAATGTTGCATGCACATACCGAGAGGGATGGACACATTTGCTGTGAGCACCACCATATCTTTCAGCTTTTGTAATTTCTGATTCTTCATGTTAGTGGGTATTAAGGCACTCTTCTCTCACTATGCATGCATGTCGTGCATGTTCAAAGCAGAGCTCACCAATTCCAATGTAATTTCAAACTTTTTCAACTCATTGTTGCTCAATAAAGAAGGAAGAACAAATGTTCTTGGTTTGTCCTTTTCCTCATTTGCCTGCAATGTTAATATCAAATAGTGGCACCGTAGAAAATCTGGTTTTGGTAGGGGTGCCTCAAAGTATTCTACCAGCCCTGTGCGCTGCCATATGCTTTGAAGTTCTGGTGTGTTCTGGAGAGTCTCAAACTCTTTGGAAAAGAATTGGAATCGCACCCATGACTTGTCATACTCACACTTGGACTCCTAGATATACTTAGCCTCTCCTAAGGGCCCTCGCATGCCATTGAACCAGTGAGAGTTTGCATGGACTCTCTCGGTTATTCCTGTGGGAGGGTCTGGTGTGGGTATTTGCTGGAGTTGTTGCGGCTCTGCCAGTCGTTCAGTTGGTGGTGCGTTAATAGGTAGACTTTCCACATTAATATCCGCAATACTTACTACTGCTTGGGAGCTCGGGCTAGCTGCTTCTGCCATGAGACTGCTTGTAGCTGCTGATGCTTATCTGCTAGAAGAAGAGAGGTGCATTAGCATTGCATAGGAAACATGATGTTATGGTGTTCCCTCCACAATACTAACATGACATTCCAAGTGGTTAAGGGTTAATGGGTGAAGTGTTCATGATGTGTGTGAGTGTTGGTTATTAGGTTAGTGTTCACCCTAAATGCATACTTTTGGATGTGCAATATACTCCAAATGCACCTACATCAGAGTGGACTGATTTACAAAATTGGATCAGGGGGTTTGATCCGGGGTTTCAGTCTCCAAACTTTGATCGTGGGATTGTAGCTTTTAGTGGTGATGACATGTAAAGATTTGTGGATAGGATTGTGTTGGATTTGGGACTTTTTGGGTACCCGTTTCCCGACATTCCTAGGTGTGCCCGAAGATGTAGTGGTGTGGAGTCTAGATGTTTGCCCTGGGATTTGTGCCAAGAGTGCTTGTGAGTGTTGATTCAATCTTGTGAATGGAGGTGAAGCTATTTGAGGTCATAAGCAGGTCTTGGGCAGCCATATCTGTCTAGCATTTGGGATAGCCTTCATTGACTGCTTGGAACCCAAATAGAAATGGTTCGTCTAGATTGATGCCCAGGATACTCCTTCGTTGTAATCCTCGACATTGTAGCTCGTTTGGTGCATCTTTGGGATCCTGACTCCAAAGCCGAGGGTTGTTCACCCTTGCGTACCCAGATCTCCTTCATGCCAAGAGGTACTTTATATTGCACTAGTCGTTGCTCATGCTTCTTGCTTATCAGCCTCCTTTGTGATGTATGTTGTCCTACTTGCTTTCCTAGGAATCTCTTTGGAAAAGAAGGGAAATCCTCATTGACTTTTGCACCTTCGTCAAGAGTGACAATCTTCTGCACCATAGAAGTTTGGACAAGAATAGCATCGTTATCTTCACGTGGGTTCTTGGAGGGACCAAGATTTGGTACCTTTTCTAGTGGCCTGAGTGCTTGATTCTCTAATTCAATTGTGATGCGGTTTTGCCCCACCCAAGCCTGAAGAAGTCCACTCCTTCGGTTGAGGTTGACTGCATGATCATAGATCCAGTCTTGGCCCAGGACAAGAGGTTTGGTAAGATCCTCGTCTTCACACACTAGCACTTTGACTTCCATTAGAAACTCTTGAATGGAGAGGGGAAGTTCCACCTCACCCATGCAAGGGGTTTCCACAGCTCCCAATCCTATGAGGTATGCCTCGATAGGGTTGACCTTCAATTGCAATTCTTGGCAGTAAGACAATCGAAGTGCACTAGTGGCTGCCCTTGAATCAATCAAAGCCCTTATGGTCCTTGAACTTTCTCCTTGTCCTACCTCTAGGGTCACAAAGGGTCGTTGATCAACTATCCTATGGGATCGTTCACTTGATGCTTCGCACATGGCCATGTGATAACTTCGAACTTCTTGAGTGTCAGCTCTAGGCTGATCTCCACCTTGTCTTCAAAATTTCATTTGTCGGATGTGTTCTAAGGCTTCTGCCAGTGCTTCTTCTCGAATTTGTTTTTCTTCTTCTTTACGTTTCTTAGCAGTGTTGAGTCGATTTAGTATCTCCTCCATGAGGGGTTCTTGATATAATTTAACTCTACATCCACTGATGTAACTTGGTAGGATGTCACCTTCTAGAGTGGCTGGTTGAATTGTTCCACTTGTCGAGATCCTATTGATAATCATTGGCCCATAGCCTCTCTTCTCTAATTTCTGTGCATGTTGCTTCAAAGTGTAGACTAAGACTAGGTCTCCTGCTTTCAAGCCCTTATCCATCACATGTGCGTCAAAATATGCCTTTTGTCTTTTCTTGGCCACATAAATTCCTGTTGTTGCTCTCAATCTTGTTTCACCTACTCGTTCAAGATCAAAGATTATGGAGGAGAGCTCATGGCCTGTCCAATCATACATATGTGCTACTTTCAATGTAGGTATCAAGAAGTCCAATGGTAGCATTGCATTTTGGCCAAACACCATCTGAAAGGGTGTGGCTTGGAGTACCGTTTTATAGGCAACTCAGTATGCCCAAACAGCATGGTGTGGTTGTTTGTCCCAATCAGAGCATTTATTATTAACCAATTTTGTCAATGCACTGCATAGAATCTTATTGGTGCTCTCAGCTTGCCCGTTAGCTTGTGGATGATAGGGGGCATACTTCTTACATATCACCAAGAATTCTTGGAGAAGATTTTCTATGACTTCATTCAAGAATTGTGTGCCTGTATCACTTACTAGCTCTATTGGTAGCCCATATCTGGTGAACACGTTCTCAAATAAGAAATTACTGGTCATGTGAGCCCTTAGCTGGGGGATTAATAGGACCAACAAAGTCTATTCCCCACTTAGAAAATGCACGTCCTCCCATCATGGGTTTCAATGGCATCTCATCTTTATGTATAGGATACTGAGTTCGCTGACAAACATCACCCCTCTTCACATAGGTATGTGCATCCATGTGAAGTGTGGGCCACCAAAGACCTGCAGAAAGTATTGCCTGGGTCACTCGATCTGGTCCAAAGTTTCCTCCTACTACACCTTGGTGAGCAGTTTCCAAGATCTTCACATATTCGCTCTCGTGACTTTTCTTGGGCAATGCATGAACTGAGATAAAACTCATACTGCAGATGATAGGTCAGTCCTTGTTAATGTAGCATAAATCAAGCTACCCACTAAACTCTGATAAAGCTTCATGTCTTTGAATTCTTCTCCTCCATATCTACTGAATTTGTGATTCACCTCCATTGGAGTTGGTGCTATCGTGCAATCTTCCATTTTAATTTTGATTAGCGAATTCTTCAAATACCTTTCTTGAGTTACATATACTCCATGTTGAGTATATAAAATCTTCATTCCTTGGAAATATGACAAATATCCCAAGTCACTAATCTTGAATTCTTTCTCCATTTGCCTGTTACGTTTCTGAATGTCTTTGTCATCTGTACCTATAAGTATTATGTCATCAGCATAAATACAAACATATATAAATCCTTCTTCACTTGCTTTGACTAGCAAGCTACTATCTTCCTTTGATGCTTGAAAACCAAGTTCCTTCAAGAACTTTACAAGCCTATAATTCCATGCCCTTGGGGTCTGCTTCAAGCCATACAAGCCTCTCTTGAGCTTACACACATGATCTGGATAAAATTGATCTTTAAAACCATCTGGTTGTTCCATGTAAACTTCATCTGAAATGTAACCATTCAAAAATGCATTTTTCACATCTAATTGAGATAATTTCCAACCTTTGCAAGCAGAAATAGCTATGAGAGTCCTTATGGTTGTCATCTTTGCAACAAGACTATAAGTTTCATCATAGTCCACACCATATGTTTGTGCATATCCTTTTACAACAAATCTCGCTTTGTACCTAGACAAACTTCCATCTGCAAATCTTTTTGTTTTGTAAACCCACTTACATCCAATTACCTTCTGATTAATTGGTTTATTTACCAATTCAGCATCATACTCTTCCTTCATGGCTTTTTCCCAATTCTCCTTTCCTTTGGCTTGATCATATGTGGATGGGTCTTCATCTGCTTTTATCATATAAGCATAATCTTTAGTAGTCAAGAATGCAGTATCATAGCTATACCTTATAGGTTGCCATTTGTGCCTTGATGATCTTCTGAGTTCTCCACTTCTTGAAGTTTCTGGTTCATCACATTCTGGATCAAACCTTGGCATTTCTTCAACCTCAACTAGTGCTTCATTGTTCTCTTCTTCTTCAAAGATTTGAACCTTTGATTTACTTTTCTTCTGATTCAATGTTTCTTCAAGACCTACATAAATATTATTTGTACCTCAATACCAAGTACTTGGCTCATCAAATGTGACATCCTTTGATACAAGAAATTGCTTTGTAGATGGACTCCACAACCTGTATCCCATTTGCTTATCACAAGTATGTGGTTGTATTTATAGCCTCAACCCACAAATAATTAGGGAAATTCTTTTCTTTCATCATTGATCTTGCAAACTCAACAAGAGTTCTATTTCTCTTTTCTACTACACCATTTTGTTGAGGAGAGTACCTGCAAGTAATGTCTCTCTTTATACCTGCATTCCACAAATAATCACTGAATTCATTTGAAAAATAATCTCCCCCTCCATCTGACCTCAATCTCTTCAACTTTTGTCCTGTAACTCTTTCTGCATATACATGATAGTGTTTAAATGTATTAAACACTTCTGACTTATATTTGATCACATAAATAGTGATTCTTGTGGTAGCATCATCAACATATATGACATAATATTTTGAACCATTTATGCTAAAGTCCTTTGAAGGACCCCACACATCTGTATGTACGAATTCAAGTCTTTCTGAATACATGAAGCCATGCTTATTATATGATTGTTTATGAGCTTTACCTAATTGACATGCTTCACATCTGTATGTCATGTGTTGACCTACAACATTAGGTAATCCAAGTACTGAACCATTATTAATCATGTCTTTGATACCTCTTTCATTGAAGTGTCCAAGTCTTTTGTGCCAAAGATCCAACTCAGATATATTTTGCTCTCCATATGTGAACAAGGCATGTCCAACATTACCTTGTACCCTCATTGTGAAGAGCCTCCCTTCTTTCTTTCCTGTAACAATTTGCTTATACCCTTGGCTAGGGTCTTCAACATAAATCATTAGTGAACCTCACCTCATATCTTTTTTCCACAATTTGTCCTACACTAATCAAATTCTTTGGAATTGTAGGAATATACAAAACCTTACTCAAGAGAGTACTTCCATCCTTGGCTTTAACTAATCCAATAGACTTCACCTTGTGATTTGTATTATCACCTATTTGAACTATATGATTAATCACTTTATTCTCCAAATTAGTCATTAAAGCAATGTTTCCACTCAGATGATTGCTGCATCCTGAGTCAATGTAAAACACTCTTTGATCTTCACTTCACATGTTGCATTCATGATTAGAGTTGAGTCCTCCTTTTGATCTGATGCATAATTGTAGTAGGTATTGTTGTAGGACTGACTTTGAAAGTTTCTTCTACCATTCCTTCCAAAGAAGCCTCTACTACCTCTACCTTTGAAACTTCCTCTCTGATTTCTTCCACCTCTTCCTCTTTGATTATAACTCTGACTAAAGTTACTAACACTTTGATTGTTATGCCAACATTCATGAACTAGATGATTAGTCTTACCACATATCCAACAAGCTTTGACATTATCCTTGTTGTTTCGGCCTCTTCCTCTACTTCTACCACTTCCTCTTCCTCTTAGGAAGTTTGCTTGGCCTGAGAGTACCTTCATCTTCAATTGATTGTTGCTTTCCTTTGATAGCTTTCTTCTTATCTTTAGAATACATTGCATGACCTTCACTCTTATCAACATCTCCTTTGATATCATTCTCAGAAGTTAGCATATGTCGTAACAATTGATTCAAATCAAGACTGCAATGATCTAATGAAAGTTCAGTTGACAAGATGAAAGGCTTCCACCTCTCATCTCCTCTTAGACCTGTGAGAATTTTTCTTATCGATTTATCTTCTTCAATGTCTTCATCAACTGCACCTAAAGAATCACCAATGTCTTTCATCTTTGTCACATAGTCAGATATTGATTGTGAGGCCTTCTTCTTGAATATGGTAAACTCTTCCCATAGTAATGCTTTCCTTGACTTTGTTGTATTTTGAAAATGCTCCTCCAAAGCATTCCATATATCACTTGCACTTTCAAATCCTCTAATGTGAGGAAGCAAGTAGTCATTTACTGCCATATAAATTATGCTCCTTGTTTGAGCATCCTTCTTCATCAAAACCTTTAAGTCTGCAAGCTCTTCCCTAGTAGGAACACTAGGATCTTTAAATTTTGGCTTTTCTTCTTCTCCTGTAATATATCCTATCAGATATTTGCTCATAAGATGAGCCTCCATCCTCATAGACCAAGCCGGATAGTTCTCTCTGTCCAACTTCTCAATTTGGAGACTATCTCCCATCCTTTCTTCACTTGTACTTTCAAAACTCCAACCTTATAAGTAATGAATGTACCTTAGCTTCGAAATTTACTCCTTCTAATCCTTTTGATTGCTCTCCTG
Organism: Ceratopteris richardii; assembly: GCA_020310875.1. Taxonomy (NCBI): domain Eukaryota; kingdom Viridiplantae; phylum Streptophyta; class Polypodiopsida; order Polypodiales; family Pteridaceae; genus Ceratopteris; species Ceratopteris richardii. The sequence goes on along the minus strand of CM035432.1, from coordinate 83,338,262 downwards.
TGTCTCCCTTTAGCTTTTCCTTCACACTTTGTCCTTTTGAATCTTCAAATGTTGAATTTTGTATATCTGCATCAGTCAGGGTCTTCCTTTGCTTCAACTTTGATCAAATCTGCTCGGATACCACTCATGGAGATGTTTATCTCCAAAAGACAAGCTACACTTGAGTTTAGAACACCTCTATAAGTATAGCTCAAAACTTTCACTAATTTTGAAATGTTTTACCGAAATATGAACACTCCGCTTTTCTATGAAAACTAGCTTCACTGAGAAAAGTCTGCCTCACAAAATTCACTCATTGACTGATGAAATGATTAAATTTTTCTATGAAAATTTGAACACTCTTATAGTATTGGGCAACACTCTTATAATATTGGGCAAAAATACTTATAAAAATTTAGATTCACTTCAATAAGTAAACCTGTGTTTGAAAACAAGTACTTTCTACAAGCGACTTTTACATATGCAACTTTAAACAGTTGGTTCTCACAAAATATAACTCATTTAATGAAATGCTTTAAGACATATATGGCCTACCTTCCAACTTAGATTTTGACTCCTCATTTGTGTAAAAATCTACACTATGCATTGAGATCTGATCAATTCCTTGATCATCAAGATTGCACATGTTTCAAAAGACACTTATCACTTCTTCACATACAAATGTTCCTACTTACAATTCTTTTAGCCTAATTACAATTAGACTCTCAAATCTTGACCATAGATGCATTAACTATGGACTTAGAGATCTACAAAAAGATTTCTAAAATGATCAAACACAAAAGGAGAGATGGAGAAAAGATTGCAACACAGATTTCAAAAGTTTTCTTATATTCACATGGAAACATCTGATTGATGAATCTCATACATTCATCACACTATATCTTCTTCTTACTCATCTATCTTTGTTCTATATATCTTCTCTCATATGTGTCTCGACTCTATACTAGTATATATAGGCATATATGTACAAACTCGTCACCATTACAAAGGTATAAGTGAACTAATTACATGCTTAATGTACATGTATATATAAACCACTATTCTCTGATTCTCCTCTTTCCTTCATGCTCCATTCTTTGTTCTTTTCTTCATCTTCACTCTTCAATCTTCATTGTAATCATCAATCAATGACTTTCCTGCTCCAACATAAATTTTGTCTCAAGTGAACTAAGTACATATTTTTTATCCCTCTCATCATGCTCACTACAAAAAAAAAATCATGTAAATAAAACATAAAATATTTATTTTAATTCATATGTAAAACTTATACTTACTTCCATTGCAAGTGGACAAGGGCATAGTATGATTCACATAATGCTCACATTCTTCTTTTGAACTCCAATCCATTCCCTATATACATTATATTGTCCTCTGGCTCTATATTGCACTCCAGCCCTAGGGTGCCTATGCATGTCCTCATAGGGATCTGTGCTCTGCTCTCATGATCTGGAGGTGGTATAGGTGTCCTAAAAATAGATAGATAAAAATAAATAAAAAATATGTGTTATAATATCATTAAAAAAAATTGTGAAAAAAAAAACATACCTATGAGCAGATAGTTCTCTTCCTGCATGTGGAGCCGCAAAAGAGTCCTCCTCTGGTCATTGGGTAAGTATCTGGATCGTATAATCCAACTCATCATCAGGGCAACTCTGAGTACTCGTGCATGACAATCCCTAAGGTATCACGTGGAACTCTTGCTCTCATAAGAATTTTTATGAGAGTAAGTTTCGCCTTTCTCTCTCTACTAGGATCCATATATGTACATATGAATCAAAATGGGTTAGAAATCAATATATGTATGTGTATATATGTACGCATGTACATGTATGTGTGTGTATATGTATGTGTGTATGCATGTGTATGTGTGCACTATGTATGCATGCATAAGTGTATATGCATGTGTATGTATGTGTATATGTGTGTATGTGTGTATGTGTGTATGTGTGTATGTGTGTATGTGTGTATGTATGTGTGTATGTGTGTGTATGTGTGTGTATGCATGTATGTATGTATGTATGTATGTATGTATGTATGCATATGCATGTGCATTATGTATGCATATGTATGCATGTGTGTGTATGTGTGTATGTATATGTGTATGCATTTGTATGTGTGAGTATGTGTCTCTATCTGTCTGTATATAAATATGTAAAAGTATGTGTGTATATATATGTGTGTGTGTATGTATGTATATATGTGTATGTATATATATGTGTGTGCATGTAAATTTATGTGTACAATTATGTGTCTGCTTGTCTGTGCATGTCCGGGTATATATATGTATGTAACTAATAACTATGTGTGTGTAAGTATATGCATATGTTTGTCGATAGGTATGCATGTGACCTAATGTGCGTGTACATATATGTATGCATATGTATGTGTGTGTATATGTATATGTATATGTATATGTGTATGCATGTGCATGTGTGTATGCATGCATATGTGTATATGCATGTGTGTGTATGTGTGTGTATATGTGTGTGTATATGTGTGTATGTATGTGTAAGTACCTATATGTGTGTGCATGTGTATGTAGCTGTATATGCGAAGCTGTGTATGGGTGTATATGTGTGTGTCGGTGTATATGTGTGTGTATGCATGTAAGTATGTATGTATGTATATGCATGTTCATTATGTATGCATGTGTGTCTCTATGTGTGTGTATGCATATTTATGTTTAGTGTGTGTATGTGTGTGTATGTATAGGTGTATGCATGTGTATGTATGTATAGGTGTATGCATGTGTATGTGTCTCTATATGTGTGTACATAAATATGTAAAAGTATGTGTGTATATATATATATGTGTGTGTGTGTGTGTATGTATGTATGTGTTGGCAGTAGCCAAAGGCACAGACGATGAGGAAGTATGTGAAGGCGGATTACAAAAAAGTAGTGGGGAGCCAAGCTGATTATTTTTTCAAAGAAATATGTTTTATAATACTTTTTCAAAACCCTCAATAGTGATTTTCATCACTCTTGTATCATATGTAACATAGAACAATCATTTTTGTAATTAGTAGCTCCATTTTTGCAAGCCGCGGAGTCCTCAAGCTTGAGGAGCTTAAGTAGAATGAGCCTACCAATTTTGGCTATTTTTATACTCCGTTTAGACCTTCAAATAGCACCTAGAACCTATTATTTAACTATGCCAGACACTAGATGTGAAACCGGTCAAAACTAGTCTAGAATCTATAAAAAGAGCTAGAGAGCTCATTTTTGAGGTTGGCTAGTGTGAGCTTAGAGCTATTTTGAGCTTGTAATTGAGATCTTGAGAAATAGAGCCTATTTTCCTATCTTCCATTGTGTCTTGCTTGTCTCTTACATGTGTGTGTATGTGTGTGCATCTCTATGCTTCTCACCTTCACTTTCACAACATCTCGCATTCATGATCTTCATATCACTCCTATCTTTTCTGTAGATTGACATTAAGGAGGTGGAGCTTCTAATGTGGTACTTACGATTGTGCTAGAGCAACACCAAATTTGGTGCCATTCCCAAGGATCGAGTCTATGATGAATGTGTGATGGTGATAGTATAGCAAGAAGTGGTGTTGGAAGGTAAAAATTTCAGTTTTTGTTGTTGTTTTTTAGTAGTTTTTTGTGTTTTTCATCTCCTCTACACTCCTTCACCACCGCATCATCTTCTTCCACTCTGAAAAATAAAAAAATTCACCATATCCACCTATCCTCCTCATTTCCCCTCATTTGCACATGCGAGAGAGAGAGAGAGAGCTTTTGTGCTTGTATGTGCATGTGTGTTTTTGAGTTTTCTTGCAGGTACAATGCTCTAGAGCAGCAAGAAAGCTTCCAAAAGGTGAGAAATCCACTTTCTATCAGAATTTGTCGTGTGTCAGACCATCGAGATGGTCTGGCAAACTTGGAATTTTTGGTAAGCGACCACACCACGGCATAGGCGATCCTTGCGCACACATGATTCCACAGCTGCATTTTGAAAACCATCATTTTGTTGGACCATCGCGATGGACTCACGCCATCACGATTGTGTCACACCATCGCGATTGGCTCACGCCATTGTGACGGCTCAGTTGAACCATCGCGACAGTCTCATACCACCGTGATGGTTCACTTGAACCATCGTGACGATCACTGACCATCGCGACGATCCCGTCGAACCCACGCCATCACGATTGGCTCACACCATCGTGACGACTCCCCTGCCACGTGTCATAATAGACCATCACGATGATACCAGGTACGCCATTGTGATGCTTCAAAATCGAACCATCGCGATGGGCTCATGCCATCACGAAGATTGCGTTGACCGTTGACCATCACGACGAGCTCACACCATCGTGATTGCTCGGTAGAGAGACCATCGTGACGCTTCACCTTAGACCATCGCAATGCCTCGCACACTCAGACCATCGTGATTGTACCACACCATCGTGACGATTCGCCTGAGCCATCGCGACGGTCCCAGACCATCGCGATTATCTCAGACCATCGCGATTGTCCACCCAAAACGACAAAATCAGGGTTTAATTTTTTGGGCTATTTTGGGTAAATTTTTGGGTGATTAAGCTCATTGGAGACCCCTTAGCTCATAATTGAAGAAAAACCTATTTATCAATTTTTACCCCAGAGGGCCTGAACGTTCATATCTTTTTCATTCAAAGTCCAATTTTTGAGCCTTATAGCTCATTAGAAAGCTCTTTACGAGTACTACATGACCTTGATTGTTTTTTTGAAGAAAAATGCATTGATTTTTAGATGAGATAATTTGAGGTTGACAATTTGTGGGACTAGAAAAGAAAGGGGGCATTAAAATTTTGGCCACAGGAGAAAGGGACCCTTAAAGGTGTATATATCAAAGTGTTTGATCAATAAGTTAAGAATTGGTCTAAACATTGGATTTTTACAGGTCTAGCAAGAGCTATCCAAGGCAATCAAGGACAAGGCAGTGAAGAACGCAAGGCTTGGGAAGTGCTACTTTTTGGGCAATAGGGCAATCAAAGAAGCTGACTCGAGGTTGGAAGAATACTCAACCCCCTCAGTCAATTATTAGCTTAGGCTAAATGGTTAGTATTGTGGATTAAATTAGAACGATGATAGGAATACATCAAGTCCAAGAGACTTAATTTTTCAAGTCCAAGACCAAGATAAAAGTGTGCGATACGAAAACCTAAAGGAAAGAACGTAAGTCTGACAAAACGAGAACTCAAAAGTACAACAAAAAGTCGATTCTGGATGTATACATTGAGATAAGACAAGAATTTAAAGGAAGTAAAACTGAACAAGCAATTAAAAACAAAGAAACATTGACGGTCAGAGTGTGTGTTGAGTGATTCAAGAAGTAAATTCATGAACCTTAGATCGGGCAAGCATAAAGGTAAGTCAGACCGATGAAGCCTTAGATCATCAGAAGCAAGTGTAGGAACTATTGCACATTTGTGGGCTCAACAATTGAATAGCTACCCTTACGAGTTGAGCTCAGATACCAGTGAATCGAAAACGGCCTTGCACACGGAAAGACCAAAAGGAGGGTCAGACATAGCATATTTGGAAAGACCTGAAGGACCCTACAGAACCCAATTAGAATATGTACCAATGTACATCATAAGTACTCAGCCAAATCATACCAATGAGTTCGGTCTAGTTCAGTTACATACAGAAGCGAGAACCCAAGGAAACAAACCATTGGGAGAAGAACCTAGGACACATAGAGGGAAATCTATACTGACAAGAGTACTAATCCCAGATTGGATTCCTCAGGACAATAAAAGTATAGAATTGTTTCTAAATAAGGAGACTGATGAAGCATTTTGGAGGTACATAATGGAACAACCTAGTGAGGTAGGCTCCATCATGATTTACGAATTCAAGGACCCAGATACTCCTGGAAAGGTGGTATCCCTGGATGATACTTCAGAATGCTTCAGGGTGCGGGAACATCCTCAGCCCATGGTACTCAAAGAGAGAAGAACAAAGAGAGACCATAAGTAAGTTTCACTCATCCCATAGGGAGAGCTAGACCAACCATGGACACCGATAGAGTGGAAAGACAAAGGGAACCTAGGATACCAAGTGGTAGAGATGATTTTCCTCTACTTAGACCACGTGAACACCCTAGGGTACTAAGACCCACTCAATTAATAAAGTCAATGAAAAACTACTTTGATGGGACAGGAGATCCCTATGACCATGTTCCGGAATTTAAGCAAGTATTAAGAGCAAAGCAAGTAGAAGACATCACTTGCTAGAGTCATTCATCACAGAATTCTCTAAAAGTGGAATCAAACATGATACATCTTCATTAATTCATAGCTTCAAACAGACCCCTCAGGAAACAGTTAGGCTAGCAGGACGTAGGTTTAGATAATATGTTGAAAGATGTCTGATGCAAGAGTTACCCTCATAGGTCAAGCAAGTGTCATTGTCTTTAGATGGCCTCTTGAGCTCTAAACTACGCTCCTATGTATACTTGAAGGAACCCAAAACACTAGAGCAATGTGTAAGAATTTGTATAGACATTGAGGACAACTTAGGAGATGAGTTGGAACTCTCAAAAGTCTATAAGGACTCGGATTGTTCACCTCTAGCATCTTCAAAATTGTCTAGCTCGATAGAAGACCTAGCAAAAAAAGTGGCCCAAAAACTAGGAGTTTCTAGCAAACAAATGCCTAGGTAACAAGCGTTGTTACACCTGTGGTGGTGATCATATTGCAAATGTGTGTCCCAATGTAACACAACCACAAACCAACCTTAGTGGCCAATATTGTACGATTGAGAGACAATACATGAATCACACGGCCTAGGATTGCCCATACAACAAACAAGTAGTATGACAGAACTACCCGCAAGCATACCCCCAACTAGGGAGGTATCAAGGTCAATACAATGCTCACCCTCATTACTATAGGCCTCCTCAAAACTATCCTTATCAAGCTCAATAGAGACCACAACCTGTTTTACTTCAGCAGCCACCCCCACCAGCGAATGTCATCTCAGTTAAATACGCTGCTGCAGAAGAGAACCTCAGTAGGGCTTTAGTGCCTTCTTCACCCCTGATCACTGAAAGTGACCCTAATTCTAACAGTTTCGAGTCTACTCGTGTAGATAGTCCACCCGCATATTACACGGAGTCACAAGAACATATGGAAACATATCAATATGATAGTCAACCATTGGATGTATACCAACCTTGATCTGCGGCCCCAATTAAGAGAGAGAAGACCACAGGGCCCTAGAGGACCATGCTTTAGGTGCCAAGGAGATCATTTCATAAAGGATTGTCCACATCCTCCGATAACATGACAGTCACAATGCTATAACATACAAGGCTTTTGCGTGGAGTGTGGTAAAGAGCATGTCATTATTTTCCTAAGAACCCTGCTAATGCCTCAAAAGTGATGCCCATCAATGTGATAGGTATTGTACATAATGCAGATGGATCCAACCCTACACATGTGCCTATCCAAGCTATAACAACAGCCTAGGCGCTCTTACGGAATCAACAACTTAATCCTAAAAAAATAGCCGGAACTAGTGAAGTTGGAGAGTCTAGTAACAAAAAGACGAAATCTTGGAAAGAATCTAGAGAAAGAATTAAGAGGAAATGGCATAAAAAAATAACTGAGTTGCAAGGTAGTTTAAAGGAATCCAGAGCCAAAATCCTAGAATTGACTTCTCAAGAATCTAATCAGGAGAACCTAGCTCAGAGATCAGGATCAGTTTTAGCAGAACCCATACCAAAAAATTTGGACATGATGTTTCGTGCATATCAGGCTAGATTAAAGGAAGGACCCGAGATAGCGGAAATGATTAAGAAGTATCCACGAGCAGATTTAGAAATTGAGAGAACTAAACTCTGTATGAAGATGGTAGAATTAGCCCAAAATATGTTCAAAGCCTCTCGTTATCGTAATTGGCATAACATGGCAAAACCTGAATTACACTTTCAAGGACTATTGGAGAGGTTAGAATACCTAGTCTATAGCAGCGAGAAAAAGAATCTGCATAGGAACCCGAATGACTTTGAGACACAAGAAGGGAATGCACCATCCCTATCTCAAGTACCAAATGCAAGGTTGAAGATAACATGTCTTCCATACATAAGTATTCACATGAATTTCTAAGAGAAATCCAAGAAGAGAAGTGGAGAAAAGAACAAGGAATCCATCCTCATATTCAAGAGATAGACAACTTGCAGGAACAATTTCCCCAAGACATCCCCTCTATATATGACGATGTAGAGGAAGAACAACTGAGTGAACACACAAATTTTGAATCCAATTCTTTGCAAGAATTACCTCAGTTCACAGGACCTTAGGACGCCAAGTCTATTAGCATGAGAGCACCCACTATAATAGTGAGGAATGAAGAATCAGTAATTCCTAGAAACATGGAAGTGATCAAGAACACAAAGTACAATGCCATCTCACTCTAGAGGAGTTGTTGAAGCTTAAAATAGAATTGTGGAAGCATGTAGCAAACCAATTCCCTGAGTTTGCTACTACTCACTCGTAGATAGGATCACACAAGAAGGTACCAGAGATACCCATAGAAAGAATCGAAGATGTAAGCGAGGGAGAGGAAGGTAACCCATAAGGGCTACACCAGCAAAGCCATCTTAGATTCAGGAGCCGGAGTAGCCATCGCTACCACTGCTTTATGAAAACATTGGGGTAAGCCAGCATTAAGACCCACTAGGATTAAGCTACAAATGGCTGACGGACATATAGAGAAGCCATTGGGCTTACTAGAAGGCATATCTCTCACCACTTGGGGTGTGGATTTTGAACATACTTTCACCATTTGTGATTTTGGGAAAAATCATGCTTACGAGATGATCTTAGGACGACCATTCATGCGTCAGTTGTAGATTGTACAAGATTGGGGAACTAATTCTTTGTACTTGCAACATTTAGGAGTGACTACTAAAGTCAATTTTAAAGACTATTCCCATCAACATGTACCCCGAGTACAGTGGAATACCATCCCTAAGACACAAGACGAAAATGAGTCTGTACACTCATTAGAATCTGACCCATCATGATTGCACAAGAATACTCATATATGGATGTGTAAAGTAGCAAAACAAGAGGAAGAATGATTAGAAACGATGACCTTAGGTTCAGCACGACTTCCATGAACCCTTCAAGACCCAGCTTATGCACCTATAGTATTTCTAGACGAGGAATTCAAACCTCATGGTTGGGTAGAAATCTTAGCTACGATGGACATAGCAGTGAACAAAGAACAATGAACCCCTCATTGTGATGAAGACCGATATGAAATTTCCATTTTTTTTATTGAACATGTTGAGGAAGAATTTATCCTAGAAGAATGCACGGTAGTGACCCAAGAACCGGACGAGAGTAGTGATGAGGATCTAGAATCCATCATCATAAAACCCTCCTGTTCCATAGAAGAGGAATATCTTTATTTTGTAGAAGCCAAAAACCCTGAAGAGGAAAAGGAAAACAAAGGGAACAACTTGAGCCATCCTAACAAGATACAGAAAGCAAACAAAAGAAGAGAAAGAAATCACCTAAGATAGAAGAAGAAGAACCACTCGTGGAAGTACGGGAGAACTTCAAGAAGTATGAAATAGAAGATAGAAGAATCATGGTACGAATGCCTAAAAGAAAAGCCAACATTGGAGAAGTATATGATAATCGAGAGGAAACCAAAAAATCATAGTTACCATAGAAGGAGAAGAAGAAAAATGTACATACATTGGGCATGATTTGATGAATGAAGAAGAAGAAGAGTAAATTGCCCTATTACATGAATATAGAGATGTGTTCGCTTGGAGTTACAAAGACTTGAAAAGAGTAGACACAGATATATGCTCCCATAGAATCTCTATGACTCCAGATGCAAAGCCTACGAAACAAAAACCATACACATGAGTACACTGCTAAGATTAAAGAAGAAATAGATCAATTGATAGAAGCAGGATCCATTTATGAAGTTGAGCATATCGAATGGATATCCCCCATTCTGGTTGTGCCCAAGAAGAATGGAAAATTGTGTGTGTGTATTAACCTGAAAAAAGTTAATGCCGCCATGATTAGAGACAATTATCCTCTTCCTATCACGAAACATTTATTGGAAGAGTTGGGGACAAGGAATTTTATAGCTTTCTTGATGGTTTCTCAGGCTATAATCAAGTAGCCATTGCTGCAGAAGATCAACACAAGATGGATTTTGCCATAGAATGGGGCATATTTGCATTTCGCATAATGCCATTTGGGCTGACAAATGCACCCGCCACTTTCCAACGACTTATGTGTCACGTTTTTAAGGAATTCTTACATAAGAATTTGGAAGTTTATGTCCATGATATATGTACTCATTCGAATACGAGGCATACTCATATCCCAGAACTAAGGCAAGCATTTGACAAATGTCGAGAATATCAGGTTTGTTTGAACCCAAAAAAGTGTGTTTTCATGGTCAGACAAGGCAAAATTCTAGGACACATTGTGTCAAAGAATGGAATTTCGACAGATGAAGAAAAGGTGAAAGTAATTGTAGACCTACCTAGGCCAAAAAACGTAAAATAGGTATAGGCCTTCATGGGTCATTGCGATTATTACAGACGATTCATACACATGTATGCAATCATAGCCAAACCCTTGTACTCCCTTTTGACCAAGTTTGAATGGACAGATGAATGTGAAAATTCATTCAATGAACTTAAACGATGTTTGTACTTGGCACCTATATTAACAACCTCAGATTGGAGCAAGCCATTCCATGTACATGTGGATGCATCCAACTATGCCATAGGATGCGTGTTGGCACAACCTACAAATGAAGGTAATGTAGATCTCCCATAGCTTACGCGAGTAGACAGTTGAATGCAACAGAAAAGAAATTACACCACTACGGAACGAGAAGGATTAAGAATGATCTATGCAGTAAATGAATTCAGGCATTACTTGTTGGCAAATAAGTTCAAGTTCTTCAGGGATCATCAAGCCTTATTGTACTTAGTCAATAAACCTTGTAATACCGGAAGACTAATATGATGGTTTCTATTGCTCATGGAGTACAACTTTGAAGTAGTAGTCAAGAAGGGAAGGACACACATTAGAGCTTACCACCTCTCAAGATTAACCACAAGAGAAGCTCCTCAAAGAATAGTGGATGAACCCAATGCATACCTATTTAACCTTGAGATAGTACGAGAATGGGCTAAGCCTATTGTCCATATTCTCACATATGGACCCAAGAATCCAAGAATTAGGATCAAAGAAGGAGAGATTACCAAGTCACAAAGATATCAAATAATAGCACGAAGTATATATAAATAAGATAATCAGAATATTCTTGCTTGTTGTGTAGATGAATCAGAACACACAAATTGGTTGCAATTAGCATATGTAGGTGCATTAAAGCAACATCATTCAAAATATCGTACCTTGCAGACTCTACATAGACTAAGAGTATATTGGCCTTCCATGGAAGCAGATGTCTACAAGTTGTGTAGAGAATGCCCTGTTTGTTGTGAAAGACCACCGGTAGAACATGCCACATTATATCATATGTCTCTCACACCAGAATGGAGTGAACCTTTAGTGACGTACTTGAGGATGAAAACATTACCTCAAGGAATGACCTTAGCACGACAACGCAGTATAGAGAAGGAAGCTCAAGACTATTCACTTATTGGCGACAATCTATTCAAACGAGGAAGAGACGGATACCTAAGACAATGTGTTCATGAGAGCAATTATTTGAGCGTATTAGAGACTACACACCAAGGTGTTGCAGGAGGTCATTTTGGCCCCGATAGGATAATCAAAGCCATACTGTTTGCAGGATTATGGTGGCCCACTCTTCACATGGATGCACATACCTATGTTAAGAGATGTGATGTGTGCCAAAGAACTCAATTTCCTTCTCGTAGAGATGAAATGCCATTGAAACCCATGATGGGAGGACATGCATTTTCCAAGTGGGTTATAGACTTTGTAGGACCCATTAACCCCCCTACAAAAGGTACTCATGCTGAATAAATCATAGTTACGACATATTATCTTACCAAATGGGTAGAGGCCAAGGCCACAAAAAAGAATGATACACACACGATTGCAAAATTCTTATTTGAAAATGCCTTTACAAGATATGGACTGAGTTACAGGATTTTATGGTGATTCACAAGAAATCCGCACCATATCATCCTTATGCCAATGGTCAAGCCGAAAGTACTAACAAGATCCTTTGTAATGTACTGACAAAACTCGTGAACAACAAATGTTCAGATTGGGACAAACAGTTACACCACAGTGTTTGGGCATATCGAGTGGCTTACAAAACCGTACTCAATGCAACTCCCTTTCAGATGGTTTTTGTTCAAAATGTTGTGCTTCCTTTGGACTTCTTGATACCCACCCTTAAGGTTGCACAAGAACATTGGTGGACCAGCCATGAATTATCATCAAGAATAATGGACTTGGAAAGATTAGGAGAAACCAAGCCGAAAGCAGCAGCAGGTATATATGCAGGTATATATCGTCAAGACAAAGGCTTAAAAGAAGGAGATTTAGTCCTAGTGTATATGCTGAAATAGCGTGCACGGAAATTAGAAAAGTAAGGTTATGGACCTATGATCATTAACACTCTCTCGACAAGTGGTGCAGTACAATTAGCCACCCAGGAAGGAGAGAGAATGCCAAATTACATTAGTGGTTGTAGAGTCAAGCTCTATCAGGAACCTCTTACCGAGGATATGCTTAGAAGACTCATGTTGGCAAAGAAGCATAAGGAGGAAGAAAAAAGAATACGCGCTGAAGCTCAGGAAGAAGCTATAGAACGCATTAAACGCATGAAGCTAAGAAGGTAAGGACTAGGGAGAGGACATTATAACCATCTAGACACGAAACCCAGATACCCCATGGCCATGTGTCAATGGAAGTCAATTACTCATCCTAGCATAGTGGATAGGGGACCATTCATTACAGTCAGGCTAGAGCACGACAACCCTTGCCATGAGCTCAGTGCTTTAATTGATTCGGGTGCTGCGACCAATGCGATTAGATGGTCCCACTATAAGGACTCAGGAATAGAAATGCAGCCAATTGAGGCATACCTCATAGGGCTAGGAGGCATGGAAACCCCTTGCATGGGTGAGGTGGACCTTCCTATCCTCATACACGAAGTGATCATGACAATGAAGCTCCTAGTATGCCATGATGATGACCTGATAGAACCCCTAATCCTTGGCCAAAATTGGCTATACAATCACTCAGTGGACCTAAATCTTAGACAAGGCTCCTTGCAAATTGGAACCTTAGACCAACAGCGAGTGATATCACTTGACTTCCCTAACAACACTCCACCTGAGGTATGTAACCCTAGACCATATGAGCTGCATGCGAAGGAGAACCGGAAGATTTTCAACCAGATCCCTTGGCTAAGCACGCTCCTTCCAAAGTCAACCCATGGGAGGTTGGCGATGGATAGTTGCCAGACAAAAGAATGTAAACAAATTTTCCCTTGCTCTTCCAGCAATGATCACATGGATTACATCAGTGGTCAGGTGGACTGCATTAGTGGCCAAATGGACACTATAGCCTGCAGTGCCCATCCTTCCACACTTACTGCGGACTGGCCTAGATTTATGGTACAAAATGCTTCACTTCATGATGGGCAAGTTTTTCAAGTGTTGGACCTCCCGTCTTTTCCAAAGCAGAGTGTCCATCTGACCTCTCAACCCCAACCACAAAGGAGTCACCCACGACGGAGGATCCCAAACCAGCTAGCATACTAGATGACACAAAACAAGCAGCAATATCAGCATCACAAAGCAAGCAGCAGGAAACAAGTATGGATGCCAAAAGGACCAAAAGCACCAATAGATTTCAACAATGCAGACAATGATAAGATGAAATTTCAGCAGAATCAGAGCCAATATTCAACATCTCCTCGACCTTCTTCAACCTCAACAAAGCTTCTGCATATTTGGATCGCCAAGAAGTACCTAACAAAACGAGCCACACCTACGCAGATATGGGTACCCAAACAGTGTATTATAGTTCAACACTCAAGCCATGTAACATATACCTCTCAGAAATCTCTTCACCCCTCAACACCACCACATCCAATATCATCTTTTGTCCCTCAACAGAAACATACCACCTACTCAACAACCCTTAGGAAATGGATACCAAAATGTATCCAGAATCCTCCTCATGAACAATTGTCTAACATTAACCCCATCCCGAACAACCAACTCCCTTGTAATAATTCTATCACAACTAAACTTTGTATAAACTCAACCACACTAACCCAACATCAATTGTAATAACATCTCATCAAGCAATGTATGCACTATCTGAAGCATGTAGGTGTCTAGAGACCTGCATTAGTTTTGCAACAATCATTCCATAGACCACCTCACAACACTCGGCTACACGGGTTGCACATCGGTTATGAAAAGGGATTACAGTCTCACTTTAATGGAATCATGATTAATTTCCATACTAGTGTGCTAATCTTTTGTAGTTGATCTTCTCCGCATTTGCATCCATCGTCATGCAGACAGAAGGACCATCGGAAGCTGGCCCACCTGTGGTCAATTTTGGCGAATTACTGGCTGAGCCATATCCTACGTCACAACCACCTGAATTTCAAGGATTCCTAGGACCAATGCGATTGATGATCCTCCTAGGGGATACACCGAAAAATTTCACCGTAATTCTCATTGGTTTCAATGTTTAGCAAGACCTTTGGCAGATGCAGATTTATTTTTTATGCCACGCTAACTTTTGACAGTATTAAGTGGAGCAAGTATCAATTTTTCTCCAGAGAATTTGAAGCGCTCCAGAATACAGAAGATTTAAAGCACACTTAGTCTAGAGCAGGTTTCACGGAATACTTCAGTGACCATTACCCAAACCTGATTTTTATAGATGCTACTATCTGGTGATCACGCTTACAGCCTCCGAGAACAAGGACTTGTTGGGCACTTTCATTCTACCATCTTTGGTAAATGACCCCCTTTCAAAAAGTTCCATCTTTCAAAAGACCTCATTCGGGTAGCAATTAAGATCCACGGAACTCACACGCTGACAGAGCATGAAAGGCTTATTCCAGAGCCGATGAAGCATGGTGATGTTGTGAAATAGGAAGACATATTGGCCATTGAACTCTCTAAGCCGTTACACATATGCATGCAATATTTTGCATTCCCGGCTCAGGATTGTTTCACTATTCCTCACAAGTGTATTTGATTCACATTATATTTAGCATGCATTGGACCACAAACCATAGATCTTTCCAGTTGGATCATTGATTAATTGTACTTAGCTCAGCAGAGATGGGAAAGAAAAAAAGTCATCCACGGATGTTGCACTCTCACTCAAATTGTTTATATGTGTTTGGCATATGATTTGCCTATAGAACTCACAATGACAAGCGAAGAATTGAAAGCATTCAAAGGAACAGCCAAGAATGCTAGAAAAGCTAGCAAGGGATGGGCTGGCAAACACATGCACGGATCTATCCCATGTTTGCAAGTTCCAGAGTCCCCGTCACCTCAGCCATCTCGAGAACAGTCACCAACAGAACCCCCTGCACCTATACAACCCATTCATATACGTCTTTCAGGATTGATGATCACAAAAGGCACTACCAACGTTGTTACTTCTCAAGCAACTACAGTTTAGGAACCCACCACTATAGCAGCGGAAATTCCCACCACCATTGGTGCGAAAGCATTCACTTTCCGTATACCTAACTTGGAGGCAGAACCAACAAACACCACCGTTGACTTCGAAATGCATGATGCTTTTTTGAGCAAATTCCAATTTTTAGAAGGACAATTTTTCTCACAAGAGTGAATGCCCTAGTTACCCTACCACACCCCTTGATCAACCACAAGAGCAAGTAGTCTCCAACTCTGAAAAAGAGAGGATAGAAACTAACAATGAAGATGGTGATGATGAAGCCAATTAGGACAGCCATGACTCTCAAGAAGATGTACATAATGATGAACAAGAACAGCAAACTGAGACACAAGACGACACAAGTATGCATGAAAATGACACGTTTGAGAAAGCTGCTTACACGTTGGCAATCAAGAAATTATATCGCACTATGCAAGTAGTTTGGGCATGCAGACAACAATCTGAAGAAAAAAGTCAAGAGATTTTAGAACAAGAACTCGCCACAAGAGGATTCGAAGAAGCTTACATTCAAGGTTTCAGAGAATTGGTTAAATCAGTCGGCACCAATGAAGCACTTCGCTATTTGTACAGGAAACCACTACTGAAGTTTGACCCTCGATGAGTTTGTTTGCTATCGAAACAGGGTCAGTATATTCGCGTACCAACGGATGCCCAATCCTCACACCAGGCCAGAGAAGCACGACTTCTACCGAAAGACCCTATTAAAGAAGCCACCATAGTGATTGACTCCCCATCTCACCTTTCTACTGTAACTATCACTACTATTGTCGAAGTACCCATTGCTCCACCTGCTCCTCTTTCACCTCCCACCCCTCAAGTCTCTCCTGTACACCTTACCTTTCCAAGTCCATCCACGTTTCTCGATGGTGTTGTAGCAGAAGCCCTAGTTGCCTCAACCCCACAAACTCTTCCCGCAACCCTTCCACCTATCCTCCCTTCCCTAGCTCCCACTAGTCCATCCAACCCATTTCTCACTCCATCCTTTCCTTATTTCCCCACTCCTCCCAGACCTCTATTCCCATTTCCCCCTCCCATGACCTTCTCACCCGTTTCACCTCCCCGCCCCACTACATTCCCTCTCTCCTCCCCTCTCCACCAAGCAATACGAAAAACCCAATCTGTAATTTATTCCTCAACCTTTGTAATTCTGGTACCTACTCACGCACCCACTATCACTCCACTTTTCACAGTCATCGCAATTGACACCACATCCAGTGACATGGACATATCGCCACCCACCACACCACCACTCACCTCATCCATTTCACCACCACATTTAGGCACATCAGATTTCTCCACAGTCACCACTAGATCCACTTTCCCATCCCTATTTCCCCTTCCCCCTACATCAACCCCCACAGCCACAACATCTTCATTCACTACACCATTAATATTGTCACCCACAATCGACACCACATTCCGTCAAATGTTTTCTTGCATGACATAAGTTAGAGATGAATTCGCATCTCTAGGGACCAGCTACCAGACGCTACAACAAACAACTGCACATTTACAGGCGCAACTAAATTCGTTATCAATCAAGAACGCCTCCCTTAACACACACTATCAAGATCTACGCAAGGTCTACCATACACTTGAACTAGAAAGTGAACAGATGACGAAGGAAGCAATTGCCGACATCGACAACCTATTACGGGCTCAACCCATTCGAAAAGCAACCCTCACTCAAAACATGGGACTGTTACCATGCCACCTCACAGCAGCCGAAGAAGAGAATCAATGCTTGCAAGAACAGAACAGAGAAAACCTCGAAGCCGCTTTAGATCAATCGAACAAACCTCTGAGTCCTAGCCGCTTTAAAGCCGTCCCATCAGAGTCTATGAAGATATTATTGGAAGACCATGTCACACTACTAGAAGATTATGACGAATGAGGCATATTAGAAGCTCAAGGATGACCATAAGATGCTACAGTTACAGGCACCTGCACACCAACCAACACCAGCTCCTGAGGCCACACCTCCAGAGATCATAGAGGAACTCAATGCTTTACGTGCTCAAGTACTTACTCTTCAAGCACAAATTACTGCCTTTTCTGAACCCCCTAGACCTGATTCCCCACCTGAACTCCTAATTGAGGATGAAACTGTGTTCATCCCGGTGGAGGAAACGTATGAAGAAGCCTACGAACCACAACCCATCCTAGGCGGACATGTCATGGCTGAAGGCCAAACCACTCACTACAAGAAATAGGGGGGTGTAGCAATGCCCCCGAATTGAAAAAAAACAAACACCATCGCTTATGCGATGCTAGCATCGCATAAGCGACGGTGCTATTTTTGGATATTTTTTTTTACGGGGCAGCGTCGCATAAGTGATGTATGCATCGCTTATGCGACGCTAAATATGTGTGTCGCAAATAGCATCGCTAATAGCGACACTATTTGCGATGTTGGCAAAGTGGATAGCGTCGCATATGCGACGTCCTGTGTTCCAGAGCGTCGCATAAGTGACGCTCTGGAATGTTCAAAAAAAAGTTCGATTTCTCCCGGTGGCACATTTGTGCTGGGATTAACACGCGAGAGCAAGAAGAGAACGAGAGAGAGAGAGAGAGAGAGACATGCATCTCGTTGAAGCCAGGTATGCGCACACACACACATACATATGCATACACACACACATATACACACATAGACACACACACACATACACATAGACACACACACATACACACAAAAATACACACACATATACACATATACACACATACACACATAATGTTGCATACACACATGCACACATAATGCATACACATGCACACATAATGCATCCAAGTATATGCATACACACACACATAGAGAGACATACACACACATACACATACATGCATACATATGCATACATAATGCATATGCATATGCATACATACACATACATAATGCATACACACACATATGCATACATAATGCATACACACACATACACACACATATGCATACATACATGCATACACATACACACATAGACACATACACACACATAGACACATACACACACATAGACACATACACACACATAAACACATACACACTCATAGACACACACACATACACATAGACACACACACATAGACACACACACATATACACACATAGACACATACACACATAATGATGCATACACACACATACACATGCATACACACATACACATACACATACACGCACATACATACACACACATGCATACTGCTGCAAAGAAGAGAGTGGAGTCAGGCCACACATCGCACCTAGGCCAAATGGGCCATAATGGTTTTGTAGCTACATTTGTAAGTATGTGTTATTGTGAGTATATTTTTTAGTTAAAATGCAAGCAACTAATCTTTCTTATTTGTTTCAATGCATCGGAAGGATTATGGCCGATATCCTATGAAACATGAGATCGAGTATGCTACACATTTTGGATATCGGAGTTTGAATGAGTATATGCGAGATCATCCTGATGCCTTTGTGAGTATCATCCTGACGCTCTAGAATGTTCAAAAAAAAAGTTCAATTTCTCCCGGTGGCACATTTGTGCCAGGATTAACATGCGAGAGCAAGAGAACGAGATAGAGAGAGAGAGAGAGAGAGAGAGAGACGCATCTCGTTGAAGCCAGGTATGCACACACACACACACTTACACACACATACATATGCATACACACACATATACACACATAGACACACACACATACACATAGACACACACACACACATACACACACAAACACACACACATATACACACATACACACATAATGTTGCATACACACATGCACACATAATGCATCCACGTACATGCTCCTCAATCAGTTTTAGCTAAGGTTGAGATTTCTGAATTGTTGGATTTAAGTCATCAGTTAATATCTACCCAAGGAGGTCAAGCTTTACTGAAATTATCTCAGGATGGCATCCTTTCAAGCCATTTGATTTTAGAAAATCATTTTTGGCTACTAAAACATGAAATTCAAATGTTAAATATGTATTGTGACTCTCTTGCTCCCAGGCCTACAATAATTAAGGCAGCGGGTATAAAAACTCCTTTGTGGATAGAGATACAGGTCTTAAATATGACCTTTCCCCTTGGTGTAGAGTACACATATTTAGGCAGTGTAGTTGTGCATGACAGCGGGATAATCCAGTGTCCTATTGGCAATAAATGGTTAACAGATTGCCATACGGGAATTGTCCCAAGTCTTTGCAATCAAAAAGGGATCGAAACTTCTCTTCAGTTCCTAACATGCCTTCAAAATGTTCTGCATGAATGGCTTTTCCAAATAGGGTTCAGTGTTGGCTTGAAAGACATGTACTTTACAAATGAAATCAAAACATATAAAAAACTTCTTGAAGAAGTTCATATTGTTGTAGATGATGGCAGATTGTCTTCTCAGAGAGTTCTCACTTTGGAAAGGCAGATCCGATTAGTCCTGTCAGGAAAAGAGGAACTCATTCCAAGAACTTTTATAAATCCATGCCATAGTGATATCCTTGACTATGGTTACCAAGAAAATTTTCTTAGCTTAGTTGAAGAAATCAGTGCTAGAAGATCAGCAATTTGTGAATACCAACCATTGTTGAGAGGCATAGCTGTCCATCCAATTCCATGATGGCAATGATGAGGGCTAGAAGCAAAGGATCATTGTCAAACTTGATACAACAGTGTGCATGCTTAGGTTTACAGTCTGTAAACGGAGAGGAGTTGTTCTTTTCTGACTTTCATGATGGTTTGGCAATAATTCATTCTTGCTTTTTAGATGGTTTAACCTCCAAAGAATTCCTTTATCATTTAGTGTCTTCCCGAAAACCTGGAAAAGGGTATGGAGCTGAGGGGCATAGAGAACTTTTTCAAAAATGTATGTATGGGTTAAGGGAAGTGTATTTAGCATATGATGGTTCTGTTCAGACACGAACAGACAATCATGTAATACAATTCAGTTATGAAGTTTTGGAGAACATCGAAGAGGCAGACTAGAAATCAAAGGATCTGCAGAGTCCTGGCCTTGGTTCAGAGCATGTTGGTGTACTGGCCGTGATATCATTGATTGAACCAGCTTATAGTTATGCATTTCGCCAGTCTGCACCAACAAAGAGTAATCCCATTGAATTGCTAAAGGTAATCTCTGACAATTATGATCTCTTCTTATAGTTTTGATTTTAATGTAATGTTGTTAAAACATAATTGGTTTTTGAGGTAAGACAAAACAAAGAAAACTCTGGGAAGTTCGATCATCATGATTTGTTTTCCCTTCTCATTTTCTAGGAGACCCTTCTAAGATGCCCCAACACATCTTTGAAAGGCATAGATCACAAATCCATTCTTGCCATTTCTTCGAACACAATAAAGAGGAAAACTGATCCAGCAAGGGTAGCACTGCAGATTCAGAGACATCTTCACTGTTTCACACTTGGAATGTTACTAGTTAAGACCATGATAGAGTTACGTACCATCATCAAAATGTTTGTTAGCCCCTTTTTTTTTCTTTAGTTCATAAAACACTATTTTAAACTTGAAGAAATCATGCATTTTTATTGCAACTGTATAGCAGAGAGTAACTATACCATCAAATTCTTGTTGATGCCATAAATATTATAGTTTAATATTCCGTTTTGAAAAATTATTGACCTTGAAATTTCGATTCTCATGTGCTTTCTCATATACTTAACTAAACTATTCAACTGATCTGTAAATATTCCATCCTCCAGGTATGATTTTCAAAAGACAGACTTGGGGACAGCAATGTTGTGGATCATCCATATGCATGTGCCTCAGGAATAAGAACTTTTCTTTTGCCATGTTTTGGAGAGTCTTAGCTCATTTATAGTGAGTTGGTGCATAGCACAATTTGACTTTTTTATAGCTTCAAGCATTTCTCATATGAAGTAATACTTCATGACAATGTATCTAGTTTTTCCAGAATGTTTTGGGTTGCAGGTGAGGTGAGTACTCGATCAATTAACACAGAAATTTGTCGTTGTGGACCTGGAGTCACATACACACACATAGACACACACACACACACATAAACACATACACACTCATAGATACACACACATACACATAGACACACACACACATACACACACATATACACACACACATACACACATAGACACATACACACATAATGATGCATACACACACATACACATGCATACACACATACAGACACATATACACACACATAGAGAGTGTTGGAATATGCAAGTCCACACCATCTTTTCAAAGTATTATTATAGGTTGAACTCTTTATTAAAGTTCATTATATTCTTAGAGTGATTTATTATGTTTTCCACATCAGCCATAGTCGTGAATAAAGCATATTTGAAGTCAATGCCAAGTTGGAAAAGTGTTCCTATGCAATAGAACAAGGATTACGACCACCACAAACTAGAGAGATGACTCTCCGCCCAACCAAATGCCTCTATATATAGCTCTCTCCAGGGGACTGCCTTCTTGGGCAGGTGGATACTAACCATCCAAGTGTCAGCCATGTAACTACATGTGCGCCAAGTGTCCCAGTTAACTCGAGTTAACTCAAGTGGATGCTTCTAGAAGGCTCTAGAGCTCTTTGGGCAAAACACTCTCCCCATGTACCCCATGGGGGTTGAACCCAAGACCTCCTCCTTCACATCCTTGAGACTTAACCACTAAGCTAAGTGGATCACTTGTTCACAAGAGCACAAGACCTCCTAGTAAGTCTAAACTCGAGATCTTTGGTCATACACACGGATGACCAAACGGTATCCGATTTCAGATCTGTCTGAACCGGCCAGACCCTTGGATCATAGAATTACTTTATTACATTCTTTCCCCCTTGGAAAATATTTTCGTCCTCGAAAATAGAGCTATATATATATTGTAGGCAACCCCCGAGCCTCATGTTCTAAAACTGGAAGAACATGGTCATGTTCTAGAACTGGAAGAACATGTCTCATCTCTGTGGTGGCATCCTTGCCCAAATGATTCTAAACACTATCTCGCTTTGCACTTTGATAAACTAGTCAAAGTACAAAATAGTGAATGAATAATAAAGGTGGATCTAAACAGATATCCCTGGCTAATTCACAGTTTCTGGATGTGCGATCTAGGCACAAACATGTGAATTAGGTGGATTCAAACTACTAGTCCATTTCTGGGCATGTCTGGTGCATGGACTTAGTAATGAAGGTGAGATTCTTATCCCTTGCAAGACTTTAAGAATTCTTGATTCACTTGAATTTGTTTTGGAGAACTTAAAGTTTGATTGTCCCATACATCTAACTTTAGATGTTTATTCAATGGTTTACTTTGATCCAACAGTTACTTGATTTTTCACCCGACTAGAGGACTACTCTGTCCCAATGAGTTGAAAAAATCCTATGTAAACTGTAGGAGAAAGTTTACCATTCCGGTGGAATCAACCATACTAATTTCACCAATTCAAATTCAAAATAAAAATTGTCCAACTTAGGACACTTTTCTCAAAGACTTTTAACTGAAAGTTCTTGGGAATTGTCAATCTAATGAGCAATTCCTAACTTCTTTATTCTAGAGTATACTGGACTCTAGGAAATTATTTATGCTATAACTTGAAGCAAAATCAAATGAATAAGTCTACTTAGACTTATCATCTTTTGAAGATTGAAAAGGTTCTTGTACATAACATCTATCTAGGATGTTCAAGTTAGTTATCTAATTCTAACCGGCTATCCCTGGTCTTTTGCAAAAGGAATCAGATACCATATCTGAGTCAATTCCAAAAGATTTGGAAAGCGGAAAGAGATAACTAAGACTTTGTACAACCAATTCAAACTTCGCACATACATAAACTTGCTATGAGTCAAAGTCTAGTTGACTCAGGACTTTAACTTCTCAACGATCTATTTGAATAAGATATTGAAGCATTGACTTTATCTTTAAGAGAAATAAGCTAGCTTCTCAAAAAGATTCAAAGCAAATAAAAAACATCATCCAACCACAAGATACTAGTGTGGTAACCAACATCAGTGTGTCGACCCACTGAGGTTATGCTGATGAGTTTTGTATTCAAATAATGCTTCACTTGAGACTAAGTTCAGGTCACATTCAATCTTTTTGACTCCGTGAATGCAATTCTTGTGCATTTCTTTGAGTCTAAAAGAGTGAATTTTATCAAGTTACACTAGGAACTTGATGCTTGACTTAGTCAATTAAATCTTTAGTTGAAAAGATCAACTCAAAATCAAAGTCCAACTTCTTTCAGAAATTTATCAAATATTTCTGATCAATAACACTTAAACTTTGAAGTGTTCTATGAAGATCTTGGAAGTTACTTACTTCATATCTTCAGTTTCCTTAATCTTGAAGTTACCTTGAAGTATCGTAAGATACTACTTTCATCCTTTACGAATTAAACTTTTCCTTGAAGTCTTAATTCCCTTGAGGATGAAACCTAACTTCAAAATCCAAACTAGGACTAAAAGATAATCATCATCCCACGGTCCGATGTCCCATTCCATCTTTCCTACATCAATCTTAGTATAAAATCTGGTGTCCCATACCACCCTATTTTATATTCACATTAATGTGTGGGTGATTCTTATCCTAAAGTCTAAACATCTCTTGATAGAGTACCTTATTTCTTCAATTCTTTTACAAGAATTGGAAGTTTCAGGCATTACCTCTAACTAGATTTTCCTAGGTTTTGATTCCTTCGCATGATCACCTCATAATCATGTGCTTTGCCTTTGGAAACTTGAAAACCTTTTTGACAGAATATCAATCAGAATTCCAAGTTCTTGAATTTTCTCGAATTCAAGTTCAATTGGTTTACCCTTGACCAATTTTGTAGCGACAAGAGCTTTTGACTTCTTGTCTTTAGATTCCTTTCTTTACTGTTGCTTTAGGTACCTACCCCGGGGACTTTATTTAGGAATCTCTTTACTGCTTAAGTCTTAAGCATCCGCTCATGCTTTCTGGATTTGTACCAAAATCCCTTTAAGGATAGGTAAACACTTATGTTTTACCTTCCACAGACTTAATTATCATTTTCACGGTTGCAGACTACATTCTTGGAATTCCTTCACTCTGTTCAGACTTAGAACAACTTACTTTTTTTTCACAATTTTCCATTGGATAAATGGAACTTGAGTGAATAATTCCCAAAAGGAATTTTATTGCCAATACCTGGGCAATCTACAAAGTAGTTCAATCGCACATTACTTGGACAATCATGGCCAAGTTTGATCAAGTCTGGTTGATCTTGCGATAAAAATAAAGACTTATAGTCTTTATCTTTAAGATCTCTTAAACTATCTTTAAGCTTCTTTGCTTACCTGCAGGATTTTTAGAGATCTTTCTCAAGTCCAAGCATACACTTATGCCTCTCAGATTCCAAAGCTAAGAATCTTTGATATACCTTTAGGTTATATCACAAATAGGACTTGAAATACCACTTCTAGTGGTTTGGGACGTCTAGGGAACTACTTATAGTATGAAGAATTTCATTCTCAAAACTTGAAAGAATGCCATTTCTTCAAAGACTTGAGATTCCTTCTAGGGAATCAAATAACTTGAGCAAATGATTCATCTTGGAATCTTTTGCAAAAAGAACATTTAAAAGAAATTCTTTCAAATGATATCCAAAAATTTACTGATTCAATTGTATTTATTTCCTGAGTATCAAACTAGAGACGAAATATCACATTTGCCAGTATGAAAGTTTAAGTTGACTTTTCGTTTATGTGATATCGACTTCTATTCTTGAGTTTGATACAAGACTCATTATTATTGGTCAATCTTCAGATGTTACTAGAGTCCTTTAAACATATTTCACTAATCAAATTTATGTTTAGAGTCCAAGCATCTATTGATGATTGATCCAATAGTAATGCAACTATGAACACTTTGAACTTTATAACTTGTTTAGGAGAAGTTCATGGATTTAAGATCCATTTCTTGGAACTTTCTACTCCTAAATGAAAAGTTCATACTTGCTTCAAGTCTTTAGGAACTTATATTATTTCCTAAAGATTGCTTAGCTAGTTGCATAATTTACTAGAGATGCAATTATAGAACCTAACATCCTTTTATTGATATCAAGGATCAATTGATGTTGAGGTTTAACCTTTGATTTTCATCACTCCTTGAGATGAAATCAAATAAAAATTTATAAAAGCTTGGTACCTTTATATCTTGGCAAAATATTTATATCCTAAAGAGATTTTGCCTTCATCATTCCTTGGACCTATCATATAATATGAATTTATATATATTTTGGGAGGAGTTCATGAATCAATTAAGATCCTCTACTTGGAACATCTTCCTTCCCAAAACTAAATTCATCTTGAACATAGTAGGAGAATGATCTCACATGAAATAGAAGGCTTGACTATGTCGTATCTCTATTCCAAAAAGTCACTTACCGAGGTTTCATCATGAGATATAAATCTTGAAACCACAAGAAACTTCTTTAAAACTTTCGAAATCTTCTAAATAGAAGAGTGCTCATGGGACTTTGGAAATATAGTTGATGTTCTCATCCAACCTTGGGATGCTTGAGAAGTTACATAAAATATATAACTAATCAACTAAAGCTTTATCCGCATGACTTTCTAAGTACATCCAGGACTTAGAGTCATCATACATCACAAAAGAGTTTGCAAGTAATTAAATTTTCTTGGTCATCAAGGAAATTTATTACTTAAACTTTCTCTTAGTGCTTACTCATACCTAGCAAGACATCTAACATACTTAATTCTCATTAAGTATTTATGTTTGATAGTAGAGTATCGACTTGGGAAGAAATTGACTAAATACTTGAGTTGCAAACTAGAACTAGTATGTCTTTGCAACTAACTAGTCCTTGGTCTTCCCTAATGTCAAACTGCGAGCTTTACAAAGTAAGCTAAATACTAAGAGAGTACATTTTCATATCTACTTGCAAACAGCATTCCATTCTTCCATGCAAATGCATGTATCTACATGCAAAAGCATATGTTCACATGCGTATGCATGCATGTTCTTTGCATGCTCAAAAAATAATACAACAATCATGCATGAGCTTGATGCACGATTTTTTCCTTGTACTAAGAATGTATATCATGCAATCCTGATGCATGTATATCCTTTCCTTTGTCCTAATGCACTATGATATAAAAACATACCCTTGAAGTGCAATAGAAAACTTACTCAATGGAAAGGAAATATGTATTTAAACTACCAAAATACATTCTTTGATGCACAAGGATCTTTTTGAAATCAAGTCTTTCCTTAATGCAAACTAATGCTTGAAATAAGAAATGGATTAATTCATTATTCTAATCTAGACTTAATCAATTGAAATCTTGGCTATTTCAATGTGCATCTAGGATTAAGTGTAGAATAATGAAAACAAGATATTCAAGCATTAAGGCCAAGCAAAAAACTGGAAAATACTTAGCTCCACATAGAGCTACGTCCTTCCTCTGATCCTGGGGAAGAGTCATTCTCAAGACTTTGGTCCGAATTCAAAGTTGGTTTGACTTCGATCACCAAAGGTCCGGATCTTCACTTCACAGCTCCACTTCTGTCAGACTTTGCTCAATCTTTGATTCTTCTTGGATGGATGAGAGTTGGGTTTGCACTTCAGCTCTGTTTACTGCTTTAGTAAACTCTGCTCTGCACTACAGAACAAGCAAATCCGGCTAGGTGTGTGGCTACGTGAGCCTCCTTCCAAAGAACCCATCTGAGTTCGATCCCTAGCAGACGCAGCGGGCACAAAAGCTACGTTCTGTTTTGTTCCTTTCGGAGATCTCTGCAGCGCTGGATTTAAACAGAATAAAAATATCTGCACACCTTGTGAGCGTGAACGTCCGTCAACGATATGGATAGGCGGGTGTCCTCTAGTTGGTGGGGCGAGGGTTCGAATCTCCTCTGCTTCACTGGAGAATACACAATTTTGGATCTACAAATTGAGATCTTCTCCAGTGCCGACTTTTGGTTAAAAGATTTGCTCCAGTAATCCTTCACGCGCACGATGATGCTCTGTGGATAGAGCAGCGCGCTTCTATCAGGGAAACGGGAGTTCGAATCCTCTGCTCTCCACAATAGAGGTAATTATTTTTTGGTATCTTCTACAGCACAAGATCAAAAACTAATGCTCTGCTGGATGATATACGCGAACTGTTGTCCTCTTCGTGGATAGGACAGCGTTTCTTCAGCGGGAGGTCAGGAGTACGAATCCTGCCGCCTACAGAAGATATTCTTTTGCCGCCTACAGAAGATATCCTCTTCACGACTATATTATAACAAAATAAGGCGCATCCAAGAATACGTCGTCAACGCCCTCGGGTTCTGTGGTTGAGCGAACGTACTCTATTCGGAAGTACGAGGGTTCGATTCCCTCCCATGCATGCGCACCGATTTTTGCTAATCTATTCTTTAAGCATAAAGCTATGGCCGCCATGATGACTTCAGAATTCTACGTCAAAACGGCCGCGAGCAGAAATTCAGAAAAGAGTTATGCACGCAAAAAGTAAGGAGTAAGATGATGAGAGCTATGGAGAGGGTGGCTCTGATACCAATGCAATAGAACAAGGATTACGACCACCACAAACTAGAGAGATGACTCTCCGCCCAACCAATTTCCTCTATATATAGCTCTCTCCAGGGGACTGCCTTCTTGGGCAGGTGGATACTAACCATCCAAGTGTCAGCCATGTAACTACATGTGCGCCAAGTGTCCCAGTTAACTCGAGTTAACTCAAGTGGATGCTTCTAGAAGGCTCTAGAGCTCTTTGGGCAAAACACTCTCCCCATGTACCCCATGGGGGTTGAACCCAAGACCTCCTCCTTCACATCCTTGAGACTTAACCACTAAGCTAAGTGGATCACTTGTTCACAAGAGCACAAGACCTCCTAGTAAGTCTAAACTCGAGATCTTTGGTCATACACACGGATGACCAAACGGTATCCGATTTCAGATCTGTCTGAACCGGCCAGACCCTTGGATCATAGACTTACTTTATTACATCCTATAATTTAGAAAAAATTTCAAGACAGCAGCACACCTTTTCTTAAGGAAGTTTTGCACGGATCATATCTTGCTAACTGTGCATCCTTTTTGGTTGATTTAAAAGTGCAAATGTTCTCCATAATATCATGTATTAGCTCACCAAAAATCCCTTGCAAACTCATCTCCAAACTCAAGTTATGCTTGCCGCAAGTTGGTAGGTAGAGAATTGGTAGATTGCTGAAAACGACTAGTAGGCCAACTTTGGAAGCTTGTATCTTGAGCTATGTGCATCATCTCAAAATGGTTTCTTCAGCAAAGTTGTCCCCATATCATGGAGAATTTCCATCTAGAACATACACACACATAGACACATACACACACATAAACACATACACACTCATAGACACACACACATACACATAGACACACACATACACATAGACACACACACACATACACACACATATACACACACACATACACACATAATGATGCATACACACATATGTATGTATGTGCATGTGCATGTGTAAGTGTATATGTGTGTATGAGTATGTGCATGTGCATGTGTGTGTGTATATATGTATGTGCATGTATATGTGTAACTCTATGTGTATATGTGTGTATGTGCATGTATATGTGTATATGTAGGTATGTGCATGTGTGTGTGCATGTGTATATGTGTGTGTACGTATGTGCATATATATGTGTGTAATGTATGTATATGCATGTGTATATGTATGAAACATGCATGTGTATGTGGATGCATTTCCATTTGCATCCATGTGCATGCATGTGGATGTGCATATCATGTATTTGCGTATATGTTAATGTGTGTATGTGTATATATATATGTGCAATATAATGCATGCATGTAAGTCTTTTTATGTGGTTGTAAAAATGTTTGTGTGTATGTGTGTATGTGCACATGTATCTGTGTATATATGTGTGTGTATGTGCATGTGTATATGTGTATATGTGTGAAAGTGCATCTTCATCATGTATAAGTGTATAAGTGCATATCAATAAGTGTGAGTATGCTATCTAATGAAATAACACAATTCAAATGATATACAAAGAATAGAAATTGTACTTACAATAGTTAGCCATACTTTTTGCTTGGTTAGCTTCTTGAATAACCTTTGAATAACCTGCAATAAAGAGAGAAAGAAGAGAGAGAGAGAGAGAGAGAGAGAGAGAGAGACAAGAGAGAATTCAAAGAGAGAAAGATGTAGAAAGAGAGAAACAGAGACAGAGGGAGACAATAAGAGAGAGCTTAGGCAAAACAACAATTCTGCATATACTTGCTTCAGCTCATAAGCGTAGCACAATTGCGAACGTTGGAGAGCTCTTCGATCAAATGCGTGAAAATTCCGATCGAAGATCCTCCAACGTTTTAACTTTTTTCCGTCAATAAACCGTCGTGTAAGCAATGCTATGCGTCGAAAAATCATTGCACTTGGCGTCGCATAAGCGACATGTTTTAGCGTTGCTTATGCGACGCTATTAAAAACCGTCATGTTAGCAATGCTCTATGCAAGCGTCGTAGATCCCGTCGCGCCACAAGTCGCAAAAAATGTCGTTTGGCTCGTTGTTTAATCGACGGTGCACGCGTGACGCTCATTACGATGCATTTTGCAATTTTATAGCGATGAAATTGTGTCACCTTAATTGTCGCTATACGCCCGTATTCCTTGTAGTGACTTTTCAACTCCCTACCCCCGCATGGATGAAGATCATTGAAGAACTTGGACAGACCCACTCAGCACGCGTGGAGGCTCAATTACACGCCATGGCTATGATAGAGGAACACATTTTACAATCCCCTTACTTCGTTCACTTGGCCCCTCGAAGTTATATATCTGGCCATGAGCTTCAATATAAATCGTATTCCATGCTAATGGCAGAATATCAATTGGCGATCGAAAAGGAGACAGGTAAGAAACCATCACATGCAACTCAGTTCGATCCTGATGACTTGCCATCAAAAGCGCAGAGTGGAGAAATTTTTCGACCAACTTGGCGCCAGGAGTTGTTACAAGCATATCCAGAAATGATGAGCACATGGGTCAAGGCACCATTGCATTTGAAGTATAACCCATGTTGGGGACCGATCCCAAGATGCCACTTGTGGAAGGCCTTCGCAATCAAAGTGAAAAATAATAAGCAGTGCCATGACTGGCTTAATTACCCCTATTTCACACGACCCCGCAGACCAGCCATAGTCGGATACATGATGGCAATGATTCACCACTGGGTCCCCCACTTATGCCGCATGGATGATGTTGCCATGCATATGATTGTCAAAGTATTTGACATGATGCAGATTGTTTTTAAAATCTTCCATCGTGTCAAGGCACCACATGTTAACACCTCGGGATTCGAGCATGGTAATCAAGACTTAGCGTATGATATGAGCATGACACCATTGCTCCGGGTGTGTTATGCTTGGCACTATCGAATCAAGTATTTATCGGCATGCTATAAAATGACATTTGAAGAGACATTTACTACTGGATTTTGGGAGTACCATTCATAGGTGTTCATAAGTAGGCCCACACACCTCCTCCAATTATTTGCCTATGAACAACTCGTGTACTCCACGCACTATAGAATCCTGCCACCAGATGAACATCAACCCATAGATTGCGAAAAACTTGAAGCAGATCTTGCAAGAGGTATTCGCATTTTAGAGCACACCATCGCTCGTGAACTCCTAAAAAATTATATCCGACAGACCCCGCAACAAGGTTCAGAAGCGAGAGGGAGGGGGGTGTTGGCAATAGTCAAAGGCACAGACGACGAGGAAGTAGTATGTGAAGGCATGTTACAACAAAGTAGTGGGGAGCCAAGCAGATTATTTTTTCAAAGAAATATGTTTTATAATACTTTTTCAAAACCCTCAATAGTGATTTTCATCACTCTTGTATCATACGTAACATAGAACAACCATTTTTGTAATTAGTAGCTCCATTTTGTGCAAGTCGACTCCTCGAGCTTGAGAAGTTTAGGTAGAACGAGCCTACCAATTTTGGCTATTTTTAGACTCCGTTTAGACCTTCAAATAGCACCTAGAACCTATTTTTTAACTATGTCGGACACTAGATGTGAAACCGGTCAAAACTAGTCTAGAATCTATAAAAAGAGCTAGAGAGCTCATTTTTGAGGTTGGCTAGTATGAGCTTAAAGCTATTTTGAGCTTGTAATTGAGATCTTGAGTAATAGAGCCAATTTTCCTATCTTCCATTGTCTCTTGCTTGTCTCTTACATTTGTGTGTGTATGTGTGTTTGCATCTCTATGCTTCTCACCTTCACTCTCACAACATCTCACATTCACGATCTTCATATCACTCCTATCTCTTCTGCGAATTGACATTAAGGAGGTGGAGCTTCTTAATGTGGTACTTACCATTGTGCTAGAGCAACACCAATTTATGTATATATGTGTGTGCAAGTAAATTTATGTGTACAGTTATGTGTCCGCTGGTTTGTGCATATCCGAGTATATACATGTATGTGACTATGTGTGTGTAAGTATATGCATATGTTTGTCCACAGGTATGCATGTGACTTGATGTGCATATACGTATATGTATGCATATGTATGTGTGTGTATATGTATGTGTGTGTATATGTATATGTATGTATATGTATATGTATATGTATATGTATATGTATATGTATATGTATATGTATATGTATATGTTTATGCATGTGCATGTGTGTATGCATGTGTATGTGTATATGCATGTGTCTATCTATGTGTGTATATGTGTGTATGTATATGTAAGTACGTATATGTGTGTGTATGTGTATGTGTGTGTATGCATGTAAGTATGTATGTATGCATATGCATGTGTGTCTAAGTATATGCATATGTTTGTCGGGAGGTATGCATGTGGCCTGATGTGCGTATACGTATATGTATGCATATGTATGTGTGTGTGTGTGTATATGTATGTATATGTATATGCATATGTGTACGCATGTGCATGTGTATGTATGTGTATGTGTATATGCATGTTTGTATGTATGTGTGTATGTCTGTGTATCTGAGTGTATGTATATGTGTGTATGTATATGTAAGTATGCATATGTGTGTATATGTGTATGTAGGTGTATATGTGAAGGTGTGTATGTGTGTATATGTGTATGTGGGTGTGTATGTGTGTGTATGCATATTTATGTCTAGTGTGTGTATATGTGTTTTCATATGTGCACATGTGTGTATGTATCCATATGTGTGTGTTATAATGTATGCACATATGTGTACATATATGTATGTCTATGTATATGCATGTGTACACATGTATGTGAGTTTATGCATATGTGTGTGTAAACGTATGTATGTATGTATGTATGTATAACAACACACACACACATACATACATACATATATATATATATATATTATTTATATATATTTATATATTTATAATATAAATGTGTGTATGTGTGTGTATGTGTGTTTGTTGATATATTTAGGTAGTGATGTGTGTGAACATACTAGGACCGTCGGGGCACTTTTTTCCCTCTTTAGGAGGTTTCCCCCCCCCCCTTGTATATATGCCTATTGCCCTAACAGGCTACTTATCTTTGTAGATTCTAGTGGTAATACATTCAGTATTGTGTGTTGTGCTCCAAGCTTCTTCTTCTTCCTTGTGTTGTTCGCGTGCTTCAGCAGATGTCTAACTCAAACAGTTGGTATCACAGCGGGTCGCCGCTTCATCTAGGGCATCGTCGACCTCTCCATTGCAGTATCAGAACTGCACGAATTTTGGTGAGCATACTTAGTGTGTTTCCAAGATCAAAACAACTTCGCTATGTGGTGTCGAAATCGCGATCTGAGCTCGTTTCAGCCTCCGAATGCACTATCACAATGCTTGTGCAGGCTATTTCGTCTTTTTGTACCAAAGATACATACTAGTTTTGGTTCGCCAGTATAAGCGTCTCGAAGTCTACTATAGGTTTAGTAGATTTGTCTGGGAAATTCTGTTCAACTTTTTGAGATACAGTCAATTTTATGCATCAAGGTATTTTAGTCATTGGCCATGGCTGAAAGCAGTGATGTGTTTCGTATGTTGGATGTTGAGGATAAGTTGGATGGTACCAACTACCCGTTTGTGGGCTTATATGATGCGACATGTATTGGTTGCAAAAGGACTGTGGAACATTGTGCAGGGTGTTGAAATACGTCCTATCACACCTGCAACTATTACAATTGCAGGTACTAAAGCTGATGCAAAAGGTGTCGAAGATGATGATATTGTGCATATTCTTGTTCGTGCTTCGGTTTCTGCTACACCTATTGCAGAGCGAATTTGTTGGGATGGTAGAGATGCCCAGGCACATGCATTGATAGATTTTCTGTAAAATGTGCCATTATTCCTCACATTCGCTCTTGCAAAACAACTAAGGATGCTTGGGATACACTTACCACATTGTACCAAGCTAGGAATGAGGCTCGTGTTTCTTACCTCCGAAAACAGTTGGAGAGTGAGCACATGAATGAACGTGATTCTATGGATAGTTTTCTAAAAAAGATCAAAGACTTGAAGGAACAATTGATTTCTGCTGATGAGGTTATACTAGATAGCTAACTTGTGCAGACCGTTTTGAATGGTCTTCTTGATTCATATCAGAGTTTTGCTTCTACTCTTCGGTTGATGATGAAAGGCAATCCAAATGCCTTGTCATTTGAGGAGTTACTCTCTGTTCTGTTGCAGGAAGATCAGTCCAGGCAAAACAAGTCCATTATGCGAGTTGCAGATCAAGCTTTCTTGGCTAGTCAGAAGGGCAAAGGAAAATGGAGCTCTTCAACTAGTAAGCAAAAATCTGCTAATTCTGCACAATCAACGAGGGAAGGCAAAGATGACAAGAAATTGTTTTGCAAGTACTGTAAAGGAAATGATCATATCATAAAGAACTGTCCAAAATTGGCTACTAAAGAGGCAAAGAAGAAAGAGGCTAGAATGGTTGTTGCAGAAGTCTCTACACCAAAAATAGAGTTTGCTAATCTTGTGCAGGAAGAAGAATGGGGGTTTACTACTGTTTACCATTTTGACCCATCTTCTCATGAGTAGTGCATGTTTGCAGTAGACTCAAATGTTTGGTACTTTGATAGTGGGGCGACCAAACATATTACCTCGTAGTGTAGTTTCTTCTCTTCACTCGAGCCTGCCCCTACAGGGAATACTGGTAAATGCGCCAACAACTCCTCTTATCCTATTATGGGAGTTGGTAAGATCATTTTGACTACTGCTGATGGTAGTTCTTTCACTTTGTCAGATGCTTTGTTTGTGCCAGGGATCAAGAAAAATTTGTTATCCGTTTCTGCATTAGCCAAGATTGGCTTGCTTGTAAAATTTGTTGATGATAGATGTACAGTTCATGATCTCTCAAATGGTGACATGATTATTGCTTCTGGCATTTTATGTTGTGGGTTGTATAAGCTCATAGACTATGAAAGATCTGTAAATGATTTGGCCTGTGCAGTACTTGATTCTTAGGCTATGTCAGATGCAAAGCTTTGGCATGCATGCTTTGGTCATATGAATTTTGCTAGTTTGCTACACCTGCAGAAATATGAAATGGTGTCCTCTTTGCCCAAACTTGAGGCACCTGGAAAACATCTTTGTGAAGGTTGTATTTTGGGTGAAATGTAGCGTTCCTCCTTTCCAAAAGATGGTTCAGTTTGGGCTACTGAAAAATTGCAGCTTGTACATAGTGATGTCTGTGGTCCTATGTAGACACCTTCTTTTGGAAATTATCTTTACTTCGTGACTTTCGTCGATGATTTTTCCAAGCATGCATGGGTATATCCATTGAAAGCAAAGTCTGAAGTGTTCATGTGCTTCAAACAGTTTTTGGGAAAATGTGTCAGCATGTAAAATGGGCACCCTCCGTTCTGATCGAGGGGGGGAATATATGTCTTTTGATTTCAATGCATTTTTGGCTGAATGTGGGATAAAACACCAATGTATAGTGTCGTATACACTTCAACAGAATGGAGTTGCTGAATGAAAGAACATGTCACCCAAGGAGATGGCGAGGTGCATGGTCAAGAGTCAGGCTTTACCACATAGTTTCTGGCTTGAGGCTACATGTGTGCAGCATATGTACTTAACAGGTGTCCCACTAAAGTGCTGCAGTCTATCACTCCATATGAGGCTTGGCATGATCGCAAGCCATTTGTTGCTCATCTGTGTGTTTTTGGTTGTTTGGCATATGCATTAGTGCTTGAACAACATCACAGAAAATTGGATGATAAAGCAGTAAAATGTATTTTTGTTGGGTATAGTTCTGAAAGTAAAGGCTATCATCTCTATTATCCACATAATAAACACATTCTGGTTAGCCATGATGTTGTTTTTGTGGAAGATGCTAATCAGCCATTACTTTCATGTACTCAGGAGACATTTGTTAGCTCTAAAGACATGTATGATACTTTGCTCCCTCTTTTTACAAGTGGACAATCTAGTGTTGTTCCTAATGAGGCAACTTCTCAGCCTTTGAAGGTCTCATGTGATAATGCAGAGCATCCCATTTCTGATGCAGATTTACATGATGCACTTGTTGATGAGAGAGCTGATATTGAAGAGGCAAAAACTATGCCAAAATGGCTAGTGCAAACTTTTGCGTGACAACAAACTAGATGCACCTCTGTCATACCGTACTCGATCAAGCTCTCATAGTGCCTCTTTTACATCAGATTGCTATGCTATGGCCGCATCTAGTCTTTGTGATGAGACTGAGCCTATTTTGTTTGATGAAGTACAAAATTCAGAAAATTGGATGGCTGCTATGCAATCTAATATGATGCTATAATGAAAAATGGTACTTGGTCTTTATGTGACTTGCCTCCTGGCAAGAAGGCCATTGGCACTAAGTGGGTATACAAGCTGAAGCGTAAACCTGATGGTACAATTGACAGGTATAAGGCTAGGCTTGTTGCAAAGGGTTATGCACAGGAAAGAGGCATTGATTTTGATGAAACCTTTGCTCCTACTTGCCGTTGACGAATGACTATTGTTCATAGCATCTGTGCACTTGCAGCTCATCATGGTTGGAATGTACATCAATTGGACATTAAAACAACATTTCTGAATGGTGACTTGCATGAAGAAGTGTATGTTTTTCAGCCCCATGGCTTTGTGCAAAAAGGGCATGAAAACCAGGTGTGCATGTTAAAGAATATATTATATGGTTTAAAGCAAGCACAACATGCTTGGTATGAAAAGATACATGCCTATCTGATTGCACATGGTTTTGAGAACATTTCGACTGAAAGCACCTTATATGTCAAGCGTGCTAATGATGTACTTCTAATCATTGTGGTGTATGTTTATGACATGCTGCTCACTAGTCCTCATGAGAAGCATATTGCTAATTTCAAGGCTTATTTACATGCCTCATTTGAGATGTCTAATTTGGGCCATTTGCATCATTATTTGGGCATTCAGTTTATGCACGTTGATGGTGGAATGGATTTGTGTCAAACAAAATATATTGACACATTATTGCAACGTTTTGGCCTTGAAGACTGTAAACCTATTGCCACTCCTATGGAGTCTTCATGATGTTGGAGATGCATTTGATGTTGTTCTCTATTAGCAAGCTGTTGGATGCTTGATTTACTTATGCATTATGCCTACTATGACCACTTCCAGTTGTGAGGCTGAGTATAGGGAAGCTTTCTCAGCGACTGTTGAGTGTGTGTGGCTCAGACGCCTTATGGCTGATTTGGGTGTTGGTCAATCTTCTGCCACCACCATCTTCACTGATAGTCAGAGCGCATTGGCAGTTGCGAGGAACCCTGTGCTCCATGCTCGCACTAAGCACATTGAGGTGCATTATCATTATGTCAGGGAGAGGTTCTCTGCTGGGGAGATCAGCTTGGCATATGTGCCCACACAGGAGAACATTGCAGACCTTTTCATGAAGGCTCTGCCTAGGGAGAAGTTTGAAGCTTTTCGTAAAGCTTTGGGCTTACTTCCTTTTGTGGAGTGATTTCCACATAGCTTGGCACTTCCTTATACATGAGTGCCAACTCCTTGTTCACCGCATCACTCCCAGGGGGGATTCATTGATATATTTAGGTAGTGATGTGTGTGAACATACTAGGACCGTCGGGGTGCTTTTTTTCCCTCTTTAGGAGTTTTTTTCCCCCGCCTTGTATATAGGCCTATTGCCCTAACGGGCTACTTATCTTTGTACATTCTAGTGGTAATACATTCATCATTGTGTGTTTTGCTTCAAACTTCTTCTTCTTCCTTGTGCTGTTCGCATGCATTCGCATACGTCTAATTCCAACAGTGTTTACCTCATCACTTCTCTCTCTCTGTCCTCCTTGTGGATGTGTGTAGCTCTCTCTCTCTCTCTCTCTCGTCTCAATCCCAACACAAATGTGCCAGGAGAAATCGAAATTTTTTTTAATGAGTTTAGAGGTCGCTTATGTGATGCTTAAGCGTCGCACGCACTGTGCCAATGTTCCTAATAGCGTCGTTAATTAGCAATGCTACTAGCGATGGTTAAAAAAGCATTGCATAAGTGATGCTAGACATCGTGTATACGATGCTCATTCATTTTTTTTTAATAAGAAAATAATTCATCGCTTATGCGATGCTCTCGATAGTCAGTGTCGCATTCAATGGGGGGCATCGTTATGCCCCCCCCCCCCCCCCCCCCCCCTTGATTTTAGTAGTGCTAATTGAGAAGACAAATGTAACAACTTTTTTCCTAGATTCTTCTTATGTAAATCCCTCTGATGTAGTATATTTTGTATATAATTTATGTATTGCGTACAGTTATTTGAAAACTTCCAAATCCTTGAACGATATCCATGTAAACTGTCGTCACCATCTTCTACAAATCTAATTTGATCATAAAAATTATGAAAAGGTAGATACCTTCCATATTCAATTGGATAAACAATTCCACCTATTCATATGTGAATATGCTTTTTGCCTTCATTGCGTAATCCATGAACTTCACAAGATTGTAGAGCTCTTTGGAATACCTTTCTCATTGTTGCATACTGATGACTGATTGCACACAGAGTCCAGTTGGATGAACATTGTTTGGATTGAGGTTCTGCATGGCAAAAGTGTCTAGAATTATAAGAAAGAGAGGAGGTCTACTTTTGAGAGTAGAGTAAAAAAGTGCAGAACGACCTAAACACACTTATATAGGTCAGAGAACAAGAGAAAAGTTCAAGTTTGCCGAAGGCCCGGGCACAAACTTTGAGCCATATCACTTTTAATGATTTTCACACAAACTTTCTCTCTCTTCTAAACTAATATATTTCTGTAAGATACGTTTTAGATACGTTTTAGATGAACCTACACAAAATTTTTAAAAATGATTTGACAATATTAATCTAGATTAAGCACAATTAATTGAAATCCTTACATGGCCCTTTTTTTGTTGTTTTGCCCTAATGTTGATAACTATAGATGTTTTCATAGGTTTAGCCATATTGATTTCCACCATAATATAAGGGTCCCATTTGGAATTGATGCTTCCTCCTCTTGACTTTTGACCAAGAAATTTTCATAGGATTCCTCTTAAGTTTACAATGCAAGGATAATATTCAATAGGTCAGGGAAATCGACACAAATAGGGATCATAGTAGTTTTGGGTCCTCGAGGATTAAATCCTACAAAACACTTGAAAAATGAAATGGGTATACTTTTTATGAGCCATTGTCCATCATAGATCATTTGAAGGGCATTGTTGGGATCATTAAAAAAAAGAAAATAGTCGTTTGGCAAATATTGGATATGATTAAGAAATAAGCCCTAGTTTCCTAGTTGATTCTAATCCAATGCTTTAATAAATCACGTGAAGGTCTAGACCATTAAATCACGTGAAGGTCTAGACCATGACACAATCCAATAACCATTCTATCATTGATTTGAGCTTGCCACACATCTACGAAATTCCTATCTATGATTAGGGTCTCTTTTTCAACGTCGCTCAATTTTCAATCAACATTTAACCTATGAGGGTCATCGTCCAACGCACGCACATCACTATGTATCCCAATTCTCTACATTTTACTAATAGTAAGTCCACCATGTGTCCTCATCATCAAGTTATCTCAAAGATGGAGAAATATAAAAAGCTCTATAAGGCTCTTGGCAAAAGAACTCCCATGTGATTAGGCATTTGAACTCAACACCTTTTTTACACACTTTGGATACCTCCCTTAATCCCCACTTTCGAGAGAGTTTATACATCAAGGGGTTATACGTCAAGTCGCCCTCAAGATTTTGAACCTCAGAGTCCAAAGTGCTCCCACACATTCCCCCATTGCGGTACATTCTTCTTACTCCACACAATTTTTAATCATTTACACCATCCACTTGTGTGTTGTTCTCATCATATTATAAGAGACTATGTATAAACAATTAATGTAGTATGCAACAAATTATCTCCCACCCACATAGTATTTGTGATTGGTTTCAAACTTAGTTAAGGAAAGATATGTCTTTTGGCCCTAAGATGTAAGGTGACGTAAAGTGCGAGGCTAATGATTCATGTGTCAATGACCCACTTTACTTTGTTTCCTTTTTTTTTTTTGCCTTTGTTGTGTGTGACAAGCCATGTGCATTCCCCGCTACCTTACCAACCTAATCTCACTATGGCTTCACTCACATGATGTGATGGAACTCCATACACACGTGCATTGTCCACAACCTTATCAAAGACCCTATGGCTTGCCTCAACATCTAGCACTCTTGTCAATAGCAATAGAAAATGGTGATTGCACCAACGTTTCTCACACACTCCACCTCCAAGAAAGTGGTTCTTATCATTAAGCCGAAGAAAGTGGCTCTTCAATGCATTTCTCTCATAAAAAACCTAACAAGCCGAGGACCACGGAATTATATATTAATCTTCTTCCTCATAGATGGAGAGGCAAATCGCTCTCTTTGTTCTTTGCTCATAAATTATCCATTCAACAATCTTTCTTTTTTTTTTTTTTTTTTTTGAGAATACAATGAATTGGAAATGCACACTCACACACCCAACAATGAATTAAAAACATACTCACACATCAACCTAGTAAGGTAGACGCGCCCATTTTTAAGAAACTCAGCAATATGTCCAGTCAAAACTTAAACTCAAGTCCAGTCAAAACTTAAACTCAAGTTCGGTGATTTCCTTGGCCCCCGCCATGGCCCTGTATGAAGCCTTACGCAACGGACTTCCTGGCTCGAGGTGTGAGGATACAGATTTGGTGAAAGCTATGTACAATCCTGTTTTCGATGGCTGCGCTAGCTCTTCCTGTCCTTCTGTGGCTACGCAGAGCGATGTTAATGCCTCTGATGGTCAGAATGGAGGGAATATTTGGCTAGCTCCTGTGCGAGGAGTTGTTTCTGATGGTCTGATAGGAGTCAACTCGGAGGAGCTCCAACAGACGCATGCTCCGATATCTTATGCTAAAGTGGTACAGAGGCCTCAACAGGACTTCTTCTCTGTCTTTGCTAAACAAGACAAGTCAGGTAACCTTCTTCCTCAAGCTGTGCTTTCGGATCTCAAAGGAAAAGGTAAAATAGTTGAGCATAATGTGGGAGAAGGTATTGGCAAGGATAAGTCCCATACGATAGAACTTGACCCAGAAGATGAGGATAAGGATGATTGTACTCTGGTTATTGATAGTTCTGCCCTCACTAATTGGAACAACCACCTTGAAGACAAAGTTGTTATAGCTCACTGTCATGGACCTAGGCCTGCTCAGGAAGTTCTTAAATCTTGGATGAGGGTTAACTGGGAAAGTAAAGGTCTGTTTGCTAAGCATGTTCAGTATCTGCCTAATAACTTTTACCTTTTTTTCTTTGATGATGTGAATAATGCTTTGAAAGTTATAGCAGAGGGGCATTGGATAATTAGAAACACCCCTCTTTCCTTCTTTAAGTGGTATCCTGGTTTTAATCCTAGAAGCAACAAGCCGTCCAAAGTTCCTATTTGGGTGGATTTTCCTGATTTCCCTGTGGAATTTTATCCCTGGCTCGAAAAGGTTGGTTCGCTAATTGGAAAAATAATTGGACAGAAACCTAAAAAGGATTTCAATCCCAAATGGGAGCCTCAGATGCTGATAGAGGTAGACATCTCTAAAAAAATTAAGTCTGAAGTTATCATTAAGAATTCTGAGGGTTGTAAGCTGCATGTCCAAAAGGTGGTCTATAAAAACCTTCCTAATGCTTGTTTTAACTGTTATAATCAAGGACATTTAATCAAGGATTGCCCTCTGTTAGCTAAAAAACAGAATGGTTTGGCTGGACCTGGTGAAGATTCTCCTGCCTCCTCAGTCCCCATCAACCCGGTTCAACCTAAAGAAGAGATTGGATTCAAAAAAGTTCCTTTCAAGCATAGGAAAAAAAACCCTATTGTGGGTTTACGTTCTGAACCATTGATCAAAGGGATTCTTAATCCCTATCAGGTGCTGGACGATTTACAAGATTCTGGTAATGATATTGTGGAAGAGCAGAATAGGAGCAGAAAGGATTTTGGGGAAGAGCAAAATAAGGCTGCAGGCTCTTCCCTCAGACCCTCGCAGGGAACCAATACTTTGAAGCTTTCATCTGAAGAAGTAAAAGACAGCAAGTGTGATGAAATGTTTATAGAGCAACTAAACAGTCTTGATGAGTTCTCTTCTGTTCAGGAATACAATGTTGGTCCCAGCAATCAAGACATCTGTATGACAAATGTTAGTTCCCCTAGCCCTAAAGGTAAAGATAAATTTAATTCCAAAAGGAAGGATACTGTTAGGTCTTCAGTATCTGCTGTGAAGCCAGGAAAAAACCTTAAAAAGTAAGTTTGATTTCCCTTGCTCGCTTTTGTCATGGATTGTACTAATTTTATTTCATTCTATGTTAAAGGGCTCTCTGAACCGGTCAGAGGTAAGATGATCAACAAATGCTTGCAGGTGATTAAGATAGGGGGTGATCCCCTATTGACGAATCTTTGGGTTTTCACGGATCATAATGGAAAAGGAGGTTCTGTCATTGGCACTATTTATGGCCTTAGTAACCTCATTGTTGTAGTGTTAATGAGCCCCACTAATAAATGGATTGCTGTTAAACTTAAAGGGCCTCTTAAATATGTTGTGGTGTCTGTTCTTGCAGCAAATCATGTAGTTCAGAGAGCCAATTGTTGGAAAGAAATTCTTATGATTCAAGGCATGTGTCACTCTTTGTGGAATGATTCTTGTATCATTGTTCATTCTTTGCAATTGTATGACCATTCGCCAAGGGTATGGCCAGGAATTCGGTTTCAGCAATTAAACCTGGTAAGAATCATAAGGAGTAAGTTTTTTCCTCTCTCTTTTGTCCATGGATTGTATTAAGCTAATTTCTCTTAACACTAAGGGGCTCACTGATCCTATCAGGAGCAAGACCATCAACATCTGGATCAAAGATTATTCAATTTTTCCTGATTTTATTTGTTTGCAGGAGCTGAAGGTGGGAGGCTCCAATCTGTTGTCGAATTTAAAAACTGTTTCTAATTCTTACCATTGGGTTTATACGGATCATAGTGGTAAAGGTGGTGCTGCCATTGGGGTGGCTAATGGGGTGTGTCATCTTATTGAGGAAGTGTACAAGAGTAGTACTAACCAGTGGATTGCTGTTAAGTGTAAAGAGCCTTTTAATTGTACTGTTGTGTGTGTTTATGCTTCTAATCAAGCTTCTCAAAGGGCTAAGTGCTGGGAAGAAATTGCAAAAATTAATGATGTTTTGCTTTTAACTGGTGACTTTAATATGGTCACTAATCTGGGTGATAGGTTCGGTAGCAGTGATAATATTATTTCTGGGGGTGAGAAGCATTGTTGGTTTAATCTGATTAATAAGCACAACCTGCTGGATCTCTCTCTTAACACAGGTCATACCTGGAACAACAGAAATCAAGTTAATTTTTTGTCTGCCAGATTGGACAGGTTTTACATGCATGCTGGTAGGAGCAATAATTTATGGAATTATAATTGTGACATTGATAGGTCCTTGGTTTTATCTGATCATGCGCCCTTGATTGTGAAGCTGTTCTTGAACAACCCCTCGTATCGTGCTGGTTGGCCTCACATGGATTCTTCCTTATTTAAAATTCCTATTGTGAAGGAGAAAATCTCTGATATTCTGATTTTTCATTTTAATAAAGATAGTTCTCCCCTTGTGGCTTGGGAAGAGGCTGTTAGAGAAATTCAAATTACTGTTAAGAACTTTAAGAATAAAGCTAAAAATATTAGGTATGAGAGAAGAATGATGATATTGAAGGAGATAGATCTTCTGGAGTCCTCTAAGCTTGATGTTAATACCAAAAGGCTGAAAATCCTTGAGTTGCAGGAAAAAGTGAGGAAAGTTGATTACCTCCTTGCTAGAGGTGCCCTTGTCACGTCTCGAGAATTCTGGGCAGGCAAAGTGGATAAGCCTAATAAACACATGTTTGATCTTATGAGAAAGAAAAAAGCTAGGGACTTCATCCCTCTGCTCAAAGACAGTAATGGTCTCTTAGCTACTAATATGAAGGATAACATGGAGGTTGCCCATAGGTTCTTTGCCAATGTTTTCTCTCTGCCTCCCAAGAGAGGGGCTGATGTTTGGAGTGCAAGAGCTGCCATTGCCCTTTGTAGGAAGAAAATGGTTCCTCAGGGAATGGACTCCCTCCTTGACATGCCCTTCTCTGAGGGTGAGGTGAGAGAAACCATTAGCAAATTGAAGCCTGGTAAATCCCCTGGTCATGATGGTCTTCCTTATGAGTTTTTTCAAGAGTTCAAGGATTTGTTGGTGCCCATAATTCTCAAGATCTGGCAAGAAGCCTCTAGAAGGGGGTCTCTTTCTCCTTTTATCATCACAGGGGTGATCAAGCTCTTACATAAAAGGGGTCCCAAAGATGACTTAAACAATTGGAGACCCA
The DNA here is from genome assembly GCA_020310875.1 of Ceratopteris richardii. Classification (NCBI taxonomy): domain Eukaryota; kingdom Viridiplantae; phylum Streptophyta; class Polypodiopsida; order Polypodiales; family Pteridaceae; genus Ceratopteris; species Ceratopteris richardii. The sequence goes on along the minus strand of CM035432.1, from coordinate 83,293,724 downwards.
TCTCCTGCCTGACTTCTCTGTACAAAATTTTTGCTTCCATCCTTGCCAGGAGGCTGAGCCCTTTAATGGATAGTATAATTCTGCCAGAGCAAAAAGGCTTTATCAAAGGGAGATTTATCTTGGATAACATTATTACCATTTGGGAAAGTCTTGAGTATTATAAAGAGATTAATATAGACACTTACTTTTTCAAAATTGATTTTGATAAGGCTTATGACAGGATTGAATGGGATTCCATTCTTCAGTCTCTTCATGATATTGGTTTTGGCAATAAGTTTATAAGATATGTCAGTATCTTATTTGGTAATGCCTGCTCTAAAGTTGCTATTAATGGAAATATGTCTAACCCTTTTAAGTTATGCAGGTCTATTAGACAAGGGTGTCCCCTGGCCCCCCTCCTGTTTGCTATTTCTAGTGATGCTTTGGGTTGGCTTGTCAAGGATAGCTTCAGTCAAGGGACCATCTCTGGTCTTGATATTCCCCAAGCTCACTCTCCCCTGGGGCTGCAGATGTTTGCAGATGACACTAACATGATGATGATTGCTGAAGAAAAGTCTGCTAAGCAATTTCTTAACTGTCTTGACCTTTTCTGTCTTGCTAGTGGCTCTGTGGTCAACCATAAAAAAACAGGTTTTTTTGCCACTAATAATAAGATTCCAGATTGTGTTATGGCTGCAGGTTGTGATATCATCAAGAAAGGGAGTATTTTTAGGCTTTTGGGTATTCCCATGGGCTTTGGTGTTTCTAATGAGCAAAGGTGGAATTGGGTGCTTGATAAATTTAGAGCTAAAATGTTTAAATGGTCTGATGTGCAGCAAAGTATTTCTCAAAGATCTTTTGTTTTAAAACCCTTCCCTTACCTATTTTCTTTCCTGTTGGCAGCCTAGTAAAAAGCAGCTTGGTCAGGCCATCTCTCTAGCTAGGAAATTTTTGTGGGGAGGTTCTAAAATTCCCAAAGTTGCTTGGGATATTTGTTGTATGAAAAAAGCTGAGGGGGGGCTTGGGCTCATTTGTCCTTCCAGGATGGCCACCCAAATGGCTGCTAAGTGGATTTTCATATCTATTTCCTCTAATGACTTCTGGGCTTGTTTAATTAAAAGAAATGTTAGCAATTTCAACATTAAACATAATAAAAGCTGGGTCAATTGTTCTCTTTGGGATGTTATTACTTCTTCTGTTGAATTTGTGCCCAAAGGCAGTCAGCTTATTTGCTCCTTGTGGAAAGCTTGGATGACCGTGAAAGCTAAGTATAATTTGCCTATCTACTTTGCTCACAACCTGTCCTTCTTAGTTCAAGACTCCATTTGGTTTGGTTGGACTAATTCGGTTCCCTCCCCTTCTCTTCCCATTAGATGGAATAAATACAGAAGGAAGGGATTTGGTCATTGGCAGGACTTGTTAAATGCAGGTAACATTATTAATGACACAGTCATTTCAGGATTTGATGGGCTCTCTGGTCAATGCAAACAGGTCCTCTTAATCCAGAAGGAAATTCTGAAGAAAAAGCTGGAAATTCACTTGTGGAGGAAGGAGATCTCCCTTCAAATGGTAGCTGAGGATATTTTTAAATCCTACAAAAAGAGTGGCAGAAGTATCAGAGAAATAACTGGGAAACTCAATAAGAAGTGGGATCTCCAATGGTCCCCCTTGCAGTGGAAGTACAGATTCCAATGCACTTGGGCTTTTCCCTTCTCCAACAAACAATCCTGCCTTAACTGGCTCATTCTCCACAAAGGCATCTGGACAGGGGAACTTGCTAGGAAGTATAAAATTGATGCTGGAAATTGCAAGCTCTGTGGTAAAGTTGAGGACCTGGATCACCTGTTCGTTCATTGTAAAAGCTCCTCCAGATTCTGGTTTGGTATGAGGTTCTTCTGTCAGAACCAAGGTCTGTATGCTCCTAACAGTAAAGACATTTTGCTGGGTGAAGCTCGTGGTATGGACATTCTTTTGTGGCAGTTCATCAGAATCCACTCCTTGTGGTTTATTTGGAAGACCAGGAACAGTGCCATCTTCAATAAGAAGGGGAAGGATTACTTCTTCTCTTTTTTGGTGGGCTTGAAGAAAATTCTTAATCTTTGCTTCACCGACAGTTGTGATTCTCATTCGGAAGATAAAAACCCCTTTGTAATTCTTAGGAATAATCGTTACAATGTTTGGAAATCTAAACTCCTAAAGATGTACTCTAAGCCTAGGATGCAGATGATCACTCTGCTTGATGATTATGTTAACCTTTTCATGATCTCAGGCCTCCCCTACTGCTGCCTCGTTGTATTTGTATCAGACTCACTTGTGAGTTTGATACGTTGCTTGTATTTTTTCTAGCATCAATTTAATATTTCCTGTTCTTCAAAAAAAAAAAAAAAAAAAACTTAAACTCAAGACTTTTTTCCAAAGACTCAAAGCATCGAACCACTAGACTACACAGACTTGGACATGAATTCAAAACTCTCTCTCAAAGATTCAAGGCGTCAAACCACTAAGCTACACAGACTTAGACAGACACTCTTTCATTTCATTTCTTTTAAGATAAATGCAAGAAGAAGTAAAAACAGAGAATCTAAATATAAAAGGGTTTCATGCAGCACCGCTTCCAAATCAATCCGGCTTTAAGAGTAACGAAATAGCGCATCGTTTTTTCTTTTTCTGCTCAACGAGGAGAGCTTGAAGTAGACCAAGTTCAACCTCCACATGTGAGCTGCGCATTTGATAATCCAAAGACACTCGACCTCTCGAAGTTCGGGAGGCAGAGAGCTTGTATGACTTGCTGTACATGAATAGTGAGGCTTTCGATACTCGAGACTTCAATGTTCGTGCCGGTGGAATCTTCATACTTTAACATTTCCCATTATAAATACAAATTTATGTTGTGCGAGAAACAAATGTCAGGCAGCCTGGCAGCCTGTAAGAAGGGACGGCCGCTGCACTGCCCGGCTTTCGAAGTCCTACTCAACACTTACTGCTGCTGTGTATGCTGACAGGTGCGATGGAATCCGAAGATCGCTTCCTTCAAACGGCCAAACCTGAGCAGTGATGGCGTGCTATCGCCCGTTGGTCTTTGGCGGATTCCTCATGCACATTTGACTCGGGTGTTGATGATTCACATCCGGCCAAAGACACGTTTCTAAGTTCTCTGTGTCTTGTGTCTCTGGATATCATTCTCTCACACACACACACATATGCCGGCCTTGTCATTCATGCACAAGCGAATTAGCTTGTTTGAACACCCAGGTAGCTGTTGCATGCTCTAATCCTCTCACAGTCTTTCCGTCTTTCTCCTTCGTTGCACACTTCCTCATCATAATAAGAGTAGTGCCGGCACATGCGTGCAGTCATACGGAGCTGCATTGTGTCGATGGTTACTATACAATCTGGCACGCTGCATTGAATTGAAGCCTTTACGGAGTTCCACGCCTTTTCTACACGCTGGCGGCATTCCGCAATTACCAGTACGCTACATATGGTTTTCACATCGTTCAGTGCGACGATGTTCTTCCCTGAACGTTCCGTTAATACGATCACTAACTAAAGGGCCTTTCTTATTCTTCCTTCTACAGAGCTGAAAAGCGAATTCCTGGCAGAGAATTTCCGTTTCCAGGAACAAGCAACTCATCCAGGCCGAACCTCTTTCTGACACGCTGAGAATCGAATAGCTGAAGTTTGCTTTATACCAGTCTTCTTCTCAAGAGGGTTCTTTCTCCTGGTCTTCAGTACCTTCAAATCTCAGGGATTACACGATTCTTCCATAGATATGCCAGTATTTGTGAGACATGTAACACTGCTTCTTATGATGCAATCATCTTTTATTCGTCTCGGTCATCTGAGCCCTTATCGCAACCAATGTCAAGACTTGTGGGTTCTCTATTTTGGGCATGAGAAGTCATTCGCTGAAAGGTATTCTAATCCGGAGTGTGTACCAGATCGTGAATCCGATCGTTCATATCCCACAATATCGGCAAATGCAAGTTTGATGGCGAACAGTTTAGTCTAAGAGCACCTTAGAAGAGTCGTATGGAGAAACCGATAAACAACAGAATGAATTCAGAGACAGTTCTTGATCAAGTGATCTTTCAACTCACACCTACCCGCACAAGGTTAGATCGCTATTCCTTTGACATATTTCGGTATATCGGCGGTCAGGAATACGTGATTTGTTGAACTCTGCGTGGGTGTCTGAACTCGTATATTATTTAAATATTTTGAGTCTGGTTGATAAAGCCTTTTCAGAGTTTGTTTGCTTTAACAATGGAATAATGATGCTGCATTATGCAGGTATGAACTCTTCGCAGTTGCTAGCAATGTGACAGAAAAATTGGCATCAGGACTGCTCAAACCATTTCTGTTACATCTGCAAGCAGCTGAAGAACAGCTTGCAAAGGGTGGTTACTCAATTAAACTCCAACCACCTGCCGGCCTCAAATCCTCCTGGTTCACCAAGGGCACGGCTGAAAGGTTCGCTTTGAGATGAATACAGGGGTGGTGAAATTGGTTTTTGAGTGCGGGAGATAGAAATGATAACCTTTATGATGTTCTCTATACTACATATTCATTCCTAGATATGGTGTCTATATAATGTTCTCAAGCTGGAGCAATTGATGCTTTAGGTTAATCTGATTGTATACTTGCACAATCAATTTCCATCTTCTCTTTGTATTTTGTTTACTAAAGTTGCTCAGAATTTGGAAACGCTGCAGATTTGTAAGCTTCGTGAATTCTCCTCATGTGCTGGAGCGTAGCAATAACATAGAGGTAGAGCTTTTGCAGCTGGAGGAGGCTATCAGAGTTCAAACAGGCTTTCGATTACAAGTAAGTGTGTCTTTTACCTTGAATGATAATTTCGTGCAGGTTGTGTGCTCTTTGGATTCTGATCATGATTAAAACTGACGATCTTTTAGGCTGAACACCACTTTTCGAATGAGGGTTCTTTGAGCTTCATGCAAGGTATGTGTTTGTCACCATCATACATATATATGATCAGAATGGTTTCGAGTATTGCAAAATGTTGTACCTTTTATTCAGGGAAATGGTTGTCGTTGCTTCTAGTGGTTATACATTCTTTAGAATGTCTGTTACATAGTAAGCATTAGATCACTTTGCAAGAATCAGGTCATACACAAACCATGCATCATTTTTGTCAAATTATAGCATAAACATCCACCAAGAAAAGCAAGTAATGCGTTAGTTGGCATGGGTTGGGTAAATCTGAAGTTTGCGTAATGAACTAGTGTACTTTGGGTGACTTCAGACTGGTCCGGATGAACAAAGGTTTTTTTTCCAGGGTACACTCTTCCTCCACCCTTGTATTCACACAAAGCAGCATTCGAGTTACAGGAAAGATTATACTGATTGTTGAATTCTGAACGTGAAATTTTCTAGCCATAAGTTTGATGACCTACAACAGCATTGATTTCTACAAGAAACCTTTCCTAATGTAAAAAATGAACACTTTTGATACCTTCTTTGCTAATTGTGTTGCTCTTTACTTGGAATCACATCAAATGGATATAATGGCAACATTCTTGCACTTTGCTTTTGTAGAGGAAATTCTTGTTCTCTTGTGCTCGAGGTGGGTTCTTTTTCCCATTGCAGTATGCCCTATGTATGTGCTTTGCACAAACCACAAGAATATTACAAAATGAGACCAAATTAGAGCCAAGATAAAGAGTCACAGAAGCATTACTCTATTAACATCAAGCATGGAAGTGTACAAGATAGACAATACAATCACTATGGAAGGTACAATCACAATGGAAGGAGGCAGTGGCTGCTAATGGAAGCTCCTGATGCAAACTGGAAACTTCACAAACCAACTCTTGGGTACCGCGAAGCACTCAGGTAGGTCTTCCAACTCTCTTAGTACTCCAGAAGCACACAAGCCTCTTGCTAAGAACTCAGCTCTTGTAGACTCACTCTGCTTCTCCACCCTCTCTGACAAGACAATAGTCTCTCATCTAACTCCTAGATTGAGATGTTGAAGCTTGAGAGAAGCGACAAACTTCACTTAAGTAACCTCACTCTTCTCTTTGTTGTGACAATGTATCTCCTCTATGATCTATGATATGTGATATGTGATACTTTGGTACTCGAATTTCTTTCCTTGTATAAGCTACCTCTGCCCGACGGGTACTCCACTACTCTGTCACCTCCACGCTTACTTTGACTTGCACTTTTCTGGTACTTTGTCAAGTCCGGTACTCTGTTAAGTTAGGTACTCTTATGGTCTCCACTCTCTTTCTCTGCTAGTGGGCCCAAGAAATCCAACCCCCATCTTTCAAAGGGCTGCCATGAGATTGAAATTTTCAAAGGCCTATTGTTGAGTTTAGATGGTTTAGAACCGCATCTTTGGAAGGCATCACAAGACTTTACCATATTACATGCATTTTTGAAAAGGTAGGGCCACCAGTGACCAGAGTCCACTCTAGAGCACTTTGTGTGCAATGATGTGTCTTGGGTAATGACACGAAGATGGTCCATTGTGGGAAGAATGGCTTGAACTTGTTCAGGATATACACACCTTCTAATTATTCCATCTGGTCACACTTGAAGAAGTGCCCACCAATAAGATTGAACCTTCTACTTTTGATCAAGAGTGCCAATATAAAAAAAATGGACAGTTCAGTGCACCAAAGGGATAAGTGCTTACATCCACTCCTTGGTTTCGTTTGGCCTTGGTGAGAATCCTACTGGCATAATTGGTCGGTCCAATTTATGCTCTTTGCGGGGATTCGCAAGAATTGCCCCTTCCGCAGTGGAGCTTGCATCTACATGTACATGAAAAGTTACTTCGCAATTTGGAACGATGAGAATGGGAGCACTCACCAACTTCTTCTTGAGCACTTCAAATGTTATCTCCTCCTTTCGAGTCCATTTGAATCGAACTAATTTTCTTGTTGATCTCGATAGTGGCCTTGCTAGATCTGCATACCTATTCTAATGAACTCTATACTTGTCTTACATTGATAGGACGGGGCATTCGTATGATGGCTAGGACCTTGTTTGGGCAGGAGCCATACCTTTTGAAGAAACCACATGCCCATGAAGTGTGCCTTCTGTGATAAAAAAAAGACATTTGTTTGGGTCCAGCTTTAGTCTTGCACCTCTACATAATTCAAATACTTCTTGTAATTGAGAAAAAAGTTTTAGCCGAAGAGGAACATCTTGAAAGGGTAGAAAAATCATCCATAAAAATTCTTAAGAATTTTAGAACTAGTGGTCTAAAAATGGTGTAGACCACTCTATTGAAGGATGGAGGGGTGTTCCTTAGTCCGAAGGCCATTTTTGTGTATACATATGTACCCCATGGAGTGACAAAAACGGTCTTTGATTGATTAAGAGGATGAATTGATACTTGATTGTACCCACTAAATACGTCCATAAAGCTGTAGCGAGTGGTCTGTCACATCTTTCACTACTTGTTCGGAGAAAGGGGTATGAAATATTTTGAGGATTGTTACCTTATGAGAGCCCTAAAGTCAACACGGATTCTAATTTTATTGGACTTCTATTTGGGTGCTATGACCGTGGATGATAGCCATCGTGAATGCTCCATTGGTACAATAATTTTTGCTTCTTCCATCTTCTCGATCTCCTTCTTCATAGCTTTTGCATATTTGGGGTTGAGTTTGAACATCCTTCCCCTGAGAGGCTTCGCATTCACAACAAGAGGAATGGTGTGCTCTCTTAAATGTGGAGTGATCCCTTCTAGGTCCTCATAGATCCATGCAAAAACATTTTTAAATTTTTGCGTAAAAGTAATTACCTCTGTTAGTAGATTAGGATACTCCCAGAGTCAAGATGCAAGGAGAACGAGTTGATGCTTTTCTTCAGTTCCCAAATTAACCCTCCTCACAAGTTTGGAGGTCAAAATAGACTCTGTAGATTCTTGGGAGAAGACATCACCAAGATAACATGGAGATTCATCCATGATGATACTGATTTCCTTCTTTTGAATCCAATTGCTTGCGAGGTCTTCCTTTGTTGCAAGTTCCTCCCTGAGTTCTTTTGATGGTTCAGATGTTGATATTTCTTCTTTACCTTGAGGTTCTTCGTGGTAGTACACACACACTTTATCCTTTCCCCTTCTGTAGTCAAGAATTGGTTCCCCAAGTTCCATAGTTTCTAATTTTTCATTTTTTGAGAGTTTAACCCCATAGAAGGGAAATGAGTCTACTATTTTTGTCCAGTGAAGTACGTCTTGATCATCTCCTACTTCTAATTCTTTTTCCTTATGAATGGAAAAGGAACGTGTCTTCTTGCTGCTGCTGATCCTTGCTGCCAAGATGTAGGTATTGTCTCAAGTGTCTAGAAGTGCTGATCAGCAAGGTGTCGTTGCTCCAATCATGAACTGCATGATGATGCTTCAGCCAAGGTCTTCCAATCAAGAGTGGATAGCCCTCATCCATCCGTGGAACATCAACTACTACAACTCTTAAGAAAAATTGGACTTGTTGGATAAGCACAGGGACTTTCTCCACTATACCCAAAGGCTGTACTCTATTGTGTCTTCAAGAGTTACAGCAAAAGAGGCCTTCTTTGTCATTTCTAAACCCAAAGAAATCATAGTATAGTGAGGCATTAGATTAATGCCTAATCCTCCATCGGTAATTACCCTTGTAAAAGTCTTTCCTCGAATGGTAAAGTGATTGTTGGACTTCTCGAGTCAGTCGTAGGGGTTTTACTTGTCATGGTCATATTGGTCTTCACATGCCCGCCACTAATTGTGATCTCATGGAGTGGCGGACAAAACGTCTCTATTATACCTAAGACATCACTTATAAATCTTTCATCCATTTTCAAAAGATTATATAGAGGTTTTGAACTAGCTTGCTCCGTTTGTGGTGGAATCCAAGTCTCTCTAGAAGATTCTATGTGTCGATGATGGTGGAATCCAAGTCTCTCTCTTCTGATGACTCTTGTAGTTCCCTTACTGTGTCTTTGGAAGCTTTATCCACCTCTTCCCCTCTTCCCTCAAATAGGTGTGCTTTAGAAGATTCTGTGTCGATGATGGTGGAATCCAAGTCTCTCTCCTGTTGACTCTTGTAGTTCCCTTACTGTGTCTTTGCAAGCTTTATCCACCTTTTCCCCTCTTCCTTCAAAACACGAAATCTTCTCTTCAGGCTAGACCCTTGTTTTGATCTTGTCACTCCTTCTAAGTTCGAGTAAGAAACACTTGATCCAAATAATCTCAATCAAGAGAGGATTCTGCTTGATATTGATCCTCTATGTGCTTGGAAATGTAGAAATGCAGATGCACTTTGTGCTCTAATTATAAGTACTACTACTACTGTTTTGACTTCGATTCAGCATGTTTTAGGCTTGTGAAGCTTGGCACACACTGATAAATCAATATGAAACTCGTAATCAATCAGGGATTCAAAACTTGGACTTTCATATGATAGGAACCTTCTTTATGATATCCTTATCAAGAGTATCTATCTATGACTATTCTTAGTCTTAAGTTTCTATTTTCTCTTTCTAATAACAACCATATTCATGTTTTTCATTCAAAGTGTCTTTGTCCATACATTAGGCTATTCTAATGATGCTCTCACCATCTTTTAGAATTTTGCTATAACTCTCGTATTATCTCATGGTAAAGAAGTCCAAGTTTTAGATCTCATTGTAGCCATTTTTCTAGAAATCTTTGCCCTAACATAAATTTCCAAATTGCAATTTTATTTACATAGTATACATCATGTAATGTTGAGGATCACTTTGCATGTCATGGAAAAACAATGCTTCCATGAAACCTGATCCTTTTCTAGCATGTTATACTAGCTTTAGTTGTATTTTAGTATGCTAAATACACATCACTCATGATGCATCTTAGTTCACCATAAATTCATGTGGGATTGGATCTATTTTTAATTCTCCTTATTATATTACTTATTTATATAACACAAATTAGGTGTTTCCATTTGTCAACGCATCTTGAGCTCCCTAGACAAGGTGGAAACTACTATATTCTCATCTATAATATAGTTCTTTTGGTATCTTCGAGGTTTTCCTAACCTCTCATCACAAACTTATTATTATCAACCATCTTAATGGTCAAGAGTCAGCTAACTAGCAAGGAAGAGAACCTACCAAATCTTTTCAAAGGTATTTTTCTATGAATTGAAAATGCCTTTTCAAACTCTATTTTGTGTTTCTAACAAACACAAATTTGATTGATATTGATTATAAAACTATTCGAAATCTATCCATAAATCTTTATGTTGTGATATATGCATAATTCTACAAAATTTCGGTAGCAGAAATGTTGCACAAGCATATTTTAACAACAAAGAAATCTAGTGCACTTTAAGCATTGATAACATCAACTGTGTGCTGGCAGGACTCTTGGGCACTACATGTTTTATCCATTTTAATATATTTTCATTGCACTGGTACTTGAATAAAAATCCTATTGTATGAATATAACAAAGAAATCTAGTGCACTTTAAGCATTGATATCATCAACTGTGTGCTGGCAGGACTCTTGGGCACTACATGTTTTATCCATTTTAATATTTTTTCATTGCACTGGTACTTGAATAAAAATCCTATTGTATGAATATAACCTCTACAAGTTTTTAACATAAACTTCAAGCCACTGATATAAAAAGTGCAGAACAAAAATAGTATTTTGATTTATTTACACGCATATTGTAAAGCTATTTGCATATACTAGGTGCGTAAATATGCTCAAAAGTAATTTGAAATACAAGAAATTGACAAAAACCGCTTATTTTAAACTCGAAACCTATTGCAAAAATGTGGAATAGTGGAATCATTCCTAAAGACCTTTCTGAGTCATGTACAAGCTCTTAGGTCACTTCTCGAGCACTTCTTGCCTTTCAACAATCCATTTCAAACTTGGGCAGAGATATCTTGCAAGACCAAAGATATGGCGTGTGACCATTCAACGGGAAGGGCCTATTGTGCAGAAACTGTAAAATTTAAAAGCTCTAGATTTGGTTAATTATCGAGCAAGTTAATAAGTGGCTACAGGTGGGAGATTCCCATTAAGGAGAGGCTATGAAGGAAATAGAGGGACTTGGATCCCACACAAAGAGATGGAGAAGTTAGCTCATCTTCCCATACTCTAAAATATTAAGGTATGAAACCTTCAGCTCAAGTTAATACAATTTTTTTCGGAGTTTCGATTATTTGTAGATCAGTTGATACAATTTTTATCAAGATTCTTACGATTGATCTGTGTGCTTTTTTTGTATGAAATATTGAACATCATACAGTCAACAGTTTATGTTGTCTAAGCTGCGATATATTCTAATATTGGCGCACGATCAGTATTCAAGTGGGCTTTAGGATCCAAGTTGAGTGAACTAATGGCCTTAGCAGAATAATCAGTGAACTTCAGGCCTTGAATAAACTAGTGAGCTTATGTGATAGTTTGAACTAGTGAGCTTATGTGATAGTTTGAATGGTCCACTTTTTGGATGTCCTGAATGCTTCCATCCAGGTCTGCCAACAGTGGTTGAGTGTTTGTTATATCATGACAGATCTCATCTAGAAGTGGACTCTCCTCATCAGGTATGGAGAGCTGGAGAGGGGGGGAGTAGGCAGGGCTTGTGCATGTGTAGGTAGTTGTACAGTGGAACCCTTGGCTCTTTCAACATGTCTGCTGTGGGGTGGAAGGGCAAAGAGGAGTGGAATGCAAGGTTAGCTTGGGCCACAGTGAACAGGAAAAAGAGAAGTGGAGTGCAGGAATATTGATGTCTACACCAATGAAAATGAAACACATTCTAACTCTAAAATAACTGGTCAAAGTAAGATCACAATTGCACCCCAAACTACTGAACTCCTAGATAGAAACGTTGTTCAGCTTTATTTGTTTTCAGTCTTGATACTTAATTATGATATGATACCCCACTCAGTCAAGACTAAGCATGATTTTATTGACATCTATGTATATTCTTCTACGTGACCACAAATTCTAAACATGTTCATGAAAGTCTGCGCAGGTGCTTTTATTGGTATTGAAGTTTTCTTAAAGATAAGAGATAGAACTGCTTCATCTGTAGCCATGGGTGAACCGTGAATTTATGATCTATGTCTATTATAATTTGGAAGGTGCTTTGGATCGACGGTCAAATAGTGTTAGGCTGTTCTTGCATCACACATATCTCAGTTAAGGCTATGCATGATTTTATTGACATTTATGTATATTCTTCTACATGAACACAATCTTTAAATGAGTTTATAAATGTGCACAGAGCTGCTTTTATTGATATCGAAGTTTTTTCTATAAACAAGAGATAGGACTGCTTCAACCGTAGCCATTGGTGAATATATGATCAATATCTGTTGTAAGGTGCTTTAGATCAATGGTCAAATAATGCCATGCTGTTTTTGCATCATGCATAGCGCAAGTACCTCTTATTGGAGAAGCATAGTCATTACCACAAACGACATGTTTCAAAATTTTTAATTGGACTGCTCAGGTGTCACTCCGTGGTGCAGTGGTAAAACACTGGACCCTGGACTTTGAGGTCCAAGGTTCAAACCTATAGTGTGGACTGACATATAACCCCTGGAAAGTGGGGGATCCTCAGGGTGTATGCGTTGTTCGTTTCATTCTTTGAAGCATAATTGGAAGAGTAGGTCCACGACCGAACTTCCAATAGAAAAAGGGTTATGCGAGAAACACAACTTGTAGTCATAAACAGAATTTATACTGTCACTTTTCATACTCATTACTAACCAGTTGCTTCGCTCTAATTTGTTGCGTATTGGATGAAAATTTTAGCTCATACTTAGTAAGTTTATGCATGAATTGTTTATGCATCCATGTTTGTCGCACTTTTTTAGGGCACATTCTAAATAATGTCATCAATTTTTCTGAGCAGGGGAAAATATTTCATGTTCATCTGGAAAATCTAGAGTGATTTCAAAGGTACCAGATTTCTGTGACGTGAACACCACCCTTTTTTTAAAGGTTGAGATTAAGACATTCTTTGCTGAATATCAGTTTTGGACTTATCCTTATTGCAGACAAGGCAAGAAGCTACAAAAGACCAAAGACTAGCTACGAGCTCGAAGTATGGACCTTCCATCTCTCTTGTTTTAAGCAAGTATGGGATTTGATGCTGATATATGGAGTAAAATGCAGAAAACAATTGTTAAGGGCATTGGAGGCACGTCGTGTGGTCTTACAAAAGGAACAAGGCATGTCAATTGCTCGTGCAACTGCGGCTGGATTTGAGCTGCTTCATCTGTTGCAGTTGGCAATGTTTGCCGACTGTTTCGGAGGTCCTCGTTTAATGTATGATACTGAGTCAGCTGTTTCGTGCTAAAAGTTTTCAGTATAAAAACATACTCACATATTTTTACATTGATCTTGAACATTCTGCAGAGAGGCCTGTTGCAAATTCGCTTTATTGTGCAGAAGAGCACATGTTACTGGCTTTTGTGTGGAGTATTTTAATATGATGGATCAAGATGTCTCCTGGGCTCTCTCAAATGCTGTTTGTGTCTCCATTCTTAAATCTCTTGAGGCTGATTCTGTATCCAAGCAACGAAATGAAGAAAACACAGAGCTTCCCAAATTATTAGTAGCCGATAATCATGTGCAAAAGAATTTGTGCCTTTCTAATGCAGTTTGTCGCAATGAGCAATCACTTTCAAGGCATAGTCAACAGCTGCCTTCTTTCCATAAGAATCCAGGTCCACCTGGACAAGGTTTTGAGTGGTCAACATCAACAGATGCACACCAAGCTTTCAGTGCCATGCACACTAATGGGATCGGCTTATGCCCAATGGCATATGGATATAATTATGAGTACAGCCTGGGTTGCCAGGAGAATTTTACTGCATCAGATTTGTTTCTCTCAGCAGCAAGCCAACAATCCAATGAAACACAAGCCAACTTCAAAACATTTTCCTCTGCAGATATGAATGCATTTCCAGCTCTGAGGAAGCTGCAGATTGTGCAAAACGGCATACGAAACGGAAGCGGCAATTCATTCTCAAATGGCTATGAAAAAGTTAGTGATGGGGTTAGTGATTCATCACCAATAAGTTCAAGTTGCTCTGGGGCACCTGTTAAAAATGCTCTATCCAGACAGGCATCACCTACTCCTGGAAAATACAGGAATAGCTGCAAAAAGATATTGGCAAGGGAAGTGAGGAAGAATGTTGATTCAAGTGAATTATCTAACCCAAAAGGAAGTGATTTTAGTGAGTTATCAGATTCAGAGATGCGAATGCAAAGGTTCAACAACCTACTTTCTGATGAAGGGCCAGTTTTTCTTAAGGAAGGCAAGCAGGTGTCACAGAGAACAGTTTTAGATGATGATTCAGTGATGTTATTTGAGCAATCAAGGGGTTTTGCCCTGGGAATGAGATCAAAGAAATGTCTGGATTTTAAGGATCCTGAAGCATGCTGTGAACAGACAGATGCAGGGTTTAAAGTTGTGGATGACCCTTTTCTTGACCATTCCCTTCCAGTCAGTGTCAGTCATACACAGAAGATGAGGATATCACTTGATTCTGAACTACAAATCAGCCAAATTTATGATAAAATGTCAAAGCAAGCTCTCAAGGTGAATTCAGCCATTTGTACTAACGTTAGACATGATCCAGATGACTTACTTATGTTGCCTAAGCAACAGAATCATTATGTCTCCAGAAATTCCTGCGATTTACTAAATGCAGATGTTGAGCTCCGTGGCCCTGCTGGCCAAAAAAGTGCAACCCTCTCCAATCGTCAGAAGGTAGGTCCTGAGCCTTCACAGGAGCGTGTGAAAAAATTTTTGGATCAATACAACGAGAAAAAACAAGCTAAGCTTAGAGGAAATACAAGTGGATTAAGGAAATTAAATAGAGAGGGAACACCAAGAGCACTGAAAGAAGACAAAAAAAGAACTGAACTGGTTAAATCTAGAAGGTCAGACGGAGCAAGTCCACAGGTTGAAGCACAGATTAGAGCAGAGAAGTTGCGGATGTACAAGGCTGAATTGCAGAAAAAGAAGAAAGAGAAGGTTAGTATGCCTGCCATTCCCTTGAAAATGATAATGCTCAAGAGTACTTATCGTATTTTGAATTTTCTTTTTTGTCTTCATGCTTTCGTGGTGATGTGTTTGCAGTCTTAATGTATCTGCTATAACATGTTGAAATGCTGATGTACTATCTACTATAATGTATGGAACTGCTCGATATCTTTAATTGTAATGAAAGCAAGGATTCAATTTGGATGCACAACACATTGTAAACTATGTGGTGTTTTGCCTGAATTCTGTATGTTTTGCCCAAGTATATTTTTCTCAGGTTGGAGCCATTCTGTCGATGATGGCTGTGAGATCAAGGGAAAGTGGACAAGGATGGTGTGATAATTGTATCTGATGGAAAAACCACGAGTAATGAACTTGAGGTTGTGGAGAGTGTAATAATCTGATAGAGGATGCATTTCTGAGATCGGGGAAGAAGTAGACAAGGATGGTGTGATAACTTTATCTGATGGTGAAACCATGAGTAATGAGATTGAGGTTGTGGAGGGTGTGATAATTTGATAGTGGTAGCTTTTCTGAGATCCAGAAAAAAGTAGACAAGGATGGTGTGATAAATGTACCTGATGGAAAAACCATAAGTAATGAGTTTGAGCTTGTGGAGGGTATGAAAGTTTGTTAGAAGATGCATTTCTCTGGATTTTGTTAACTCTGCCAAGATGCAAAAATGTGAATCGGAGGATTCAATTATTCTTTTTCATAATCTATAGAGATGCATTTCTGAGATCGGGGAAGAAGTTGACAAGGATGGTAAGATAAATTTATCGATGGAAAAACCATGAATAATGAGCTTGCTTGTGAGAGGGTATGAAAATTTGATGGGAGCTGCATTTTTCTCTCTATTTTATGAAAATTTGACAGGAGATGCATCTCTCTCTATTTTTGTATGTTTTGCCCAAGGATATTTTTCCGAGGTTGGAGCCATTTCTGCCTATGGTAGCTGTGAGATCAAGGGAAAAGTGGACAAGGATGGTGTGATAATTATATCTGATGGGAAAACCATGATTAATGAACTTGAGGTTGTGGATGGTGTAAAAATCTGATAGAGGATGCATTTCTGAGATCAGGGAAGAAGTAGGCAAGGATGGTTTGATAATTGTATCTGATGTTGAAAGCATGAGTAATAAGCTTGCGGTTGTGGAGGGTGTGATAATTTGATAGTGGATGCTTTTCTGAGATCGGGAAAAAAGTAGAGGAGGATGGTGTGATGAATGTATCTGATGGAAAAACCATTAGTAATGAGCTTGATCTTGTGGAGGGTATGAAAGTTTGTCAGAAGATGCATTTTTCTGTATTTTGTTTATACTGCCAAGATGCAAAAATGTGAATTGGAGGACCCATCATTGTTATTCGTTTCAAATATTTGATGGAGACACATTTCTGAATCGGGGAAGAAGTAGAGAAGAATGGTGTGATAAATGTATCTGATGGAAAAACCATGAGTAATGAGCTTGAGTTTGTGAGAGGGTATGAAAATTTGATAGGAGATGCATTTCTCTCTATTTTATGAAAATTTGATAGCAGATGCATTTCTCTCTATTTTGTTAATACTGCCAAGATGCAAAAGTGTGAATCAAAGGATCCAATTATTCTTATTTATGACAAAAGGATGCATTGCCTTGGAAGAGAGGAATGTTATAGAGATTCTGTATGCTACTAACTAATTGCTATTAAGGCCCCTCCTTAATAGCAATTAATGAATATTTGCTTAAGCTGAGATTGCATTTTCATTCAGCTACTGCTTGTTCTCTGGTAAGAACTCGTGCTTTAAAGCAGATGAATTTAAGAGGTTCATGATCTGTTACCCTTCTCGTGCTTTAAAACAGATTGAGCTTTAATGAATATTTGCTCAAGCTGAGATTGCATTTTCATTCAGCTACTGCTTGTTCTCTGGTAAGAACTCGTGCTTTAAAGCAGATGAATTTAAGAGGTTCATGATCTGTTATCCTTCTGGATTAAGTTTTTCATGGTCTGTTATTTGCCTGGATTTAAGGAATTTTCTGTTTGTTTGTTTGTTTCATAGACATTTATTTTTTTCCCTCTGTTTCCCGAGTTTATGTAACTAGAGTAATCGAATGGATTTACCTCACAGTCATACCTCACCGTTCTTTTTGGTTTTAAGCTTTTTTGCAACACAACTTCATGCTGCAGGAAGAGGAAGAAAGGTGTAGGCTTGAAGGCCTCAGGAGTCAACGACAAGCAAGGATTGCTGCCAGAAGCAATATCGTCGGCAGTTCATCTAGTTTGAGAGGAGAAACTAAGTTACACCCTGTGAGTTCCTCAGTTGTGAGTACAGTATCATCAGCTCTATCAAGAAGGGTTGCTTCCTTAAAAAATTCTCCAGTCAATAATGCATCTTCACAGAAACCTTTGCAATCGAAAGGGCTTGGCTCAAGGATTTCCACCAAAAGTGCACCAAATCAAGAATGTAGAAGTTTGATCTCTCCTGCATCAAGGCAAACAGGAGAGTCTAGGAGTGTACCGCAATCAATCATAAAGGCTGAGACTCTGAACACATGTCAAAGACCATCTCCTGTTAAGACGAATAGAGTGTTCTCTGCTATTTTTGGCAAGAATGCTCAATTGAGTCGGTTTTCCTCATCAGTCAGTGCTAGTAAGAGTCAAGGGTCTCTCATGGGTATGCATTTGGCCTCGTCCTTGGGGAGAAATCAAAAGAAGCCACCTGCCAAAGCTGGAAAAAATATGGAAACAAAAGACAGTGATGAGGCAAAGAAAGAAGTAAGATCTTTTCTTAGAAAAGGAAGCGGCTGGAGGTCTTCTATTGATAATATTCAGAAACAGAAATCAATAGGCGCTTGCATGGAAAAAGCAGTCAGGGCACCTCTCTTTAGTTCACATGCACACACTTCAAGGCCTGAATTGAGGCCAAGAATCAAGCCCCAGTCATCTAAGAAGGATGATGCAATGGGTATCTCTCCTATTTCCAAGTCTAGTGATAGCTCTGAAAATCCAGACATGAAAGGTGGGTCTAGAAAGGCAGCCTTATTGTCGAAGTCGGAAGTGCTAGCACATGAAAGGAATGCTTCTGGTCCTCTGTCAACTCATAGAAAGACTAGATTTCAGGCTCCAGTGATCCATGATGCAAGGGAAGTGCTAACACTATTCACCAGCAACACATCGACAGCATGTCGTGAGCTTGAAAACAATCATGCAAATCCAAAGGGTACTCTTGAGGTTTTTTGAGATCAACAGATGATTTGAATGCATATAATTAAACATATCATCCGAAGTGCTGAGCATTGAGGCAGCTATATGAACAGCATAGATGCAGGTTAAAAAATCATGCAAGGTTCCACTTGTGCATTATCAACTCATCCACTGGATTTGTGTAGCTAAAGCTCTGGGCCATCCATCTGTCAGATCCAGGTGGATGTTCAGTATTCAATGCAAGCATCATAAAGGGAAAGAGAGGGCATTCGGAACGGCTGCTGACTGGAGGTGTTGTGGCAATTTTTGTGAACCACTTGTGCATTTGGTTTCAAAACATCAGATGCTGAACAAGGATGGTGCTGACTGGAGGTGTTGTGGCAATTTTTGTGAACCACTTGTGCATTTGTTCTCAAAAAATCAGATGCTGAACAAGGATGGTTCTGATATCACTGGTATATTCAACTGGGGATGCAGATATGAAATTATTCAGCAAAAACTAATTGTGTTCACAAAAATATAATAGAAGCTGATAGAGAATGGTTCTACTATCCTTAGTTCTAACAGGCATTTTCAGGAGAGGTTGCTGCCATTGCAATACATGAACATGAAGTTCACTTAGTGTGAAAACATTTTCACACTATTTCCATATCACGTAGAAACTATATGATACCAAATTCATCAGAGGATGCTTATATGAAATAGTTCAGAAACTATGGAGGAATGTGAACTCCTGTGTTGTGAATGGTGATATTGGCATCATGAAATAGATTCTGCATGGGGTATGTTGAAAGTTCAACAAGTTTATAGGAGGCATGCTGAAGTTTTGTGTTTCTGGTCTAATTTGAAGCACTTGGTTCGACTTCTGCCTTGCTTTTTTATTTAGAAGGGGTCTTACACTTCTTTTGAAGGCAAAATGAGGAGAGATCTGCCATGAACATATAGTATACTTAACACTATCTGCTTGAAATGGGATGTGAAGTTGATACTATTGCATACACAGGAACATTAATATGGTTCCTATTTGATACTCTCTTGGGACCTACCTGTAATTGCTGGTAAGAGTTTGAACACGATTTTCAGTATGATGACAATTTGTGGCCCCTCTTTCTTTAATTATGTCCTCTGCATTTTCACTTCAAAAGGCATTATTATACAGATCTCAGAGCACCCTTTTCATATGATCTGCAAATGTAGAGTAGGCATATCAACCACTCCAAAGTTATATTTACTTGGGAAAGTCTTTGGTGTGACGAAATATATAAACTATTCCTATTAGAGGCCTGATCATTAAAATTCAGAAACTGATTATTTCACGATATCAACCCAATTTATAGAGACCTGTTTTGAGAACGGATCCCGTGTTTGTGAAAATGTTAAACTTGAAGATGTCTTTGTATTGGAATTTCTTTATGTGATGTTTACACATTATAGTATGATGTCCGCTTTGGCTCTTCTATTTTCAAGGAAATCGAGTCTTTGTCAGAGCTCTTAGACTCGTATGAAATATTATGTTACGACTTTATCTTCTATTTTATAGTTCTAGGTCTACATGATCTCACTCGAGTTATTTGTAATGATGTTCATAGTTTTTTTCCTTATTGTTTTCTGCCATTTTCCTGGGGAAGTCAGTTTAGAAGAATTCTATTTTTTTTCCATATGAGTAGGTGGTGAGGTGTCAAGGGGATCTTCAATTCAAAGTCGTGATTATTGTATGACACAGGTTGCCGCAGCATGTTTTTCTCCAGAGAAATGTTCTCCAATGGATAGGAATTTCAGGATCATTAAAGGATAGTTGATCATGCAGATTTGGAAATGTTCCATGGACTCTTACAATGAGATGTTTAATTTTTACCTTTGTTATTTCCTTCCATGTGAGTAGGTGGTGGGGTCTTAAGATGATCTTCAAATTCTTGTTTGTCCATAGCAAGAATGTGGATTGTAGTGTGTTTTTCCTTTGAAACGTTGATGGATAGTGGTTCTTGGAAATGTTCCTCTAGTGGATAGGAATCAAAGAATCATTGAAGGATAGTGGGTCTTATAGACATGGAAATGTTCCACTGACTCTTACAATGAGATTTTTAATGTTTACAGTTGCTATTATTTTCTTCTCTGTTTTTTCATTGAATTTGGCCCTAGGATATAATATTTGCAGGACAGCTAGATTCTTTTGTAAGGCTCAAGCAATCTGTACATAGTAAGGTAAGAATCATTGAAGGATAATCAGTGATATTGCATAGGTGATCCAGCTGGGTAATCTATCTAGGGGGATATTGATATGGTTACAGATAGGCCTCGGGACTTGGTTATTTCCCGTGGGTGGTCTCTGTTGGTACTTGCCCTGACTGGTAGCACCGGGCTTGCCTATCCTCATCCGCTCACTCAAAGGGGCATTGGATGTCCGTGACATGTGGGGTTGGCCTGTCGTCTCCAACAAGGAGTCTCCCTGACATAATGATACTGCACCTCAATGTTCTCCATGCAAGCATGGAACAAAGGGTTCCTTGCAACTTCCAATGCCACTCCGACTGTCAATAAAGATAGTAGTGACAAAAAGTTGGCCAACACCCAAATCAACCAAAAGTCGTTTGAGCCATACACACTCAATAGTAGCCATAGTAGGTGACTTCTTGCTCAACCAAGATATGCGAGAGCTACCAAGCATGAAGAAAAGCAGTAGTGGACACACGTGTCATAACAATCAACCCAAGTTGAGTAAAAAAAGCATGTAAATATGGTGGTATGGATCCCCCCTTGGGATAAAACAACCTAAGTAGTTGGGTACATTAGGGAATTTTAAAGCTCTCCTTCGGGGTCTATAAAGAATAACTTATTCTTTTCATTTTCTGGGTGCTTTTTATGAGATAAAATTCATTATCCTAACACTATTTCAATATTTTATGTGATTTTGATTAAAAAAAAATCTATATGCATTATTCGATTATTTCCTTATACCCAATGATTATATTTTTTATTTATCGATTGGTATTTTTTATTTTCTCATCTCATTGCGGTCCACAATTAGAAATACTATAATACTAGAGAATGATTGGACATATACGTGTCCACGTAATTGTCTCCGAAGCCATTTGCTTTTTCTTCCGCAAAAAAATCGGGCTTCAAGACATGGGCATCATTTGTACTTTTGCTCGTGCTATTGTCCACAATTCCTCAGTATCTTTGATGTCAAGATGGCGAGCACTAGAGACACAATCAACAAGAAGCTCCATGATCTCCACATTGATCTTGATGAAGATTATGCACCATTCCGAAGAAAATGAAAAATTATTAAGCTTGATACGATGGGCATTGAGATCACAAGGGAACAGGGTCTTTGACATATTGATCTATGATGCGATGGCTGTATCTATCCAATTTGTCGAATGCAAAGATCAACACCTAGCTTCTCGAATCTTACACAATTGCTTCAATATGTTGAAGATCATAATGGACTACTTGGATACATTAATGCTCATGTTAGACAAGCTCAATATTTTTCTAGTTTTTTTTGAACAACAATGCAATAAAAGCATACAACAAATCAAAGAACATGATGGATGCACGAAAGAGTTGATATAAAGTTGTTGCACTTGTGTGTCCCTCAAATAGCTTTGATGTGAATCGTTTCCCTATACAAGGACAATTTTTACTCTAGAGCTTGCTAGAGGTATTTTCCCTTGTAACCACATATACACCCTATATACATGTGTGGTGGAACACCATACTTAGGGATTTGCTTACAACTTTCACTTTGTTCTTGATGAAGATTATGCAACATTCCAAAGAAAATGAAAAAAAATTAAGCTAAATATGATGAACATTGAGATCACGAGGGAACATGATCTTAGACATATTGGTCTATGGTGTGATGGGTGTATCTATCCACCTTGCGGAAACATAGTTGCTTCAATATGTCGGAGATCATAATGCACTGCTTGGATACATTAATGCTCATGTTAAACAGGCTCAATATTTTTCTAATTTTTTTTAACAATGCAATAAAAACATACAATAAGCCAAAGAACACAATGGTCTCATGAAAGAGTTTACGTAAAAGTTGTTACACTTATGTGTCCCTCGAATAGCCTGGATGTGAACCATTTCCCTATACATGGGTACTTTTACTCTAGAGCATGTTGGAGGTTTTTTCCCATGTAGCCACATATACATCCTATATTGATGTGGTGCTACATTGTATCTAGGGATTCACTTATAGCTTTCATTTTATTCTTCTCATACTATTGATCATTGTTCAATGGAGAGCTCTTCTAACCATCACATTTTTTGATGTGTCGATCCTTTTTCGCATTTGTGTGTGCTTCTATTCGTGCTTCCTCACTCTCTCATACACCCAACAATGGCATTAGAGCAAGATCAACTCTTTCTCAACTTGTTGTTTTTTGCATCCGTCAGTGTGCATACTTATAATTGTGCAAATTAGTTCTAGAGCATAGAAATACAAAGTTCAACATTCAAAGAACATTTTCATTAGATGCTTTATGGTTTTATCCTTCTTTCAAAGCCATTTGTGCATTCAAAATTTCCAACTCCTTTTTGAAACCATTTGTGCAATTAAATTATGAGCTGAATTTCAGCTTGCATTTTAGCTTTGTTGAAGTTCATATCTTGCTACTTTTGAGTTCTTTGGGGGAATGATAAGCAACAATGACTTGTTTGGCATGCTTCAACTTGAAGATAAGCTTGATGGGACCAACTATCCATTTTCCTCTTACATGATGAAGCATGTTCTTGTTGCGAAACAACTCTAGAACATAGTGGCAGATGTCGACAAACAACTTGGGAGTTCTACTATGCAACTTGTTGCCATAAATTCAAGTTCTTCTTCTCCACCTACACAAGAGAAACTTAGATAAGATGGAAAGGATTCTCAAGCTAGTGCATTGATTTCTCTTTCTGTGAAGCAACATATTGCTCCACACATTCGATCATGTACTACTTCAAGACAAGCTTGTGATACTCTTGCTTCTTTGTATACAATGCACAATGAAGCACATGTTTCTTACTTAAGAAAGCAACTTGAAGTATGTATGGTTGAAAATGAATAAGTGGATGTATATGTTACACGCATCAAGGATTTGAAAGAGCAATTGACAAACATTGATGAAATTGTTTCAGATGCATCACTCATTTCTACATTACCCAAATGATTGCCGAAATTTTTTCAAAGCTTTGCTACTTCATTTTGTTTGGTTGCAAAAGAAAATATGTATACTTTTGATGAGGTTATCTCTCTTCTTTTTCAAGTAGAGAAGTGGTTTGCTTGAGAGAACATAAGCACTTGCTATTACATGAAAGGGTAAAAACAAGTAGGGTTCAACTCCTTAAAACAAAAACCTCAATCTTCCTCTTTCACTTTTTCCCCTATTGATGGTTGTTAGAAGAAGCTTTTTTGGATTAGAAAGATGAATTGTAAAAATTCGATTTATGTATTTTAGAAGGATTGAATGATGTAATTTGGGATAAATTATTAGAGCTCTCAAAATGTAGAGAGAAGTGACTTTATTAGTCTTAAAACACTTAATTTTCAAGTGGAAAAAATAGAACACTTAAAAAAGTATATAAGTCAATTTGTGATTTATTTTCAAGGGATTCATTATTTTTATATGAAGAGACTTGAATGAGAACTTGAGAGCTCTTATCCTTCCTTCCTTATCTCGTCATTTGACTTCGATGGTGATTTGTTGATGAACTTTCAAGTGTTTACCTGGGATTTATCTTGTTAATCAGCTTTTCTTTGAGTATTTCATGAGAGTAAAGGTTTATTCTTTCATTTTCTATCTTCATTATCAATGTATTTGGTGAAGAAGTTGATTGTGTGTATTCCGTGAGAATCATGATTGTCTCGTCTTGGTGATACACGTACTGAAATTGACTTTTTTGACTTCATATTCTCAATCTACATGAAAAATGGCATGATTTAGGCACAAGAATCATCCTAAAATCTTATTTCTAACTCAAGATATACAAAACTCTAATATTTTACATGAACATTTCATTATTTCTCTGCTGAAGCTGATTTTGTTGATAAATCGTGGACACCATTGATAAAGAAGGGGCTCTGGTCTTAGTATACTTCGCGGATTGATAAATTAAAGGTGTTTAGATTGCTAATATTTTATGCTATGATGATTGGGGAGGACAACTCCAAAGTACAATAAACATCTTTTGATGTCGTTGCCGGGGAAGTGAGCAAAGATTTTGGTCAATGGAGCTTTGGACCTTTGATGGATCTTCCAAGTTGATGGTAACAAACATTTGCTCAAATTCATTATGAATCATCATGTGTACAAATGTGTAAAGGTGAGTGTGTTGTCTTTGTTTTAAAAGATTACTTCATTCACTCTATTTGGATTGAGAAGTGAAGAGTTGCATGTTGTTCTTTAAGTTCAAGTAGCATAATTTCCAATCATTACCATCAGTTTGTGGTACATTCAAAGAAACCCTAAATAATTTGTTTACTTTTTATTTGGGGATTATAAAATCAAATAAACAAATGAAAAATTGAAAAAAGCACAAAACCAAGGGAAGGACTTGATGGGAAACAATTGAAGAAATATATTTGATTGAAACAATTGACAAAAAAGTAAAATTTCATGAGATTTCAAAAAAACACGATTCTCTGCAAAAAATTGCAATTTTCAGAGAAGGGGAAGAACTTGAGAAAATTGGAGTATAGAACAGAAATTGGTGAGCATTGAGGAATAATAGTTAAGAGTAGAAAGAAATTCACAAGAAAAATTTGACAATTAGGAAGCAAAGGGGAAAATCACGATTCTGAGTAGAAAATATAAAAGGAGGACTTCGAAAAATTTTGTCCATTTGTTGAGTGAGAGAGAGAAAGAGAGAGAAAGGAGGAGAAGGAAATCGCGATTTTCAGCAGCAGATATTTTTTGGCTTGGAGAATTTCACATAAGCAAGGTAATATCCTTTGAACTAATTTTTGACAAAATTTTTGATATTTTCTTGCAAATTTCTTGAAGATTGAATGGATTAATAGAATCACGATTTTTAGAAATAGGTGTTACAGTGAAGAATAGATAACTTTTTTGATTTGAGAGTTTATTGCATGGACTTGTTATAAAATCATGCTCCTATGGGAGATATGGAAACCAAGAAAATATTAAGAAATGTTTTCTGACAAAAAATCACCCAATCGCAATCTTCACCAAAATCTCGCAATTTTGAGTTAGGATCATGAAAAAACACGATCCTCACCAAAATTTCACCCAATCACGACCTTGACCAAAATTTCACAATTTTGAGTTAGGATTGTGAAAAAACACGATCCTCACCAAAAATTTCACCCAATCACAATCTTGACCAAAATCTCACGATTTTGAGTCAGGATCATGAAAAAACACGATCCTCACCAAAAATTTCACCCAATCGCAATCTTGACCAAAATCTCATGATTTTGACTCAGGATCGTGAAAAAGCACGATCCTCACCAAAAATTTCACCCAATCACGATCTTGACTAAAATCTCACGATTTTGAGTCAAGATCGCGAAAAAACATGATCCTCACCAAAAATTTCACCTAATCGCGATTCTGACCAAAATCTCATGATTTTGAGTCAGGATCGTGAAAAACATGATTTTCGCATATACATTCATAAAATCGTGATTCTGACCAAAATTTCATAAATTTAGGTCAGGATCATGGAAAACTTCACATTCCCAAACACCATTTCACACACTTGCGATTCTGACCAAAATCTCACGATTTTGAGTAAGGATCATGAAAAACATGATTTTCATACATACATTCACAAAATCGCGATTCTGACCAAAATTTCATAAATTTAACTCAGGATCGTGGAGAATTACACATTCCCAAACACCATTTCACATGATCGTGATTCTGACCAAAATCTCACGATTTTGAGTCAGGATCGTGAAAAACACGATTTTCACACATACATTCAAAAAATCGAGATTCTGACCAAAATTTCACAAATTTAGGTTAGGATCGTGGAAAACTTCACATTCCCAAACACAATTTAACATGATCGTGATTCTGACTAAAATTTCATAATTTTTAGTTAGGATCGTGAAAAACATGATTTTCACACATAAGTTCTCAAAATCTCAATTCTGACCAAATTCTCGCTTATTTGGGTTAGGACTGTGATTATTGACTCATTAAACACTAAAATCAAATAAGAATTAACTCTTAAAAAAAAGAAAGAAAAATCCAAATCAGGTGTTCTTGAATCAATTAGGGTTATTTGACTAAGAGAAATAAAGTGAATGAGAGTGAGATTAGGAGTAATAGTGGACCATAATAGGGAAGCTAACAAGACTCTGGGAAAATAAGATAGTGTGAGACATCAAAACCTCACCCATACCATACACTTGAATATGGAAAACATAAATGAAGAGGTTGAACCTTCCGATACAGGGGACTATAGGAATATCCTTAAAAAAAAAAGGTTAAAAAAAAAAAAATATATATATATATATATACATATATATATATATATATATATATATATATATATATATATATATATATATATATATATATATATATATATATATATATATATATATATATATATATATATATATATATATATATATATATATATTTACAAATAGGTTTGGAGCCAATGTATATCAAGGTGGGTTGCATAAGGATCTCATTAAATTGAGGAACTTAGAAATACCTATTAATTTGATGTGTGTAGCTCAATTTAAAGAGGGTAAGTATGAGGATAGACATGGATGTACCTATGTGTTTACAAATGGCCCAGATAACACAAATGACCTAGGGCAAGACACTGATAACGAAACTTGGGAACAAAACTTGGAACAAGCTGAAACTCTTGGAACAAACAAAAATCATACCCGTGTAGAGCCATAGAGAGAAAGAAGAAAACAATTATCTCCTAACCCTTTCATCAGAGGAGGAGTTAACATGCAAGAGTTTCCTATAAGGAGGAGACAAGAATGGAATAATAGTGGGAGAATAATGAGACTATGTCAAATAGCTAGATGCATGAAAAACCTGTATGATGGATCCACAGATCCTCATGATCGTGTAGCTGAGTATAAACAAATCCTAGGGTAGAAGAAATCCAGGATTACAAAACTCAATTTGAAGCCTTTGGCTTAACTCTATCTGGACCAGCATTGACTTGGTTTTTACCATTAAGAAAGGAAATGTTTAGGGACATAACAAAATTTGTAGAAGACTTCATCGGGGAATTTCCCAAGACAGGAATCAAACACAATACTACCACATTAATTCACACATTCAAACAAAATATGAATGAAAGTGTAAGGGAAGCAGCAAGAAAGATGTCCTAGAGAAGAAAAGCCATCAATGCCTAAAACAATATCTCCATTCATAGAAAGATTGACAAATGCACAATTAAGAACCATGGTGTACCGTAGAAGATGCCAATATCTAGACTCATGTGTGAAAGATGCCATTGACCTAGAAGACAATAGGGGAAATGATCTTCGAATATTGGAACATCAAAAACATAACAAAACCATGTTACCCCCAACTGAAGAATTGGCCAATGCTATAGCCAATGCTTTGAGATCAGCTACTAGATTTGATATACCCAGTTCTAGACTGACACAACATAGGAAGTGCTATATCTGTGGAGAAAGTCATGCTACAAAATTGTGCTCTTATTAAAAACCACAACATTTGTAGGATAGGAAAACTCTTAAGTATTTTACTTTAGAGAAAGAATGGACCAACCATACTAGGGATGAGTGCTTCTATAATAACCAACTAGTGAAGGAAAGGAAGTATCCAGCTCACATTAATCCTATGAGGGACATAGATTATGGGGAAAAGCCTAGGCTAGTCCATATGTGGTTTTCTTGGAGATTGTGTGAATTGAATTAGCACTTCTACACTATATTAGATGTTTGCCCTTGTATATGTAGGATAGATTAATCTACCTACAAGACTTTGGTATTCTTTCATATCTTTAATTTGTTCACCTTCATAAACACTAATTTTATGGTTTGTTTCCATAGGTGTACATGTAGGCTTTCCATTATCCATCTTGAACTTCAATAGCAAATCCTAAATGTACCTCCTTTGAGTTATCTACATCCCTTGATCTACGTATATGATGTGCATACCTCAGAAGAGTGTGAGTTCTCCAAGGTTGCTAATCTTGAACTCCTCTTAGATATGCTTTTGATCTTTTCTATTCCATTTATGTCATCACTTATCATGATTATGTCATCTACATAAACACATAAATAAATGACTTCATTATAAACCTTCTTGATGAACAAAGAGGGATCTACATTGATTCATTTGAAACCTTGATCTTGTAGATAGGTCACTAGTCTATAGCTACAGGCTTGTTTCAATCCATTCAATTCCTTTTTGAGCCTATGCACATAAGTAGGATAATAATGGTTTTCACACCTTGTGGCTTCTAACATGTATATCTCTTCACTGATTGTTCCATTGAGAAAATCATTCTTCACATCAAGTTGAAGCAGTTTCCAATTCCTTACAACTGCTATACTAAGAAATGTCTTGATGGTGGTCATCTTGACAACTAGTGAGAAAGTTTCTTCATAGTCTACACCTTGATTTTGAGCACATCCTTTAACAACCAACTTGGATTTGTACCTACAAATTGATCGATCTGAATTGCTTTTCAACTTATAGACCCATATGCAACCTATTACCTTCTTATTGGTATGCATTGGAACTAAATCCCATGTGCCCATTTCCTTTAGAAGTTCTATCTCCTCTTTCATGGCCTTCTCCCATTTAGGGTTACCCTTATCTTCTTAAAAGTTGAAGGTTCCTCTCAACTTGAATATTTTGTCAAATAGATAGTGTGTTTGGTTACAAAGGTAGATTCATAACGATACCTTTCATGTTGTTTTCTTTCCCTTGTTGACCTTCTAGGAGTGTGCTTGGAGCGTTCTCCACATCCTTGCATCTTGGCTTTTCATCTTGATTTCCAAAGCTTGTAATCTCTCTCCTTTTCATCTTGATCATCATCGCATTCACTTCTAGAGTCTTGCACTTCTGTATCATGCTTGCTACCGGATGGATGAAAATCCAAACCAAGTTCATAGGGTAAATATACCTCCTGTTTATCTTCTTCATACCATGACATATGTTCTTCGAATACAACATCCCTATTTGTGGTAAAATTATTTGTTGATGAATTATAGAACCTGTATCCCATTTGAGTTGAATCATAACCTATGAACGTAGCCTTGGTTGTCCTTTCATCTAATTTCCCTCTGATTTGTGAAGGTACATGTTTATATGCTAAGTAATAAAAGAAATTGCAATGACCTAGGCTTGGTTTTCTACCATTCCAAGCTTCATAAGGATTCATACCTTGAAATTATTTTGATGGAAGTATATTCACAAGATACATTGTAGTAGATATAGCTTCTATTCATAGATAATGTGGTAGCTTCTTCTTTTCAAGCATAGTCCTTGCTAATCCAACTAGGGTTTTGTTTCTCCTTTTTCCAATACCATTGAATTAAGGAGAATACCTGGTAGTTGCTTCCCTTTGGATGCCTTTATCCTATAAATACTCATCAAAATCTTTGGAGAACTATTCTCCCCCTCCATCAAATCTAAGTTTCTTCAATGATCTACCTATATGATTTTCCACATGTGCTAGATACTTTTTGAAGCATTCAAACACTTCACTCTTATTCTTGATAAAGTATAGAAGTTTCCATCTACTTTTATCATAAAAAAATATACAAAATACCTTGAGCTTGCACATGAAGTTTCTTGACTTGGTCCTCACACATTAGTGTGTACTAGATCCAAGACATTGTTGTGGATGTAGCCTTTGTGGTTTAAAGGTTGCCTTTGTGATTTTCCAATTTTTGAGTGGTGTGTTTGGTCATGTTACAAATGGAACAAGGTTGGCTCTCTTGTCCTTTTGAATTGTCATGCTTTTCTCCTTTCTTCTTCCCTTTCCACTTTCTCTTGCTTGCATAGCTGGCTTGAGAAATTTCTTCATCAACATCCTCCTTCTTCTTCTTCTTCTTTCCTTTGTTCTTCTTATCTTTCTTGTTTGCATAAAGAGCACTTGTAGAGTTAACTTGATAGGAGTTGCATTCCTTCAAATTGTGATTGGCCTCTTGATTGAAAAGCAACATCCATGATGAGATGATATGGTGTTGTAAATGATTGCCATTTCTTGTCAGTTCTAATACCATTTAGGATCTGCCTCATGATAGCCTCTTCTTCAATCAACTCTGAAATTGAAGCTAATTGATCTGCAACTTCCTTGAATTTAGTGACAAACTTAGTGATTTTTCGCTTTGGTTTCTACTTCATTTGGTTGAACTCATTCCATAGGTGCTTCTTCCTAACTTTGGGGCTAGCACAGAAGAATGTCTGAAGTGCATTCTAGGTTTCTTGTGATGTCTTGCATCCTCTCATGTGTGGTTACAAGAAATCAAAGATAGAGTTTAGGATATAGGACCTAGCTTGAGCATCTCCTGCACACCAAAGTGTAAGCTTCTTAGTCTCCTCTTGTGTAGGTCCTCCTTTGGATCTTGGAGTAGGCATAACTTCATCACCTCATACAATTCCACAAAGATGCCTAAGGTTTAATGGAGAGAAAGAGTAGCATGGACCTTGACAAGTTCATTAAAATTTCCTTTTTCAATAGATCGATGGCCAAAATACATTTCAACAATCATGTGAAATTTCAAACTACAACTTCCTTACCAAAAACTATGAAATCAAAGAAAAGATGGAAGAAATATATTTCTCTAGGTCCGAATTGAGTACCACCATGTTCCTTATCAATATCTTTGTCGAGAGAAGCATAAGTCCAGCCAAGACATTGTGGGAACGTAGTGAACTGCTAGATTAATCATGAAATCAATACTTGGTTCGAAGGAGTAACACAGCATAGCAATTCATCTATATAGTAGGTTGTAAGCCTCCATGGGAGGGAAGATCTAGTAGAGTGTACAAGAGTTCAAGAACTCTTCCATCCTGGCCTTTTTGATTGAAATCTATAAGTAATTGTTACTCTTGAAGATAAGAGTATTTACACATACTTATGAATGAGCTGAGGAGAAGATGCACAACCCCCAAGGAGATATCTTGAATGTGCTTTTGTTACTAAGCACCGACCATCATCCAAGTATGAACCTTTACTAATGGCATCATCAATGTTTTAGCTCTAGAAGATCCTCCATATCAGGGTTTCAGAATTTGTTGTGCCACTTTGTATCGATCCAAGTGCATCACATAATTTGAAAATCTTCGAGGAACTCAAAAGATAATGGCCACAATCTAAGATTTGTTTTTAGAGAGGCATGTGTATCCTTCAACAAGGGATGAAGGTGCTAGGAGAGCACGGCTCGATCTCAAATAGGAACTAGGAAGGGTGCACCATCTTTGTGTCCGACTAGTGTATAACTAATATTCCCAGGTGATTCAAAGTGTCATAGGGACAGAGGCAATAAAAGTGGAGAGGGATAGGATCTCAATCCTCTTGCAAGGACACAAAGAGGTGCTTTGACGAGGGAGCCTAAGCTTAGCCTCATGTTGGAAATCAAGCAAATTTGTGCCATTCAAAGTTGAGCCAGGTGGGTAGCAAAGCTTGGCCCGTCAGAAATGTGTGCAATATGGTGTTGACAGAGAAGGGGGGCAAATGGGTGGTAGCCTCCAAAAGGGATGAGAGATAGGGGATGGAGAAGCCGATGTTGAGGTAGCAACATGGAGTTCAACCCACTACTCCTCACTTCGACCCCATATTATGCCTAATGTGCATTGTAATACCTGACATGCTAGTGCTCCACACTAGAATAGAGCCACCAGAGTGACCCATTCAGCGAGGCCAAGAGCTTATGATGTGTGCAACTTGATAGTGCACTAGAGAGATGGAACTTGAAGCTCATTCATGTGCAACTGAGAGTAACATGTGGGGAGAGTACTCACCCCATGGGGAGATCTGCAGAAGCATGGCTTACCCTTGGCAATGGAGGGTTTGCTCATCCTTGTGCAGAGCAAGGCCCAACACGATAGGGGAGCAGAGGTCCTAATAGCCTGAGGGGAATCACGTATGTGCTCAGCCCCCAAATGAATCTAGTGTGAGGGAGAGAACGGGTTAGAGGTTAAATCCCCCCCCCCCCCCCCCCCCCCCCCCCCCCATGAATTCAAGGGGCCGACTTAATGGATGGAGCATTAAAATCCTTGCTTCCACAAGGATACTAGGCTCAAGCTCATATCATGCTCTCCATAAAGGATAGAGAAAAATAGGGAGATGAATCATACAATCCACATGTCAAACACATGTTCTTCTGATAGATAGATGTGAGTCGTACATGCAGCTTGTCATGCCTCCTTATTTACTTTTCAAATTTGGAATCTAAGGGCAAGAGGAGGAGAAGCTAAGCCCATTCCCCATGACTTTCATCCAAAGCTGCCTTGAGACGTTGGTCCTAAACAATCACGGAGAAGGAGACCCTATGCTAGGCATGTAAAAGAGATGTTATCCGTGTGGGTTCCAATGGCCCAGAGAGAAAGCAATCCATGGGAGATACTTTCTCACCAACATTAAAAAAAAAGCCATCTTTTGAGATTGTTTTCTTATTTCTTAAAAGATGAAGAGAAGGAAGGGGCAAAAAAGGAAGTACTACACATCCCTCCACCCAAGGCAATCATTGAAATAGAGGAGGTAGTAATGGATAGTGATACCCAAGTATGTATGTGTAGATGTGTGTATGTGTGAGAGAGTGAGAGAGAGAAGGGGGGAAAGAGGGGGTTCTCCTTTAACAACAAAAATGAACACAAACTACACTACCAAAACAAAAAAATTGGGGTGATTACGATGAGCTAATGTTCTAAAGAAGGGTACAAATGACATGCAAGCACTCAATCCTACATAAATAAACAAAAATATTTGCGACACAATACTTTACCACACGCTCTTGAGATATCCAAGTGATGAAATATTGTTCTCCCCAAAATCAACACCAAAATTGTTGTTGTAGTATCCCCAAGGATAGCCAAAAGATTCTCCCTAATGAAGTGATAATGAACCTCTATATGTTTGGTTCTTGCATGGTATACAGGATTTGCTCCTAAGTGCATAAAGCTTATGTTGTCTCCAAATATGTGAGGTTTGGAACTCACAAGTCCCTAGTCTACATATAGTTCCTTTAACCAAATAGCTTCCTGAGTTGCTACGGTCAATTCTCCATATTCTGCTTCAATTGAGGATAGTGCAACTATAGGTTGCTTCTTGGAACTCCATGACATAAGTTTTTAACTTGAAAAAGCTAAAATATTAAAATGCTTCTCCTATCATCCTTGGATCCTACCCAATTTGCATCTAAGTATAGCTTGAGATCCAAATCTGATTTATAAGGATAGAATATACCTTCATTTATGGTACCTTTGAGATATAAGTACTCACTTAACTGCATCCATATGTGGTTTTCTTGGAGACTATGTGGATTGAATTAGCACTCCTACACTATATTAGATGTCTGTCCTTGTATATGAAGGATATATTAATCTACCTACAAGACTTTGGTAAGCTTTCATATCTTCAATTTTTTCACCTTCATAAACTCTAATTTTATGATTCATTTCCACAGGTGTACATGTAGGCTTTCCATTATCCATCTTTAACTTCAATACTAAATCCTAAATGTACATCCTTTGAGCTATGTACATCCCTTCATCTATGTATATGATGTGCATACCTAAGAA
Source organism: Ceratopteris richardii (assembly GCA_020310875.1). NCBI lineage: Eukaryota > Viridiplantae > Streptophyta > Polypodiopsida > Polypodiales > Pteridaceae > Ceratopteris > Ceratopteris richardii. The sequence continues at coordinate 83,259,817 of CM035432.1, read as the reverse complement.
GATTATGAGTTGTCTAAGGTTGCTAATCTTGAACTACTCTTAAATATGCCTTTTGATCTTTTCTATTCTATTTATGTCATCACCTGTCATAATTATATCATCTACATAAACACATAAATAGATAACTTCATTATGAACCTTCTTGAACAAAGAAGAATCTACATTGCTTCATTTGAAACCTTGATCTTGTAGATTGCTAAAATGTCTACAACTACAAGCTCTAGGGGCTTGTTTCAATCCAGTAAATTCCTTTTTGAGCCTATGAACATAAGTAGGATAATGAGGGTTTTCAAAACTTGTGCATTGTGACATGTATATCTCTTCACTGATCAGTCCATTGAGAAAATCATTCTTCACATCAAGTTGAAGTAGCTTCTAATTCCTTGCAGCTGCTACACTAGCAATGTCCCAATGGTGGTAATCTTGACAACTCGTGAGAAAGTTTCTTCATAGTCTATGCCGAGAGTTTGAGCACATCCTTTAGCAACCAACTTGGATTTGTACCTGCAAATTGATTGATCTGAATTGCTTTTCAATTTATAGACCCATGTACAACCTATTACCTTCTTTTTGGTATGCATTGGAATTAACTCCCATGTGTCCATTTCCTTTAGAGCTTCTATCTCCTCTTTCATGGCCTTCTCCCATTTAGGGTTACCCTTAGATTCTTAAAAGTTGAAGGTTTCTCTCAATGTGAATCTTTTGTCAAATAGATAGAGTGTTTGGTTACAAAAGTAGATTCATAACCATACCTTTCAGGTTCTTTTCTTTCCCTTGTTGATCTTCTAGGAGTGTGCTAGGAGCATTCTCCACATCCTTGCATCTTGGCTTTTTCTCTTGATATCCAAAGCTTATAATCTCTCTCCTTTTCACCTTGATCATCATCTCATTCACTTCTAGAGTCTTGCACCTGTGTATCATGCTTGCTATTTACCTTTTATTATCTTCTTCATACCATGACCTATGTTCTTCAAATACAACATTCCTATTTGTGGTAAAATTATTTGTTGATGGATTATACAACGTGTATCCCATTTGAGTTGAATCATAGCCTATGAACACAAAATTGGTTGTCGTTTCATCTAGTTTCCCTCTAATTTGTGAAGGCACATGTCTATATGCTAAGCAACAAAAAAAATTGCGATGACTTGGACTTGGTTTTCTACCATTCCAAGCTTCATAAGGATTCATACCTTGAAGTTATATGGATGGAAGTATATTCACAAGATACATTGTAGTAGATATAACTTCTATTCATGGATAATGTGGTAGCTTCTTCTCTTCAAGCATAGTCCTTGCTAATCCAAGTAGGGTTTTGTTTCTCCTTTCTGCATTACTATTGAGTTGAGGAGAATACCTTGTAGTAGCTTCCCTTTTGGTGCCTTTATCTTCAAAATACTCATCACACTCTTTGGAGAAGTTTTCTCCCCCTCCAACAGATCTAAGTTTCTTCAATGATCCACCTATATGATTTTCCACAATGCTAGATACTTTTTGAAGCATTTAAACACTTCACTTTTATTCTTTATAGAATGGTCCACCTACTTTGATAATAAAAAAAGACACATAATACCTTGAGCCTACGCATGAAGGTTCTTCACCTACTCCCCACACATCTGCGTGTGCTAGATCCAAGACATTATTGTGGATGTAGCCTTTGTGGTTGAAAGGTTGCCTTTGTGATTTCCCAATTTGACAATCATCACACCTATTGATCATGTGTTGCTTTGAGATGTTTTGTAGTCTTGGAAAACTTTGATCCCTGCATATATTCCTCAAGGTTCTTTCATTCACATGAGCAAGTCTCTTATGCCACACTTCTAGCTTACTTAGTGTTTGAGACCCAAAGTTGAATAGATCTATGTTCTTGGTTTCTCCTGCTTCAGAAGTAAATATTCTACCATGCTTCTCACCTTTGGTTATCTTCTTGAAGCCTTGACATGGATCTTCCACATAAGCTCCATGTTGGTTGAACATAACTTGTAAGCTCCAACTATTTGGCCTACACTTATTAGGTTTTTATTGATAGTGAGTACATAGAGAACCTTACTCAAAATGTTTGTCCTTGCAATGGGAGCTTTGAAATTTCCCATACTTTCCGCATTATGCTTGATATCATCCCCAATTTGTACGTCATGCTTATGCTTGGCCTTCTCCAAGTGAGATCAAACAACAACATTTCCTACAACATGGTTTGAACAACTAGAGTCAATATAGAACAAATGCTCATCTTCTTTACCTTCTTTATGAATCAAATTCATTATGAATAATGAATATTCATGTGATTAATCCTATAGGTAGTTGTTGAAGTCCCTTTTGTTGTAGTTTCTATTGTTGTTATTTTAGTTTTGTCCATCTCTACCTCTTGTGTTGCCAAATCCACCTCTACCACCTCCTTTCTCAATCCTTACATTGAACCAACAATTTTGAGTGGTTTGTTTGGTGAGATGGCACAAGGTCGGCTCTCTTGTCCTTTTGACTTTTCATGCTTTTCTCCTTTCTTATTCCCTTTTCACTTTCTGTTGCTTGCATAGTTGGCTTGAGAAATTTCTTCATCATCATCCTCCTCCTTATTCTTCTTCTTTCCTTTGTTTTTCTTATTTTTCTTGTCTGCATAAAGAGCACTTGTACAGTTACCTTGATAGGAGTTACATTCCTTCAAATTTTTATTGGCCTCTGGATTGAAGAGCTATCGAAGGAATATGTTGAAATCAGGTGTCTCAACATCCATGATAAGATCATAGGGTGTTGTAAATAATTGCCATTGCTCAATAGTTCTAATACCATTTAGGATCTCCCTCATGATAGCCTCTTCTTCAATCGGCTCTCAAATTGAAGTTTATTGATCTGCAACTTCCTTGAATTTAATGACAAACTTAGTGATTGATCGCTTTGGTTTCTACTTCATTTGGTTGAACTCATTCCATAGATGGTTCTTCCTAGCTTTGGGGCTAGCATAGAAAAATGCATGAAGTGCATCCTAGGTATCTTGTGATGTCTTGCATTCTCTCATGTGTGGTTACAAGAAATCATAGATAGAGTTTAGGATATAGGACCTAGCTTGAGCATCTCTTGCACACCAAAGTGTAAGCTTCTTAGTCTCCTCTTGTGTAGGTCCTTCTTTGAATCTTGGAATAGGCATAACTTCATCACCTCCTACAATTCCACAAAGATGCCTGAGGTTTAATGGAGAGAAAGAGTAGCATGGACCTTGATAAGGGCATTAAAATGTCCTTCTTCATTAGATTGATGGCCAAAATACCTTTTAGCAATCACGTGAAATTGCAAACTATAACTTCCTTACCAAAATTTGTGAAATCAGAGAAAAGATGGAAAAGATATCTTTCTCTGGGTCCGAACTGACCACCACTATGTTCCTTATCAGTATCTTTGTCGAGAGAAGCATAAATCCATCCAAGATATTGTGGGCACACAATGGCCTCCTGAATTGGTACCAAATTTGAAGTAGTAAGAGGGAAAATAGATTCGCCTGTCTGGTAGGTTGTAAGCCTCCATGGGAGGGAAGATCTAGGAGAGTGTGCAGGAGTTCAAGAACTCTTTTATCCTAGCCTTTCTGATTAAAATATGTAAGTTATTACAACTCTTGAAGATAAGAGTATTTACACATACTTATGAATGAGCTGAGGAGAAGATTCGTGACCCCCAAGGAGATATCCTGAACGTGCTTTTGTTATTAAGCATCTACCAACATCCAAGTTTGAACCTTTAGTAATGGCATCATCAATGTTTTAGCTTTAGAAGATCCTCCATATCAAAGTTTTAGAATATGTTGTGCCGCTGTGTATTGATCCAAGTGCATCACATACTTTGAAAATCTTCATGGAACTCCAAAGGTAATGGCCACATTATAAGAATTGTTTTTGAAGAGGCATGCATATCCTTCAACAAGGGACGAAAGGGGTGGGAGAGGAGGGATCGATCCCAAATAGGGAATAGGAAGGGGTGCACCATCTTTGTGTCTGACTAGTGTATAACTTATATTGCCAAGTGATTCGAAGTGTGGTAGGGATAGAGGCATGCAAAAATCAAAGTGGAAAGGACACAAAGAGGAGATTTGATGAGGGAATCTGAGCTCAACCCCATGCCAGAAATGGAGCAGATTTTCACCATTCAAAGTTGAGCCAGGTGGGTAGCAAAGCTTCACCTGTCAGAAATGTGTGTATAATGGCGTTGATAGACAAGGGGAGCAAATGGGTGCTAGCCTCCGAAAGTGACCAGAGATAGGGAAGATAGGGCATAGAGAAGTCGATATTGAGGTAGGAACATGGAGTTCAACCCACGAATCCTCACTTCGACACCATATTATGCCTTAATGTGCATTATAATACCTAACATGCTAGTGCTTCACACTACAATAGAGCCACCCAGAGTGAGCCATTTCAGTGAGGCCAAGAGCTCATGAAGTCTGCAACTTGATAGTGCACTAGAGAGATGGAACGTGAAGGTCATTTATGCACAACCGAGAGGAACATGTGGGGAACACGCTAGGGGAGCACAGGACCTGAGGTACAACCTGGAGGGGAGCACATATGTGCTCAACCCCCAAATGAATCTATTGTGAGGGAGAGAATGGGGTAGATGTTAAACCCCCTATGAATTCAAGGATCTGGCTTGAGGGATGGAGTATTAAAATCCTTGGTGCCACAAGGATATGGGGCTTGAGCTCATATCATTATCTCCATAAAGGAGATAGAAACATTAGGGAGATGAATCATACAACCCACATGTCAAAAACATGTTCTTCTAATAGCTAGACATGAGTCCTACACGCAACTTGTTGTGACTCTTTATTTAATTTTCAAATTCAGAATCTAAGGACAAGAGGAGGAAAAACTAAGCCCATTCCCCATGACTTTCATCCAAGGCTGCCTTGGGACATTGGTCCTAAACAAGCATGGAGAAGAAGACCCCATGCCACGCATGTGAAAGCAATGTTATCCATGTGGGTTCCAATGGGCGAGAGAGAAAGAAATTCATGGGAGATAATTTTTCACCAACAATAAAAAACCCATCTTTGAAGATTGTTTTCTTATTTCTTCAAAAATGAACAGAAGGAAGGAGCAAAAAAGGAAGTACTACTCATCCCTCTACCCAAGGCAATCACTAAAATACAGGAGGCAATAATGGAGAGTGATGCCCAAGTGCGTGTGTGTAGAGGTGTGTATGTGTGAGAGAGTGAGTGAGAGAGAGAAGGGGGTTAAGAGGGGATTCTCCGTCAACAACAAAAATGAACACAAACTACACTACCAAAAGAAAAATATTTTAAGATGACCTAATGTTCTAAGGAAGGGTACAAATTATATGCAAGCACTCAATCCCACATAAATGAGAAAAAAATATTTTCAACGCAATACTCTACCACACGCTCTTGAGCTCTCCAAGTGATGAAAGGTTGTTCTCCCCAGAAACGGCACCAAAATTGTTGCTGTAGTATCCCCAAGGGGAGCCAAGACCCACAGCACCTTGCATGGAAGCAATATGAAAGCTCAAAAAAGACTCTCCTTTCATCCAACCAACCCTCCATCATGCTCAATCCATTGGCCAACCGCTCCAAGCAATGCCACAAACCCTTGAGAACATGGATAGGAAGGTCATCAAGGATCTAGTGCACAAATGGAACATACAACAAATGCAACATATTCTACTCACACACAAAGGAGAGACAAGCATACACACACCTTACTCTCACACTCAAAGACAAAATACACAAGTACACATAGTCTAAGAGTAAAAGAGTTCCTCCATTCACTTCTAAAAGATATGTACATGGAGATCACATGAACCAAAAGCTCCCTTTTCCAAAAATGAGCCTCCGTATTTATAAGCTAAGCTCTTTTCCCCATGTGCTCTAAAGACTAGTAAAAAAGGGAACATGTGCCTAACTACCATATCCGAAGGAGATCTTACAATATATTCTCTCTAACAAACATATCTCTAAAGAAATACATGCGTGGGATTCTTCTATGTGGGTATTTTTCATGTTCTCTTGAAATAAACAAAAAGGATTTATTTACAAGCTTCCGAGCCTTAGTCTTGGAGAATTATAAAAAAGGGTCCTAAGAGGGATTTCTCATGTGCAAGCCTCCAAATATGCATAAAAGGGTATGTTCATGAGCAAAGGAGGGTTCCCATGTACACGAGAAAATGCATGCACACCCTCCAACCCAACAACATGGATAAAGAAATATCATAAGTGATCATGAACCTTTACAAAAAGGAGATTCTCAATTAATTTCCTAACACTAAGCTCACTTCCATGAATGAATTTATGTGTAGAAAAAGTCCTTCTCAAGCATGGTGAACATTTGATGTTCTAACAGCTCCCTCTCCGCCTCAAGCTAAAGCATGTGTGAGTCTTCATTCCTTGATGATTTGAATTCTTGCTATTGATTTGAATATTCAAATTTTAACTCCATCAAGAGCTTTAGTCATCATTTTTGCTACTCGCTTCCCTGATCGAAAAAAAGAAACATCAATTTTGTTTGCCAAGATATTCTCCCTAATGAAGTGATAATGAGCCTCTATATGTTTGGTTCTTGTATGGTATAGATGATTTGGTGCTAAGTGCATTAATCTTATGTTGTCTCCAAATATGTGAGGTTAGGAACTCGAAAGTTCCTCGTCTAAATATAGTTCATTTCACCAAATAGCTTCTTGAGTTGCTATGGTCAACCCTCTATATTCTGCTTCAATTGAGGATAGTGCAATTGTAGGTTGCTTCTTTGAACTCCATGACACAAGTTTTGAACTTGCAAAAGCTAAGATGATTAAAGTGCTTCTCCTATCATCCTTGGATCCTACCCAATTTGCATCTAAGTATACACTGAGATCCAAATCTGATGTATAAGGATAAAGTATATCTTCATTTATGGTACCTTTGAGATATATAAGTACTCCCTTAGCTGCATCCATATGTGGTTTTCTTTGAGACTATGCGGATTGAATTAGCACTCCTACAATATATCATATGTCTGCCCTTGTATATGTAGGATAGATTAATCTACGTACAAGACTTTGGTACTCTTTCACATCTTTAATTTGTTCACCTTCATAAACACTAATTTATGATTCATTTCCATAGGTGTACATGTAGGCTTTCCATTATCCATCTTGAACTTCAATAGTAAATCCTAAATGTACCTCTTTTGAGTTATGTACATACCTTGATCTATGTATATGATGTGCATACCTAAGAAGAATGTGAGTTCTCCAAGGTTTCTAATCTTGAACTCCTCTTAAATATGCCTTTTGATCTTTTCTATTCCATTTATGTCATCACCTGTCATAATTATTCCATCTACATAAACACATAAATATATAACTTCATTATGAACCTTCTTGATGAACAAAGAAGGATCTACATCCCTTCATTTGAAACCTTGATCTTGTAGATAGGTCACCAGTCTATAGTTACAAGCTCTAGGGGCCTGTTTCACTCCATTCAATTCCTTTATGAGCCTATGCACATAAGAAGGATAATAAGGGTTTTCAAACCTTGTGGGTTGTGACATGTATATCTCTTCATTGATCCACCCATTGAGAAAATCATTCTTCACATCAAGTGAAGTAGATTCCAATTACTTGCAGCTGCTATACTAAGCAATGTCCTGATGGTGGTCATCTAGACAACTGGTGAGAAAGTTTCTTCGTAATCTATGCCCTAAATTTGAGCACATGCTTTAGCAACCAACTTGGATTTGTACCTACAAATGGATCGATCTGAATTTCTTTTCAGTTTATAGACCCATCTACAACCTATTACCTTCTTAATAGTATGCATTGGAACTAACTCCCATGTGTCCATTTCCTTTAGAACTTGTATCTCTTATTTCATGTCCTTCTCCCATTTGGGGTTACCCTAAGCTTCTTCAAAGTTGAAGGTTCTCTCAACTTGAATCTTTAGTCAAATAGATAGTGTGTTTGGTTACAAAGGTAGATTCTTGACCATACATTTCAGGTTGTTTTCTTTCACTTGTTGACCTTCTAGGAGTGTGTTTGGAGCATTCTCCACATCCTTGCATCTTGGCTTTTCCTCTTGATTTCCAAAGCTTGTAATCTCTCTCCTTTTCATCTTTATCATCATCTCATTCACTTCTAGATTCTTGCACCTCTGTGTCATGCTTGCTATCGGATGGATGAAAATCTAAATCAAGTTCATAGGTCAAATTTACCTTCTATTTATCTTCTTCATACAATGAGATATGTTCTTCAAATACAAGATCCCTATTTGTGGTAAAATTCTTTGTTGATGGATTATAGAACCTATCTCCCATTTGAGTTGAATTATAGCCTATGAACACAACCTTGCTTGTCCTTTGATTTAATTTCCCTCTGATTTTTGAAGGTACATGTACATATGCTAAGCAAAAAAAAAAATGCATTGACGTAGAATTGGTTTTCTACCATTCCAAGCTTCATAAGGATTCATACCTTGAAGTTATTTGGATGGAAGTATATTCACAAGATACATTGTAGTAGATATAGCTTCTATTCATGGATAATGTGTTAAATTCTTCTCTTCAAGCATAGTCCTTGCTAATCCGAAAAGGGTTTTGTTTCTCCTTTTTGCAATACCATTCAGTTGAGGAGAATACTTGGTAGTAGCTTCCATTTTGATGCCGTTATCCTACAAATACTCATCACACTCTTTGGAGAAGTATTCTCCCCCTCCATCAAATGTAAATTTCTTCAATGATATACCTGTATGATTTTGCACATGTGCTAGATACTTTTTGAAGCATTCAAACACTTCACTCTTATTCTTGATAAAGTATAGAATTTTCCATCTACTTTGATGATAAAAAAGATGCATAATACCTTGATCCTGTGCATGAAGGTTCTTGACCTGGTCCCCACACATCAATGTGTACTCGATCTAAGACATTGTTGTGGATGTAACTGTTGACATTCAAGGTCAAGCACAAGGCATGAGAACATGTCAAAGAAGTGCACACACAAGAAGAAGGAGCATGTGGGGAGCTCCAAGAAGTGTATGTCAAAATTTTAGAAGAAATCCCTAAAAAAAAAAATGATCTTTATCACTAAAAACCATTGTAGATATCATTTCATAATTTTCCAACTCCATTTTGTTGAAGCGGAGGAGTCCTCAAGCTCGAGGAGTAGTAGAAGTATCTACATACCAAGTTTCATAATTTTTTGATTGTGTTTGAGTCCCCAAATAAGCTCTGGAACCTAATTTCTAACTAGGCTAGACACTAGGTCTCGACAGGGCCAAAACTAGTCAAAAAACTATAAAAAGAACTAGAGAGCTCGTTTTCGGGGTTAGCTATTGGAGAGTGAACTTATTCTTGAGTTTTGTAGACTTTCTTTGAGCTTTCTAATAGAAGCTTTCCATTGTTAGTCTCTTTGACTGTGCCTTGTGTGCGTGTGTGTGTGCGTGCATGTATGTGCTTGTCACTCATAATTGCTCACCACAATCACTCACGATCTTCATATCCTCATCACATCTCCACGGATTGACAAGTAAAGGAGGTGGTACTCACGCTTGAGATACACCAAATTTTGGCATCGTTATCGGGGAGTGTTGCTCGAGGATGAGCGTTGTGACGATAAGATCGTACATTTGCGTCATTAGAAGGTAAAAAATAGTCATTTTCTGTTCATTTTCTGATTTTGTTCTCCATGTTCATCATCATCATGATCACCATCTTCATCCGTCTTCATCTTCATAGAAGTTTTTTGTTTTTCAGTGCATTTTCACCATTTTCACATCATTTCTCATGTGTGGGAGTGCAAGAAAGAGCTAGGAAGTGCTTGGGAGTGCATGCACTTGTGTTTTTCACGATTTTTTTCACATTTGGGGCTCGATGCAAAAATTCAAAATTCTCGCTTAAAAACTAAAAAAATCACGAGTTTTTGAGAAAATCATGATTCTCTAAAAGTGAGAAAATTGCTATTCTTTAGAATTGTTCATTTTGAGGAAATCACGATTCTTTGGTCTTGGGAAAATTGAGAAATTTGTGATTCTCTGCATTTTGGAGTTTGAGAAAATTGCGATTCTCTGGACTTGGGAAAATTGAGAAATTCGTGATTCTCTGCATTTTGGAGTTTGAGAAAATCGCAATTCTCTGGACTTGGGAAAATTGAAAAATTCTTGATTCTCTACATTTTGGAGCTTGAGAAAATCATGATTCTCTAGACTTGGGAAAATTGAGAAATTTGCTATTCTTTGCATTTTGGATTTTGAGAAAATCGCGATTCTCTAGACTTGGGAAAATTGAGAAATTCGTGATTCTCTGCATTTTGGAGTTTGAGAAAATCACGATCCTTTGGACTTGGGAAAATTGAGAAATTTGCGATTCTCTATATTTTGGAGTTTGAGAAAATCGCGATTCTCTAGAATTGGGAAAATTGAGAAATTCACGATTTTCTGCATTTTGGAGTTTGAGAAAATCGTGATTCTCTAGACTTGGGAAAATTGAGAAATTCAGGTTTCTCTGGATTAAGAGGATTCGAGAAAATCGTGATTCTCTGGACTTGGGAAAATTGAAAAATTTGCAATTCTCTGGATTGAGAGGCTTTGAGAAAATTGCAATTCTCTAGACTTGGGAAAATTGAGAAATTCGGGGATTCTCTGGATTGAGAGGACTTGAGAATGATTCTCTGGACTTCGAAAAATTGAGAAATTTGTGATTCTCTAGATTGAGAGGATTTGAGAAAGTCACGATTCTTTGGACTTAAGAATTTGGAGAAAGTCACAATTCCCTGCACGTAGAAGTTCAAGAAAATCGTGATTCTCTTGATGTAGTGGAACTTAAGAAATTCATGATTCTCTGCTTGGTGAGCTCGTTGGAAAGCTTGTTGAGAATCCCACACAAACCTAGACTGGTGTTGGAAGATGCATTTTTGGAAACCTTTTTGAAGTAAAAATATTGTAAAATGATAGAAATTTGTAGAAATATTTATGCAATTGTTGTAAAAATAAGGAAGAGTCTTCCTTATGTAGGATAGAATCTTATGTATTTTTTCTAGAATTTTTGGAAACTCTTAGATAGCATATTTTTAGAATAATAGAGGAAAGGACCAAAATTCAAGTGTGAAAGAGGACACTTGAAAATGTATATAAGTCAATTTTCTCTATTTTGGAGAGGTTGGTTAGTCATTTGTACATGCTATCAATAGAGAAGAGAGAGTTTCTGCTGAAATCGTGTTTTCTCCTATTGTGAGTGTTTCCTTTGATGTGAGAGCTTGTTTCTTGCTTTATCATGGAGATTTGTGAGTTTCATTTGTGTAATGCTGAGTAAGATGTATGAAGAGAGATGATTACTGATGTATTGAGTGAAGAAAGATTGAAGAATGTTGCAGAAATGTGAAAATCGTCTACTGGTACAGAATCGCGATTGTCTCGTCTCTGTGATACAGGTGATATTTTCCAATTCTGATTTCATATTTGTATTCTGATGAGAAAATAACATGAAATAGACACAAAGATTATAGAAAATGATGAAGATTAGCTCTAGATAAGGTAAACCCTAGATATTTCCTCTTCATTTTCATTTTCTCAGAATTCCAGCCATCAATCTCTTATTTCTATGAATCTATCATCTAGAAGGGGCTGTGGTCTTATGGATATTCCCAGGATTGACAAAATAAAGATGATTTGTTGATTCTTTTGTACTTCATGATTGGAGAGGACAACTCCAAAGTCAATAACAAACATTTTTTGGCGCCGTTGCCGGGGAAAATTCCAAGAACTTCATTGACGTTGGACCTTTGCTGGATCTTCTGTTGATGATGGTAACCAACACAAGAAAAAGGTAAAACTCATCAATCAAGGAATGTGCACATGAATAGGTAGATGTCATTGTTTGTCTTTGGGGAAAAAAGAAAGCAATTGATATCTTGTAGAATTGGAAGTGCTGAAATCTTTGTAAATTGATAGTTGCTCATCATATTGTTGAAGTAAAAGTGCAGGTGTATGGAAGATTTGAGCCAAGAAAGCTGAAGATGAGGTAACTTGAGTCTATTCTTGCATTTCTAGATTTCTTTTTGCCCAAGTACTAGGCACCATGGGTGATCTTGGGAAGATAACATGGTGATACTAAGGAAAGGACAGTTAAAGTAGCTAGAGGTAAGTATAAAGGATTCAGTTGTTGACCAAATCTAAGCATCAATCTTGAGTTGTCCTGCATTTTGAAAAGAAAGATGTGATTGAGTTTATCTTTGCAAAAATTGTTTGCCTTCCATAACACATTTTCATTTGAGAGATTTTCTTTTGCAATTTAGTGATAGCTAAGGACATAGAAACTCATAACCAATCAAGAAACATGGGATCAATGGATCACCAAAACCAGAAACCCTAAGTAAAGTGTTCACCTTTATTTTTAGGGCAAAAATACCAAACAAATTCATAAAATTCATCGAACACAATCAAACAAATTTCTTTTCTTGTTAGGAAGTTGAAGTGAGGTGTTGTGGACAAGAGTGATTGTGAAAAAGTGGAAAAGAAAAAAAAAATGGTCAAAAAACCAGAAAATTAGAAAACACGATTCTCTGCACAGAATCGCGATTTTCTGAAAAAAGTGTTGATTCTGGAGCAACATTTCAAGTGATTGTTGAATTGAAGTGGTTAAAGGGTGTTGAAGGGAATTAAGAAGAAGAGACTACTCAAATTGGCATAAAATTAAAAGTATGCAAAAACACGATTTTCTGTACAAAATCGCGACTTTCTGAGCAAGGTTGTGGTTTTGGTGTAATAGTTCAGGATTTGGGTGGATTACAAAAAAGAGAAGGTATTGAAAGAAAACAAGGACAAAGAATACTCAAAATTGCATAACACGATTCTCTACACAAAATCGCGATTTCCTGTAAAGGGAAATTTTTGAAAATTTCTAGCATATTTGGGTACTTGGAGATAAGAAAGTGTAGTGGAGGTCATTAAGATTGAGCAGGTGAAGTTGAACAAGTGAAAGAGTGAGGAATAGTGGAAATCATACAAAATCGCGATTTTCTTAAACACTATAAAAACCTGGAATTGAAGGAAAATTTCATTTTGAGTGAGAGTGAGAGAGAGAGAGAGTGAAAAAACTCGCGATTTTCTGCAAACCAAGCATTTGAGAGCTTTTTGGACCTAGCAAGCAAGGTAAAGGGTGTCACTATCAATTTTTTCTATTGTCTTAAAAGTTTCAATAGTTGAAAGTGAAAAAAAAATTAGGAATATTAGGAAATCACGGAATCGCGATTCTGAGTTTTTGAGTTTTCAGGGAGTAAATGCAAATTTTTTGAAGGTTTCTTTCATTGCATGTTAGAGAAATGACTTGGCGATTCTATAGGTGAAATCTAAAAGAAAAAAATCACTATCAGAAAAATTCTAAATAAATTGATCAAAATCGCGATTCTGTAATCAAATTCAAAATCGCGATTCTCTGATCTAAGAACAACATCGTGATTCCCAGAACGCGATTTTCATAAGAAAATCGTGTTATTTACAATCTGTGAGCAATCACGATTGTCTGGGATCAAAATCGTGAAAAACACGATTTTCACACAAAATCGTGAAAAACACGATTTTCACTCAAAATCGTGAAAAACACGATTTTGAACACAAAATCGTGAAAAACACGATTTTCACTCAAAATCGTGAAAAACACGATTTTCACTCAAAATCGTGAAAAACACGATTTTCACTCAAAATCGTGAAGAACACGATTTTGAACACAAAATCGTGAAAAACACGATTTTCACACAAAATCGTGAAAAACACGATTTTGAACACAAAATCGTGAAAAACACGATTTTCAACACAAAATCGTGAGAAACATGATTTTCACCCAAAATCGTGAAAAACACGATTTTGACTACAAAATCGTGAAAAAACACAGAAATAATCACAAAATTTTGGGAAACATGATTCTGATCATAAAATTGTGAAAAACACGATTTTTATCACAAAATCATGAAAAACATAGAGATAATCAAAAAACACGATTCTGATCATAAAATCGTGGAAAATCAATACTTTAGGCAGAAAATCGTGGAAAAACACGATTCTGATCACAAAATCGTGAAAAATACAAAAATAGTCAGAAAATCGTGAAAAAAAAACACAAATATAGTCAAAAAATTGTGGAAAAAGTAATACCTTAGTTAGGAAATTGTGACAAACACTCTGTTAAGTTTGAGATTGAGAAAATTAATTGAATGATACTTAGATCTGGAAACAAACTTTCTAAACAAGACCTAACAAGGAAGGAGACAGAAACAGTAAAAGGCAAAGGGCAAGAAAGAAGTTTAGGGCAAGAAAACAACATGGAAAACATAAATGAAACAAACGAGCCTATGGAAACTGGGGATTTTAGAAATATCCTCAAGTACATGTATACAAATAGGTTTGGAACCTATGTATATCAGGATGGAATGCATAAATTTCTCATTAGATTGAGAAATTTAGAAGTTCCCCTGAATATAACTCCTGTAGCTCAATTCAAAGATGGGAGATATGAAGATAGGCAAGGATGTGTGTACATATTCTCTCAAGACCCAGAAAATTCAAATGATCTAGGGCAATGTACTCACAAAGGACCTTGGGAATATAACATGGAGCAGACAAATTTACCTAGGCCAAATGAAAACTATACCGGTAATGAACAACAACATGGGAGGAGGACACAGATTTCCCCAAATCCCTTTGAAAAGGAACCAGAAGGATATAATGACTTCCCACTCAGAAGAAGATCCCATTGGCAGCCTCAGGGTAGAATGCTTAGACCATACCAAGTTGCCAAATGTATGAAGAACCAATATGAGGGTTATTCAGATCCTCATGCTCATGCTGCAGAATTTAGGCAATTGATTAGAGCTGAAGAGGTAGAAGATTACAAAGTACAATTTGAGGCATTTGGTCTAACCCTAACAGGACCAGCCTTATCTTGGTTCATTCCTTTGAGAAAGGAAATGTACCAGGATATTGAATCTTTCTTAGAAGCCTTCATTGGGGAATTCTCTAAGACCGGGATAAAACATAGTACAGCCACATTGATACATAGTTTCAAGCAACAAAAGGATGAAAATGTTAGAGAAGCAGCCAGAAGATTTAAACAATACATTGATAGATGCCCAAGAGAGGAAGTACCTTCCATGGCAAAACAAGTATCCTTATTCATTGAGGGTTTGAGAAGTGCCCAACTAAGAACCCTAGTGTATTATAGAAGATGTCCTGATTTAGCAGCCTGTGTAAAGGAAGCAATAGATTTGGAGGACAACAGAGGTCAAGATCTGTTAGCATTTGATCAACCTAGATCATATGAAGACAAAATTCCCCCAGCAGAAGAGTTGGCTCAGGCTATTGCTAAAGCCCTAGAGGTAAGCACTAAAACTAATATGATAAACTCTAGAATAGACACAAATAAAAAATGTTACATTTGTGGAGAAAATCATCTGGCACAACAATGCCCATATCAGAGGCCACCACACTTACAAGATAGGAAGACACTTAAGTACTGTACACTAGAGAGAAAATGGACAAACCATACCAGGGAGGAATGCTTCTATAACAAACAACCCATTAAGGAAAGAGATTATATGGCTCAAAGGGAATCAGGCTATACTGAACAACCAAGACCTGTGCTTGGACAACAACCTCCTATACCAACTAATGTGGTACCAATCAAGTATACGCCAATAGAGGAGGGGAATTCAAGACTAAGATCACCATATAAGGAAGAATATCAATGGAGTGAGGGATATCAAGAAGATTGGGAAGAATATGAAATAAGAGAACCTGAGTTAAAAGCCCTAGACTTGGGAAATGGGAAAATTGAAATGGACACAACAACATTCATGTATATTACCAACAATTACATGTCCAACCAAAAACCTCAATTCAAAGGGGGACCAAAGATAACTTGTTATAGGTGTGGGGGAGAGCATTTCATTAGAGACTGTCCGCAACCTCCTACATTGAGAATAGAGGGAGCCTACTGTAAGGATTGTGGCAGAGAACATTTGATAAAAGATTGCCCAAAGAATCCCCAAAAACAACAGAACACACCTAATAACATACCTTTAAAAATAGTTAACATTATGGAACAGGAAGAATTGAGTGAAAATGACCAAGTGGGAATAAATATTATAACAAGGGCTCAAGCCAAGCAACAAGGAACAATTAAGGAACAAAATGAAGGTTCTGCCTCAAAGGTGAAGAGAAATAGACAAAAAGGGAAATGGGAAAAGAAGAGAAGAATGGGCAAAAATTTGGAAGAAGACAATCAGGATCAGTCAAAAAGTACTTCTCCTCAAAAGACACAAAATCAGTCTGAAATAGGAAGTTCTCAGAGTCTAGACACCCTAATCAAAGCATATAAGGGAAGGATTCAAGAAGGACCAAGTCCTACAGATCATGCAGTGGCCTATCCCATGCCAGAGTTAGAGCATGAAAGGATGCAAAAATGCAAACAAATCATTTAGGAAGTACAACTCAGAATGGGGGAAGGAAGTAGCTTGCAGAGAACAGTTGAACAACTTGAGAAAACGAAAACAAGGGAAAATGCTAACAAAAAAGAAAATCCACAAATAACATTCCAAATGATTATAGATGAACAATGTAGCATTACATGTCACACAACATGGGAAGAACTGTTGAAACAAAATCCTCACTTACAAAACAAAATGAACAAAGGGGAAACAATACCTGGAAACCTTCATTCACCATTACAAGAATTAGAGGAATTATGGTATATTCCTATTGATAAAATAGGAGGGTATTGTGAGGGGGAAGAAGGAAATTCAACCCTAAAAATACAATATGGAAAAAACTTTGCTAAAGCCATTTTGGATAGTGGATCAGGAGTGGCCATAATGACTAAACAAACTTGGGAGAAATGGGGAAGCAATGAATTATTACCCACTAAGATGAGATTGCAACTTGCAGATGGGCATATAGAAAAACCCCTAGGTATTTGGGAAAAAGTAATTGTGGACATATGTGGAACAGAAATAGAACATACTTTTGCCATAGTAGAATTTCCACAATCCACTTCATATGAAATCATCCTAGGAAGGCCTTTCATGAGACAAATGCAAATTGTGCAGGATTGGGGTAATGATTGTTTATATCTCCAAAGCAAAGGAAGAATAACAAGAGTGAACTTAAGAAATGGGCATTACTGTGATATATCTCCTCAAGAATGGTACAAAATACATCAAAATCAAGAAGAAAGTGAGGAATCAGAGTTGGAGGATCAGGAAGAGAGTGAATCAGCAATATGGAAGTGTAACATAATAAGAAACCTCACCAATAGAAAAAGGAGACTGAAAAGAGAAGATTGTGTGGAAGGAAGAAAAGTGCAAGATGAAAGTTATGTGCCACAACAATTTAAGGATGAAGAGTTTGAGCCCTACGGGTGGAACCAAATTTTGGCTACCATGGACATAGCCAGTGAGGAGTATGTAGGAGTGGAATTTCAAAATGAAGAAGGGTTTGATATTTTTCACATTAGTATAAACATGATAAGTGTCTCAAAAACAGAGGAGGATCAAGATTCAGAAATGGTATTAAAAAAAGGAAAAACAAAATATTTGGAGATAGTAAAAGCTGAAGATGCAATCAAAGATAAAATCTCAGGCAAATACAAGGAACATAAACACATAGAAATGGAAAAGGAACAAGAAATTGAGAAGAAAGAGAAGGAAATAAACAAGGATCAATACTTTGATGTACCAGCAAACTTTAAAACCTATGAAGTGGAAGACAGACTACTTCTAAAAATGAAACCAAAGAGAGAAAAAAAGAAAGGAGAAGCTTATGATAATGAAGAACAAACTAAAAAGATCATGATTACTCAGGAAGAAGGAGAGGAAAGACATATTGTAATAGCTGATGATATGACCATAGAGGAAGAAGAAGCACTAAAGAACCTAGTGAAGAATTATAGGGATGTATTTGCTTACATTTATAAAGATTTAAAAGGAATTGATCCAAAAGTCTGAGCACAAAATTCCTATGACTCCAGATGCAAAACCTAGTAAACAGAGACATTATACGTTCAATGATAAATACTCTGCCAAGATAAAGGAAGAAATTGACAAGTTGTTGGCTGCTAACTTCATTTATGAAATTGAGTATACTGAATGGATATCACCCATAGTTGTGGTACCAAAAAAGAATGGAAAACTTAGGGTATGCATTAACTTGAAAAAAGTGAATGCAGCAACTATAAGGGATAATTATGCATTGCCAATAACAGATCATCTTCTTGAGAGAGTTGCAGGAAAGGAAGTTTATAGCTTTCTAGATGGTTTCTCAGGATACAATCAAGTACCTATAGCCTTGGAGGACCAACATAAGACTGCCTTTTCTATAGAATGGGGGATTTATGCTTTTAGGGTTATGCCCTTTGGATTGACCAATGCCCCAGCAACTTTTCAAAGATTGATGTGTCATATCTTCAAAGAATTCCTGAGAAATGTGATGGAAATCTATGTAGATGATCTGTGCACTTTCTCTTTAAAAAGACAGGATCATTTACAAGATTTAGAAAGAATATTCAGGAAATGCAGGACATACAAAGTATGCTTAAATCCTGAAAAGTGTGTATTCTATGTAAGACAAGGAAGAATGTTGGGTCACATAGTTTCAAAAAATGGAATTTCTACTGATGAGAAGAAGATAAAAGCTATAATAGAGCTTCCAAGACCTACAAATGTGAAGGAACTCCAAACTTTTATGGGACATTGTGGGTACTATAGGAAATTTGTTCACAAATTTGCAGATATAGCTAAACCCTTATATGCCCTCATCACAAAGTTTGAGTGGAATAAATAATGTGACCAAGCCTTTGAAACATTGAAAACTTGTTTGGTGACAGCCCCAATTCTAAAAACACCTCAGTGGGATAAAATATTTCATGTGCATGTAGATGCTTCAAATTATGCTTTGGGATGTGTGTTAGCACAACCTATAGAAGGAAGTAAATTAGATTTCCCAGTAGCATATGCTAGTAGACAATTGAACATTGCAGAAAAGAACTATACAACCACTGAGAGAGAAGGGTTGGGAATGATATTTGCTGTTAAAAAATACAGACATTACCTATTGGCCAACAAGTTTAAATTCTTTGTGGATCACCAAGCTCTACTTTATTTAGTAAATAAACCATGTCATACAGGAAGAATAGTTAGATGGTTTCTTTTACTAATGGAATTTGAATTTGAGGTGGTGGTTAGACAAGGCAAAACACACTTAAGAGCAGATCATTTGTCTAGAATTCAGTCCAAAGAACCTAGTTCACCCTTAGACGATGACCTGCCAGATACATACCTGTTCAAAGTAGAAAGTGTTCCTGAATGGTCCATATCATTAGTTCCTTTGTTAACCATGGGACCTTGTAAGTCATTAGCAAATAACACACATTTGGTGTTACAAAGCAGGAATTTTATGTTGCTAGCTGGGCATTTGTATCACCTCAATCAGTCAGGTATACTGGAATACTATACCCCAGAAGAGGAGCAACATGAATATGTAAGAAGAGCTCATTGCTGGAACCCATGTACTCATGCTTCCAAAATAGTCACTTTAAGCAATCTTAGTAGGATGGGAGTACACTGGCCAAATAAAATTCAAGATGTGGAAAGATATGTTGCTAAATGTCAAGAATGTCAAGATTTGCAGAATTCAGAATTAATAACCCTATATTGGTTTAACAAAAACCTTGAATGGAGTGAGAACATTGTTGAAGAATTAAAGAAAAAGGAGAAAGGGAAGCAACTTATAGCTAGTACAGATTCAAGAAATTTACAAGAAATCTGTGAAGAATATCAACTCATAGGAGAACAATTATACAAAAAAGGAATGGATGGTTACTTAAGAATATGTGTTCCTGAAGAGAAGTATTTGGAGATGTTGGAAATGGCACACTGTGGAGTGGCAGGAGGACACTTTTCTAGTGATAGAACAGCCAAACTCATTTTGTATTCTGGCTTTTGGTGGCCAACTCTATTTCTTGATGCAAGAACTTATGTAAAAAGATGTGACATCTGTCAAAGAGTGAGTCAACCAAATAAAAGAGATAACATGCCATTAATCCCATTAATTTCAGCCAGAGCTTTTAGCAAATGGGGATTGGACTTTATTGGACCTATACATCCTCCAGCTAGACAATCTCATGCAGAATACATATTAGTGGCTACTGATTATTTGACAAAATGGGCTGAGGCCAAAACCACTAAAAGAAATGATGCTCATACAACTGCTAAATTTTTGTATGAAAATATTGTTACTAGATTTGGACTTCCAATTGAATTAGTAAGTGATAGGGGAACTCATTTTTTGAACCAGATCATAGAAAACATGACCAAATATTTCATGATTCATCATAGTAAGTCAGCCCCATATCACCCACAAGCTAATGGGTTAGCAGAAAGCACTAATAAAGTACTTTGCACTGTATTGTCCAAATTAGTCAACACAAACAGAAATGATTGGGATTCTCAACTTAATCATGTTCTCTGGGCTTATAGAGTGGCATACAAAACTGCTTTAGGGACTACTCCATTCAATTTGGTATATGTACAAAATGCAGTTTTACCCATGGAATTTCTTATTCCAACATTAAAAGTGGGTAGTCAATACAATTGGACAGGACATGAACTATCTGAGAGGGTCATAGATTTAGAAAAACTGGGAGCTTCTCGACTACAAGCAGTAATGAGTATATATACAGACAAGAGAAGACAAAAAGTCTACCATGATGTGCATATAAAAGAAAAAGATCTTCAAGAAGGAGACTTGGTTCTGGCATACACAGTCAAGGAGCATCAGAAAAAATTTCAGAAGAAAGGACATGGGCCATACATCATACATAAGATAAGCAAGAGTGGAGCCATTCAATTAGCTAACATTGATGGAGAAATCATGCCAAATTTTATAAGTGGATGTAGAGTTAAGATGTATGAGTGTCCATTAACTACTGAGGAATGGAGAAGACTGCAAAAGGCTCAAAATAGGAAAAAAGAAGAAGAAAACATCAGAAAGGAGGCTCAACAAGAAGCAAAGGAGAGAATAAGAAAAATGAAAGAACTTAAGGAGGTGTGTTTATGTGAAAGCACTCTAAAACAAAGAGGACATTTGCCTGTGATAGAAATGGATCATCAAAATGAAAACATAAGGGTGTTGATAGATTCAGGAGCTCAAGTGAACTTGATCAGTTCAGCCTTGGTAAATAAATTTAGCATAAAGAGGAATAAAAGCAGAATGTTGATTAAAACATTAGAAGGAAAAATGATTCAGAGTTTGTCTTCACTTGTTATTAAAGTTAAATTTAATCATGAATATATGAAGATAGATTGTGAAGAGTGGCCAGATCATTTGATGACTGAAAAATTGATTTTGGGACAACCTTGGCTCAAACAAGGTAAAGTTATTTTGAACTTTGAAAAAATGAAGCTTAATTTGACCATAAATGACAAAAAATTTTTAATGTTTTTTCTGAGTAATGAAAAACAGGAAGTTCATCTAGATGTTCATGACCCAGATATGGAAGGATTTACTTTCTCAATGAAGGACAGGGACATATTGCCACTACAAAATGATCAAGCTTCTTACAATCAAAACCAGCAAGAGAATTCAGGAGTAGAGAAGAATGGTGAGACAAAACGAGGAAGACACTTATTGCCTAATTTGAAACATCAACAAATCCGAACAAGAGGGACATGGAAAGGAGGCATACACCGATATTACTCATTAAAACAGGAAGTTAGAGCAAAATGGGTATGGAGACCAGAAAATGCTACAAAATGTTGGTCTGGGAAGCATGGATGTTTGGATGACATAAGGACAATTGCACTTAAACATTATTGGGTAAAAAAATCAGAATTATGTCAATGGCAGAAAGATCATCCACATTTGACTATCTTCAGAATTTCAGAACAAAATATATAAAAAAAAAAAAGAGAGAAGGATGACAAAAGTATTTTTTCTTTTAAACCTTTTCCCCTTAAAAGAGAATTAGGAGGGGAAGAAAAGGAGGACAGAGCAAAAAAAAAAAAAAAAAAAAAAAAAAAGAGAGAACAAATGGGCAGTGTGTATTTTTTGTTTTTAAATTTATAAAGCACAAAGCAAGATATAGGGAGGAGGAAAGTAAATTATTATGGAAAATTTGTATTATTTTGTTTCAATTTTCTATGATCATCTTTTGATTTCTATTTTTCTGAAGTTGTTTTTTCATTAATCATTGTTTCCATCATTCCTTTCTTCAAGCACATTAGACATCTTGCTACACCTGTAATGATCACTTTAATTGAGTCTTTTGAAGAAGCAAAATTTATTTGGAAGACTTTCTTTCTTTATTCTCATGGCAAGAATATTCCAAAAGAAAACATTAATTTTTCTGATCTTTTGTGACTTATGTGGGTAGAGTTTTTTTTTGTGTATTTTATTTTCCTCAGAAAATGGTGAATACAAAGGAGTTGCCAATTCATGACTTCAAGGCAGAATCAATTGTGCTATCAAGAGGACATTGGTTTCTGGACAGTGAAACTGTGGAGGAACAAGTGGAGTCAGATGATGAGCCAGAAATTCCAGAAGCTGAGAAGGTGGTGAAGGAACTTAAGGAGACCCTAAACATCATTGGCCAACACATATTTACAGTGGGAGTAGGAGGGTATAAATATACAATGTTGTGCCAGGAGTTCTACAGGTTCCAAAGAGTGGCAGTTAATATGAAAAGATGGAAGGCAGTAGGGCTGCACAGAATATTGGAGGAGCCTATCTTTTTCATTGACTTTGAGAGGGTATCACAAGTAATGAACAGTTTGACAGAAATAGGAAGAGGAAATGATGCCTATTTCAGATGCAAAGTCAAAAACAAGGATAACCAGGAAGTAGGTATCACTATCAAGGGAGAACATATCAGAGCAGCACTGCAATTCTACACAATGGGAACCAAACTGGATCTGAGTTTTGTCAAAAAGAATAAGGAAACTTACACAGGATATACAAAGTTCACTGATTTTAAAGGAAGGGAGAAAGAAGAATATGCTGTAAGGATGTTCTTACAATTCTTCTGTTTTCCAAAACTACCGAGATACACAATGCCACATAAGTCAGTGACATTATTGATGTTTAACAACAAGGACAAAACCAAACCTTTTGGAGTAATGGATGTCTCACCATACATCCATGAACAGCTGAAAGAAGCAGCAAAACACTGGGAACAGAAGAAGTTCATGAATGGGGCCCAGTTCTTAACAAGAATCATTTATCATGTTCTAGGGATGGAAGATCAATTGAAATTGGCTCCAGAAGCACAGTATTTTAGGAATCTTATGGCTGGAATCAAGAGTCCTCCAAGGAAAATGACTGAAAGAGAAATAGAAGGACAAATCCGCATGAGGGGAACATGTATGAAAAGGAAGATGATATCTGAGGAAGTAATTCTTGTAAAGAAAAGAAGGTTGGACCCAAGGAAGGTGGAACTAGAAATGGAGGAAGCCACAAAAGAGGAACATGAGGAGGCACAGAAGCAGGTTCAAGCCTCTAGTGAACCACATCCACCCCAAACAAGCAAAGAGCAATTATACACCTATCTAACCCAAGGGAATAACAAGAGAGCTATGTATGAAGCACAATACCAGAAAATGCTGGAAGACTATTCATGCAAAGCTACAGACTGGGTTCAGGAGGAGGTGGAGCACTATGAAGCACTCCATGATCAAATGATGACAGCGGAAACTGAGGAGGTGTTTGTCAGGAAAGAAGTGGAGTTGTTGGCCTACTTCAAGGAATTACAAGGACCTCCAGAAACCAGAACCACTGTTGTGGTAAAAAAGAAGGTTCCAAGGAAACCAGTACAAAAGAAGAAATTGACCAAGAAGGGAAGGGGTAAATCCATAGCTGAAACTGTTATCAAAGAGAGGGAGGAAGTAGTCATGGAAGAAACACAGAAGCCATCCATTGTGGAAGAAGTATCAAGACCCACAAAACCAGAAAAAGGAGGACCTTCACACTTCTCATCTGAGTCTGAGAGTGATATTGAGAGTTTCCTATTAAAGAGTTTAAATTTATCAATACCAAATACTCCTAATGTCATCATACAGACCTGTGAGAAACAAAAGACACCTGAGGAATTGAAGAAGAAGTCTCAGGAGGAACCAATTCAGGAACAGGCAGAAAAACAGCTCAGTCTGGAAGATGAAAGAAGGATAATGAAGGGAAAAGCAGTAATAATAGAACAAGCAAGTGAAATAAGAGAAGAAGTCAGTTATGGGTGGGTGCATACAGGAATAAAACCCATATGGACAAAACCATCACACTTCAAATTGGATGAAAAGCTAGAAGAATTGACAAAAGAGATACAGAAGAGTAGTTCATTTAAAGAACAGAAGGATGTGAATAAGGATCAAGAAATAAAGAAGATAGAAATGGGAAAGAGTGCTCCAAAGGTCACAGGGAGAGTTGTGGAAGAAGAGATCATTCAAAGTATAAAGGATGTATTACATGATATAAAAAGTAGTGAGGAATTTACATCCAAGGATGATCAAGAACAAGAGGAAGGAGCAGACATCATGGACATTGATGAACAGGAGGAAGGATACCAAGAAGATAGAGGCAATGATCAGGTCAAAAATTTAGAAATAGCTGAAACAGTTTTAGCACAGGAAAAGGAGAGACAGGAGGAACAAGCAGGTGAATGTCAGGGAAATTTTGGTGAAGAAACTTAATACAATTTGGTCCAGGAAACTCTAAGCCATGAAAAGGAGATGCAAACAAAGGAAGGATATCTTTCTGAAGAAACTCAACAGGTGTTGGAGAAAGAAAAGGTACAAGAAATAAAACTGATCTCAGATGTTTTGGAGCAAAAGAGTTCAGGTGTTCAAGAAGACATGGTAGATTTAGAAACATTGGACACTCAGCCAAGCCATGAAGAAAATAAGGCCAAAATTATAGAATATGAGGGAGAAGAGGAAGAGGAGAGTGAATGCAAAGAGGACAAACAACTAGAAACCAAACAAATAGCAATAGAAGGAGGACTGGAAAGAATCCCAAAGAGTATTAGATCAGCATGTCAACTCATTATGAATAATATTGAACAGTTCAGACCCTCAAGCCGAAATATGATCATTTCAGGGATGGTAGCAGAGTCAGAATTTGAAAAAGGCAGTATGGTTATTAAAGAGCATAAAAGGGAAAAGGAGCATATGGCAGAGCAACTAAGGAGGTGCAAGAGAAGAATGAGGAGTTTTCCAGTAAAATAATTGCTTTGGAAGAGTTGGAAGTACAGAAGCAAAACAAGATTCAATACTTGGAAGAGAAGAGTATGCAACTAACAGAGCAGAACAATAAATTGGAAAAAGAAGTGAGAACGATTAAGGGGAGATATAGAACTCTACAAACTTCCTATCAGATTTTGACTAAAGCTAATGAAGAAATCAATAAGCTACTATTGGAGGAAGGGCAATTGAAGGAGGAAAGTCAGACAGTCCAGATGACAGAGGGAGAAAAGGAAGGATTACTCAAAGAGATTCAGGAATTACAAAGAGAATTGAAAGAAGCCAAAGAATTAGAAAGGCAGGCTAGTACACATGCTGCTACATCTATGAGAGGCTATAATAAGCTACACCTGGATATGGAAAAGGAAAGAAATGATTGGCAGACAAAGAGGGAAAAGGAATGGAATAAGTGGAAAAAAGAAAGAGAATTATGGGCACAACAGAATGGGAGTCTGATGTTGACTATAGAAGAATTGCAGAAGAAGTTGAATAAGCCACAAATCCAGGAAGAGACACGTGTGGAAACCACACATGCAGAAGAACATGGGGTAGACAATATTGAGGGAATACAACATGACAATGAACCAGCAGATAAAAAATCAGAAGAAGAATATTCAGAGGATTTTGTAAATAAATTGCTGACAAGTAGAGATTCTAGAATGGAGTTCATCAGAAAGATGCATGATGAGTACGAAGAACAAATTGTCACATTCGCATTGAATAAGGGAATCAATCCAGATCAGCATCACTAGGCAGCAGATGGATTGGGGATACCATTTTGTATGATTTTGGAGAGTGTAAAGAACTACCAGATGGCCAGAGTTGGGCTACCTCCAAACAAATACTTGGAGTATGAAGAGGACATCAATGTCACCAAAGAACTATTTGAGAGAGCCAACCCTAAGTGGAGAAATAAATGGTTGGATGCCAACAAAGAATGTAGGAAAATCTGGAAAGTGGCACCTCTTCATTTAAAGATCAATCTAGCCTATTGTCCAGTAGCACGACGAAGAGAATGGACAACTTTTTGGGATAGAAGAAGAGAAGGTCAAATTCCACCAAAGTGGATGAATTTCCCGAAAGTAGCAGGTCCGAAGGCAAGCACATGGCCTACCAAGAGTTATATGGTGAATACTGCTGAGTCTGTAATAATTACATACAAAGATGTCAATGACCCTGCTTGCATTCTACTTATAAGAATAATGAGATTAATTTTGGCCTGTATAGAAACTTATACCGACACAGATATCAGAACACTGAATTATATCGGCTTTAATTCTCCAACAGATGCATTATTTTTTGATTTGAGCGAAACACCTGACAAAATCTGCTTAATGGCATATTACAGCAGAGTGATATTTTTGGGCAGTCATTACTTGCAAATTTTTGAAGATGCCTTTGATTACGGGCTTTTTGAAAGAGAGTCAGAGATTTTTGGAAATCTGTCAGTCGTTACCAAGTCCAAACTTACAACATATGAAGCTGCTTACACAGAGTACTTGAAAAAGGATGGCATAGATAAACCTGAAGCTGCAGTACAGTGGAGAAAGGCTTTATTCGAGATGGTCAACAATCTAAACGTAACAGAAAGAAAAAGTCATGATTTGCTGTCACAAGTATATCGAAGAGAAGAAATGAAGAGAAGTGATCAGTGCAGAGGAGCAGGAAAATCTTTCGTCAGGAGCCGAAAGGCTTAGGAGGGGAAGGATGTTGGAAGATGCATTTTTGGAAACCTTTTTGAAGGAAAAATATTGTAAAATGATAGAAATTTGTAGAAATATTTATGCAATTGTTGTAAAAATAAGGAAGAGTCTTCCTTATGTAGGATAGAATCTTATGTATTTTTTCTAGAATTTTTGGAAACTCTTACATAGCATATTTTTAGAATAATAGAGGAAAGGACCAAAATTCAAGTGTGAAAGAGGACACTTGAAAATGTATATAAGTCAATTTTCTCTATTTTGGAGAGGTTGGTTAGTCATTTGTACATGCTATCAATAGAGAAGAGAGAGTTTCTGCTGAAATCGTGTTTTCTCCTATTGTGAGTGTTTCCTTTGATGTGAGAGCTTGTTTCTTGCTTTATCATGGAGATTTGTGAGTTTCATTTGTGTAATGCTGAGTAAGATGTATGAAGAGAGATGATTACTGATGTATTGAGTGAAGAAAGATTGAAGAATGTTGCAGAAATGTGAAAATCGTCTACTGGTACAGAATCGCGATTGTCTCGTCTCTGTGATACAGGTGATATTTTCCAATTCTGATTTCATATTTGTATTCTGATGAGAAAATAACATGAAATAGACACAAAGATTATAGAAAATGATGAAGATTAGCTCTAGATAAGGTAAACCCTAGATATTTCCTCTTCATTTTCATTTTCTCAGAATTCCAGCCATCAATCTCTTATTTCTATGAATCTATCATCTAGAAGGGGCTGTGGTCTTATGGATATTCCCAGGATTGACAAAATAAAGATGATTTGTTGATTCTTTTGTACTTCATGATTGGAGAGGACAACTCCAAAGTCAATAACAGACAACTGGTTTTTGTAAAAATCATAGGTTGAGTTATAAATATGGTATTCTAAAGTTGACCCTCAAGTGGGAGTAGGAATCAAGGGAGCTCTAGAATTTTTTTTAGAAATACAAGGGGGAAACATAGGTCTTGGAGATACCTGAATGCAAGTAGTCTATCAAAAATATTAAGTCTAAATTTTGATCTAACTGTGGGATTTTTACAGGTGTATTAAGAGCATTCAAAGGAGTTCAGAGCAAGGCAAAGTGCAACACAAAGCGAGGATTGGGGAGCACAATTATTGGACATTAGAGAATTTTTTTATGGATCATCAAACTTGAGGTTGGAAGAACACTAAACCCCCTTTGTCAATTCTTAGCTAAGGCTAAGTATGAATAGTGGTTGTGAGTAATTGGGGATACGTTAGGCATGAAATAATTGCAAAAAAACTTGATTTCTTAAATACAAGCATACCTCAAACATTGTTGTGAAAAGAATAAGTATCTGTTACGAAAGAACTTTGCAAAATGGTTGTACTTGGGAAAATTGGGATTGATAAGCCAAGGCTTATGAACTTTAGATCAGGCAAAAACCTAGGTCGGGATAGACAAAGCATCAGATCCTCTGAAGCTAGTGTCAATCACACAATTAGGTCATGGGCACAACAACTTAGTGATTACCCCTACGTGCTAAGTTCGAAAAAAAGTGATTCAGAAATGTCTTTTAGCATGGAAAGACCTGCAGGTAGCTCAAGCAATGCCTATTTACAAACACCATAAGGTCCATATAAAATGCAATTGGAGTATATTAGGAACAATTGATTAGGTGCATGCATCTATGAGGATGGTCTGAGGTGATCAGTTGGCTAACTCAAAAATCCCAATCAACTCTTCAAACTTGAACACCCTGTTGTTAAATTTGAAGATGGTTCTTACATTGATAAGCAAGGAACCATGTACATGGTTACTAGCTTACCAGACAGGATAGATGAGTTTGGAAATATCATTCCTGAGAATGAGATAGGAGACTTAGAGCAAGGAGACCTAGGCACGACTCCTCAAGGAAAATCTGCCTTGACTAGAGTGATAACACCAGAGTGGGTTCCCCAAGATAACAAAAGAATAGAATAGAGAAATAGAGGAAGCTTTTTAGAGATACAAGCTAGATCAACTTAGCAAAATAAATGGAGTCACCATCTATGAGTTCAAAGATCTTGAGATACTAGGCAAAGCGGTCTACTTAGACAACACATCAGAGAGAGTGTCGTGGTAACAGAGCATGGTAGGCATGTGTACTCTTCGCAAGGCGAATTGATGTGTGGCCGAGTTCAAAGAAGTGTTAAGAGCTAAACAAGTCAAGGACTTGTTCACCCAGTTCAAAGCATTTGGTTTGACCCTCAAGGGTACTACCTTAGCTTGGTTTCAACCCCTAAATAGTCACAACTATCGAAATATAGGTCAACTGCTAGAAGCTTTCATTGTAGAATTTTCCAGAGTGGCATTAGGCATAACACATCATCCTTGATCCATAGCTTCAAGCAGACACCCCAAGAAATAGTTTGGCTAGCTGGAAGGATATTTAAACAATATGTGGAACGATGTCCCACACCTGAACTACCTACACAAGCAAAACAAGTTTCCTTGTTTTTAGATGGACTTCTAAGCGGGCAACTTAGATCGTGCATATATCTCAAGGAGCCAACCACACTAGATCAGTGCTTGAGAATGTGTATTGACATAGAAGATGACTTGGAATTAGGATTTTTCCAAACTCCATAAGAATTCTGACAGTTCTACTAGTCACACTTCCGACCCTTCCACTGAGATAGATGAGATAGCAGAGCAGGTTGCCAAGAAGCTAGGAGTTCAAAATAGACAAACACCAAGGGTCACCGTGGTGAAGCGATGTTACAACTATGGAGGAGACCACATGACTAATGTTTTCCCGATGATGGCTCAACCCCAACGAAACCCTAATGCTCCATATTGCACTATTCAGATAAAATACACAAACCACATGGCTCAAGATTGTCCCTACAATAGGCAGGCTGTCAAACAAACTTATCAACAACCTTACCAACATGGGAGGTATCAAAACCAATACCAACAACTGTATTATAGGCCAAAACAACAATATCAACCTCAATACTATTAGCAATATCAGGCCCCATATAGGCCACAATCGGTCCTAGGAAAACAACTGCCACCTCCTGCCAATGTGATTCCAGTTAAGTATGCAGTGGCAGAGGAGAACCCTAATAGAGCATTGGTGGCAATGACCCCTTTGGTCTCAGAAAATGACCATCATGCTCAGAGTTCTGACTACTCCTATGAAGATAGTCCACAAACTTATTACACAGAGTTACCTGAGCATAGTGGGACTTATCCATATAAATACAAGCACCACCTATGGAACCAAATTGGGATCTAGAATACTCCAAGGTCATGTACATGAATCCTAACCCTAGGCCCCAAGCAAGACAAGTAAGACCACAAGCCCCTAGAGGATCATGTTTTTTTTAGATGTCAAGGCAACCATTTCATTCATGAATGTCCCCACCCGCTCACTCTGGGACCAAGACAGAACATTACAATACAAGGATTCTGTCCTGAGTGTGGCAAGGAACATCTCTCGAGAGATTGTCCAAGGAATCCCTCTAATGCACCCAAGGTTACACCCATTAATGTGGTAGTCTTAGTGGTTGATTCAAGTTCAAGTAGCATTAATGTGGTCCTTATATAGGTAGTTACTAGGGCACAAGCCTCAAAACAAGCGAAACCACCTGAACAATCAGAGTCAAGTGAATTAGGAGAGCCTAGTAAGAGGAATACAAGGACTTGGAAGGATACTAGAGAGAAAGCCAATCCTAAGTGGGCTAGAAAGTTATCAGAACTAGAAGAAAGCCTGAGAAATGCAGATACAAAAATTGCAGACATTGCATCTCAAAACCCCTCGCATGCCAAAAATCCATCAACTCCACTTCATCCCACCCCACCAGACATTGTAAATAAACCACAACTAGGGTCTGTTCTTGTAGATCCAACCCTAGAAGGCCTAGATAAGTTGTTCAAGGCCTTCCAAGGTTGACTTCAGGAAGGGCCAATAGGCGCAAACCTAGATAAGAGTTATCCTAGAGCAGATTTAGAGATTGAACGGATAAAAATGTGCATGAAAATGGTAGAACTATCTCATGCTATGCTAGAGACCAATCAATTGTTCAATTAGACAAATTCTATCCAACCTACTTTGCATTTCCAAGGCTTATTAGAAAGATTAGAGCAGTTGGTAAACATGCCACATATTTCTTTACCTCCACAGGCTCAACCAATTATTGAAAGAGAAACCACCAATGAAAGTTTATGTTCTCGATTCTAGGGATGATGGAACACCTTTTTCAATTGAACGGTACTCTCATGAGTTCTTGTGGGAAATACAAGAAGAGAAATGTGCCAAGGAGCTAGGTAATCCCCCTCTTATCCCTGAAATTGATGATCTTCATGAATAATTGCCCCAAGACATTCCATCTATTTATAGAGACGAGGTAGAACAACAAGAAGAGGAAATGTTAGATTTTGAATCTCATTCTTTACAATAGTTCACACAATTCACAGGCCCATGGGAATCTGAATCTCTTCAGATCAAAGCTCCCACAATACTAAGAAATGAAGACTCATTGGTTCCAAGAAACACTTTGTAAAGAACACTAAGGTTTAGTGTCATCTCACTTTAGAAAAGCTGCTGAAAGTAAAACTTGAGCTATGGAAACATGTGGCAAATTAGGTTCGAGAACTTGGTTCCAATGTGTCAAAAGTAGGCTCTAAGCAAAAAGTCCCAGGGATACCTCTAGACGAAATAGGAGACATAAGTGAAGGTGAAGAAGGTAATACTTATCTTCCCATCACTTGGCAAGTTTACACAAGCAGAGCTATCTTAGATTCACGTGCTGGTGTTGTGATTGCAACCATCTCCTTGTGGAAGTGATGGGGCAAACCCTCATTAAGACCAACTAGAATGAAGCTTCAAATGGATGACAACCATGTTGAAAGACCTCTAAGATTTCTAGAAGGGATAACTCTAGCTACTCGTCACGTAGAGTTTTGAACACAACTTTGCTATATGTGACTTTGGTAAAAATAATGTCTATTAGATTATCCTAGGAAGAACTTTTCCTACATCAACTGCAAATAGTGCAAGATTGGAGAACCAACTCCTTGTACTTGCAGCACTTAGGGGTCACAACCAAGGTGAATTTGAAGGATTATACATTTAGAGATGTTCCACCCCTACAGTGGAATCCTATCCACAAGGTGCAAGAAGATTCAACTTTGTGCATTCTGTAAGTTCTTCCGATTCATCCTGGAGGCATGAAGATACTCATTTGTGGATGTGCAAGGTCATAGAGGAAGAGGAAAGACTCTTAAAAGCAAGAGGAGAAGGAACTTCTCAAGGAGATAGACTAGTTAGAGACCCAACCTACACACTGATGATCTTTCTAGATGAGGAATTTGAGCCCCATGGTTGGGCAGAAATCTTAGCCACCATGGACATTGCTGTCAATGAAGTACAACAAAAACCTCATTGTGACGAGGAGGGTTATGATATCTCTGTGTTCATGTGTGAGCCCTTGCTAGAAGAGTGTGACCCTAGCAGTGTCATAGAAGAAGAAGAGAATGACGATGATCTAGAGTCCATTGTGATGGATAGTTGCTTTGACTCAGAGGAACACTATCTAGAGAATTTAGGAGTATATACCCAAAAAGAAGAAGAACCTCTCACAAACATTAAGAGTATAAATTCAAGGGAGGAAGGTGAAGGCAGTCAAAAGAAAAGAAAAGCAGTGAAACAAGAAGAGGAGGAATCATTGTTTGAAGTACCAGAGAATTTCAAGAATTATGAAGTTGAAGACCGGAAAATTTTGGTACAAATGCCTAAAAGAGAGGCTATCACAGGAAAAGCATATGATAATAAAGAAAAGACCAAAAAAAGAGTGGTAACTATTGAAGGGAATGAAGAGCGATGTACGTACATAGGAGAAGACCTAAGTGTAGAACAAGAAATAGAGCTTGTAGCTCTATTAAGGGAATATACGGATGCATTTGCATGGACCTATAGAGACTTGAAGGGAATAGATCCGAAAATATGCTCTCATACAATTCCCATGACCGCTGATGCCAAGCTCGCCAAATAGAAGCCCTACACATATAATAACACTTATGCAACCAAAATAAAAGAAGAGATCGATAGACTCATTGAAGCTCGATTTATCTATGAGATTGAGCATACTAAATGGGTGTCCCCCATCATAGTGGTTCCCAAGAAGAATGGAAAGTTGCGATTGTGTATTAACCTTAAAAACATTAATGCTACCACGATCAGAGATAGCTATCCGCTTCCAATCACCAAACATTTATTGGAGCATGTTGCACGCAAGGAAGTTTATAGCTTCCTTGATGGATTTTCAGGTTACAACCAAGTAGCCATTGCCCTAGAGGATCAACACAAAACAGCCTTTGCCACAAAATGGGGAATTCTTGCATTTTGTGTGAGCCATTCGGGCTTACCAATGCACCTGCAACATTCCAGAGGCTCATGCGTCATGTCTTCAAAGAGTTATTGTGAAAGATCTTAGAAGTATATGTGGATGATTTATGTGCTCATTCCCAAGAAAGAAGGAACCACGTCCCTAAGCTCAAATAGATCTTCAACAAGTGTAGAGAATATCGAGTTTGTTTCAACCAAGAAAAGTGTGTGTTCATGGTACATCAAGGTAAGATCTTAGGTCGTATTGTTTCTAAGAATGGAATATCAACAGTTGGGGACAAAGTGAGAGCTATAGCAGAGTTCCCAAGGCCAAGGAATGTTAAAGAGGCATAAGCCTTTATGGTCCATTGTGGATATTACCGTAGGTTTATCCATATGTATGCGATCATAGCTAAACCTCTTTATGCGTTGTTGACAAATTTTGAGTGGAACGATGAATGTGAAAAATCTTTCAATGAGCTAAAGAGACGTTTGTGCACAACACTAATAGTGACCACTCCTAATTGGAATAAAGCATTCCATGTCCATGTAGATGCATCCAATTATGCAATAGGATGTGTACTAGCACAACCCATAGGTGAAGGAAATCTAGATTTTCCAATAGCATACGCTAGCAGATAGCTAAACACAACTGAACGAGACTATAAAACAACTGAAAGAGAGGGCTTGGGAATGGTATATGCTGTACAAAATTTTAGACAATACCTATTGGCCAACAAGTTCAAGTTTTTCACTGATCATCAAGTTTTTTTTATATTTGGTCAATAAGCCTTGCAATACAGGATTCTTAGTAAGATGGTTCCTCTTACTAATGGAATACGACTTTGAAGTTGTTATTAGGAAAGGTAGAACCCACCTTAGGGTGGATCACCTTTATCGCATCACTTCAAGAGAGTCACTGCAAGGAGTGTTAGATGAACTGCTTGATGCTTATCTATTCAATTTAGAAGTTGTTCCTAAATGGGAAAATAAGTTGGTACCAATCCTAACCTTTGGACCCGCAAATAAGAATGTGAAAACAAACAAAGATGAAATTGTAAAAACACATAGATATCAAATAATGGTAGGAAGCATGGACAAACAAGATATAGAGGGTGTCAAGGAGGATGAACATAGCAGTTGGTTGCAACAAGCCCATGAAGGATTTCTAAGGAATCACTATTGTAAAGAATGAACATTGCACAATCTGAAATGTTTAGGAGTATATTGGCCTACTATGAATAAGAAATACATGAGTGGATTAAGAATTTTCCAATGTGCCAGGAGAGACCTCCAATGGAGTATGCTATCCTTTATCATGTGTCTTTGATTCTAAAATGGAGTGCTCCATTGGTAGAATTCATGAGATCAGGAACACTAACCAGCGAGGCAAGTCTAGTAAGAAAATGAAGCCCGGAGCAAGAGGCTCAGGACTATGCCTTAGTAGGAGACAACCTATATCAAAGAGGCAAAGATGGTTACTTAAGATTGTGCGTTCACAAATCAGACTATTTGAAAATCTTAGAAGCTACACATAGCGGTGTTGCAGGTGGACACTTTGGGCATGATCGAGTAATTAAGCCCATTCTATTCTCAGGACTTTGGTGGCCAACTCTTCATATGGATGCACATACCTATGTGAAGAGATGTGACACATGCCAATGTGCACAATATCCAATCAGAAAAGATGAGATGCCTTTGAGACCAATGATGGGAGGACGTGCATTTTCGAAGTGGGATATAGACTTTGTAGGTCCTATTAACCCCCCCAGCTAGAAACTACCATGCATAGTATACTATTGTAGCCACAAATTACCTTAGAAAGTGGGTAGAAGTAAAACCCATGACAAAGAACGATGCTCAAACTATAGCTAAGTTCTTATTCGAGAACGTGTTCACCAGATACGAGTTACCAATAGAGTTAGGCAGTGATAGAGGTACACACTTCTTGAACCAAGTCATTGAAAACCTTCTCCAAGAAATCTTGATGATACATAAGAAGTCTACCCCCTATCATCCACAAGCTAACAGACAAGCTGAGAGCACAAATAAGATACTATGTAATGTCTTACAAAAACTAGTAAATAATAAATGATCTGATTGGGATAAACAACTTCATCATGCTGTTTGGGCTTAGCGAGTTGCCTACAAAACGATACTCAACACCACCCCATTTCAGATGGTCTTTGGACAGAATGCTATGTTATCATTAGACTTCTTGATCCCCACTGTAAAAGTAGCACAAGAGCATGAGTGGAATGAACACCAGTTGTCCTCAGAATATTTGATCTAGAACGCTTAGGTGAGACAAGGCTACGAGTGATAGCATGCATCTATGCTGCAAAGAAAAGACAAAAGGCATACTTTGATGCACACATAAAGGATAAAGGATTGAAAGAAGGAGACTTAGTGTTGGTTTATACATTAAAGTAGCATGCCCGTAAATTGGAAAAACGAGGATATGGACCCATGATCATTAATAGAATTTCCACTAGCAGTGAAGTTCAATTGGCCACCCTAGAAGGTGACATCTTGCCAAACTATATTAGTGGATATTGAGTAAAGCTATATCAAGAACCTCTTACAGAGGATATGCTAATGAGACTCAACACTGCTAAGAAGCAAAAAGAAGAAGAGTTAAGGGTGAGAGAAGAAGCATAGGTAGAGGCTAGAGAGCACATTAGATGAAATAAGTTAACACGACAAGGCCTAGATGTCAATCCCAATGCACCAAGATATCACATGGCCATGTGCCAAGCATTAGGTGCCATTGCTTCTCGAATAATCGATTGATGTCCCTTTGTGACCATAGAGGTAGGATGAGGAAAGAATG
Organism: Ceratopteris richardii; assembly: GCA_020310875.1. Classification (NCBI taxonomy): domain Eukaryota; kingdom Viridiplantae; phylum Streptophyta; class Polypodiopsida; order Polypodiales; family Pteridaceae; genus Ceratopteris; species Ceratopteris richardii. The sequence goes on along the minus strand of CM035432.1, from coordinate 83,223,705 downwards.
TAAGGACTATGAGAGCCTTGATTGACTTAGGTACAACAACTAGTGAAGTTCGACTCTCATACTACCAAGCTTTGCAATTGAACATCAATTCAATAGAAGCCTATCTCATAGGATTGGGAGGTGTGGAGACCCCTTGTTTGGGCGAGGTGGAGCTTCCCATCTACCTTCAAGATGTCCCAATGAAAGTCAAAATGCTAGAGTGTCAAGATAAGGACCTTATGGAACCACTTGTCTTGGGACAAGATTGGATCTATGACCATGCAGTCAACTTAAACCTAAGGAGTCAAATTCTTCAAGTTTGGGTACATGAACAATGCATTACATTATAATTAGATAATTGCATGATCACAAATCTAGGAATCACACATTCTCTTAGTTCTTCTAAGATTAATCTTATAGAAGAAGATCAAGCGTAAGCACCACCTCCTTTACTTGTCAATCCACAGAGACATGAGGACTGGTATGAAGACCATGAGCAAGTGAAGGTACAAGTGCGTGAGTGAAAGCACACAAGCATGCACACACATACATGCGCACACGATAAGAGCCAAGATAGGAACAATGGAAAGCTTCTTACAAAAGAGTTCTCTTACAAAAGCTCAAATCTACAACAAGCTAACTCTCTAACAAGCTAACCCCAAAAATGAGCTCTCTAGTTCTTTTTATAGTTTTTTGACTAGTTTTGGCCCTGTCCAGACCTAGTTTTTGGCCTAGTTAAAAATTAGATTCCGGGGCTTATTTGAGGGCTCAAACAGAGTCTAAAAATTATGAAAATAGGTAGAATGATACTTTTAATACCCCTCAAGCTCGAGGACTCCTCGACTTGAAAAAATGGAGATACAAAAAGGTGAAATGATATTTATAATGGTTTGAGTGATCAAAATCACTGTTTTTGTAGGGGGAGATTGCACCCAATACTGCGTTGTGTCTCGTCTCTTGTTGCGTCTATTCTCTGTGTGTTTTCTGTGTCCGTAATCTCTGTTTGCATGTGAGCAAGATCCTAACAACAGTGGTATCAGAGCTCTGCACGCGTCAATACAGAGGGTTCTGTTCTCTGTTCGCGATTCCGATTCCGATTCCGTCTCCGTCTCCGGTTTCTGTTTCAGTTTCAGTTTCGGCTTCGGCTTCTGATTCTGTTTCTGTTCCTGTTCCAGAACCAGAACCTACGTCTTCACCTACGTCTTCACCCACGTCTTCTCCTTAGAATAAGGGTCGTTGTAGACCACAGTTTCTGTTATTGAAAGCAATGGCTTTCTGTAAAAGTTATCAACTTTTAGTTTCACGTCTGCTTTTTGAAGCCGCCCTCTTGTAACCACTCTTTTCGACGTAATCAAAAGTCCTATAAATACATGCACTTTGTGGACTGTCGAAACAGAGTGCATGGGGGGAGATTGCACCCAATACTGCGTTGTGTCTCGTCTCTTATTGCGTCTATTCTCTGTGTGTTTTCTGTGTCCGTAATCTCTGTTTGCGCGTGAGCAAGATCCTGACAACAGTGGTATCAGAGCTCTGCACGCGTCAATACAGAGGGTTCTGTTCTCTGTTCGCTATTCCGATTCCGATTCCGTCTCCGTCTCCAGTTTTTGTTTCAGTTTCAGTTTCGGCTTCGGCTTCTGATTCTGTTTCTGTTCCTGTTCCAGAACCAGAACCTACGTCTTCACCTACATCTTCTCCTTAGAATAAGGGTCGTTGTAGACCACAGTTTCTGTTATTGAAAGCAATGGCTTTCTGTTAAAGTTATCAACTTTTAGTTTCACGCCTGCTTTTCGAAGCCGCCCTCTTGTAACCGCTCTTTTCGACGTAATCAAAAGTCCTATAAATACATGCACTCTGTGGACTGTCGAAACAGAGTGCATGGGGGGAGATTGCACCCAATACTGCGTTGTGTCTCGTCTCTTGTTGCGTCTATTCTCTGTGTGTTTTCTGTGTCTGTAATCTCTGTTTGCGCGTGAGCAAGATCCTGACAATAGTGGTATCAGAGTTCTGCACGCATCAATACAGAGGGTTTTGTTCTCTGTTCACGATTCCGATTCCGATTCCGTCTTCGTCTCCGGTTTCTGTTTCAGTTTCAGTTTCGGCTTCGGCTTCTGCTTCTGTTTCTGTTCCTAATCCAGAACCAGAACCTACGTCTTCACCTACGTCTTCTCCTTAGAATAAGGGTCGTTTTAGACCACAGTTTCTGTTATTGAAAGCAATGGCTTTCTATAAAAGTTATCAACTTTTAGTTTCACGCCTGCTTTTCGAAGCCGCCCTCTTGTAACCACTCTTTTCGACGTAATCAAAAGTCCTATAAATACATGCACTCTGTGGACTGTCGAAACAGAGTGCATGGGGGGAGATTGCACCCAATACTGCGTTGTGTCTCGTCTCTTGTTGCGTCTATTCTCTGTGTGTTTTCTGTGTCCGTAAACTCTGTTTGCGCGTGAGCAAGATCCTGAATACAGTGGTATCAGAGCTCCGCACGCGTCAATATAGAGGGTTCTATTCTCTGTTCGCGATTCCGATTCCGATTCCGTCTTCGTCTCCGGTTTCTGTTTCAGTTTCAGTTTCAGCTTCGGCTTCTGCTTCTGTTTCTGTTCCTCTTCCAGAACCACAACCTACGTCTTCACCTACGTCTTCTCCTTAGAATAAGGGTCAATGTAGACCACAGTTTTTGTTATTGAAAGCAATGGCTTTCTGTAAAAGTTATCAACTTTTAGTTTCACGCCTGCTTTTCGAAGCCGCCCTCTTGTAACCACTCTTTTCGACGTAATCAAAAGTCCTATAAATACATGCACTCTGTGGACAGTCGAAATAGAGTGCATGGGGGGAGATCGCACCCAATACTGCGTTGTGTCTCGTCTCTTGTTGCGTCTATTCTCTGTGTGTTTTCTGTGTCCGTAATCTCTGTTTGCGCGTGAGCAAGATCCTGACAACAGTGGTATCAGAGCTCTGCACGCGTCAATAGAGAGGGTTCTGTTCTCTGTTCGCGATTCCGATTCCGATTCCGTCTCCGTCTCCGATTTCTGTTTCAGTTTCAGTTTCGGCTTCCGCTTCTGCTTCTGTTTTTGTTCCTGTTCCAGAACCAGAACCTACGTCTTCACCTACGTCTTCAGCTACGTCTTCTCCTTAGAATAAGGGTCGTTGTAGACCACAGTTTCTGTTATTGAAAGCAATGGGTTTCTGTAAAAGTTATCAACTTTTAGTTTCACGCCTGCTTTTCGAAGCCGCCCTCTTGTAACCACTCTTTTCGACGTAATCAAAAGTCCTATAAATACATGCACTCTGTGGACTGTCGAAACAGAGTGCATGGGGGGAGATTGCACCCAATACTGCGTTGTGTCTCGTCTCTTGTTGCGTCTATTCTCTGTGTGTTTTCTGTGTCCGTAATCTCTGTTTGCGCGTGAGCAAGATCCTGACAACAGTGGTATCAGAGCTCTGCACGCGTCAATACAGAGGGTTCTGTTCTCTGTTCGCGATTCCGATTCTGATTCCATCTCTGTCTCCGGTTTCTGTTTCAGTTTCAGTTTTGGCTTCGGCTTCTGCTTCTGTTTCTGTTCCTGTTCCAGAACCAGAACCTACGTCTTCACCTACGTCTTCTCCTTAGAATAAGGGTCGTTGTAGACCACAGTTTCTGTTATTGAAAGCAATGGCTTTCTGTAAAAGTTATAAACTTTTAGTTTCGCGCCTGCTTTTCGAAGCTGCCCTCTTGTAACCACTCTTTTCGACGTAATCAAAAGTCCTATAAATACATGCACTCTGTGGACTGTCGAAACAGAGTGCATGGGGGGAGATTGCACCCAATACTGCGTTGTGTCTCGTCTCTTGTTGCGTCTATTCTCTGTGTGTTTTCTGTGTCCGTAATCTCTGTTTGCACGTGAGCAAGATCCTGACAACAGTGGTATCAGAGCTCTGCACGCGTCAATACAGAGGGTTCTATTCTCTGTTCGCGATTCCGATTCCGATTCCGTCTCCGTCTCCGGTTTCTGTTTCAGTTTCAGTTTTGGCTTCAGCTTCTGCTTCTGTTTCTGTTCCTGTTCCAGAACCAGAACCTACGTCTTCACCTACGTCTTCTCCTTAGAGTAAGGTTCGTTGTAGACCACAGTTTCTGTTGTTGAAAGCAATGGCTTTCTGTAAAAGTTATCAACTTTTAATTTCATGCCTGCTTTTCGAAGCCGCCCTCTTGTAACCACTCTTTTCGACGTGATCAAAAGTCCTATAAATACATGCACTATGTGGACTGTCAAAACAGAGTGCATGGTGGGAGATTGCACCCAATACTGCGTTGTGTCTCGTCTCTTGTTGCATCTATTCTCTGTGTGTTTTCTGTGTCCGTAATCTCTGTTTGCACGTGAGCAAGATCCTGACAACAGTGGTATCAGAGCTTTGCACGCGTCAATACAGAGGGTTCTGCTCTCTGTTCGCGATTCCGATTTCGACTCCGTCTCCGTCTCCGGTTTCTGTTTCAGTTTGAGTTTCGGCTTCGGCTTCTGCTTCTGTTTCTGTTCCTCTTCCAGAACCAGAACCTACGTCTTCACCTACGTCTTCACCTACGTCTTAACCTACGTCTTCACCTACGTCTTCACCTACGTCTTCTCCTTAGAATAAGGGTCGTTGTAGACCACAGTTTCTGTTATTGAAAGCAATGGTTTTCTGTAAAAGTTATCAACTTTTAGTTTCACGCCTGCTTTTCGAAGCCGCCCTCTTGTAACCACTCTTTTCGACGTAATCAAAAGTCCTATAAATACATGCACTCTGTGGACTGTCGAAACAGAGTGCATGGGGGGAGATTGCACCCAATACTGCGTTGTGTCTCGTCTCTTGTTGCGTCTATTCTCTGTGTGTTTTTTGTGTCCGTAATCTCTGTTTGCGCGTGAGCAAGATCCTGAGAACTGTGGTATCAGAGCTCTGCACGCGTCAATACAGAGGGTTCTGTTCTCTGTTCGCGATTCCTATTCCGATTCCGTCTCCGTCTCCGGTTTCTGTTTCACTTTCAGTTTCGGCTTCGGCTTCTGCTTCTGTTTCTGTTCCTCTTCCAGAACCAGAACCTACATCTTCACCTACGTCTTCACCTACATTTCTCCTTAGAATAAGGGTCGTTGTAGACCACAGTTTCTGTTATTGAAAGCAATGGCTTTCTGTAAAAGTTATCAACTTTTAGTTTCACGCCTGCTTTTCGAAGCTACCCTCTTGTAACCACTCTTTACGATGTAATCAAAAGTCCTATAAATACATGCACTCTGTGGACTGTCGAAACAGAGTGCATGGGGGGAGATTGCACCTAATACTGCGTTGTGTCTCGTCTCTTGTTGCGTCTATTCTCTGTGTGTTTTCTGTGTCCGTAATCTCTGTTTGCGCGTGAGCAAGATCCTGCCAACAGTGGTATCAGAGCTCTGCACGCGTCAATACAGAGGGTTCTGTTCTCAGTTCGCGATTCCGATTCCGATTCCGATTCCGTCTCCGTCTCCGGTTTCTGTTTCAGTTTCAGTTTTGGCTTCGGCTTCTGCTTCTGTTTCTGATCCTGTTCCAGAACCAGAACCTAAGTCTTCACCTACGTCTTCACCTACGTCTTCTCCTTAGAATAAGGGTCGTTGTAGACCACAATTTCTGTTATTGAAAGCAATGGCTTTCTGTAAAAGTTATCAACTTTTAGTTTTATGCCTGCTTTTCGAAGCCGCCCTCTTGTAACCACTCTTTTCGACGTAATCTAAAGTCCTATAAATACATGCACTCTGTGGACTGTCGAAACAGAGTGCATGGTGGGAGATTGCACCCAATACTGCGTTGTGTCTCGTCTCTTGTTGCATCTATTCTTTGTGTGTTTTCTGTGTCCGTAATCTGTGTTTGCGCGTGAGCAAGATCCTGACAACAGTGGTATCAGAGCTCTGCACGCGTCAATACAGAGGGTTCTATTCTCTGTTTGCGATTCCGATTCGGATTCCGTCTCCGTCTCCGGTTTCTGTTTCAGTTTGAGTTTTGGCTTCGGCTTCTGCTTCTGTTTCTGTTCCTGTTCCAGAACCAGAACCTACGTCTTCACCTACGTCTTCAACTACGTCTTCTCGTTAGAATAAGGGTCGTTGTAGACCACAATTTCTGTTATTGAAAGTAATGGCTTTCTGTAAAAGTTATCAACTTTTAGTTTCACGCCTACTTTTCGAAGCCACCCTCTTGTAACCACTCTTTTCGACGTAATCAAAAGTCCTATAAATACATGCACTCTATGGACTGTCGAAACAGAGTGCATGGGGGGAGATTGCACCCAATACTGCGTTGTGTCTCGTCTCTTGTTGCGTCTATTGTCTGTGTGTTTTTTGTGTTCGTAATCTCTGTTTGCGCGTGAGCAAGATCCTGACAACTGTGGTATTAGAGCTCCACACGCGTCAATACAGAGGGTTCTATTCTGTGTTCGCGATTCCGATTCCGATTCCGTCTCCGTCTCTAGTTTCTGTTTCAGTTTCAGTTTCGGCTTCGGCTTCTGCTTCTGTTTCTGTTCCTCTTCCAGAACCAGAACCTACGTCTTCACCTACGTCTTAACCTACGTCTTCTCCTTAGAATAAGGGTCGTTGTAGACCACAGTTTCTGTTATTGAAAGCAATGGCTTTCTCTAAAAGTTATCAACTTTTAGTTTCACGCCTGCTTTTCGAAGCCGCCCTCTTGTAACCACTCTTTTCGACGTAATCAAAAGTCCTATAAATACATGAACTCTGTGGACTGTCGAAACAGAGTGCATGGGGGGAGATTGCACCCAATACTGCGTTGTGTCTCGTCTCTTATTGCGTCTATTCTCTGTGTGTTTTCTGTGTCCATAATCTCTGTTTGCGCGTGAGCAAGATCCTGACAACAGTGGTATCAGAGCTCTGCACGCGTCAATACAGAGGGTTCTGTTCTCTGTTGGCGATTCCGATTCCGATTCCGTCTCCGTCTTCGGTTTCTGTTTCAGTTTAAGTTTCGGCTTCGGCTTCTGCTTCTGTTTCTGTTCCTCTTCCAGAACCAGAACCTACGTCTTCACCTACGTCTTCACCTACGTCTTCTCCTTAGAATAAGGGTCGTTGTAGATCACAGTTTTTGTTATTGAAAGCAATGGCTTTCTGTAAAAGTTATCAACTTTTAGTTTCACGCCTGCTTTTCGAAGCCGCCCTCTTGTAACCACTCTTTTCAACGTAATCAAAAGTCCTATAAATACATGCACTCTGTGGACTGTCGAAACAGAGTGCATGGGGGGAGATTGCACCCAATACTGCGTTGTGTCTCGTCTCTTGTTGCGTCTATTCTCTGTGTGTTTTCTGTGTCCGTAATCTCTGTTTGCGCGTGAGCAAGATCCTGACAACAGTGGTATGAGAGCTATGCACGCGTCAATACAGAGGGTTCTGTTCTCTGTTCGCGGCTCCGATTCCGATTCCGTCTCCGTCTCCGGTTTCTGTATCAGTTTCAGTTTCGGCTTTGGCTTTTGCTTCTGTTTCTGTTCGTGTTCCAGAACCAGAACCTACGTCTTCACCTACGTCTTCTCCTTAGAATAAGGGTCGTTGTAGACCACAATTTCTGTTATTGAAAGCAATGGCTTTCTGTAAAAGTTATCAACTTTTAGTTTCACGCCTGCTTTTCGAAGCTGCCCTCTTGTAACCACTCTTTTCGACGTAATCAAAAGTCGTATAAATACATGCACTCTGTGGACTGTCGAAACAGAGTGCATGGGGGGAGATTGCACCCAATACTGCGTTGTGTCTCGTCTCTTGTTGCGTCTATTCTCTGTGTGTTTTCTGTGTCCGTAATCTCCGTTTGCGCGTGATAGAGCTCTGCACGCGTCAATACAGAGGGTTCTGTTCTCTGTTTGCGATTCGGATTCCGATTCCGTCTCTGTCTCCGATTTCTGTTTCAATTTCAGTTTCGGCTTCGGCTTCTGCTTCTGTTTCTGTTCCTGTTCCAGAACCAGAACCTACGTCTTAACCTACGTCTTCACCTACGTCTTCTCCTTAGAATAAGGGTCGTTGTAGACCACAGTTTCTGTTATTGAAAGCAATGGCTTTCTGTAAAAGTTATCAACTTTTAGTTTCACGCCTGCTTTTCGAAGCCGCCCTCTTGTAACCACTCTTTTTCACGTAATCAAAAGTCCTATAAATGCATGCACTCTGTGGACTGTCGAAACAGAGTGCATGGGGGGAGATTGCACCCAATACTGCGTTGTGTCTCGTCTCTTGTTGCGTCTATTCTCTGTGTGTTTTCTGTGTCCGTAATCTCTGTTTGCGCGTGAGCAAGATCCTGACAACAGTGGTATCAGAGTTGTGCACGCGTCAATACAGAGGGTTCTCTTCTCTGTTCGCGATTCCGATTCCGATTCCGTCTCCGTCTCCGGTTTCTGTTTCAGTTTCAGTTTCGGCTTTGGCTTCTGCTTCTGTTTCTGTTCCTGTTCCAGAACTAGAACCTACGTCTTCACCTACGTCTTCACCTACGTCTTCTCCTTAGAATAAGGGTCGTTGTAGACCACAGTTTCTGTTATTGAAAGCAATGGCTTTCTGTAAAAGTTATCAACTTTTAGTTTCACGCCTGCTTTTCGAAGCCGCCCTCTTGTAACCACTCTTTTCGACGTAATCAAAAGTCCTATAAATACATGCACTCTGTGGACTGTCGAAACAGAGTGCATGGGGGGAGATTGCACCCAATACTGCGTTGTGTCTCGTCTCTTGTTGCGTCTATTCTCTGTGTGTTTTCTGTGTCCGTAATCTCTGTTTGCGCGTGAACAAGATCCTGACAACAGTGGTGTCAGAGCTCTGCACGCATCAATACAGAGGGTTCTGTTCTCTGTTCGCGATTCCGATTCCGATTCCGTCTCCGTCTCCGGTTTCTCTTTCAGTTTCAGTTTCGGCTTCGACTTCTGCTTCTGTTTCTGTTCCTGTTCCAGAACCAGAACCTACGTCTTCACCTACGTCTTCTCCTTAGAATAAGGGTCGTTGTAGACCACAGTTTCTGTTATTGAAAGCAATGGCTTTCTGTAAAAGTTATTAACTTTTAGTTTCACGCCTGCTTTTCGAAGCCGCCCTCTTGTAACCACTCTTTTCGACGTAATCAAAAGTCCTATAAATACATGCACTCTGTGGACTGTCGAAACAGAGTGCATGGGGGGAGATTGCACCCAATACTGCGTTGTGTCTCGTCTCTTGTTGCGTCTATTCTCTGTGTGTTTTCTGTGTCCGTAATCTCTGTTTGCGCGTGAGCAAGATCCTGACAACAGTGGTATCAGAGCTCTGCACGCGTCAATACAGAGGGTTCTGTTCTCTGTTCGCGATTCCGATTCCGATTCCGATTCCGTCTCCGGTTTCTGTTTCAGTTTCAGTTTTGGGTTCGGCTTTTGCTTCTGTTTCTGTTCCTGTTCCAGAACCAGAACCTACGTCTTCACCTACGTCTTCTTCTTCGGCTTACTCCAAGGCATCGACTAAGGCAAAGAACTTAGGCAATAACTTAGGCAATACATTGGCAACATTGGCACCCAAGGCTCCCTTGGCGACTGTTGGCAGCCGTTGGCTATGCGCGAGATAATTTTAATTTTTGAGTGGTAATAGAGAGGTTTAGAGTCCCTAAGGTAGGAGGATTTGAACCCACAATCTTCTACTTTCAAGGGAAGTACTTTGACCACTCCACCATCTCTTGGAGTTGTTATTCAAGTTCTCTTTCTTTGGTACGTGCAAGGCGCTCGCGGCGATTTCAAGGATGGACCCAACAAAGAATTAAGTGTAACTTTCAATCCGTAGGTCGGATTGAGGCGTGTAATATACCGTTGGAAAGCTCTCGGAACGATCTTTCCAATGAGCTAGTTTGAAAGTGTGAATTCCTTCAAAATCATTGGGTGGCACTTGATTGAGTGTTCAAGATACCAAGCAAGGTTGAGAGCAAGGATCCAAGAGCACCATGGAGGATTACAGTGATTCACCTCTACCTGTAGCAACACTTGAACAACAACTAGAGCTCTTGCGGCATGAGCTTCAAGGAGCTCAGAACGAGATCCGACAACGTGATGAAATCCTCCAAAAGATGCAAGCTGAGGAAGACAACCTTACGAGAGTAGTAAAAGCTATTGTGTCTGCCCAATCTGATGCTACTCATTCAAAGATTGGTAATAGAAACTACCAGTTTCTACGATTTGATGGCCGAAAGGATGGGCCTTTAGTACTTTCTTGGTTGTCGCAGTTTGATGATTTTTATACCGATGAAATGTATGCTGAAAGTGAAAAAGTTAAATTTGCCACTAACTATCTAGTAGGTAAAGCACAACTCTGGTGGAATGTCCTACGGCACAGTACGGAGCATCCAACAACTTGGAAGGCTTTTCAAGAAAACGTGAAGGATTCATTTCTTCCTCCTCAATACCATTTGCATGTTCGACGTGCATGGACGACCCTTACATGGAAGGAGGGTGATACGGTTACTACCTACACAGAGCGGTTCTGGCAAAATTTACTACTTGTACGAATGCTTGAAGATGTATCAGAGGATATCTTGCAGCAGAAATACGAAGATGGTTTGGAGGTCGGTATCCAAGCGAAGCTTCACACCCTCCGACCTACAACCCTCAACGAGGCTATATCTTTTGCTTATGATGCAAAAAAAGAATTTCAGTCCATAACCAAGTCACTCCGTCTACAACAACCACGTCCACGACCATTTCCTGTTAAACCTTCATTTCCTATGAAGTGTAATTTTAATGCCCCATCTCACCCTAGTTTTCCTCGTCCTCCACAATCCAATTACTCAATTCCACCCGTTGCTTCATCTCTCCAACCAACCAAACCACCTACCCTTCAAACTTCAGTAGTGAATGCCCAACAGAAGCGACCACGAATCACTTGCTGGAATTGTGGTAAACTTGGACATACAAGAATAAGGTGCAGATTGCAACCTCTTCATGTGAAACAGGCTACAGCTCGATTGCATAACATGGAGGTCTATAATGAAGAAATTCCTCCTGTTTGGACAGAGGAATCACTGGAGAAGGACTTAAGTACCTTGGGTAACGATATCTCTCTACACTCTCTTCTTTGCATGCAGGGTACAATAAATAACAAAATGGTTACAATTCTACATGACGATGGTAGTTCACATGACTTCATTTCACATTTATTAGTACAAGAACTTAAATTACAAACGTTTCCTTCTTTGTATAAAGTGAAAGCTGCATTTCAAGGTAGTCGTTATAATGTAACACGAGAAGTGCAAGATGTTACAATTAGCATAGGCCCTTATGTTGATTCACGAACATTCTTAATTGCACCTTTGCAATCTTATGATGTTATACTAGGTATGCCTTTTCGTCACCATTATAACCCACGTATTGACTACCATACTCATACCTTTAAGTTTGTTTTCAAAGGTCAAATCATTACTTTGTCTGCACGGCATGATTTCCAGCCATTTCCATTGATTAGTCACACTCAAGTAAAGCGTGCATTTAGGAAAGGATTCAACTCACGCATTGTTTTTGTCAATGTCATCAATGATTATACTCATACACTTCCAGATGCATATAAACCTTTCATGAGTACTTATAAGGATTGTTTTATGTCTGAATATCCCTCTGAACTACCACCATCTCGAGGATCCTGTGACCATAGCATAGACTTAGTACCTGGTAGTTCTCCTCTTCATAAAGCACCTTATAGACATGGCCCACTACATCAAAAGGAAATAGAAAATCAAGTAAAAGACCTACTACAAAAAGGACTTATAAGGCCTAGTTCTTCCCCATTTGGAGCACCAGTTCTCTTAGTAGAGAAGAAGAATAAAACTTATCGAATGTGCATTGATTATAGAGCCCTTAACAAGATCACGATCAAGAATAGATACCCTATTCCTCGAATAGATGATCTCTTAGATAGGTTACGAGGAGCTCGTGTGTTTAGTAAAATTGATCTTAAATCGGGTTACCATCAGATTCGTATGACACAAAGTGATATTTTTAAGACTGCATTTAGAACTCAAAATGGCCATTATGAATTTATGGTAATGCCCTTTGGACTTACTAATGCCCCTGCTACATTTGCGCGAATGATGAACAATATTTTTCTTGATTACCAAGCTTTTGCTCTTGTATTCTTTGATGACATTCTTGTTTACAGTAAGAATGATCGTGAACATGAAAAGGATCTTGAAACAGTTTTTCATTTGTTACGAGAGAACACACTTTATGCTAATCCTGAAAAGAGTTATTTCTTTCAGCGTAAGCTAGAATATTTAGGACATATTATTTCAAGTGAAGGTGTGCATGTGGATCCGAAAAAGATTAGAGTTATCATAGAATGGCCTACACCACAATCAGTCAGTGATGTTCGTTCTTTTCTTGGGTTAGCTAGTTTCTATAGGAAGTTTGTTTGAAATTTTTCTTATTTAGCATTGCCTCTTACCTTGTTGTTGAAAAAGACAATAAAATTTGCATGGGGAATTACCCAACAACAGTCCTTTGACAAACTTAAACATGCACTTTCACATGCACTTGTTTTACAATTACCTGATTTTTCACAACCCTTTCATGTTGTTACTGATGCTAGCGGTTCAGGAATAGGTGCTGTTTTAATGCAAAATGACCACCCCATTGCATTTGAGAGTAGAAAGCTTAAGCCCTCAGAACAGAATTATAGTACGTATGATAAAGAATTGTTAGCAGTTGTGCATGCTTTGCGAATTTGGAAACACTATCTTATGGGCTCTGAAGTATTAATCAAAACCGATCAACAGGCTATTAAGCATTTATTAAGTCAGCCCTTAATCTCTGATAGGCATCTTAAATGGGCATCATTCATTCAAAATTTCCAACCCATGATACAATATCAGCCAGGTAAAGCTAATGTCGTAGCTGATGCTCTTAGCCGTTTTCCTTTGCATTCTGTTGTTTTGAATAATATTTCTGCCATCCAAATTCATTCGTTTCAAGAAATGGTTTCCACTTATGCATCTGATTTGTATTTTTCACGTGCATGGCATGACTTCAACAATGCTGCATCTTTATCTGATGAACATTATACATTTCATAATGGTTTTCTCTATTTTCAACATAGATTGTGCATAACCCAAGCTTTTAAAGATTTTGTCATTAAAGAAATGCATGAACCATCTTACATGGGTCATAGAGGCATACAAAGCACCATTTCTGCTTGCAAAGATTTCTTCTTTTGGCCACACATGGAAAAAGACATTGCACATTATGTTTCTCAATGCATTGTATGTCAGCGTGTCAAACGTCATCATGGTAAACCATTTGGATTATTAATGCCACTTCCTATTCCAAATGAACCATGGGAACAAATCTCTATGGATTTTATCACAGGTCTTCCTACCACTTCATCACATAATGATATGATTTGGACAATAGTTGATAGGTTTAGTAAATATGCATATTTCATTCCATGTAGAAAAACTTTGACTGCACCTCAAGCTGCAAAATTATTCATTAAATGCATTTTTCCACATCATGGATTTCCTAAAGTAATGTTATCTGATCGTGATGTTAGGTTTTGTAATCATTTTTGGGTTGCCTTATTTCAACATTTTGGTTCTAAAATAGATTTTAGCTCTGCATTTCATCCTGAAAGTAATGGACAGAGTGAGGCTACAAATAGTACTATTCTTGATTTATTGCGTTGTTATTCATTGGATAATCCTAATAACTGGGATGACAAGTTGCCATTGCTTCAATTTGCTTACAATAACACTTCACACACCACTACTGGTCCTGCACCTTTTGAAATAGTTTTTGGTAAAAAGCTTCCCACTCCCATGTCCCTCACCCAAACTGACATTCCAATGGCTGATTCTATTGCTCAAGATCACGTTTCTATACTTCATGATGTTCACGAGCACATTAGGAAAAGTCAAGAGCGATATACACGTACTATCAACACTAAACGATTAGCCAAAGAATTCAAGGAAAATGATTTTGTATGGTTGTGTATCATTAAAAGACGTCTCAAAAATATTTTGCAGCATCCTAAAATTAAACTTGCACCATGCTATTATGGACCGTTTCGCATTATAGAAAAAATTAATGATAATTCATTTCGATTAGATATTCCATCTCATTGGACCATTCATAATTCTTTTCATATTAGTTTACTTAAACCCTTTAAAGGAACTTTACCACTTGCTCCACTTCTTGATGACCCTCCTTTGATTGAAGAACAATCTGAAATCTTAGTTCCTGAGAAAATCATTGATCATGATGTCACTACTACACGCACAGGTACTCAATATCATCGTTATTTGGTTAAGTACAAAAATCACTCTATTGAAGAATGTCAATGGATACATAAAACACAATTAACACCTCATTATGACCATTTAATTTCTGCATATCATACACAAACACATTAATGTACCAGCTCCATGAACATTTCCATGCATGTATTTTTACATGGCACATGCCTATTTTCTTTAATCAGTGATGAAACATGTGACTGGCCATCCATGTTTATTATTTTATCACCTGAGGTCAGTTGCTTGTTCAACTGAGGGGCATGTTATACCTTATGGAATATGTTGAACAATGCATTGTTGGATTGTAACATGGAATATGTTAGCCAATGCATTGTTGGATTGAAATATGAAATAGCCAATGCATTGTTGGATTGTAACATAGAATATGTTAGCCAATGCATTGTTGGATTGTTGGATTGAAATATGGAATAGCCAATGCATTGTTGGATTGTTGGATTGAAATATGGAATAGCCAATGCATTGTTGGATTATAACATGAAATATGTTGGCCAATGCATTGTTGGATTGTAACAGTAATATGGACTATGTTGAACACGGCATTATAATTGTTAGAGTGTTGAATGATTTTATCAACTGAGGTCAGTTGCTTGTCAACTGGGAGGCATGTTGTATATTATTGAACAATACATTGCTAAAGTGTTATATTATTAATGTATTAATATGTTTTTGATGTTTCTGATATAGCAGCCGAAGGTTTGTGAGGAGCGTGCAAGGCGTGAAAGGGCGGACATCAATAATCCGAATAATTATTATTTATTTTGTAAATAAACTTGCGTAGAAGGTTCTATTGTTAGAAAAGTAATGGTTAGAATGAGGGTCGTTGTAGACCATAGTTTCTGTTATTGAAAGCAATGGCTTTCTATAAAAGTTATCAACTTTTAGTTTCACGCCTGCTTTTCGAAGCCGCCCTCTTGTAACCACTCTTTTCGACGTAATCAAAAGTCCTATAAATACATGCACTCTATGGACTGTCGAAACAGAGTGCATGGGGGGAGATTGCACCCAATACTGCGTTGTGTCTTGTCTCTTGTTGCGTCTATTCTCTGTGTGTTTTCTGTGTCCGTAATCTCTGTTTGCGCGTGAGCAAGATCCTGACAACACTTCTAGTGCAGCAAGGCAGTGTTTTAGTGTCTCCGACTGCTCTTGCAGACGTTCATTCTGTTGCTGGAGCTGATTGTAATCTGTCCTTAAGTTTGATATACAAGCTAGCATGGTGTCCAATGCATTGCCTATAGATGAGGGGGTGGTGTTTACAATGGAAGATGCATGGGAAGGGAATTGGGGAAGGGGAAGAGTGAATGATGTGTCTATTGAAGACGTGTGTGTGGGTGAAATTGGTGGAGGGGGAATGGGAGGAGGTGGAAGCGTGGGGGGAGGGGGAGGTGCCGTGGGTGGTGAAATGTCCATACTTTCAGGAGTGGGTGCGAGTGTGGGGTCTACCATGTATATTGGAATGGTAGGTGGTGTGTGTGTGAAAGTGGTGTATAGATGAGAAGTGGGGTTGGGGGCTGAAAATAAAGGGAAAGGATGAGACCTGGGTTGAAAAGTTCTAGCAAGGAAGGCATGGAGGGATTGGAGAAGTGGAGAGATGGTGGTTGGGGTTTGAGGTCTTAGAGGCGGGGAGGTCATGAAAGGTTATGTGGCAGCAGGGAATCCCATGAATATGGATCTAGAGTCAGGGTGACCTATGGCTGAGGGCATGGGGGATGGTTGTCCTAGGGCAGGCTCTATGAGCGATTCGGTGGATTGTGTAGTGATGGTGGTTGCTTCATAGATTGGGTTATCAGAGGTGGAGAATAGGGTTGAACTAGAGATGGGAGTACGGAAGAGGAAGGTTTGTTCGGTGGGTTGAGTGGTCGAGGTGCTCTCCACGGCTTCTGCTCTAGGAGGCGATGGTGGGGGTGTGGGTGGTAGTGGCTCGGTGGATTCCTCATGGGTGACTGGGTGCTCTTGGCTAGCAGTTTTTGTTGCATGGGAGGTTGTCCCGATGGGTTCAGATGTAATAATTGGCCCTTCTGCCGTTGTAATGGGGATCTGGATATTCTTACCTGACCGTGGTCGTGTCTGGAATCTTCATGGATCATATTGAACTGGAGACCTCCTAAGGGCGGTCCGCACTGCTTCTACTACCCCATATGTTTTTGCCATTAATAAGAGACCTTCACTATATTCTGAGTCAACTCCTGCTTCTTCCAACAGCTGAGTCATGAGTACTCTACTGCTCTGTTCGGTGAGCAGTTGTTGCGATCGCACTCGTTCCATGATTTGATACAGCCTTCGGAGTTCTGCTGTATAGGCTGGGGCTTCAGTGGTCTCCTCTTCATATGCTCCTTCTTCTTCTAGGTGTCCTTGTTGTTGACCTTGCTGAGCGTCACTCCAATGTACATGGCGATCGTCTGTAGATTTTCTTCTTCTTTGTGAAGATGTGCCTTGTTCTTCTGCATCTGAATAAAACTCTACATCAGAGAGTTGTGTACTTTGTAAGAATGCTTCGAAGTCCTGGGGATCCATTCCTTCAGCATCTCCCGTTGTAGCAAATTCAAATTCAGATGGAGCAGGAGGAGCTGAAGGGGCAGCTTGTGTCGTAGTTTCAGATCCAGACCTGGGTATCCTAACGGTAAAGGGAGGTACAGTGGCCTCCCCCCGTGGCGATACTTCAGGAGTAGTCAGAACTTCCCTTGGCTGGACACAAGGGATCACACCCCTCATGCGCTTGGATTGATGTGTGGACGTCTTGAGCTTCTTAAACATTTGTAATTGTGCCCAAGTTAAGGCACATTCAATGGGAACATCGTATGGTAGGCACCGGTAAATAATGCGTGTGATTGCACAGCAACCGTTCACCACTAATTTCCTAGAAGACCTTTTATTTGCTTCATACAATTGATCTATAATCCATACAGGCAGCTTAGTTGGTAATGCACCTGTCTTCGCTAAGTAGAGAGCAAACCAGATTCTTTTGTGTGGTTGTGTGAAGCGGTCTTGGCCGGGGAAAGCAAAATGTTGCATGCACATATGGAGAGGGATGGACACGTTTGGTGTGAGTGCTGCCATGTCTTTAAGCTTCAGTAGTTTCCTATCCTTCATGTTAGTAGGAACGAGAGCGTCCTTCTCAGAAGGTACATGTGTGCCGTGCATATTCAAAGCAGAGCTCACCAACTCCAAGGTAAGTTCAAACCTCTTTAACTCGTGTTGCCCAGCAAGGAAGGAAGAACAAATGATCCTGGTTTGTCCTTTTCTTCATTAGCTTGTAATGTGGAGACCAAATAATAGCATCGGAGGAGATCCAGTTTAGGTAGTGGTGCTTCAAAGTATTCTGCTAGCCCTGCACGTTGCCATATGGTCTGGAGATCCTCTGTGTTCTGTAGAGTCTCAAACTCCTTGGAGAAAAATTGGAATCGAACCCATGATGTGTCATACTCGCACTTAGACTCCCATATATACTTGGCCTCTCCTAATGGACCTGGCATGCCATTGAACCAATGAGAATTGGCATGGACTCTTTCTGTGATCCCTGTGGGTGGATCCGGTACCGAGATCTGCTGAAGGTGTTGCAGCTCCACTGGTCGTTCAGTTGGTGGCACATCAACAGGTAGACTATCCACATCAATTCCTACAGTAAGTATTCCTACTTGCGAGCTCGGACCTGTCGCTTCTGCCATGTTACTTCTTGCCTCCTGATTCTGTGAGAATATAGAAACATGTGTTAACATTGTAAAGGACAAGATAGAACCGTTTTTCTCCCCATTACAACATTATCATGAGGTTCGGGAGAGATTAGTAGGTTAATAAGTGCTCGGTGCGTGTGTGTGTAGTTAGAAATTGGGTGGACCTAAGAACTAAGTGGAATGATGTAGTGTGAGAGTGACGTAGTTAGTAGGTGGGCATGGATTTACAACTGGGGTCCGGGGGTTTATTACAAGTTTTAGGTTGCCAAATGCAGTGGACGGGCTTTGATCTTGATTTTGTGGAGACTCTGAAGAGTTTGATAGGGGTATCTGCTTGAAGATGAGGCTTTTTAGGGACCCATTTACAAGTGATTCTACTTGTGCTCATGGAAGAATATGTGTCCGTGCGTGATGTGTAAGACTGGGCCTCAGATGTTCGAGTGAGTGAAACATGTTGTACCGGTTGTGGCCTTGGTGTAGCTATTTGAGCCCGCAAGCAAGCCTTAGGCACCCAGATTTGTCGTGATTGTGGGCTGGCCTTCATTGACTTCTTGGGTACCCAAATAGACTTCACTTTCGCAGAAGAATTAATGAAGGACTTCTTATTAGTGTCGTGTTGTTGACTACTAATAAGAGGTTTTGGCCGTGGGGTCAGCCTGGTCTGAACAGGGTATTCGCCTTTTCGCCTCCATACTTGTTTCCATGGCTGAAACAATCTGCTTTGCTCCTTTTTTTGGCATCCAGTATAGGTAGTGTTTTGCTTCTTCTGTATTTGATCTGTCGTTGGTTGTTGCAACCTTCTGGTCTTTGGAAAAGAAGGGAGTTCCGTCCTCTCCCTGGCTCCGTTGTTGAGACAAGCCTCTTTCTGCATCATACAATTTTGGACAAAAATAGCATTGTCAACTTCATGTGCGCCCCTGGAAGGACCAGGAGTTTGTGCCTTGCCTAGTTCCTTGAGTGCCTCATTTTCCAATTCAACTATAATTCGGCTATGATCTACCCATACCTGAAGAAGTCCACTTCTTAGGTTGAGGTTGACTGCATGATCATAGATCCAGTCCTGACCCAAGACAAGAGGCTCAGTGAGGTCCTCATCTTGACACACTAGTACTTTGACTGTCATCACTTCGTCTTGAATGGAGATGGGAAGATCCACCTCACCCATGCAAGGGGTTTCCACACCTCCCAATCCTATGAGATATGCTTCTATAGGAGTGACAGTTAATTTCAATTCTTGACAGTAAGACAACTTGACAGCACTAGTGGATGCACCTGAGTCAATCAAAGCTCTTACAGTCTGTGCACCCTTTCCTTGTCCTACTTCTAGGGTTACAAAAGATCGTCGATCGATTATTCTATGGGAACGTCCACCTGAAGCCTCGCACATTGCCATAGGATAGCCTACAGATTCTTGAGTGTCAGGCATAGGCGGGTCTCTGCCTTGTCTCCTCAATTTCATTCGTCGGATGCATTCTAAAGCTTCTGCCTATGCTTCTTCTCTAATTCGTTTCTCTTCTTCTTTACGTTTCTTGGCAGTGTTGAGTCGATTTAGCATCTCTTCAGTGAGGGGTTCTTGATATAACTTGACTCTGCATCCACTGATGTAACTTGGTAGAATATCACCCTCTAGAGTGGCTAGTTGAACTGCTCCACTTGTGGAGATCCTATTGATAATCATTGGCCCATAACCTCTCTTTTCTAACTTCCGTGCATGTTGCTTCAAGGTGTAGACTAGGACTAGGTCTCCTGCTTTCAAGCCCTTATCCTTCACGTGTGCATCGAAGTATGCCTTTTGCCTCTTCTTGGCTGCATAAATTCCTGCTGCAACCCTCAATCGTGTTTCACCTAATCGTTCAAGATCGAAGACTCGAGAGGACAACTCGTGGCCTGTCCAGTCATGCTCTTGTGCTACTTTCAACATAGGTATCAAAAAGTCTAGTGGTAGCACTGCATTTTGGCCGAACACCATCTGAAAGGGCGTGGCTTGGAGTACCGTTTTATAGGCTACTCGGTATGCCCAAACAGGATGGTGTAGCTGTTTGTCCCAATCAGAGCGTTTATTGTTCACTAGTTTAGTCAGCACATTGCATAAGATCTTATTAGTGCTCTCCGCCTGGCCATTAGCTTGTGGATGATAGGGGGCCGATTTCTTATGTATCACCAAGAATTCTTGGAGAAGGTTTTCAATGACTTCATTCAAGAAGTGTGTGCCTCTATCACTCACCAACTCTATTGGCAATCCGTACCTCGTGAATACATTTTCAAATAAGAACTTTGCTGTTGTTTGAGCATCATTTTTTGTAGTAGCTTTCACTTCTACCCACTTGGTTAGATAGTCTGTGGCCACGATGATATACTCAGCATGTGAACCCTTAGTTGGGGGATTAATAGGACCAACAAAGTCTATTCCCCATTTAGAGAACGCACGTCCGCCCATCATAGGCTTCAGTGGCATCTCATCTTTGCGTATAGGGTATTGAGTTCTTTGACAAACATCACACCGTTTCACATAGGTATGTGCATCCATGTGAAGGGTTGGCCACCAGAAGCCCGCAAATAGTATTGCCTTGATTACCCGATCTGGTCCAAAGTGTCCCCCTGCTACACCTTGGTGAGCAGTATCCAAGATTTTGAGATATTCACTCTCATGGACACATAGTCTCAGGTAACCATCTTTACCACGCTTGTATAGATTATCACCAATGAGTGAATAATCCTGGGCTTCTTGTTCTAAACTCCTTTGCCTAGCCAGAGTCATGTCTGGAGGGAATGTTTTCATCCTTAAGAAGGATACTAGTGGTTCACTCCAACCTGGCACTATGGACACTTGATAAAGAGTGGCATGTTCCACAGGTGGTTTAGTGCAGCAGATTGGGCATTCCTTGCACAACTTTTGGACATCAGCCTCCATAGTGGGCCAATGCACTCCGAGTCTCCTTAGAGTCTGTAAGGTTCGTTGCTTTGAGTAGTGTTGCTCTAATGCACCTACATGTGCTAAATGCAACCATTTAGTGTACTCGTCCTCTTCTACACAACAAGCCAAGATCCCTTGATCTGTCTGTTTGTACATGCTTCCTGCCATGATATGGTACTTCTGGGCTTTTACTACCTCTCTACCTTGAGTGTTTATTACTGGGTGGTTAGGCCCGTATGTCAATACTGGCACTAATGGCTTAGCCCACTGAGGTATTACTTCCAAATTTAACAAGTAAGCATCAAGAAGATCATCCGATACTCCTTGTGGGGCTTCTCCGGATGTGAGCCTAGAGAGATGATCTGCTCTCAAATGAGTCTTGCCTTTTCTCACCACTACCTCAAAGTCATATTCCATTAGTAAGAGGAACCATCTCACCAATCTACCTGTGTTGCATGGCTTGTTTACCAAGTATAGTAGAGCTTGATGATCAGTAAAAAATTTGAACTTATTTGCAAGCAAATAATGTCTAAACTTTTTAACCGCATACACCATGCCTAATCCCTCTCGTTCGGTAGTGGTATAGTTTCGTTCAGCTACATTCAACTGTCTACTCGCATAGGCAATTGGAAGATCCATATTACCTTCACCAGTAGGTTGTGCAAGCACACATCCAATGGCATAATTGGATGCATCCACATGAACAGGGAAAGGCTTATTCCAATCTGGTGTGGTTAAGATTGGTGCTGAACATAATCGCCGTTTAAGCTCATGGAAGGAATTCTCACATTCATCAGTCCACTCAAAGTTAGTCAGAAGTCCGTACATGGGCTTTGCAATGACAACATACATGTGAATGAACCGGCGGTAGTAACCACAATGCCCCATGAAAGCTTGTACTTCCTTGACATTCTTTGGTCTAGGTAACTCGGCTATGGATCTCACTTTCTCTTCATCGGTGGATATGCCATTCTTTGACACTGTGTCCTAAAATCTTGCCTTGCCTGACCATGAAAACACATTTTTCTGGGTTCAAGCAGACTTGATATTCTCTGCATTTGTCAAAGATTTGTCTGAGTTCAGGAATATGGGTTTGTCTAATGTTGGAATGAGCACAAAGATCATCAACATAGACTTCTAAGTTCTTCCTCAGGAACTCCTTAAATACATGGCACATCAGCCTTTGGAAGGTAGCTGGAGCATTGGTAAGCCCAAATGGCATTGCTCTAAAGGCAAAAATGCCCCATTCAGTGGCAAATGCTGTCTTATGCTGATCTTCTGGAGCTATGGCTACTTGATTGTAGCCCGAAAATCCATCGAGGAAGCTGTACACTTCCTTGCCTGCTACTCTTTCTAAGAGATGCTCTGTGATAGGAAGCGGATAGTTATCTCGAATTGTGGCTGCATTGACCTTCTTCAAGTTAATGCATACACGCAGCTTGCCATTCTTCTTGGGCGCCACTACGATGGGGGATACCCACTCAGTGTGCTCAATTTCATAGATAAATCCAGCTTCAACGAGTCTATCTATCTCCTCTTTGATCTTGGCAGCGTAATTATCATTATATGTATAAGGCTTTTGCTTAGAGGGTTTGGCATCTGAGGTCATGGGGATGGTGTGTGAGCATATGTCAGGGTCCACACCTTTCAAGTCCTTGTAACTCCAAGCGAATACATCTCTGTATTCTCTTAGCAAAGCTATCAGCTCATGCTCCTCTTCCTCAGTGAGGTCATGTCCTATGTAAGTGCACCTCTCTTCTCCTTGTTCTATGGCTACCACTACCTTCTTGGTGGTTTCTTTGTTATCATAGGCCTCTCCTGCTTGGGCATCGCGTTTTGGCATTCTTACCATGACTCTCCTATCTTCTATTGCATACTTCTTGAAATTTTCAGGGACCTCAAACAGGGATTCTTCCTCCTCTAGTGTGGCTTCTCTCTTCTTCCTTTTCTTTCCTTCACTCTTAGTGGTCACTTGTGTGGTTAATCTCACATCATTAATGAGCTCTTCATGTCTCTGAGGGTAAAGTTCTACTTCATAGAAATATTCTTCGTCTGATGCAAAGGGTGGGTCCATGATGATTGACTCAAGATCGGAGTCACTTGCATCCTCAAATGCATCAGGGCTAGGCTCGCATTCTTCTAAAACTGCATCTCCCATGATTGGCTCTATGGAGAAGACAGAAATGTCATAGCCATCCTCATCACAGTGGGGTGTCCATTGCTCTTCATTGATGGCTACATCCATAGTTGCTAGAATTTTTGCCCAGCCGTGAGGTTCAAATTCTTCGTCCGGAAATACTACAGGTGCATAGGCTGGGTCTTGAACTGATCTATGTGTTTCCTTTGCACCTACCTCTCTGGCTTTTTCTCTTTTCTCCTCTTCCACTGCCACTTTACACATCCATAAGTGAGTGTCTTCATGCATCCATGAGGATCCTAATCCTATGGAATGCACCGATTCCGTATCATCTTTGGCTCTATGGATGGGGTTCCATTGGATAGGAGGGACATCTCTATGAGAGTAATCCTTGAGATTGACCTTGGTTGTAACACCTAAGTGTTGCAAATACAAGGAATTGGTTCCCCAATCCTGTACCACTTGCAACTGCCGCATAAATGGTCTCCCCAAAATCATCTCGTAAGCTTGGTTTTTGCTAAAGTCACATATAGCAAAAGTATGCTCGAACTCAACACCACATGTAGTGAGAGTTATTCCTTCTAGCAATCCTAAGGGCCTCTCAATATGACCATCGGCCATCTGCAATTTCATTCTTGTTGGCCTGAGTGCTGGCTTGCCCCAACGTTTCCATAAGGAAGTGGTAGCAATTGCAACTCCTGCACCTGAGTCCAAAATTGCTTTGGTTGTGTATCCCTGATGGGTAACTGGGAGGTAGGTATTTCCTTCTTCTCCTTCACTCATGTCTCCTATCTTATCCAATGGTATTTTAGGCACTGTTTTATGAGATCCTACCTGGGAACGCGATTTCGCTATGTCTGGCACTTGTTTGGCTACGTGTTTCCACACTTCTGGCTTAACTTTGAGTAGCTCTTCTAAAGTGAGATTGCACTGCACTTTAGTGTTCTTTACTACTTCTGTATTCCTAGGTATGATTGAATCTTCGTTTCTTATCATGACTGTGGGTGCTCTCAGGCAAGTAGACTTGGTTTCCCATGGGCCTGTGAAATGTGGTAACTCTTGCAAAGAATTAGACTCAAAGTCTAACCTCTCATGAGAGTGGGCACTTTCCTGTTCTTCATAAATAGAAGGGATGTCCTGTGGGAACTGATCATGTGCGTCATCCACAAGTTCTATGGGAGGAGGGACTTCACTCTCCTTTGCCCACTTCTCTTCTTGAATCTCTCTCAGGAACTCTGGTGAATACCTATTCATAGAAGAAGAGGTGTCTGGTTCAGTGGAGTTAGGCACATAAGCTCCCTGGGAAGGAATGCTTATTCTATCACTTGCCCTCTCCTTAGCCTGGGAGGTGGCTCCTTTTCCAGACTTTGCAAGTAACCTCTCCAATCTATCCAATAGACCATCAAAGTGCAATGGTGTTCTGGTGGGGTTAGAGCCATTGAACAAGCGACTGGCTTCAAACATGGCTTGAGCCAATTCCACCATCTTGGCACACAACTTAGTTCGTTCAAGCTCTAGATCAGCTCTAGGGTAACATTTCTCATGATCTGTTACATTGGGCCCTTCTTGGATTCTGGCCTGATATGCTTTAAGCATCATGTCTAGATCTTCAGGAGTGGGATCGGCTAAGACTGATCCTACTCGGGGTGGTGGGTGGGTTACGTGTGGTGGATTGGTGGGTGGAGGAATGGAGGGTGAAGGGGATGGTATTGGCGGGGATGTGTGAGAGTGCGTTTGAGATGTGATTTCTATGATTTTGGCTTTGGTTTCTCGTAGGCTTTCCTCAAGTTCGCTCATCTTTCTTGCCCATTGCCTTTTCATACGTTCACGGCTATCTCTCCAAGCTCTTGTCCTCTTCTTATTCTGGCTCTCAGTCTCACTAACCTCCGCATTCTTTTCCTGGCCTAAGTCTTGGTTTTGCTTATGAGCCTGGGCTCTCATGATGACTTGTACTGGGGCTGTGGAAGTCACACTTCCTGTGGAGTCTACCACTAAGCCAATCACATTGATAGGAGTGATTTTTGGCATATTATTAGGATTCTTTGGGCAGTCTCGTAAGAGATGCTCCTTTCCACACTCCTGGCAATAGCCCTGGATTGTCACTGACTGGGGTTGTGTAGGTGGAGGCAAGGGACAATCACGAATGAGATGATCTCCCTGACATCTATAGCATGGCCCTCTAGGAAATGGAGGTCTTACCTGCCTAGGTTGAGGTCTAGGGTTGGGGTTCGCGTACATGACACTCGCATACTCTGTCTCCCAAATAGGTTCACTCGGTTCCTCACTGTAGTAAGACTCACCATGTTTAGGAGTCTGCATGTAGTAAGCCTGGGGACTATCAACATGGGTAGAATCAAAGCTATGGTCACTGGGATCACTTTCTGAGATTAATGGTGTTATTGGGACTATAGCTCTATTCAGGTTTTCTTCTGCAACAGCATACTTTACCGAAATCACATTAGTAGGAGCAGGTGGTTGCTGAGCTAGCACTGGCTGGGGTCTCAGTTGGGCCTAATATTGCGGTTGGTAATTTTGCTGAGGCCTCGTATACTATTGTGGTGAGTGTTGACTCTGGTATCTGCCTTGTTGAGGGTATGGCTGAGGGTAGGTTTGCCTAACCGTTTGCTTATTGTATGGGCAGTCCTGTGCTGAGTGATTCGTGTACCTTCGCTCTATGGTGCAATATTGGCTGCTAGGATTCACTTGGGGTTGAGCCGTGATGGGGCACACATTAGCCATATGGTCTCCTCCACAGGTATATCATCTTTTTTTGGGGGCAAATCTAAGAATCTGCTTGCTAGAGACACCTAATTTCAGAGCTACCTTTTCTGCTAGATCCTCTTCTGAGGTGGATTGTGAGGAAATGAGGCTACTAGAACTATTTGAGTCTTTGTAGATTTTTGAGAGCTCTAATTCCTCCCCTAGATTATCCTCAATGTCTATGCACATGCGTACACATTCCTCTATGGATCTAGGGTCCTTCAAGTACACATATGATCTCACTTTGGTGCTTAACAATCCATCTAAAAATAAGGCCACTTGCTTGGCTGGAGTGGGTAACTCTGGGGCCGGGCATCTCTCTAGATATTGCCTAAATCTTCTTCCTGCAAGTCTCACAGTCTCTTGCGGGGTCTGCTTGAAGCTGTATATCAATGAGGAAGTATTATGCCTTATGCCACTTTTAGAGAATTCAATAATGAATGCCTCTAGAAGTTGATCTATGCTCCTGAACTGCCTCTCGTTTAGTGGCTGAAACCATGTCAGGGCGGTGTTCCTAAGGGTCAAACCAAAGGCATTGTATTGCGTGAACAGGTCTTCAACTTGTTCAGCTCTCAAGACTTGCTTAAACTCAGCTACATGATCGTAGGGGTCTCCCGTGCCATCGAAGTAGTTTTTCATGGACTTAACTAGCTGGGTCGCTCTCAAGGTCCTCGTGTGCTCTCTCTGTCTTGGCAAAGGGAAATCATCGGCATTTCTTCGGTTCCCTGGGGCTCTATGTCCCTCAGGTTCCCCTCTATTTGTTTCCGTTCTCGTTCTTTCTCTTCCCCAAGAGTTGGCAAAGCTTACCTCAGGTCTCTCTCTACTCCTTTCTCTTTGAGTCCAATGAGCTTGAGATGTTCAAGCTCCTTGGAGACCAAAGGCCACATTCGATCTTGGTTGGGGGAAGATAAATTCGCCTTTCCAAGTGTAAGCATGCCTATCATTTTCTGTAACCCCAAAGATCCTCTCTGAAGAGTGATCTAAGTAGGTCACTTTCCCTGGAATATCAGGATCTTTGAACTCATATATCATGATTGTTCCTACCTCACTCGGCTGACTAGGTCTATATCTCCAAAAGGCTTCATCCGTCTCTCGGTTCAAGAGGAGATCTATGCTCTTATTATCTTGGGGAATCCACTCTGGTGTGATAATCCTCGTGAGAACAGATTTGCCTCGGGGGGTTCTAGGTTCTTTGCCCATGTTTCCTTGCTCTAGGTCACCTAAGTCCGTTTCCGGGACCACATTCCCAAATTCATCTGTCCTATCTGAATGACTGGTGACTACATATATTGTCCCTTCCTTGTCCAAGTATGCTCCATTTTCAAACTTGACAGCTGGGTGCTCTAGTCCGATGGATTGGTTAGGGTTTTTAATCTGGACCACAGATCTTCCTAGGCCGTCCTCATAGATGCTAGCACCTAATCGGTTGGTCCTAAGGTACTCGAGTTGCATCTTGTAAGGGCCTTCCACCCTATGTAAATATGGCACCCCAGAACTTCCTGTAGGTCTCTCCATACCGTGGGACATCTCAGACTCGCTAGTCTCAGAACTAGGGTAATACGAATGATGGCTCAACTGCTGGCCCCAAGACCTAGCAATATGATTGACACTAGCCTCTGAAGTTTTTTTGTCTGTCACGACAGACAGAGGTCGTCGTCCCAGGACCTGTGCAGAGTCTGTCGTACCTGCACACACTGCTGGAGAAGGTGGTACAGCTAGTTCTTGCAACAAAAGCTCAAAAAACACACAAAAGCAGATTGCATGCAAGCTCTCTCTCGCTCTCTCACACAATGGAATGAGGGAAATGAGGTGGGGAGTGGAATATGACCAAAAAACTGAAATTTTTGTGGAGATGGAGATGGAGGTGGGAGATGGTGGGGATGATGATGGTGATGCAAAAGTAAGAAAAAATGAAGAAAAATAAGGAAAAGAAAGGATATTACCTATAACTCCAATGTCTCAACTCGACGTCTTACCATCACACGCTCGTCCTCGAAGCTCTCTCCCCGGCAACGGCGCCAAATTTGGTGTCACTCTAGCACAATGGTGAGTACCAACGTGAGAAGATTCACCTCATAATTGTCAATCCATGGAGATGTGAGGACTAGTATGAAGACTATGAGCAAGTGAAGGCACAAGTGTGTGAGTGAGAAGCATACAAGCATGCACACACATACACATACACGCACACACAAGGCAAGAACAAGGAGAGGAACAATGGAGTTCTTTGCATTAGTCAAAAAGTCTCTTACATAAGCTCAATTCACAAAAAATCCAACCCCAAAAATGAGCTCTCTAGCTCTTTTTATAGTTTTCTAACTAGCTTTGGTCTTGTCCAAACCTAGTGTCCGGCCTAGTTAAAAATTAGGTTCTAGAGCCTATTTGAGGGCTTAAACGGAGTCTAAAAATTATGAAAATTGATATGTAGCTAGTTCTAATACTCCTCAAGCTCGAGGACTCCTCGGCTTGCACAAAATGGAGTCTATTCTACCAAAAACGGAATTTACAATGTTTGTGTAGTGATTAAAATCACTTGAGTTGTAAATGGTCCATCGAAAAAATGATTGGGCCTTGTTGCCGTATTGTGCATGACTGCTCCGTTGTGCTAGTATGCTCTTCATCTGACTTGTATGCCAACACCTTGGCTACCAATCTGGCTTTGTACTTGTTAATTGACCCATCATAATTTCTTTTGAGTTTATAGATCCATCTGGATCCTATTACCTTCATGGACTCTTTCTTTGGTACTAATTACCATGTGTCATTTTCCTTGAGTGCTTCAATCTCCTCATCCATAGCTTCTTTCCATTCTGTCTTGGTCATGGCTGACAAATCTTTGGCAAGATAAATAGAGTGTTTAGTAACAAGAGATGTATCATACCCATATCTGATAGGTTTTTTGCTCTCTCTTTGTGATCTTCTGATTGATTGCGTTGAAGATTCAGGTATGTCTTCAAGTTTCTTCATCTTCATTTTGTCCTTGGACTTCCATGCCTTGAACTCTTCAAGGTTGATAACATCTTCATCATCTAAAGTAGTGTCTTCAATCTGAGTAGGTTCTTCCTTAGCAAGACTTGGAAACTCCTCTTCCAAATCATAGGGTAGTTTAAACTTCATGCATTCATTCTCATACCAAGAATCATTTTCATCAAAGACAACATCTCTACTAACCAGAATCCCTTATTTGAAGGGTTGTAAAACCTATATCCTTTTTGATTCAGATCATATCCAATAAAGATGCACTTCTCAGCCTTGGGGTCTAGCTTACCTCTTATCTGAGAAGGAATGTGTACATATGCTACACATCCAAATATCCTGCAATGGTCTAGTGAGGGTCTATTACCATCCCATGCTTCATAGGGTGTCATCCCATCAAGTTTCTTAGATGGTAACCTGTTTATAAGAAAATCAACCTATTTCTTCTCTCAGCTACCCCATTCTGTTCAGGAGTATACCTTGTGGTGATTTATCTTTTAATGCCTCTGTCCTGCAAGAAGTCTTCAAACTCATTGGAGAAGTACTCACCTCCTCCATCTGACCTTAGTCTCTTCAAATTCTTCCCTGTCTGATTCTCAACAAGTGCAAGATATTCTTTAAAACAATTAAACACCTCATCCTTGTGCTTCATGAAGTACAACACATCAAATTGACAAGCACTACATTTATATATCATGTGTTGTTTGGAAATATTGGGTATTCCAATTACACATTGATCCTTGCATATCTGCTTCAAGGTTCTTTCTCCTACATGCCCTAATCTTTTATGCCAAATCTCAAGCTCTGAAAGTGTTTGATCTTTATAACTGTATAGTGCAATATTCTTTGTGTCTTCTAGCTCAAAAGTAAAAAGTCTATCTGATTTTTCTCCTTTTGCTATTCTCTTCAACCCCTGCTTAGGATCCTCCACAAATGCTCCAAATTGGTTGAATCTAACCTGCAAACCTTTCTCCACAATCTGTCCAACACTCATCAAATTTTTGGTAATGGTTGGTACATAGAGTACCCTACTCAACAAGTTCTGATTTCCATCACAAGTCTTAACATTTCCAACTTTAACTACTGAGTGCTTGGTGTCATCACTTGTTTGTACTTGATGCTTACATTTTGGTTCTTCAAGGTCAGAGAGTAGAGCTACATTGCCAGCCACATGATTTGAGCATCCTGAGTCAATGTAAAATAGGTGGTCATCATTTGTACTTGGTTCTGAAGTCATGTTCATGATCAAAAGAGAATCATACTGCTCTTCTGTATAGTTGTTGTAGTCCTTTCTGGTTTTGAATCCTCCTTGGTAGTTGCCATTGTAGTTGTTGTTGTAGCCTTGGTGATGGTTGAATCTACCTCTTGACTGTGAGTATCCACCTCTTTGGTATCCTCTTCCTCTCTGATTCTTGTAATTCCTGAAACACTCATCTGTAGTATGATTTGATAAACCACAAATGTTGCATGGCGAGGAGTTATAGGATCTCCCCCTACCTTGCTTACCTCCTCTGCCCCTTCCTCTTGATGATCTACCTCTCCCTACATAGTTGGCTTGGGAGGTAGTGCCTTCATCTTCTCCTTTCTTATTCTTGCCTTTATCTTTAGCTTTACCTTTATCAGCGTATATGGCAGAAGAGCTATTATCTTTGGATGTATCTCCATTCTTGTTGATCTTTGCTTCATGAGTGAACAATTGTCCCATGAGGGTTGTAAGATCTGGAATTTGCATGTCCATGTAAAGGTCCATGGCAGTGGTGAAGCTTTCCCATTTGTCATCAGCTTTGATCCCATTGATCACTTGCCTTACAATCTGGTCTTCTTCAATTTCTTCTCCTATGGTTGCTAACTGATATGCTACATCTTTAATTTTGGTTACAAGCTCTGAAATAGCTTGCTTAGGTTGCTTCCTTAATGTGGTGAATTCAATCCACAAGTGTTCTAGCCCTTATGTTGGAAGAGAAATAAGATGAAAAGGTTTCCCAAGTCTCTTGGGATGTCTTACAGTTCCTAATATGTGGCAAAAGAAAATCAGAGATGGAGTTGAGTAAATAAGACCTTGCTAATGCATCCTTAGCACACCATGTGTTGAGCTTTTCATGTTCTTCCTTTGTTGGCAATCCTCTTGTTTTGAATGAGGGCAATTCCTCATCTCCTGAGATGTATCCATAAAGACTCCTTCCTTGTAGGTATGTCTTCATCCTTAGAGACCATGCCTGATAGTTGTTCCTGTCCAATTTATCAATAAATGAAGGAAAACCATCTCCCATTTTACCTTAGTTTGCTTTGATACCACTGTTGGGAAAGATGGATGGACACTCCAAGAGAATGAGTAGGTACTGCCAAATCCTGCTTTGTACCAGCCCTTGTATGCTTCAGAGTTGATAAGTGGAACTCTTTAGCTTTCCAATGACACCATAAAATGGCCTATGTAATTTGGAAATGATGTGTGTAAAGATTGAATGAAAACAGATAACTTTGAACTTCAAGATCTCAAGAAAACCTTCTATTTTTGATTTGACACCTGCTGGATCTTTTGCTCAGTATGACCAGCATAGTAGGAATTGGAAAAATTCCTTCTAGGGGTATCTAATTAGCTTAGCAAGATAACTATTCCAAGTGAAATGATATAAAAAGATTAATTATGCTCAGAGAAATCAATTTAGCAAGTAAACCTTTACCCCCGATTTTTTAGGACTATTGCAGACTTTGACCAGTGATCACCTCGATGAGCTT
Organism: Ceratopteris richardii; assembly: GCA_020310875.1. Classification (NCBI taxonomy): domain Eukaryota; kingdom Viridiplantae; phylum Streptophyta; class Polypodiopsida; order Polypodiales; family Pteridaceae; genus Ceratopteris; species Ceratopteris richardii. The sequence goes on along the minus strand of CM035432.1, from coordinate 83,192,279 downwards.
TTCTCTGAAATGGCTTAATAGAATCTCTTCCAATTTTTACAGCATGTTGAAAACTATGATTTGGTTCCAGCAAGCTTTAAACCTTTGAATTTGGTGGAGAAATGACTGAGATATGCTCTCCACAATTTGACAGACTTTCAAGTAGTATGACAGAGAACTCAGAAATGAACAATGTAGATATATGTATTAATCAACACTTGTATACAATGCCATTGGCATGAATATCATTGCCTAATAGTGTAGATAGGTGTGGGCTAGAGTATAGGCCTCACACACACTCAGAATTGACAGAGATGAGCTCGGAATATGAGTCTTCTACCCACGACTTTTGGAGTTGAACTTTTATAGTGATTGAGTTCAAAGTTTGAATTTTAATTCAAACTTTGGCTCCCTTTAATCAAGCTCCTACATCCTAGGAGATATTCCATCTACTTGATTGATGCTTTACAACTAATAAAGTTCATGAGATTTCCTTGGTAGGTGTTTACAAAGATTCCAAAGTCAAAACTAACTTTTACAAAAAAGTAAGTGGTAATTAACCACTAGCAGTTGTTCCTATGCTTTTCCATATGTGTATGGACTTCAAGGTATCCTTCAAGCCAAATGTGTAGGCTTGTGAATTGCACCAACATGAGTTACCTAGAGTCCCAAACGGATAGAGAAGAAGGATATCAACAAGAAGAAGAGGAAGTAGGAAAACCTAGTATATGTAGAGGCCCCACAAAAATTTACCCATATTAATAATACTCACTTTGTGTCACAAGAATATGAATGATGAGTTATCTAGAACCCAAATGGATAGAGAAGTTAGAAATCAAGAAGAAGATGAGGAAGAAGAGGACAAATTGCTATATGCGAAGGCCATACAAAGATTGTATGCTTGCATGGAAAAGATTAAACCTAGGAACCAATTAAATAAAGAAAGGATTCATGCACTACTACAACAAGAACTCACCTAGAGAGGATTTGATGAAGCGTTCATCAAAATAATGCACATATTAATAGAAGTAGTGGGTGTTGTACATGGCCTTAGATTCTTAATAAAGAGAATCCCCACTCATTATGATCCATGATGAAGCCACACACAACCATGCCTCGGCTCTACCATACAAGTTTCCATTTCAATTGACAAATCTCGTCGATCATTACTATGAGGTCATATACCACCACCTATCCATCCCATTGATCTTTCTGCTTTAGGAACCCCTACTCGTTCACCCATCACCATAGAATGAGTTTTTTAATAGCGTCAATCTATTTTTGACACACCACTACCTATCGTCTTGCCAATACATATGCATATCCCCTCACTAATACAATCACCCCAGCCAACCACCATAATCCCAATGACCACCTGAGTGACAAACTAGTATCTTGCTAGCCCCATCTTCAATTTCATTTTCCCAAGTGCATCCTCCATGTCATTAAGCGTTATGAAAAATCCCTTTGCAAACTTTACTTTTTTTATCATCGTTTATGTCTTTTGGTTCTATGTATAATCCATTCTTCCCTGTCCATGCCCCTCCACTAAGAACCATATCACTATTCACATGAATTTTTTCCCCACAACATACAATGATTCCATTGTTAACTATTTCCACCACACCATTATAGTCCATTGCACCCATGGATATTTCACCCCCTGCTAATGTTCCCCCACTCTCCATCCACAATCCCCCATCCCACCACCACCACCACTGCCAGTCACAAACATATTCATTACCTTCATAACCATCCTCTTCCCCTTTGCACACCCAATTGCTCCTTCTGCATTTACGCATACCAATCTAGTTTTCTCCATGTCTAGAGCATTAAATTTGCTTTGGCTCAGATGTTAATATGTTTGAAAAGGGTACATGGAACTCGGCCAATTGAATAATAATCTTCAAGAACAAGTGGCCCTACTACAATCACAAGTCAACTCCTTAACGTTTGAAAATGCCTCTTTGAATGCAAAATATACCACCCTAAAGGAGGCTCATACCATTTTAGAAACTCAATTGGATGAACAAAACGAGGAAAATATCAAGGATCTTTAGGACAACCTACATGCATAAATGGAATGCAATGCCAAACTTAGCCGCAATGTGGGCCCACTGTGCACTCACCTCACAATTGCACAAGAGGAAAACACACACATACAAATTGAGAATGCAGAGAACTTGGAAAGTACATGGATTTTACCTCAAGCGCTCCATATAACCCTTGCCACTTCAAAGTTGTTCCTTCTAATAACATCAAGATCATTATGGAAGATTACACGACCCTATTGGAGACACATGACAATTTAATAGATGAATTCCAAGCATTAAAGGCTTCTAGACTCTCTGAAGCACCAACAAGTGACATCGAAGTGGCTCAATCCCAAAGACCTCACCAAGGCAATTGGGGGTAATTGAACAAGTACGACAATAAGTAGTAGACATGAATATCAGGATACAAGAATACTAAGTAAGCATGATTGTCCCTTGAAAGACCTAACTCACCACCTGACCCATCAAAACTAGAAGAAGTGATGACAATACCATTGGACCTTGTTTGCAAACAAGAATATGACCACACCAACTATCAATGATAGAGTCATAAAAACAAGAAGTATTAAAATTACAAAGAGCTATATGGATTAAGCGAATGGAAAAATTTGCATTCAATGAGAGTAGTACAAAAAGCAGCAATGTCCTTATTTGAGCATTCAATTCTCAAATCACTCTACATCTAGCAGTTAACACCCTACATTCAATATGGATTAAGCGAATGGAAAAATTTGCATTCAATGAGAGTAGTACAAAAAGCAGCAATGTCCTTATTTGAGCATTCAATTCTCAAATCACTCTACATCTAGCAGTTAACACCCCTCCACCTTATTAAGACATATGAATCAAAGTACTATCCTTACTTTTTGCTCATGGATGAATATAGGGTAGAGATTCAGAACATAGTGGGCAAGCCACCCACCTTCTTGCACAAATCAAGCCAAACGATTTACCTGAAGTTTCTCATAGGGGAACTATCTTTCGACCCATTCGCATGGTCAACTATTGCAAACCCTCCTTGAAATGATGGAAACTTTGAGCAAAAAACCATTGCACATCCTCTATAATCCTTACAATGGACCAATAACCCACATATGCAATTAGAAATATTTCACTATTAAAGTTAAAAATTATCCTAAATGCACATAATGGCTCAACTATCCATACTTTGCACCCCCACAAGGACCTTTAACTATAGAATATGTGATGGCCAACATCTAGCACTGGTTGTGAGACTTTCCAAGACATTAGATATAGCAAGGTGCATGTCCATTAAGATTTTTGATATGATGCGAACAATATTTAAAGTTTTCAAAAAAATCAAATCACCTCATGTTAATGTGCAAAGATTTGAGCATGGAAATCTAGACCTTGTCTACAATATGAATACCCCTCCCTCATGAAAATTATGTTATGTCTTGCAATGTTGCATTAAATACCTTCAAAATTGTCACAAACGTAATTTCCAAGATGCCTTCACCACATGCTTATGAGAATATCATTCCAAAGTTTTCATCTCACAATCCACACCTCTTCCATTTTTTTTCATGTGAAATTATTTAGCATTCTGACATTATCCTCTATGCTAATTAGACACACCATGCACCATCGATTGGTAGAACCTTGAAGCAAAATTGGTGAGAGGAATTTGCATGTCCAAGAAAACACTCACTATCAATCTTTTGCAAGCATACATAGACAAATCCCAAGAACAAGGATCTGTCACAGACAATAGATGCAAGAGGGAGGGGGACAAGGACAAGGAAGAGCATTAGGTGGTCCAACTGGAACTCATAGTATAAGAAGACACCAAATAAGAGGGAGAATGTAAAGAGAAATCTACACAATTCCTCTTGACCAAAGTCATATTGTTTTCATCATTAAAATAGTGGCTTTGATGATTATAATTTTGTAAACAACTCCTTTTGTAGATACTAGCTGCATTTTATCTAATCAAGGAGTACATAAGGTTTGGGAGATTATATGGAGTGCATGTACTAAATTTCATTTTTTTTAAAAATCTCATTTGATCCACAAAATTAGCTTTAGAACCTATTTTTTAATTATGTCAGATACTAGATGTGAAACCAATCAAAACTATGCCAAGAACTATATATAAAGCTTCTAGGATCATTTTGAGAGGTTAGCTAGTAGGAGATTGTGAAGAAAAGAGAAAAATCATTGTAATATTTTTTGTTCGTGAATTCAAGATTCCATTTTTCCACTCCATCTATTCTTCCCCATTGTGGCATCCGCTGATTCGGCATCGATTTTTGTCATCCGGTCCAGGTTTTCATTTATCAAGTTTTTTTGTTTTTGGTTCATCGGTGTGTCTTTTTGAATTTGTTACTGTGCATTGTGCTCCTCTCACACTGTGCACTATGCTCACTATGACACTATACTCACTGTCCTTGTTATATGCTCACTCTATGCAGTGTACTCATTGTGTTCACTATGCTCACTGTACTCACTATGCTCATTGTGCTCACTGTGCTCACTCTACTCACTATACTCCGTATGCACCTCGTGCACTATTCACTATTCGAGTTCAGTTCGTTTGTCAAGTTCACTTATCAATTCGGTTATCCATGGCATAACTTTGGCATCTTGGGATTCTCTGACACTCATGGTTCCTTTGTCTCCATTGGATTCTCTTGGCAGTTGTTGGCTACATGCAAACCAAATCTAACTTATGATTGTCAATAAGAGCTTCCTTATTTACAGAATTAGCCTACTTACTTCTCTAGTTTGCTTAATTATTCCCTTATTTAGCATGTAGGGGATTTAAAATCTACAACCTCACACTTCCAATAGATAAGCTTTACCCACTCGCCTATTTTCACTTATTGATACCACCTAACTTTTAACACTCTCTTCACTTTATTTATTTATTTATTTAACACTCTCTCCCCTTTATTTATTTATCAAACACTCTCATTTATTTTATTTATTTATTTATATATACACTATTGTTAAAATTCTTTTCACATGCTTAGTCCTAGGTTTTTTTTCTATATAAGGCCATGAACCCTACCCATAATACTGAGGAGTTTGGTACATCACCCCTACTCGACGTACCGATTGAGCAACAATAACAACTTTTGCGGCACGAACACCAACATGATTGAAATGAGATTAAGGAATGCAATGTTGCACTCCAACAAATGTAGAGTGATGACAACAACCTAGTTTGATGAATCATATTCTGAAATTGAAAAAGTGAAATTTGTTACTAATTATTTGGCAGATAAGACCCAGTTATGGTGGAATGTTTTGTGGCATAGCACCAACTACCCCACCACATGGATCACATTTCAAGAAAAGATCAAGGAGTCCTTTCTTCCTCCTCAGTTCCACTTACATGCTCATTGATCATGGACAACTTCTAGATGGAAAGATGGAGATATTGTGTCTACCTACACTGAATGATTTTGGCAAGAACTACTACTTATTCATTCACTTGAAACAATTCCTGAAGATACCTTGGAATGGAAATATGAAGATTGTTTTGAGATGGGAATCCAAGCCAAGCTCAAGACACTACATCCCATGACCCTCTATGAAGCTATTCTTTTCCACATGATGTTGAGAAGGAGTTTCAATCCATCACCAAGTCCATTTGCTTACAACAAGTGTGTCAACGACAACAATCCATCAAGCCCAATTTTCATTTCAAGCATCCTTTCACTACTTTTCAATGCCCACCTACTTTTCAGCACCCTCCTCAATCTAGTTTTGCACCAATGCACAAGACCACCCCATTACAACCTACCAAACCTCCCACCCTTCAAACTACGATGATGGATGCTCAACAAAAGAGGCCCCATATCACTTGTTGACATTGTGGTAAGTTTGGTCAAAGTAAACCTAAATGTAGGTTTTGAACTAATGACATGAAGCCTCTCGAAGCTCAAGTACACAACATGGAGGTGCTTCATGAAGACACTCAACCTGATTGGATTGAAGAAGCATTGGAAAAGGATCTAAGTACCTTGGGTAATAAAATTTCTATTCATATTTACTTTGCATGCAAGGTACTATTAATGGTAAAGTTGTTAATATTTTACATGGTGATGGTAGTTCACATGATTTTATTTCTTAAACACTAGTGCAAGATCTTCAATTACATCCACTTCCTTCTATGTATAAAGTTAAGGCTCCATTTCAAGGAAATAGATATAATGTTACAAGTAACGTTCAGATTCGTACACGTTCATACATAGATGAACACACATTCTTAATTGCTTCTATGCAGTCCTATGATGTTATACTTGGTATGCCTTTTCATCGTCATTATAATCCATGCATTGATTATCATACACACAAAATTAGTTTTAAGTTTAACGATCATGATATTTCCTTGTCTGTAATGCATGACTGCTAACCATTTCCACTAATTAGTCATACTCAAGTCAAACGTAGGAAAGGCTACAAATCATGTATTTTTTTTGTAAATAACATAGTTGATTATACACATTCACTTCTAATGCACATAAATCATTTATGGATTTCTATAAGGATTGTTTCATGGCTGATTTTCCTTCTAAACTACCACCTTCTAGGGGATCTCTTGACCATAGAATATACTTAATGTCAGGTAGTTCTCCTCCCCAAAAAGCACTTTATAGCCATGGACCTTTACATAAAAAAGAAATAGCTAATCAAGTTAAGGATCTACTCCACAAAGGACTTATAAGACCTAGTTCTTCTCCCTTTGGAGCACCTATTCTCTGTGTGAAAAAGAAGAGTAAGACTTATAGGATGTGCATTAACTATAGAGCGATCAATAAGATCGCAATTAAAAATAGATATTCTATCCCTAGGATATATGATTTATTTGATAAACTTTGTGGAGCACATGTCTTTAGCAAAATTGATCTTAAATCTGGGTATCATCAGATATGAATGACACAAAATGACATTTATAAGATTGCCTTTCGAACTCAGACTGGTCACTTTGAATTCATGGTAATGCCTTTTGGACTCACCAATGCACCTACTACATTTGCATGTATGATGTCACTCTAGCACAATGGCAAGTACCAATGTGAGGAGATCCATCTCATAATTTTCAATCCGGGAAGATATGAGGAGGGTATGAGGACCATGAGCAAGTGAAGTGCACAAGTGAGTGAGTGTGAAGCACACAAGCATGCGCACACATACACACACATATGCACATATGGAAAATCAAAGAGATGGAGCAATGGAATCCTCTATTGGCAAGCTCCAAGAAATTATAAAAAGCTCAAGAACAAGTTCACTCTCCAACTAGATAACCCCAAAAATGAGCTTTTTAGCTCTTTTTATAGTTTTTCATTAGATTTGGCCCTATCCATACCTAGTATTCGACCTAGTTTTTAGGTTCTAGGGCTTATTTGAGGGCTCATGCATAGTCTAAAAATTATGAAAATTGGTACACACATACTTCTAACACTCCTCAAGCTCAAGGACTCCTTGGCTTCAACAAAATAGAGGTGAAAAAATGTGAAATGATATTTATAATGGTTTCTAGTGATCAAAATCACTGTTTTTATAGGGATTTCTTATGAAAATTTGACATATACTTCTTGGAGCTCCCTACATGCTCCCTCTTCTTGTGTGTCCACTTCTTTGACATGTTCCTATGCCTTGTGCTTGACCTTGAGTGTCAACACTCCCCCCCCCCCCCCCCCCCCCCCCCGTTCTTGAGTCTATTGTCCCTGATAGACCCTTGTTGTAGTGGGTGTTCCTTGTAGTACTTTGAGAGATACTGTCGAGCATAAATCAACAAGAGTGTTCTATCTTCCAAACATAGAAAGGTCGGTTGTCCTCTTCTTAATTCTACCATTGCTAGCCTTTGCAAGTTTTTCTCCCTTTGTATATACTTCTTCCTTGGATTCCCATATGATATTGTAGTTGTGAGCTTTCAAAAATGACTAGTTGCTCATAAGAGGTTGTCAATGTCGATTTTGAGCAGCTATCAACTATGAATTGCTTCACAGATACTGATGTGGTAGCCTTGGTGACCTCTGGATCTTTTCTAGTATGGGTTAGTTTTCATGCCAAGTGCTTGTAACCCATTATGAATGATGGGTAAGTGTATTAGTGCATGGGTTAAAGAAAATATGTGCCTTGTGCATGACCTTCTAATGTGGCCCTATGCATGCATACTTGGGGAATGCATTGCAAGAAGTATGGTGCAAAAAATTGGGTCTTGAGCTAAGTGCTCAAGGGTATGCTGACGAAGAGGTTTCCTAGTCTATCATTGTTGTAGTGTTTTCAAAGTAGGGGATTCTTACCATGCTGAAAGGCCAGTTGATATTCACCTCTTTTACACCCATCATGGTGATTGACCATTGGCTTTTCATTCGTTATTGATGGACTTCCTTGTTGATGTTTCATTGATGAGATTCTTCAAGTATATGGTCCTATCTCTTCTCTCTTTTCTTTTCTTTCTCTTTCTCTCTTTTTTTTTGGGTACAATGTCACAAAACAAGAAGAAAGATATTAGTATCAATAAAATATTTTACATATGTCAAATGTGTCTCATGTGCCTAGGATTCTCAATTGTGTCTATGCACGGCCTTGTAATGTGTCCCTATTAGCGATCCACTGTAGAACAATGTTGGACCGCGTAGAGATCACTTTTGACTTCTTCATCTTTGGATGATTTCTTAACTTTTATATTCCTTGTGGTTGGCTCTTTAGTTCCATGGGGTCTACTGGTGCTTTTGGCTTCCAAATCTATACCCTTGTTGCTTGTCATTGTACTACTGTTGAAGAGGCGAGTTGATCTTCTTTTGATCTTGGTGCTTGATTCTAACCCTTGCCTTGTCACAAGAAAGGAGATAAGGAAGAGAGCTCTCACACACACTCTCACTCTCAAGGAGAAGCACACACACAGATTGAGGAAAGGAAGAATGATCTTCTTCTTCTTCTTCTATTACATAAAAAAGAATGTACAAGAATGACCTAAAAACAAGAATTCAACAAGTGCAATATATAAAGATCAGTACATAAGGAAAAACCTAATGCTCACGAATGAGTGAGCTGGCAAGGAACAAATGTGCCATCACTCTCGGCAGATAAATCTAATAAAGCTCAATGAAGTATCCCTGACATATACCGGCATGACCACTATACATGTCTGAGAAACGAAAAACTGGTACGTGTCATCCTGGATCATCACATGTTGAGCTTGATATCTCAACACTCTCCCTCAAGCTCAACACCTTGTAATCCAAGCATCTCCCGAAACTTCTTCAACTTCTGAGCTCCTAGTGCTTTGGTGAAAATATGCACGAGGGGCTTGCTTCAACCCATACAAAGCCTTTTGCAACCTGCAAACATATTTTGGATGCTTTGAATCTTCATATCCTTGTGGCTGGTCCATATATACTTCTTCCTGTAACTCACCATGTAGGAAGGCATTCTTCACATCCATCTGATGCAAAGTCCATCCTTTTGCTCTAGCTAATGCAACAAGTGTCATGACAATAGACATTTTAGCTATAGGGTTGAATGTTTCCTCATAATCAATGCCATATGTCTGTGCATATCCTTTAGCTACCAATCGTGCTTTATACCTGCTTATGCTACCATTAGCATTATGCTTTACCTTGTAAACCCATTTGCAGCCTATGGGTTTCTTTCCTTGCGGCAATGGAACCAACTTCCATGTATCATTTCCATAAAGTGCAGCCATCTCCTCATCCATAGCTTTTTCCCAATCTGCAATTCCAATTGCATCTTCAAAGTAAGAAGGTTCAACATCTTGTATTACCTTTTTCATGTAGGCAAAATGACGAGCCATGTAACTACCATATGTCAATCGTTGCACTGAATTCCGCATCCTCCCAGATCTTCTTGGTCTTGGGTCACTTCTCCTTGTATCATCTGCATGTGCCCTTCTTACTCCTGGAGTCTTCACAAAGGGCAATCCAACTTCCTCATCAAGACTCTTTTCTGAACCGCTTGAATCTCCATCAACGTCTTCAAAACCTGCACATGTTTTATGACTAGTAGCAAGCTTTTCTTTACCTTTCTTGGATGTATTTGCTGAATTTGCTGGACTGAAATTTCCACGTAATCTTCTACTCCATGGATTTGATTTGGAACTATTGCTTGGTGATGCATCCGGTCCACTCAAAACCTGAGATTCTGCACTTGATTTTTCAACATTTTCTTTGTCATTTGGTTCAAGACTTAGTCCTTCTTTGGCATCTGCATAAAATCTTGACATTTCATCAAATACCACATCTCTGCTCACCTTTACCTGTTGTGTGAGTGGGTTATAACATTTATATCCCTTTTGCTCAAGGGAGTATCCAATGAAGACACACTTTTCTGTTTTTGGATCAAGCTTCATCCTCAATTCATCTACGACATGTAGATATTCAATACAACCAAAAACTTTTAGATGTGATAAGTTTGGCTTTTTACCTGTAAACTTCTCTTCAGGTGTAACTTGATGTACAATAACATTCAGAGTTCTGTTCATGATGTATACAATAGTATGCACAGTTTCTGCCCAATAACAATGAGGCATATTCTTCTCAACCATCAAGGCTCTTGCTATTTCTGCAATATGTCTATTTTTGCATTCAACAACGCCATTCTATTGTGGTGTGTACCTGCATGAAAGCTGACACCGAATTGCATGATTTTTTAGAAAATTGCTGAACTCATTTGACATGTATTCACCTCCTCCATCAGATCTTAATGTCTGAATGTACCTCCCTGTTTGTTTTTTCACCATAGCTTTAAAATTCTGGAAGTGAGTGAACACCTCGCTCTTCTCTTTCATGAAATATACCCATACTTTGCATGTATGGTCATCAACGAAAGTAACATAAAACCTGCAACCACCCATAGATGTGGTCTTTGCTGGACCCCAAACATCTGTATGTACTACTTCTAGTACATTCTCACTAACATGCTTGTCATGTGGAAATGATGCTCTTGATTGTGTACCAAATTGACATGCTGCACATACCTTTTGCATTTCTGCAACTTTGAAATTTGGTAGTCCATGGACAATCTCCTTTGACTGCATCAGTTTTAGCCTTTGCAAGTTTGCATGTCCAATCCGTTTGTGCCACATCTCTATATCTGCAATAACTCTTGCACCTTTTGCAAACATGGCTGCATTCATTTCAAGAATCTTCACATTTAAGGTGAACATCCTATCCACTTTATTTCCTTTGGCAACCAATCGTCCATCCTGCTTGTACTCTTCTACATATAATCCATCATCATTGAACCTGACTTGTAATCCCTGGTCAACCATTTGTCCAACAGAAACCAGATTCTTTGTTATATTTGGAACATGCAACACATCAACAAGATGTTTTACCTTCCCGTCCTCCATAGACAATGCTATGTTTCCTGTATGCTCGATAGGATGCGATGTATCATCACCTGTTCAACATATCCGACAACTAGCATTTTTTGCAAACTACATTGTATTCATCATGTGGTGTTGAACCATGAAGAGCTTCTCAGAATCATCTCCACTTGTGGATGCATAGTTGTTTTGCTGCCTTCTATTATTTTGATTCTTCAACCTGCAGTCACGTTCAAAGTGTCCAGGTTTACCACAATTCCAACATCCTTTACTATCAATACCTGAATCATTTATTTGGAAATTTTTGCGACCTCTTTGGCTCTCGTGCCTCGAAACTGTCCTCTTCCTCCTACATGATTTTGTTGTTGACCTTGGTCTTGGTTATTGTTTCCTCTTCCACTTCCAAAACCTCTACCTCTACCTCTTCCTCTACCAGAGTAGAATACCTGCTCAGAACTAGATTTTCCTTGAGAGTTTGAGTCCTCACCAAGATTCTTTTCTTCAATAATCAACATAGATACCAGATCAACAAAATTCGGAATATTTTCCCTGGTGTGTATAGAAGTTCTGAACTGCTTATATGCAGCTCCTAAACCACGAAGACACACTTCCACCTTATCATCATCATTTACATTCACGCCAATAGATGCAAGTGACTCACATATGCTTTTGATTTTCAAGGTGTAGTCACTTACCGACATGCTCTTCTTCTCCAATGTATGCAGCTCGTTCTTGAGTTGCAATTTTCGTGCCTTTGTATTGGTCTCATACAATGTGACCAAACTGTTCCAAGCCTCTTTTGGAGTCTTGGCATCCTGTATGTGTCCAATCATGCTATCCTATATGCTAACGGATAGCCAGTACATTACCTTTCGTGCTCCTTGATTCCATTCCTCATATGCTCTTACCTGATCCGCAGTCCGATTCCTTTTTGGTAACTATGGAGCATTTTCATTCTCTCATTCGATGTACTTCGAGTAGCCTTTTCCCATCAGGAAATTTGTCATTCTGAATCTCCAAGCATGGAAGTTGTTCTTGTCCAGCTTATCGCTCATAAGCTGACTCATTCCATCTGTGTTTGCCATTTTTGTAGCAATTCACAACATTGCAAAACACTACAAACAACACTTCTGCTTGAACACTATCGCAACACTATGACGTGACAATTCGATCTTAGAAAAACACAGTTTTCATGTATCAACAATACATGGAATTGCTTGAAATTATGGATCTGGAATATAGGAGTGTTTCCGAACACAACGCAAGTTACAGTTTCTGAAACTGACCTGGTTTTTCTATGGGCCCCACCTTGCGGGCTCAAAATGGAGGTCGAGATGGCTCCGAAACTTCGATCTAACAAAAACAAGTGACCCTAAAGGGCTAACTCGTTTTGAGGTCTTTTACCCTCACACCGATTTTCGTAGCAAACGGAGGTCATTTGTGAATCACATTTTCTCCACGCCTTGCTGCGTACTCTTCACCGTCGCTTCTCCACAAGCTCTCTACAACCACGTTGGCTCTGATACCATGTCACAAGGAAGGAGATAAGGAAGAGAGCTCTCACACACACTCTCACTCTCAAGGAGAAGCACACACATAGATTGCGGAAGAAAGAATGATCTTCTTCTTCTTCTTCTATTACAGAAAAAGGAATGTACAAGAATGACCTAAAAACAAGAATACAAGTGCAATATATAAAGATCAATACATAAGGAAAAACCTAATGTCCACAAATGAGTGAGCTGGCAAGGAACAAATGTGCCATCACTCTCCGTAGATAAATCTAATAAAGCTAAATGAAGTATCGCTGACATATACTGGCATGACCACTAAACATGTCAAAGAAACTAAAAACTGGTACGTGTCATCGTGGATCATCACATGCTGAGCTTGATATGTCAACATGCCTTTCCTTGAGTTCTTTGTTGAGACTTTACTCATGTGGGAGAACATAGGTTTTTGTGCATGTAAGAGTTCCTTGTGTACCCACATGTGTAATTGCCCTTGTTGAGCTGCAACTAATTTCTTAGGCACCCAAATTTGTACATTATTGTGGTCAGCCTTCATCGATCGCCTTGGTACCCAATTTAGAAGTAATCTTTGAGATAAAGATCATCGTTGTTATACTACTTGTTGCCTTGGATTTCATCGTTGCTTCTTGAGTAATGCATTCAATTGCAATGGTGTGATTGTCTGCTCTCCCTTTTGTACCTAGATTTGCTTCATGCCTAAAACTACTTTCTTCTTGAATTCAATTTGTCAATTTGATATAGCAGTTGTCTTGTATTGTTTTGCTTGCCTATGTGGTTGAACGACTTTGGATGCATTAGGCTTTAAGAAAGGAGAGAGAACCACTTGCCTTTGAGCATTTTCTTTCATTGTTGACTCCTTCTACATGATAGAGCTTTTAAAACACATACAACATCTTCTTCTCTAAGATTAGTCTTAGAAGAACTAAGAGACTTTGTGATACCTATTGGAGGAGATGGATGGATACCTCAAGGAAGTGAGGTGGTACTGCTAAAACCTAATTTGTACCTACCCTAATACACTTTATAGATATATAATTTGGAGTTGATGCTTGAAACAATTGAATCAAAACAGACTATTTTATGAATAGCTAGTGTCACAAAACTTGCTATTTTAGACCATACACTTGATTGTTCTTTTGCTCAGAGATCACAGTATAGTAAAAATTGATGAAATTCCTTTTGAGGGAATTCAATCAGCTTAGATAGCTAATGATTGCAAGTGGAATCACTTAAAATGATAAAATATGCTCTAAGAAATAAGTTTAGCAATCCAAAGCTTACCCCCGACTTTTTAGGGACTAACCAGTAGATGATCAGTGAGTGCTTCGACAATTATTTCTCCCAGATGGTTGAACCAAATGCCTTGAGATTTTGAGAGCATAAATAAGACTTCAAGTTGGTTCCAACAAGCCAAAGATTATTAAAAATGGTTGAGTATTCACTGAGATATGACCAGAGAAAGTTAATTGTTCTGAGTAGTCATAATAGAGAAGTGGACAGAGATGTTCAATGAACTATATGTATTATAAAACATGATTGTACAAGATCATTGGCATTGTAATGATGCTCAATGATGATCAACTAAGTGGGCTATGGTGTGAGCTACTCAAGTCCTACAAATGATCAACAAGAGAGCTCTGAAAATGAGGCCACACAACCGCAATATTCTTACAATGTCTTTTATAAGAAGTTCTTCTAAGTTTGAATTTGCATTCAAACTTGGCTCCAACTAAAAATGGCTCCAATAATTTAGGAGTTAATCTCTCATTTGAAACTCGTAACTAATATTCTTCCGAACTCCACGAGATACAAGCCTTTATAAGATTCTTCCAAGATTTTAATCTTTTACAATGGTAAATGACCAAGTGATTACAAGCTAAGGTTCACATGCATCATCAAGTGTGAGTTGCACACATTTTCTTCTAAGCCAAGTGTGTAGGCTTGATTATTTGCACCAACAGCTCCCCCTCAAGCCAAACATCTTGGCTTGCATTGCTTCATCAATCTTCTTGAACATCCTGCAATCCAATCATGGTTTTAAGCCTGCAAAGTTTAGCACGATCAAGTGCTTTGGTTAACAAATCAGCACACTGCATATTTTTAGGTTCATATGCTAGTTGAATCTCTTTCCTCAAGAGTTTCTGTCTAACATAGTGATATTGCACTTCTATATGCTTGGTTCTTGCATGATAAATGGGATTGGCTGCAAGATACGAAGAACTGGTGTTTTCACCAAAGATCATTGGTGAATAAGTGTGGTCCAAAATCTGAGTAAAGTAATCTAATCCAAATAGCTTCTTGTGTAGCATTTTCTAATTCCCTGTATTCAGCCTCTGTTGAAGATAGAGCAATAATTGGTTGGTTTTATGAAGACCATGAGATGGGCTTATCACCTGCAAAAGATAAATATCCAGATGTACTTCTTCTGTCATCCTTACACCCTGCCAATGTGCATCTGAGTACAACTTTATATCCAAATCTGATGTGTATGGGAGGTAAACACCTTGATTTTGAGTACCTTTGAGATACTTCAAAATTCTTTTAGTAGCTTCCACATGAGGTGCTCTAGGTTTATGCATGTATTGCTTAGAACACTTATTCCATAACATATGTCAATCTTTGTTAATGTTGCTTAGTTTAGACTCCAAACTATGCTTTGATAACCTGCAATGTCTTCAAGCAAATCACCTTCATGAGCACTCAATTTATGATTTACCTCCATAGGGGTGCTAGCTACTTTTGCATCTTCCAAGTGGAACTTCTTCAACATGTCGTGCACATATTTCCTTTGAGTGATGTAGATTCTAGAGTTAGTGTATAGTAACTCAAGTCCAAGAAAATATTTCAAAAACCCTAGGTCACTGATCTTAAACTCTTGCATCATCTCGTTTTTTATTTGTTTGATGCCATTGGCATCACTACTTGTAAGAATGATGTCATCAACATATACACATAAATATATCATTTCTGAATTACTCCTCTTGACAAACAGAGAAGAATCTACCTTGCTCATCATGAATCCTTGGTCTTGAAGATAGGTTGTTAACCTATGGTTCTATGCCCTAGGTGCCTGCTTCAAACCATAAAGAGCTTTCTTCAATTTGCATACATGATTTACCTTGTTTGGATCTTCATAGCTAGGAGGTTGAGCCATGTTAACCTCCTATGAAATCCACCCATTGAGAAAAACATTTTTCACATCTAGTTGATACATATTCCGATTTCTAGATGCAGCTACACTTACCAATACTCTAATGGTTGGCATCTTAGCCATAGGTGGAAAGGTTTCTTCATAATCTACTCCTTGGGTTTGTGCAAAACCCTTAGCCACAAGCCTAGCTCTATACCTATTTATGGATCCATCTGAATTCCTTTTGATTTTATAAATCCATATAGAACCAATTACCTTCATTGATGCTTCCGTGGGTATTAGCTCCCAAGTGTCATTCTCTTGGAGTGATTCTATTTCTTCATCCATAGCCTCCTTCCATTCTGCTTTGGTACTTGCTTCTTCATATGTAGAAGGTTCTTCAAGTGATGAATCCTTAGCAAGATAAATAGAATGCTTAGTGACTAATGAAGTATCATACCCATATCTGATTGGCTTCTTACTCTCTCTTTGTGATCTCCTTAAGGCCTAGTTGGATGACTCAGGTATGTTCTCCAACCTCTTCATCTTGACCTTGCCTTTTGATTTCCATGATTTAAATTCTTCCAAGTTGATGTTGTCCTCATCATCTAATTTGATGTCTTCAATTGTGCTTGGCTCCTCCTTGGTGAGGCTTGGAAATTCTTCTTCCAAGTCATATGGCAATTTGACCTTCTTGTATCCATTTTCAAACCAAGAATCATTCTCATCAAACACAACATCTCTACTAACCATAAATCCTTTTTTGGATGGATTATAAAACCTGTATCCTTTTTTATTTATATCATACCCTATGAAGATGCATTTCTTAGCCTTAGGGTCTAATTTACCTCTGATTTGAGATGGAACATGTAGATAAGCAACACAACCAAATATTCTGCAATGTTCAAGTGATGGTCTCCTACCATGCGATGCCTCATAGGGGGTCATCCCATCAAGGGATTTAGAAGCTAACCTGTTAATAAGATAAGTGGCAGTAGAAACACTTTCTACCCACAAGTAATTAGGCAACTTCTTTTCATTTAGCATTGATCTAGTTGCTTCCACAATCAACCTGTTCCTCCTCTCTGCTACTCCATTTTGCTCAGGAGTATGTCTAGTAGTGATCTCCCTTTTGATACCTATGTTCTGCAAAAATGCATCAAACTCATTGGAGAAGTACTCACCTGCATCTGACCTTATCCTCTTTAAGCTTTTTCTTATTTGATTTTCCACAAGTGCAAGATACTTCTTGAAACAACTGAACACTTCATCCTTATGTTTCATGAAATACAAGATAGTCCACCTACAATAAATGACACGTAGTACCTTGAGCCTGAAATTGAAGGGTCTTTGCTTCGTCCCCACACATTTGTGTGGACAAGTTCCAAATAATCCTGATGCATATAGCCTTTCTTTGTAAAGGGTAACCTGTGTGATTTACCAAACTGACATGCACCACATTTATAGATCATATGTTGCTTGGATACATTAGGTATCCCAAGTACACATTGATCTTTGTTGGTGCAAGACAAGCCTACACACATTGGCTTGGACCCTTGGACTTATGGAAGATTAGCATGGACAAAGGATTATCTAGACTTCAATTGAAGGAAGACTCATGGGAACATATGCTTATGTGTTTCTACCTATTTACCCCTTGTAAAAGTCTAAGTGACTTATCATTTGTTTGTAACCACTTAAAGTCATCCACCTACTTCATTAGTCGTGGAAATTTGATTGTTGAGATGGAGAGAATATCTCCTTACTTTTAGAGGAGAGATTCAGGGGAGCCTAAGTTTGAATTTCAGATTCAAATGAAGAACAAACTCCTATAAATGATGTAGTGAAAAAGTCGCGGGTAACACACTCACTCTAGCTCACTTCCCGAGGCTAAATCTCTTTGTAACTCATTGTGTGTGAAGGTTACTCCATAGCCAACACCACAATACCTCATTTAGCTCTGCTTGGCAAGCTAATGAGATTGTACAAACATATATATCAATAGAAGTATACATTCATCATCTCTGTTTTTTCTGAGTCATCTACTCCAAGTTTGTCAACTTCAAAGAAGCATTGCTCTGGATCTACTGAACCAAATCAAGAGATCTATAGCTCATTGGAACCAGCTCAAGGTCTACTACAAGCATACAAAATTTCAAAGGAATCCATTCAGCCATTTTGGAGAAAATCAAATCGAGGTGCACACTGGTATTTGTCTGCAGAGTTCCTGAAAAGTCGGGGGTGATTATAATTTTGCTAAACTTATTTCTCAGTGCATAGTTTATCAATTGAAGTGATTCCACTTGTGATTGGTAGCTTACTAAGGTACATTAATACTCCCAAAAGGAATTGTTCCAATTTTTAGTGTGCTGGACACACTGAGTAAAAGTCTGAGCAGGTATCATTACAAGAATAGAAAGTTTTGCTTGATTTTTGAAGTACCAACTTATCTGTTTTGGTTTGATCATTACCCAAACCATCTCCAAAGTACATATATGATTTCTTTATGTCATTTGGAAGCTAAGCTTGTGTACTAAGCATATCTGGAAAGAAAAGAGGGCAGGTGTGAAGCAGGTTTTGCAGCACCAACTGATTTCCTGAGTGCATCCATCCATCACTCTCAACAGTGGTATCAGAGCATAGAAGGTAATCATGGGTGATGGTTTCCCCTCTTTCATTGACAAATTGGACAGAAACAATTATCAAGCTTGGTCCTTGAGAATGAAGACCTATCTACAAGGGAGAAGTCTATTTGGATACATATCAGGAGATGAGGAGTTGCCCTCATTCAAGACTAGAGGACTACCTACAAAGGATGAACATGAAAGGCTTAACCAATGGTGTGCAAAGGATGCTTTGGCAAGGTCTTATCTCTTAAACTCTATATCTGACTTTCTTTTACCTCATGTAAGGAACTGTAAGACTTCCCAAGAGACTTGGGAAACCTTGTCAAATTATTTTTCTTCCAACACAAGGGCTAGGAAGAATCAATTATGGATAGAGTTCACAACACTTAGGAAGCAGCCCAAGCAATCAGTCTCAGAATATGTGACAAAGATCAAAGATGTGGCAGACCAACTAGCAAGCATTGGAGAGGAAATTGAAGAGGAGCAAATAGTCAGGCAAGTGACAAATGGACTCAAGGCAGATGACAAGTGGGAAAGTTTCACCACTGCAATGGACCTCTACATGGACATGCATACCCCTGATCTCACAACACTCATGGGTCAACTATTTACACATGAAGCAAAGTTTACCAAAGCTGGAGATCAATCAAAAGGTAATAACCCCTCTGCTCTCTATACTGATAAGAAAGTTAAAGATAAAGGCAAGAAGAAACAGGATGAAGAAGGCTCTACCTCTCAAGCTAATTATGCAGGGAGAGGTAGGTCATCTAAAGGAAGAGGCAGAGGAGGTAAGTCAGGTAGGGGGAGACCCTACAACTCATCACCTTGCAACATCTGTGGGTTGTCCAATCATACCACAGATGAATGCTACAAAAACTATAAAAATCAGAGAGGAAGAGGCTACTCAAGAGGTGGATACTCTCAAGGAAGAGGCAGATTCAACCACAATCAGAGCTACAATGGGTACAACAACCAATACAACAACAATTACAACAACAACCACAATGGAAGCTACCAAGGTGGATTCAGAAATAGGAGAGACTACAATAATTACACAGAGGAGCAAGATGACTCCTTATTGATCATGAATATGACCTCAAAGATAGGTACAAATGATGATCATTTATTTTACATTGACTCAGGATGTTCTAACCATGTAGCTGGCAATGTGGCATTACTTTCTGATTTGGAAGAGCCCAAGGGCAAACATCAGGTACAAACAGGTGATGACACTAAACACTCTGTTGTCAAAATTGGAAATGTGAAGACATGTGATGGTAATCAGAACCTATTAAGCAGGGTACTCTATGTACCAACAATAACTAAGAATTTAATGAGTGTTGGTCAGATTGTGGAGAAAGGTTTGCAGGTCAGATTCACACAACATGGAGCATATGTGGAGGACCCAAAACAAGGATTCAGAAGGATAGCCAAAGGGGAGAAATCAGGTAGATTATTTACATTTGAGCTAGAAGATACAAAAAACATTGCTTTGTATAATTACAAGGATCAGACACTTTCAGAGTTAGAGATATGGCATAAAAGATTAGGGCACATAGGTGAAAGAACTCTCAAGCAAATGTGCAGGGATCAATGTGTGCTTGGGATACCTAATGTATCCAAGCAACACATGATTTACAAATGTGGATCATGTCAATTTGGTAAGTCTCACAGATTACCCTACTCAAGGAAAGGTTTCATGCATGAAGACTACCTAGACTTGGTACACACAGATGTTTGGGGACCTAGCAAGGACCCTTCCATTTCTGGTTCAAGGTATTATGTGTCCTTCATTGATGACTATAGCAGATGGACCATTTTATATTTTATGAAGCATAAAGATGAAGTGTTTAATTGTTTCAAGAGGTATCTTGCACTTGTTGAGAATCAAACAGGTAGAAGCTTGAAGAAGCTAAGGTCAGATGGTGGAGGAGAATACTTCTCCAATGAGTTTGAAGATTTCTTGCAGGAAAGAGGCATCAAGAGGGAGATCACTACAAGGTACTCACCTGAACAAAATGGGGTAGCAGAAAGAAGGAATAGACTTATAGTGGAAACAGCTAGGTCTATGCTCAATGAGAAAAAGTTGCCAAATTACCTATGGGCAGAGAGTGTATCCACTGCCACTTACCTCATCAATAGGTTGCCATCCAAATCACTTGATGGCATGACACCATATGAAGCATGGCATGGTAAGAGACCCTCTCTGGATCACTGCAAAATCTTTGGTTGTGTAGCATATGTGCATATTCCCTCACAGGTAAGAGGAAAGCTAGACCCAAAGGCAGAAAAATGTATCTTCATTGGTTATGATTTGAACCAAAAGGGATACAGATTCTACAACCCCACAAACAAAGGGTTCAAGGTAAGCAGAGATGTCATATTTGATGAGAATGACTCATGGTATGAGAATGAATGCAGGAAAGTAAGTCTACCCTATGACATGGAGGAAGATTTTCCAAAGCTTACCAAGGAAGAGCCAACTCAGCAAGAAGATTCAAGCTCAGATGATGATACCATAAACCTTGAAGAGTTCAAGGCTTGGAAATCCAAAGGAAAGATGAAGATGAAGCAATTGGAGGACAAGGCAGAAACTTCTACTCAAGCTATGAGAAGATCTCAGAGAGAGAAGAAGAAACCTATCAGATTTGGGTATGACACATCACTTGTAACTAAACATTCTGTATATCTTGCAAAAGACTTGTTGAATGAAGAACCAGGTACCTATGAAGAAGCAATTACAAAGCCAGAATGGAGAAAAGCCATGGATGAGGAGATAGAAGCCCTCAAAGAGAGTGATACTTGGGACTTGGTACCCAAGAAGGAGTTTATGAAGGTAATAGGATCCAGATGGATCTACAAATTGAAGAAGAATTCAGATGGAACAATTAACAGGTACAAAGCTAGGTTGGTAGCCAAGGGTTTTGCACAAACCCAAGGCATTGATTATGAGGAGACATTTTCTCCTGTGGCCAAGATGCCAACTATCAGAGTTTTGGTGAGTGTAGCTGCATCCAAGAATTGGAACATGTACCAATTGGATGTGAAGAATGCATTCTTGAATGGATGGATATCTGAAGAAGTCTACATGTCACAACCACCTGGCTATGAAGATCCAAAAAAGGTACATTATGTTTGTAAATTGAAGAAGGCTCTGTATGGTTTGAAGCAGGCACCTAGAGCATGGAACTACAGATTGACCACCTACCTCCAAGACCAAGGATTTGTGATGAGCAAAGCAGACACTTCTCTATTTATAAAGAGAAGTAGTACAGAGGTAATCTACTTATGTGTCTATGTTGATGCCATTATTATTACAGGGAATGATGTCAATGGGATTAGACACATCAAAGGACAGATGATGGAAGAATTTAAGATTAGTGATCTTGGATTACTAAAATATTTTCTAGGTCTTGAATTGGTCTATACAAATTCAGGTATCTACATTACTCAAAAGAAGTATGTACAGGATATGGTCAAGAAGTTTGGCTTGCAGGATGCTAAGGTATCTACTACTCCAATGGAGGTTAATCAAAAGCTAAGTGCTCATGAAGGAGAAGAAATCAAAGACATTACAGGATATCAAAGTATGGTGGGTAGTTTGAACTATGCTACCTTGACAAGAATTGACATAGCATATGGAGTAAGTGTGCTTAGTCAATTCATGCACAAACCAAGGGTACCTCACCTAGAGGCAGCAAAAAAGATCTTGAAGTACCTCAAAGGAACTCAAAGTCATGGTTTGTATTTCCCTTATACATCAGATATTGACATTAAGGTTTACTCAGATGCAGATTGGGCAGGATGCAAGGATGTTAGGAGGAGCACCTCAGGGTACATTTGTTTTGCAGGAGACAAGCCTATCTCTTGGTCAGCCAAGAAGCAACCTACAGTGGCATTATCATCCACTGAAGCAGAGTATAGAGGACTTGCAAATGCTACTCAAGAAGCTATCTGGTTGAAGCTTCTTTATACAGAGTTAGGACTACATACAAGATCACCTATTATCTTTGGAGACAATACTAGCTCTCTTCATCTTGCAGCAAACCCAATTTATCATGCCAGAACTAAGCACATAGAGGTTCATTACCACTATGTGAGAGAGAAATTGCTAAGTAAAGAGATTCAATTGACATATGTTTCTACTAATATGCAATGTGCAGATTTACTTACAAAGGCATTGGATGGAAACAAGTTAGGCAGATTCAAATCTATGATTGGATTGCAAGAAGTGATTGAAGAATGAAAGAGAAGACTTAAGCCAAAGTGTTTGGCTTGAGGGGGAGCTGTTGGTGCAAGACAAGCCTACACACATTGGCTTGGACCCTTGGACTTATGGAAGATTAGCATGGACAAAGGATTATCTAGACTTCAATTGAAGGAAGACTCATGGGAACATATGCTTATGTGTTTCTACCTGTTTACCCCTTGTAAAAGTCTAAGTGACTTATCATTTGTTTGTAACCACTTAAAGTCATCCACCTACTTCATTAGTCGTGGAAATTTGATTGTTGAGATGGAGAGAATATCTCCTTACTTTTAGAGGAGAGATTCAGGGGAGCCTAAGTTTGAATTTCAGATTCAAATGAAGAACAAACTCCTATAAATGATGTAGTGAAAAAGTCGCGGGTAACACACTCACTCTAGCTCACTTCCCGAGGCTAAATCTCTTTGTAACTCATTGTGTGTGAAGGTTACTCCATAGCCAACACCACAATACCTCATTTAGCTCTGCTTGGCAAGCTAATGAGATTGTACAAACATATATATCAATAGAAGTATACATTCATCATCTCTGTTTTTTCTGAGTCATCTACTCCAAGTCTGTCAACTTCAAAGAAGCATTGCTCTGGATCTACTGAACCAAATCAAGAGATCTATAGCTCATTGGAACCAGCTCAAGGTCTACTACAAGCATACAAAATTTCAAAGGAATCCATTCAGCCATTTTGGAGAAAATCAAATCGAGGTGCACACTGGTATTTGTCTGCAGAGTTCCTGAAAAGTCGGGGGTGATTATAATTTTGCTAAACTTATTTCTCAGTGCATAGTTTATCAATTGAAGTGATTCCACTTGTGATTGGTAGCTTACTAAGGTACATTAATACTCCCAAAAGGAATTGTTCCAATTTTTAGTGTGCTGGACACACTGAGTAAAAGTCTGAGCAGGTATCATTACAAGAATAGAAAGTTTTGCTTGATTTTTGAAGTACCAACTTATCTGTTTTGGTTTGATCATTACCCAAACCATCTCCAAAGTACATATATGATTTCTTTATGTCATTTGGAAGCTAAGCTTGTGTACTAAGCATATCTGGAAAGAAAAGAGGGCAGGTGTGAAGCAGGTTTTGCAGCACCAACTGATTTCCTGAGTGCATCCATCCATCACTCTCAACAATCTTTACATATCTGCTTCAATGTTCTCTCACTAATGTGCCCTAATCTTTTGTGCCATATCTCTAACTCAGACAAGGTTTGATCCTTATAATTGTAAAGTGAAATGTTTCTAGTGTGCTCAAGCTCAAATGTAAACAATCTACTTGTTTTCTCTCCCTTTGCAATTCTTGTGAATCCATGTTGGGGGTCCTCCACAAAAGCTCCAAATTTATTGATCCTAACCTGCAAAACCCTTTTTCACTATCTGTCCAACACTCATCAAATTCTTTGTGATAGTAGGTACATAAAGAACTATGCTCAACAAATTCCTATTCCCATCAGAAGTTTTGGCATTTCCTACCTTGACAAATGAATGCTTGGTATCATCACCTATCTGCACTTGGTGCTGCAATTGATAGGAAAATTTAGCCAATTTTTTAGGTTTTTTTTTTATTTTCAAATTTTGGCTAATTTTGAGCATAAATTGCAAGTGATTGGAGCATAGTGAGGCCCCGAAGCAAATAATTTGAGAAATCCTGTTTTCTTGTTTTGACCCCAGAAACCTCAACTGTCATAACTTCTTCATATGAAATCCATTTGTGGTGATCTTGAGTTCGTTGTAAAACTAATAGGTGGAGTTATAGATATAGTGTTTTGAAGTTGGCCTTCCACAAGTGTGAGGAAGTTGAGTGATCTCTAAGGAAATTTTTCATAAAGAAAAGGGAGAATTGGATCTTTGACTTACATGAATAAAAATGATCTATTATGTCAATTAAGGTTATATCTTGGGCTAACTTTGGCACTTTTACAAGTCCATAGAGAGCATCAAAAGGTGTCCAGAGCAAGTGCATACTACAAGCTTGAGAACAAGTTCTTGAGAACTCAAGGGTGATCCAAAGGATAAGAAACTTGAGGTTAGAGCATTCTCAACCCCCTGTGTGGATTCCTAGCTTAGGCTAAGTACGGATAGAGGTATTGATTAACTAGGGTTACGCTAGGAACAACTCAAGTACAAGAACCCTAATTACTCAAGTGCAATCATAAATAGGTTACATGTGTGAAAAACACTATAATTAAAGGACATAACTCAGGCGATCAAGCTTCAAGTGCATGAAAACTCAAGTATTCCTAGCAACAAGAACTTATTGAACAAGAAGTGATAGCCTAAGGAAAATAAAAAGAATAAGTGACTATTGCAAAAAGACTCTACAACGAGGTTGTACTCGAAAAAATTGAAATAATCACCCAGGCTTATGAACCTTAGTTTAGGAAGATACCTAGGACGATATAGGCAAAGCCTCAGAACTTCTGAAGCTAGTGTCAATCATACTACTAGGTCATGGGCCCAATAGTTGAGAGGTTACCCCTACATTCTAAGTTAAAAAACAAGTGACTCTGAGAGGTCGTATAGCATGGAGAGACCCATAGGTAGCTCAAAATTGGTGTACTTAGAGAAACCAGGACCTTACAAGACTCAATTGGAATACATCAAGACCAACCGATTAGGTGCTCGCATCTATGAGGAGGGTCTGAGAAGATCCATTGTCCAGATTAAAAAACCAGATCAACCCATTGGACTAGAAATTCTAGTAGTCAAATTCAAACATAGTTCATACATAAATAAAGAAGGAACTATGTATGTGGTCACCAACCAACCAGATAGGATAGACGAATTTGGCAATGTAAGCCTAGAGACTGAAATGGGTGACATAGAGCAAGGGAATTTAGGAAGAGAGCTAAGAACCCCAATAGATAAATCAGTCTTTACCAGGATACTCACACCTGAATGGGTTCCCTAGGATAACAAAGGTGTAGAGTTATTTTGGAATAGAGAGATTGATGAAACCTTTTACAGATTTAAGACTGATCAACCTAGTGAAGTAGGAAGTGTTACAATATATGAATTCAAAGATCCTAACACCCCAAGCAAACAAATCTATTTAGACAACACATCAAAGAGAGTGTTCGTGGTAACGAAATATGGTAGGCATGCCTACACTTGGAAGGGAGAATTTGTTTTTCCCCAACCAAGATCCAATGTCTCTTATGGTCACCAAGGAGCTGGAACATCCCAAGCTCATGGAACTCAGAGGGACAAGAGTAGAGATAGACCCAAGGTAAGCTTTTCTAACCCAGTAGGAAGAGAAAGAATGGGAACAAACATGGATAGAATGGAAAATGAGAGGCATAGATGCCCAAGGAATCAAAGAAATGTAGATGAATTCCCTCTACCAAGGCCTAGAGAACACACTAGGATATTGAGGCCTACACAAATGGTTAATTCCATGAAGAACTATTTCGATGGTACAAGAGACCCATAGATCATGTGGCAGAATTTAGAAAAGTGTTGAGAGTTGAACAAGTTGATGACTTGTTCACTCAGTACAATGCCTTTGGTCTAACTCTCAAAAACACTACCGTAACGTGGTTTCAACCACTACATGAGAGGCAATTTAGGAACATAGACCAATTACTAGAAGCCTTCATCAGAGAGTTTTCTAAGAGTGGCATAAGGCACAACACTTCCTCATTGATCCATAGCTTTAAGAAAACACCTCAAGAGACAGTGACACTTGCAAGAAGAGATTTAGGCAATACCTAGAGAGATGTCCTATGCTAGAGTTACCCACATCAGCCAAACAAGTGGCCTTATTTCTAGATGGATTGTTAAGTACCAAACTGAGATCTTATGTATACTTAAAAGAACCTAGATCTTGTGTACGAATGTGTATAGACATTGAGGATAATCTAGCGGAGGAATTAGAGCTTTCAAAAATCTATAAAGATTTAGATAGCTCAACTAGCCTCACTTCCAAACAATCCACATACGAATGTGTATAGACACTGAGGATAATCTAGGGGAGGAATTAGAGCTTTCAAAAATCTATAAAGATTTAGATAGCTCAACTAGCCTCACTTCCAATCCACATCTATTGAGGAACTTGTAGAGAAGGTAGCTCAGAACTTAGGAGTCTCTACCAAATGGATACCCTGATTTGCCCCAGTAAAACAATGTTATACCTATGGAGGTGACCATATGGCTAATGTATGCCCAATCATGGCTCAACCCCAAGTGAACCCTAATAGCCAATACTACACCATAGAAAGAAGGCACACTAATCACACCACACAGGACTGCCCTTATAACAAGCAAGTTGTTAGAAAAAAATTTTCCATAGCCATATCCACAACAAGGGAGATACCAAAACTAGTACCCACCGTACCATACTTAGCTAGTGTTAGTCTAACAACCTCCAGCTCTAGCCAATGTGATCCCAATGAAGTATGCGGCCATCGAAGAAAATTTGAATAGAGCCTTAATGCTGGTATCACCTTTGATCTTTGAGAGTGACCCAAACAATCAGAGTTTTGATTCAGCTTACATAGATAGTCCACCGGCCTACTATATGGAGTCACTAGAGCATACTGAGATCTACCCTTATGACAATCCTAGCGAACCTAGTTGGGAGCCAGAATATGCTAATGCCATGTACACAAACCCTAACTCTAGGCGCCAACCTAGACAAATGAGACCCCTAGCACCTAGAGGACCATGATAAAGATGCCAAGGTGATCACTTTATTGTTGATTTTCCTGTAACTGCACCTATGCAACTCCAATTAGTGACAATTCAAGGTTTTTGTCAAGATTGTGCGAAAGAGCACCTTCTACGGGATTGTCCTAAGAACCCAAACAATGGGCCAAAGATCACTCATATCAATGTGATTGGGTAAGTAGTAGATTCCGCTGGAAGTGTAACTTCCACTGCCCCAGTGCAAGTGGTCACAAGAGCTTAGGCATTACAGAAGCTCTAAGGCTTAGGACACGAAAAGAGTTCTGATGTGAGTGAGACTGAGAGTATAACTAAGAAAAGGACAAGAACTTGGAAGGATAGCCATCAGGAAATGAAGAGACAATATTCTAAGAAAATGAGCAACCTTGAGGAAAGCTTAAGCGAAATGAAGGCCAAGATAGCTAAAATCACCTCTCAAATGCACCCTCACACATCACCACCCCCAGCATCCCTATCACCTTCTAATCCACCACCTTCTAATCCACCTCAGGTAACCCCACCACCACCTAGAGTAGGATCAGTCTTAGCAGATCCCACTCTCGAGGACATAGACATGATGCTTAAATTGCACATTATGCCAGAGTCTAAGAAGGGCCAAATGTGACAAATCATGAAAGATGTTAGCCCAAAGCTGACCTAGAGATTGAATGAACTAAGCTTTGTGCAAAGATGGTAGAATTGGCTCAAACCATGTTTGAAGCTAGTTGGCTCTTCAATTACTCTAGTTCAACTACCACTCAGTTGCATTTTGATGGACTATTAGAAAGATTGGAGAGTTTAACTGCGAAATGTGGAAAGGAAGCCACCCTTTAGGGTAAGGACAAGGCAAGTGAAAGAATGAGAATTCCTCCCAAGGGAGCTTATGTGCCTAATTCCACTGAACTAGACACCTTTTCTTCTATGAATCGACATTCCCAAGAATTTCTAAGAGAAATTCAAGAAGAGAAATGGGCAAAAGAAAGTGAAAATATTCCTCCCATTGAACTTGTGGATGACTTACATGATCAATTCCCACAAGATATTCCTTCTATTTATGGAGAGCAAGAGGATAACTAGTCAAGTGAACGATTAGACTTCAAGTCTAATTCCTTGCAAGAATTCCTCATTTCATAGGTCCATGGGAAGCCAAGTCCACATGTATGAGACCACCCACGTTCATGATAAGGAATGAAGACTCAGTCATACACAGGAATATGGAGGTAGTGAAGGACATTAAAGTGCAATGCAATCTCACTTTAGAGGATCTACTCAAGGTTAAGCAAGAATTGTGGAAACACGTAGCCAATCAAGTGCTTGAAGTAGCAAAAACCCATTCCCAGGTAGGATCACATAGAACAGTGCTAGAAATACCCTTGGATAAGATAGGAGACATGAGTGAAGGAGAAGAAGGAAACACGTATCTTCCAATCACTCATCATGGTTACACCACCAAGCCTATTTTGGACTCAGGTGTAGGAGTTGCAATTGCTACCACTTCCCTATGGAAGCATTGGGGCAAACAAGCACTCAGACCAATGAGAATGAAACAACAAATGGAAAATGGTCACATAAAGAGACCTTTAGGACTGCTGGGAGGGATAACTCTCACTACTTATGGTGTAGAGTTCAAGCATACTTTTGCTATATGTGACTTTAGCAAGAACCAAGCCTATGAGATGATTTTGGGAAGAACATTCATGAGGCAATTGCAAGTAGTACAAGACTGGGGAACCAATTCATTTTATTTGCAACATTTAGGAGTTACAAACAAAGTCAATCTCAAGGACTACTCTCATAGAGACATTCCCCCCTATTCAATGAAATCCCATCCATAGAGCCACAGACGATACGGACTCAATACATTCCATAGGATTAGGATCCTCATGGATGCATGAAGATGCTCACCTATGGATGTGTAAAGTTATAGAAGAAGAAGAGAATAGAGAAAAGGCTAGAGAGGTAGGTGCGAAGGAAACTTAAAGATCAATTCGAGACCCAGCCTATGCACTGTAGTATTTTCGGATGAAGATTTTGAACCTCATGGTTGGGCGGAAATCTTTGCCACAATGGATGTGGCCATCAATGAAGGACAATGGACACCACACAATGATGAAGAGGGCTATGGCATTTCAGTCTTCATGATAGAACCAATAATGTGTGATTCGATTATAGAAGAATGCGAGCCTAGCATGGAAGAACTAGAACAAGAACATGACTCAAAGTTAGAATCAATTATTATGGATCCTTTTTGGGCATCAGAAGAAGAATACTTCTACAAAGCAGAAGCTCACCCTGAAGGACAAGAAGAGCTTATGAATGATGTGAGATTAACCACATAGGTGATCACCAAGAGTGAAGGCAAGAAAAGAAAGAAGAGAAAAGTCCCACAAGAAGAGGAAGAATCTTTATTTGAGGTCCATGAAAACTTTAAAAAGTACGAGATGGAGGATAGAAAAGCCATGATAAGGATGCATAAGCATGAAGCACTAGCAAGAGAGGCCTATGATAACGAAGAGAAAACTAAGAAAATCATTGTAACCATAGAAGAAGGTGAAGAATGATGCATGTACATAGGACATGATTTGATAGAGAATGAGGAGCAAGAGTTGATAGCCTTGCTAAGAGAATACACAGATGTATTTGCATGGAGTTATAAGGACTTAAAAGGCTTAGACCCTGACATATGCTCACATACTATTCCCATGACCTCTGAAGCCAAACCCTCTAAGCAGAAGCCATACACATATAATGATAATTATGCCTCCAAGATCAAGGACGAGATAGATCTAGTGGTGGGAGCTGGATTTATCTATGAGATTGAGCACACTAAATGGGTGTCCCCCATTGTATTGGTGCCCAAAAAGAATGGCAAATTGCAAAGTTTGAATTAACTTGAAGAAAGTTAATGCAACCACTATTAGAGATAGCTATCTGCTTCCTATTACTCAACATCTATTAGAAAGAATGGCACGCAAGGAAGTATACAACTTCCTTGATGGGTGAGTCTCTTGTTACAATCAAGTGGCCAATTCCCCAAAAGACCAGCATAAGATGGATTTTGCCATAGAGTGGGGCATATTTGCTTTTCAAGTAATGCCATTTGGGCTAACCAATCCTCTAGCTACCTTTGAGAGGCTCATGTGTCATGTGTTTAAAGAGTTATTGCATAGAAACTTGTAAGTCTATGTGGATGATTTATGTGCTCATTCCAACATTAGACGAACACATATACTTGATGTCAGACAAATCTTTGACAAATGTAGAGAATATCAGGTCTGCTTGAACCCAAAAAAGTGTGTTTTCATGGTCAGGCAAGGCAAGATTCTAGGACACATAGTGTCAAAGAATGGAATATCCACGGACATGGAAAAAGTTAGAGCTATTGCAAAGCTACCTAGGGCAAAGAATGTCAAGTAAGTACAAGCTTTCATGGGTCATTGCGGATATTATCGATGTTTCATTCACATGTATGCAATATTGCAACGTCTCTGTACTCCCTATTGGCTAACTTTGAATGGACAAAAGAATGTGAGAACCCCCTTAATGAGCTTAAGTGACGATTGTGTTCAACAACAATCTTGACTACACTAGATTGGAAGAAGCCATTTCATGTTCATGTGGATGCATCTAATTATCTTATTGGGTGTGTACTAGCGCAACCTACTGGTGAAGGTAATATGGATCTCCCCATTGCTTATGCCAATAGACAGTTGAATGCCACCGAACAAAATTATACCACAACTAAAAGAGAAGGATTAGGCATGGTATATGCAGTTAAGAAGTTTAGATATTATTTACTTGCAAATAAGTTTAATTTTTTTATAGACCATCAAGCACTATTATATCTAGTGAACAAACCATGCAATACTGACCAATTAGTAAGATGGTTCCTCTTACTAACAGAATACAACTTTGAAGTTGTGGTTAGGAAAGGCAAGTCTCACTTGAGAGCTGACCACCTTTCTCGATTGACTTCAAGAGAGTCCCCTCAAGGAGTATCAGATGACCTTCTTGATGCATATTTGTTCAACCTAGAAGTAGTGTCTAAATGGGCCAAGAATATAGTGCCTGTATTGAGAGATAAAGATAAAGAAGTGGTGAGATCTCAAAAATACCACATATTGGCAGGCAGCATGTATAAGCACACCAATCAAGGCATAATAGCTTGCTATTTAGAAGAAGGTGAGCATGCAAAGTGGTTGCAAATAGCACATGTATGTGCATTACAACAACATCACTCCAAAGATTGAACTCTACAAACGCGACAAAGACTAGGAGTATATTGGCCAAATATGGAAGCAGATGTCCATAGGATGTGCAAGGAATGTCCAATCTGTGCTTCTAGGTCACGAGTGGAACATGCTAAACTATAACAAGTGTCTCTAGTGCTAGATTGGAGTGAACCATTAGTAAAAACAAGGCCTCAAGCATGCAAAAACATATAGATACCCATATCCAAACCAAAAGCAACCATAGAACCAACAGCCACCCCAACAACCACCATTGATCTTACTATGAAAACATCACCAATCTCACCCCAACAACTCCATCTCCTCTGTCATCCCCACCTCTACCACCGACCACTGAGGAAATTGTTGTAGTAATAACAACCATTCCCCAAACCCCAACCTCATCATCGTCCTTTTCCCTCCATGAACCAACCTCTCAAGCCACACTCTTTTCTTTGATTACCAACCCTCTTTTTACCTCCCCATTTTTGTATGTAGAGCCTATCATTGGACACCCCCTTATACCTAGCTTAGAAGGACACCCAAGACCCACCAAAGGTAGTTTAGGTATCCTCACATTTCCCCATTCACACATGCCTCTTCCCCATGATCCTTACTTCCCATTTATCTCCTCCATCTTTCCCTACACCTCAATTGAGACCATAGACCCACCTCATTACGTGTCGTTCATGGAAAGTTTCATTCGTGTCCTCACCCACACATGTTAGACTCATAAAAACTCACTTCCACTTCACCATACACACACACACACACCACGAGCACTTCACTTACCATCCCCACTCTCCTGAACTGATGCGAGAAAGGTGATCCACCCTAAGGTGGGCCCTACCTTTCCTAACAACCACTTCAAAGTTGTATTCCATTAGTAAGAGGAACCATCTTACTAAGCATCTTGTATTGCAAGGTTTATTGACCAGATATAATAAAGCTTGATGATGAGTGAAAAACCAGAACTTAGTGGCTAATAGATAGTGTCTAAACTTCTTCAAGGCATATACCATGCCTAAGCCTTCTCTTTCGGTTGTTGTATAGTTTTGTTGATCCGTGTTTAGCTGTCTACTAGCATATGCTATAGGCAAATCTAGGTTTCCTTCACCCATGGGCTATGCTAGCACACATCCTATTGCATAATTAGATGCATCTACATGGGCATGAATGGTTTATTCAAATCAAGAGTGGTTAATATTCGTTATGTGCACAAACGTCTCTTTAGCTCGTTGAAGGAATTTTCACATTTGTCGTTCCACTCAAAATTTGTCAATAGAGCATAAAGAGGTTTAGCTATGATTGCATACATGTGGGTGAACCTACAATAATATCCACAATGGCCCATAAAGGCTTGTACCTCTTTAACATTCCTTGGCCTCAACAACTCCGCTATGGCTCTTACTTTGTCCTCATCCATTGAGATTCCATTCTTAGAAACAATATGAGCTAAGACCTTACCTTGACATATAATGAACACACACTTTTCTAGGTTCAGACACACTCGATATTCTCTACACTTGTTGAAGATCTATCTGAGCTTAGGGATGTGGTATCTTTGTTCTCGAGAATGGGCACATAAATTCTCCACATATAGTTCCAAGCTCTTTCACAAGAACTCTTAGAAGACATGACACATGAGCCTTTGGAATGTTGCAGGTGCATTGGTGAGCTCAAATGGCATCACAAGAAATGCAAAGATACCTGAATCTATGGAAAATGCTATTTTGTGTTGATCTTTTGGGGCAATGGCTACTTGGTTGTAAAATGAAAATCCATCAAGGAAGCTATAAACTTATTTGCTTGCAACATGCTCCAATAAATGTTTGGCGATTGGAAGTGGATAGTTATCTCTGATCATAGTGGCATTAAATTTTTTAAGGTTAATACACACACATAAATTTCCATTCTTCTTAGGCACCACTACAATGGGGGATACCCATTCAATATGCTCAATCTCATAGATAAACCTAGCTTCAATCAGCATGTCAATTTCCTCTTTTATTTGGCTACATAAGTGTCATTATAGGTGTAGGGCTTCTGTTTAGAGGGCTTGGTGTCAGTCATCATCAGGATCATATGGAAGCAAATTTGCGGGTCTACTCCCTTCAAGTCTCTAAGTTCCATGCACACACATCCCTATATTCCCTTAATAAAGCTACAAGCTCTACTTCTTCTTCCTCACTTAGGTCTTCCCCTATATATGTACATCGCTCTTCATTCTCTTCAATGGTTACTACAATTTTTTGGTCTTTTCTTTATTATCATATGCTTCTCCTATGATGGATTCTCTCTTAGGCATTCGTACCAAGATTTTTTGTTCTGCTAATTCATATTTCTTGAAATTCTCTAGTACTTTGACAATGATTCCTCCTCTACTTGTTTCACTACTTTTCTTTTCTTTTTCTTTTGACTATCTTCACTTCCATCCTTTGCATTTATAGTTTTAATGCTTGTGAGAGGTTCTGCTTTGGGTAAAAACTACTACATTTTCTAGATAGTGCTCCTCTAAATCAAAGCAACTATCCATCACAATGGATTCCAGATCATCCTCATCCTCTTCTTCTTCTATGACTTCATGAGAGTCACACTCTTCTAGCAAGGGTTCACACATGAACAAAGAGATATCATAACCCTCCTCATCACAATGAGGTGTCCACTGTTCTTCATTCATAGTGATGTCCATGGTGGCTAAGATTTCTGCCCAACCATGAGGCTCAAATTCCCCATCTGGAAAGGTCATTGGTGTGTAGGTTGGCTCTCTAACATGTCTCGCACCTTAAGAGGTTCCTTCTTCTCTCGCGTTTAGACATCTTTCCTCTTCCTCTGCAACCTTGCACATCCACAAGTGAGTATCTTCATGCATCCAAGATGGATCAGAAGAACTTTTAGAATGCATAGAGATTGAATCCTCTTGTACCTTGTGGATACGATTCCACTCTAGGGGTGGTACATCTCTAAAGCTATAATCCTTCAAATTTACCTTGGTTGTGACCCCTAAATGCTGCAAGTACAAGGAGTTGGTTCCCCTATCTTGTACCACCTGTAGTTGCCATAGGAAGGGTCTTCCTAGGATCATTTCATAGACATTTTTTCCAAAGTCACATATAGCAAAGGTGTGTTCAAACTCTACACCACAAGTGGTTAGAGTTATCCCTTCTAGAAATCCTAGGGATCTTTCAAATGGTTGCCAGCCATTTGAAGCTTCATTCTAGTTGGTCTTTATGTGGGTTTGCCCCATTGCTTCCACAAGGAGGTGGTCGCAATTGCAACACCAGCACCCGAATCTAAGATAGCTTTGGTTGTGTAACCTTGGTAGGTGATTGGAAGATAAGTATTACCTTCTTCACCTTAACTCATATCTCCAATTTCGTCTAGAGGTATCTCTGGGACTTATTGCTTAGAACCTGCTTTTGACATATTGGAATCAAGTTCTAGAACTTTATTTTCCACATGTTTCCACAAATCAGGTTTTACTTTGAACAACTCTTATAAGGTGAGATCGCACTGCACCTTGGTGTTCTCCACTACTTTAGTGTTTCTTGGAACCGTTGACTTTGCATCTTATCAGTATTATGGGAGCTTTGATATGAAGAGGTTCAAATTCCCATGGGCCTACAAATTGTAGAAACTCTTGTAAAGAATTAGATTCAAAATCTAATCTTTCATCTTCTTGTTGCTCTACATCGTCTCCATAAATAGAAGGAATGTCTTGGGGAAAATGGTCATGAAGATCATCGATTTCAGGAATAGGAGGGGGGATCACGCTTCTCCTTGGCCATTTCCCTTCTTGTAATTCCCACAAGAACTCTTGAGAGTATTGTTCGATTGAAAGAGGTGCTCCATCATCCAAGGAATCGGGGGCATAAACTTTCATTGGCAGTGAGCTTTCTGTTTCAACAACTAGTCCAGACTGTGGAGGTAAAGAAACCTGTAGCTGTTTACCAATTGCTCCAATCTTTCTAATAAGCCCTCAAAGTGCAAACGCAATTTGATAGAATTTGTTTGATTGAAAATTGATTAGCCACGAGCATAGCTTGAGCTAGTTCTACCATTTTCATGCACAGTTTTGTTTGTTGAATCTCTAGATCTGCTGTACTGTAACTCTTCTCTAGGTTTGCAATTGTTGGCCCTTCTTGAAGTCGATCCTGGGAGGCCTTGAACATCATGTCCATGCCTTTTGGGGTTGAATCTGCGAGCACAGAACCTGGGTGCGGTCTATTCACAATGAGTGGTGGGTATATCGGATGGTTTGGTGTGGATGGGGTGGGTGGATTTTGTGTGTGCACTTGAGATGCGATTTTGGTTAACTTGGCCTTTGTTTCTCTTAGGCTTTCCTCAAGTTTTCTCATCTTCTTCGACCATTTCCTTTTCATTTTCTCATGATTATCTTTCCATGCTCATGTTATTTTCTTATTTATGCTCTATTTCTCACTAACTTCAGGACTTTTTTCCTGACCTAAGCCTTGGTT
The DNA here is from genome assembly GCA_020310875.1 of Ceratopteris richardii. Classification (NCBI taxonomy): domain Eukaryota; kingdom Viridiplantae; phylum Streptophyta; class Polypodiopsida; order Polypodiales; family Pteridaceae; genus Ceratopteris; species Ceratopteris richardii. The sequence goes on along the minus strand of CM035432.1, from coordinate 83,155,993 downwards.
TCGTTGTAATGCCTGAGCTCTAGTGACTACTTGCACTAGGGTAGTTGAAGTCACACTTTCATTAGAATCTACTACTAACCCAATAATGTTAATAGGAGTCCTTCCCACAATATGGACAAAAACCTTGAATTATCATTGATTGGGGTTGCATCGGTGTAGATAGAGAGTAATCATGAATGAAGTGATCTCCTTGGCATCTGTAGCATGGTCCTCTAGGTGTTGGGGTTCTTATCTATCTAGGTTGGGGCATCGGGTTAGGATTTGTATACATGACATTGGATTATTCTGGATCCCAATTTGGTTCCATAGGTGGTGCCTCACATTGATATGGATAAGTTTCACTGTGCTTGGATGACTCTGTGTAATAAGCTCGTGGACTATCTTCTCGGATGTAGTTAAAACATTGAGCATGAGGGTCATTTTTTGAGACCAAAGGGGTCATTGGCACCAATGCTCTATTAGGGTTCTCCTCTACCACTGCATACTTAGTTGGAATCGCATTGGAAAGAGGTGGCAGTTGGTTTCTTGGGACTAGGTGTGGCCTATATGGTGCCTAGTATTGTTGTTGGTATTGAGGTTGATATTGTTGTTGTGGTCTATAGTATGGTTGTTGGTATTGGTTCTGATACCTACCCTACTACTAGGGTTGCAGATAAGGTTTTCTAACATCCTACCTATTGTGCGGACAATCTTGAGTTGTATGCTTCATGTATTTTCTCTGAATAGTGCAATATGGAGCATTGAGTTCTCTTACATTCTGGTTTTGCAATGGGCATACTTCAGCCATGAGGTTGCCTCCACAGCTATAACATTGCCTCAATGGGGTGGCCCTTAGTGTTTGTCTATTTTGAACTCCTAGCTTCTTGGCAACGTGCTCAGCGAGCTCATCTATTGCAGTGGACGGTATGGAAGTATGACTAGTAGAACTGTAAGAATCCTTATAGAGTTTGGATAACTCTAACTCCTCACCCAAGTTGTCTTATATGTCAATGCACATTCTCAAGCATTGATCTAATGTGATTGGCTCCTTGAGATATTGTGAAGGCAAAGTCCGAACTGTTTATGTGCTTCAAACAATTTCTGGTTTTGGTCGAAAATATGTGAGCATGTACAATGGGCACCCTCCATTCTAATCGAGAGGGGGAATATATGTCTTCTGACTTTAATGCATTTCTGGCTGAATGTGGGATAAAACATCAGTATGCCGTATACACCTCAACAAAATGGAGTTGTTGAACGAAAGAATAGGTCACTCATGGAGATGGCGAGGTGTATGGTCAAGAGTTAGGCTTTACCACATAGTTTTTGGCTTGAAACTATTATATGTGCAACATATGTACTGAACAGATGTCCCACTAAAGCGCTACAATCTATCACTCCATATGAGGCTTGGCATGGCCACAAGCCATCTATTGCTCATCTGTGTGTTTTTGGTTGTTTGGCATATGCATTAGTGCCCGAACAACATCGTAGAAAATTGGATGATAAAGCAGTAAAATGTATTTTTGTTGGGTATAATTCTAAAAGTAAAGGCTATCGTCTGTATCATCCATAGACTAAACACATTCTAGTTAGCCTTGATGTTGTTTTTGTGGAAGATGATATTCAACCATTGCTTTCATGTACTAAGGAGACATCTGTTAGCTCCAAAGACATGTATGATACTTTGCTGCCTCTTTTTACAGGTGGACAATCTAGTGCTGGTCCTAATGATGCAACTTCTCAGCCTTTATAGGTTTCATGTGATGATGCAGATCATTCCATTTCTGATGTAGATTTACATGATGCACTTGTTGATGAGAGAGCTGATATTGAGCAGGCAAAACTATGCCAAAATGGCTGGTGTAGACCTTGCATGACAACAAATTAGATGCACCTCTGTCATATCATACTCGATCAGGCTCTCATAGTGCCTCTTTTGCATTGAATTGCTATGCTATGGCTGCCTCTAGTCTCTGTGATGAGAGTGAACCTGTTGGGTTATGCACAGGAAAGAGCCATTGATTTTGATGAAACATTTGCTCCTACATGCCAAATGACTACTCTTTGTGTTACCGTTAGTGTCCATGTGAAAGGCCAAATGGCAATAAAACATATAGTTCTTTAATAAAACATATAGTGGCCTGGTCAGTCACGGACTGTAAGTTCGACCGCATTTGTAAGACCTAAGAAGTCTGTCTTCGTGCTCCCTGTGTACTGTGTTTTCTGCGTATTCTACAGCCTCTGTGCGGAGTACTGTGTGCGGCATTAGGAGCTCGGTTTTCAACTCCGAGCATATCGTCGTGGAGCTCTCGAGAAGGAGAGTGCAGCACGGTGCATCGCCATCGAAATACTTCACTGGTATCAGAGCAGTTCGAGGCAAAAAGCATTGTTCCTTTTGTGCGAGCGAAGCGGACCCCCCCCCAGGCTTTCTCCAAGGCTTGCGACTTAAGGCGGCGACCAAGGCATAGACCTTGGCCAACCTTGTCATCCGAGTCACCGAAGTCACCGTTGGCGCCGTTGGCTGCACGCGAGGGAGGACCTCAACGATCAAGGAATATAGAGGTTCCCGGTACTTCCCGGGAGGTCACCCATCCCAGTACTGTTCCCCCCAGAGCTCGCTTAACTGTGGCAATCTCTTGCCACTAAGCTACACTCTTGTGGTGTTTGAAGAAGGGGAAAGACTAAGGTTGACATTACCTTGAACAAGTTTTGGTCCCTCAAAGCTTCATTTTTGCTTTTAAAGCCTATTTCTGAAGCAATTTTGGGGTGCTTTTGGAACCATTTCGGAGTACTTTCGCACGTAGTTCTCTTCACACAGGTCCAAGAACATCAAGAAGAGTGTTCCTTGTACTTCTCAGACAATAAATATCAACCTTTGGGGCTGTATTTTCAGCCACACTCGTAAAACTACAGGTTTCTTGAGGGGTTTTCAGTTTTGGTGGGAGCAGTTGCTGCAAATTTATGCAGGTTTTTAAAGCCTAAAACATCAGAGTTTACAGACACTTGCAGGTGTTATTGGCTAGTTTTTTGGGCTGTGTATTCAGCCTTTTAGTGTCATTTTACTGCATATATTGAGCACATACACACCATGTACGCTTCTGTGGATACCGCTTATGTACGTCCATGTGGGAATTGATATAGCGGTTACGTTCTTTGCATAAAGCCTTTTACGTTTGATAAAGAGGGTCGTGGTGAGGTTTTCTTAACTGGGAGACACCCAGATGTCGGGGTCTCTTCGGTGATGCAGGTGGAAGACTTACCCAGCCTCGCCATAGGAGATGTATGATAGTTGTTCATAGGTGCTCGATAAGCCTAGTTGGCTTCTATTGGGTAACTGATTATATGCAGTGGAGTCAGTGATTCACTATGCAGGTAGACATGTCAGTACTTGCAGTTTTATGATACTTTGACACTGGTCATATGCTAATTTTGCAGAGGATACTCTGGCAAAATTTTTCCAGATTTCTGGTTTAGTCAATTATATAGTGGTCGATTTACCCCTTGATACACTTATTTGTTGGTGTTTGGACTCTTCTAGCTCCATTATCATTCTATTCAGTTCTCTACGATCATGGCATCAGAGGTCTCAGGCACATCCGGTGGATCAGGGTCTATTGCTAGCATTCCGAGGAGGAGCTATAACTTGCAAGGCAAAGACCATTTTGAGATCCGAAAATTTGATGGCACAAACTTTGCTCTATGGAAGAATCAGATTAAAGATGTGCTGATTCAAAGAAGGCAATGGAAGCCAGTAAATGGGATTTCAAAGAAGCCTGCTGACATGGATGAAGATGATTGGGATGAGTTAGATGAAATGGCCAGGTCTACCATTCGCTTGCACCTGGCAGATAATGTTTACTTTATAGTATTAGACTGTGAAAGTGCAGAGGAGCTTTGGAAGAAGTTATGCAATACATATGAAAAAGAGACGGCATCAAATAAAGTATATCTGATGAGAAAATTATACGACCTTCGTATGAAGGACACAGATAGTGTTGCTGCTCATTTAAATGAGTTTGATGCCATATTCTCCCAGTTACAAGCTCAGAAAATGGATATGGACAATGAAATGAAAGCAGTATTGCTGTTATGCACCCTGCCATCATCATGGGATACATTTTGCACAGCTATTAGCAATAGTGCACCAGGTGGTAAACTCGTCTATGATGACATATGTGGAGCACTCTTGAGTGAGGAGATTCGTAGAAAATCTATGGTTGGCACTCAGAGTGGAGATGCATATAATGTTCGTGATTCTTACCAAGGAAAGAATCAACAACGTGGCAGGAGCAAGAACAAGGAAAAGAATGGTCAACGGAATAAGAGCAAAAGTAAATCAAGGAAGAGGGATATTGAATGCCATTATTGTCATAAGAAAGGACACATGAAGAAAGACTGTTATGCATTAAAGAATGCTAAAGGTAAAGGACAGAATGTTGATGGGCATGTTAAACAGTTACCTGCACCATCTACTTCGACTGTGAAGATTGAAGAAATTAATGCTATTTCTGATGATGCTGATGTGTTGACACTTGATAGTACTGTGCCATCTGAGGCACTTATGGCTGATTCTCTTTCCCACACCTGGCTGCTAGATTCTGGTGCTTCTTTCCATGTGACACCACATAGAGAATGGTTCTCTAATTATGCAGCAAAGTCTCTTGGTATCGTGAGACTTGGTGACTCTTACCAGTGTGATGTTGTGGGGATTGGAGATGTAGTTGTGCAGTTCATTGACGGTTCAAAATTTACTATGCATAATGTACGTCATGTACCTCAGTTATCACGCAGTTTGATGTCAGTTGGTCAACTTGATGACCTTGGTTACAAGGTGGTCTTCTATGCTCAGTCCTTTCATATATCAAAGGGCAATATGGTTATTGCAAAAGGAAGGAAAGTTGGCTCACTTTACCCTTTATTTGTATCACAGAAAGAACACTTGTTAGCTGTTACTGAACAGCCTATGGCTTGTATTTGGCATGGTCGTTTGGGCCATATATCTCGTAGTGGAATGGAAAATCTTTCTCGTTCTGGCTACTTACCTGTGTTATCTTTCTCTGATTTTTCATTTTGTGAGCATTGTCAATATGGAAAGCAAACCAGAAATGTGCATAAAACGCACATTGACTCTTCAATTCAGCCTTTAGATCTTGTTCATACAGATGTGTGTGGTCCTATGTCCACTAGGTCCTTAGGTGGTTCTCTTTACTTCGTCACTTTCATAGATGATGCTACTAGAAAAGTCTGGGTATATCCTATCAAATCGAAGGATGATGTATTCCCTACTTTTAGAAAATGGCTTGCTTCAGTTGAGACTGAAAAAGGAACTAAGCTTAAGGCTTTACGTTCAGATAATGGGGGTGAGTATACCTCACATGAATTCAGCCTTTTCTGTCAGTGTAGAGGGATTCGTAGAGAGTTTACAGCTCCTTATACCCCAGTACAGAATGGTGTAGCTGAGAGGATGAATAGAACTATTCAAGATAGAGTAGTCTCTATGTTGCATCATGCAAACCTCTCACAAGGTTTTTGGGCAGAAGCAGTATTGACTGCAGTTCATGTGATTAACCTTTCACCTAGTACTGCCAAAGGTCTGAAAGTGGCACAAGAGTTATGGACAGGGAAACCACCATATTATGATCATCTTCGAGTTTTTGGGTGTGAAGCATATGTTCATATACCCAAGAATCTTAGACAGAAGTTGGACCATAAGTCAAAGAAATGCATTTTTCTTGATATGGTCGAGAAGGACAATTTGGATATCGCTTATGAGATCCTGAAACACGGTCAGTGATCAGAAGTAGTGATGTCATTTTTAATGAGTCTAAGATGCATAAACAGCCCATTAAGGAGGTTGAAGTGAGAAGAGTGGTGTTTGAGGATACTAGTCCTCCGGTTAGCATGCATAAAAATGCTGCACATAGGGATGTTCAAGAGAATGTCCATTCAGATCAGTCTGCACATGTTCCTGTTCAGCAACCATTGAGACGTTCTACACGTGTCTCATATCCACCTGATAGATATGTTCCAGGTTTAGATTTTGTTATGCTAACAGATGCCGGTGAGCCCTCTTGCTACAAAGAGGCTATGCAGACAGAGGATCATGTCAAGTGGGAGCGTGCCATGAAGAGTGAGTTGGATTCTATTCACAAGAATGGTACTTGGGACTTAGTACCTTTGCCAAAGGGCAGGAAAGCTTTACCATGTAAATGGGTATATAAGCTGAAATTCACATCAGATAGTGCTTCTCCAAAATATAAAGCACGACTTGTTGCAAAGGGTTTTAAGCAACAACATGGTGTTGATTTTGAGGAAATCTTCTCTCCAGTGGTCAAGATGACTACTTTGCGCATGTTGCTTGGATTCGTTGCAATGGAGGACTTAGAGCTAGTCCAAATGGATGTGAAAACAGCTTTCTTGCATGGAGATCTTAAAGATGAGATCTATATGGAACAACCAAAGGGTTATGTAGTTCCTGGCAAGGAAAGTCTAGTTTGTAAGCTCAAGAAGAGCTTGTATGGACTTAAACAGTCTCCTAGACAATGGTACCAAAAGTTTGATGCTTTTATGAAGTCCCAAGGCTATTCTCGGAGCAATGAGGATCATTGTCTCTACACAAAGAGATGTTCTGATGGGAGCTTGATATGCTTGATACTTTACGTCGATGATATGTTGATTGCTGGGAAGTCCTCTTATGATTTGTCAATTCTCAAAAAGAAGTTGAGTCAGACATTTGATATGAAGGATTTGGGGGATGCCAAACATATTCTTGGCATGCGCATTACTCGTGATAGGAGTAAAAGATGCATATACTTGTCTCAAAGAGAGTACATATCCAAAGTACTTCACCGATTCAATATGCAGGGTGGAAAGGCATTGAGTACACCTTTACCCACATATGTGAAATTGAGCAAGGATGACTGCCCCAAATCAGATGAGGAAAAGGAATTCATGACCAAAGTTCCCTATCAGTCTATTGTTGGTAGTCTCATGTATGCTATGGTAGCTACGAGACCAGACATTGCATTTGCAGTGGGAGTTGTGAGCAGATATATGTCTAATCCTGGCAAGAAACATTGGGAAGCGGTCAAAATGATTTTGAGATATCTGAGTGGCACTAAGGAAAAGTGTCTATGCTTAGGTAGAGGGAAAGCATCCATTATTGGTTACACAGATTCTGACTATGCTGGTTGTGTAGACAATCGTAAGTCTACATCAGGGTACATTTTTCACTTTGCTGGAGGTGCTATCTCTTGGAGATCTCGTCTTCAAGAATGTACAGCTGTTTCCACCACAGAAGCAGAGTATGTTGCAACAAGTGAGGCATGTAAGGAAGCATTGTGGCTTTCTCGTCTTGCTTGTGATATGGGTTTGCCTCAGCATGTACCTCACTTGCTCAGTGATAGTCAGAGTGCCATTGCTTTGGCTAAGAATCCGGTCTATCATGCAAAGACCAAGCATATTGAGGTGAGGTATCACTTCATTAGAGATTGCTTAGCCACTGAGAGCATTATTCTTGAGAAGGTTCACACTCGAGATAATTCTGCAGATGCTTTGACTAAAGCTCTACCACAGGATAGGTTTCGACACTGTTGTCACTTGATGGGGGTTACTTGATTCTTGATCTTACGCAGTCACTTGTATACTGTGTAACATGCCCATCCCGTGGGAGGTATAGTTTGTATACTTACACTCAGGTATTCTTTATCATTCTTTCTTTTTTCTCCCATAGTTACTCTGGCCATATTGGCCTTTAGTGGGAGATTGTTACCGTTAGTGTCCATGTGAAAGGCCAAATGGCCATCGGACACTTCTTTGTATATGTTCTTTAATAAAACATATAGTGGCCTGGTCAGTCACGGACTGTAAGTTCGACCGCATTTGTAAGACCTAAGAAGTCTGTCTTCGTGCTCCCTGTGTACTGTGTTTTCTGCGTATTCTACAGCCTCTGTGCGGAGTACTATGTGCGGCATTAGGAGCTCGGTTTTCAACTCCGAGCATATCGTTGTGGAGCTCTCGAGAAGGAGAGTGCAGCACGGTGCATCGCCATCGAAATACTTCACTTTGTAGCATCTGTGCACTTGCAGCTCATCATGGTTGGAATGTACATCAGTTGGACATTAAAACAACATTTCTGAATGGTGACTTGCATGAAGAAGTATATGTTTTTCAACCCCGTGGCTTTGTGCAGAAAGGGCATGAAAACCAAGTGTGTATATTAAAGAAGGCATTATATGGTTTAAAGCAAGCACCACGTGCTTGGTATGAAAAGATACATGCCTATCTCATTGCATATGGTTTTGAGAACAGTCCAACTGAAAGCACCTTATATGTTGAGCATGCTAGTGATGTGCTTCTGATCATTGTGGTGTATGTTGATGACATGTTGCTCACTGGTCCTCATGACACACATATTGCTAATTTTAAGCCTGATTGGCATGCCTCATTTGAGATATGTGATTTGGGCATTCAATTTATGCAAGTTGATGATGGAATGGCTTTATGTCAAATGAAATATATTGACACATTATTACAACGTTTTGCCCTTGAAGACTATAAGCCTATTGCCACTCCTATGGAGACTGGTTTACGATTGATTCTTCATGATGTTGGAGATGCATTTGATGTTGTTCTCTATCAACAGGCTGTTGGATGCTTGATTTACTTATGCATTACTCAGCTAGATATTTAGTATCTCATACATGAGCAGGTTTAAGCATTGCCCAGGTGTCAAGCATTGGCAGGCGGTTAAGTGCATCTTTTGCTACTTGAGTGATACCCAACTACTTGGATTGTTTTATCCCAAGGGGAGATCACTACTACCAGATTTTCATGCTTTTTTGATAGTGATTGGGCTAGTTGCTATGACACTCGTGTGTCCACTAGTGGCTTTTGCTTCATGCTTGGTAGCTCATGTATATCTTGGTTGAGCAAGAAGCAGCCTACTATGGCCACTTCCTGTTGTGAGGCTGAGCATAGGGAATGTTGAGTGTGTGTGGCTCAGACACCTTATGGCTGATTTGGGTGTTGGTCAGTTTTCTGCCACCACCATCTTCACTGACAATCAGAGCGCATTGGCAGTTGCGAGGAACCCTGTGTTCCATGCTCGCACTAAGCACATTGAGGTGCATTATCATTATGTCAGGGAGAGGTTCTCTGTTGGGGAGATCAGCTTGGCATATGTGCCCATGCAGGAGAACATTGTAGACCTTTTTACGAAGGCTCTGCCTAGGGAGAAGTTTGAAGCTTTCCACAAAGCTCTAAACTTACTTCCTTTTGTGGATTGATTCCAGATAGCTTGGCACTTCCTTATACATGGGTGCCAGCTCCTTGTTCACCGGATCACTCCCACGGGGGATTTGTTGATATATTTAGGTAGTGATGTGTATAAACACTCTAGGACCACCGGGGCACTTTTTTCCCTCTTTAGGAGGTTTTTCCCCCAGGCTTGTATATACACCTATTGCCCTAAAGGGCTACTTATCTTTGTACATTCTAGTGGTAATACATTCAACATTGTGTGTTGTGCTGCAAGCTTCTTCTTCTTCCTTGTGTTGTTCACGTGCTTTCACAGACGTCTAACTCCAACATCCATTTGGAGTCATAAGCTGAATTTTTTCTCCAATTCCAATAATAGGATAAGAAGAATTGTTTGCACATACAACATATCCTCCCTTAGGTGCATCTTTCAAAGATGCAAAATTTCTTTTTGCATGAAGTGATATGCTTTGAAACACCACTATCAAAAAACCAATCCAAATCAGCCCCATTCACAATCATGCATGTAGAACGTGATGATGAATCATAATGACATGTAGCAAGGTAGGACTAAACATCTTCACCAACATGAGCTTCATCATTCTTTGCATTGGATGTATTCTCAACAATAGAAATGTCATATTATTTCTTGTGTTCATTACACTTTGCAAGCTTTCTACATTCATCAATGGTATATCCAACCTTTGAGCAATACTTGCATCTCTTCGTCTTTTGCATATCACCATTGTTTATTGTACTTTGGAGTTGTCCTCTCCAATCATAGCATAAAACATTAGCAATTTAAACACCTTTAATTTGTCAATCCGGGAAGTATACTAAGACCGTAGCCCCTTCTTTATCAATGGTGTCCAAGATTTATCAACAAAATTAGCTTTAGCAGAGAAATAATGAAATGTTCATGTACAATATTAGGGTTTTGTATACCTTGAGTTAGAAATAAAATTTTAAGATAATGCTTGTGTCTAAATCATGCCATTTTTCATATAGATTAAGAATATGAAGTCAAAGTCAGTTTCAGTATCTGTATCACCAAGATGAGACAATCATGATTCTGATGGAATGCACACAGTCAACTTGTTCAGTAAATACATTGATAATGAACATAGAAAATGAAAGATTAAACCTTTGCTCTCATGAAATACTCAAAGAACAACTAATTAACAACATAAATCCAAGGTAAACACTTGAAAGTTCATAAAAAAATCACCATCGAAGTCAAATGAAGAGATAAGGGAGAAAGGAAAGAGCTCTCAAGCTCTCATTCAAGTCTCTTCATACAAAAATAATGAATCCCCCAAAAATAAGTCACAAATTGACTTATATAATTTTTTAAGTGTTCTATTTTTTCCACTTGATTTTTCGGACTGATAAAGTCACTTCTTTCTACACTTTGAGAGTTCTAATAATTTATCCCAAATTGCATCATGCAATCCTTCTAAAATACGTAAATCTAATTTTTACAATTCATCTTTCTAATCCAAAAAAGCTTCTTCTAACATCCTTCCCCTCCTAAACTTTTGTCATCCTCGTCAAAAATTCTTTTAGTCCGTGGTGCTCACTGTTTCTTCTTTCTTTGGTATACTTGTGCCACCAAATCATGAATCTTTCTTTTTGTAATGTTTAAATCATTGACCATTTCAAAAAATGCGCTTCTCCTTTGCACAACTACCATGGGTTTGTTAGTCACATCCTTCTTTATATATTCTGTGTAAGTTGCTTCATATGCTGATAATCTGGAAGACATGACAAGACATAACTTCCCAAAAATTTTTGATTCCCTTTCAAAAAATCCATCGTCAAATGCATCTTCAAAAATCTTTACATATGACTACCCATGAGCATGACTCTATTGTAATAGGCCATTAGGCATATCCGATCTGGAGTTTCACTTAAATAAAAAAGAAGTGCATCTGATGGTGAATTGAATCCTATATAATTAAGGGTTCTTATTTCAGTATCAGTAAAGGTTTCTATACAAGTAATGATAAGTCTCAAAATTCTACTGAGTAATATATAGGTTGGATCATTGACATCCTTCAAATTTTCTATTAAAGTTTTGGCTGTGATAAGAATATAATTTCTTGTTGGCCAAGTTCCTTTTTCTGGTCTTGCAATCTTAGGAAAATTCAGTCATCTTGCTAGAATTTGACCTGCATTCTTTCTTTTCCAAAACACTCTCCAATCTCTTCTTGTTGTTATTGGACAATATGCTGAATTTATTTTTAGCTATATTGGTGCTTCCTTCCATATTTTTCTACATTCCTTATTCTTGTCCAACCATTTATTCTTCCATGCTAAATTGGCTTTTTCCAATAATTCTCTTGTAACAACCAAATCATCATATTCAAAGTACTCATTTGGTGGTATTCCTATTCTGGCAATTTGATAATGTTTTATGCTTTCTAATATCATGCAAAATGGTATCCCTAATCCATCTACTACCCAATGATATTGATCTAGACTAACTCCATTTTCTAGAGCAAATTTGACAATTTGATCTTCATATTTATATCCTCTCATTGCAGTGGATGCATGTGCATTAGCTTGTCTTTCTAACTCCTTTGCATCCTTTAATTCTTCTTTAATTTGTTCCAACTACAACCTCAATTGCTCCACTTCTTCCTCTTTGGTTTGAGAATCCTGTACCTCTATTCGCATATGCCCTTCTTCCATGAGAAGTTTATTAATTTCCTCATTGGCCTTGGTAAGAACCAGATATGAGGTATGTAAGATCCTATTTTTAGACCCTAAATTTTTTATGTCTTCCCTCATTTTATCAATTGTCTCATTTGATATGCTCTAAAGCCCACGGAAAAAATGATTTTACAAGACTTTCTTCGATTTAAATCCCTCGGAATCGGTCTACTTGGATTACTTAGAGCCCACAATTATCTCTCGAGGAGTTCTTCCTATGTCTATGCACTAGCTCATATGCTTCCCGACAAACGCACCAAATGAATCAATCTTAATGCCGCAGGAAAAAGTGATTATACGAGACTTTATGTTGTTCAAAACCCCTCATAATTGGTCTACTTGGATTGCTTGGAAGCTGCAAAAGTATCTCTAATTGATGATTTTATACCCTCACCTTTCCCAACTCTCTTTCGCTCATACGCATACATATGCTTTCACACACTCTTTTTCCACACTCTTATACACTCACACACACCCTCGCACACTCTTACCACTATAATTACTCTCACACGCTCTTTTTCACTTTTTTTTTCTTCTCACTTCCCCTCTTTTTCTCTCCTCTTCCTTTCCCACTTTCTTACCCTTCTTTTTTTTTTTTTACTAGCTTTCTTTCTTCACACAAAAATTTCAATCCTAACCCTGGGATTAATAGTGGTGCCACAAGCAATGTGATAACTTACTCCCTCCACTTCCCAACAATAGCACACTATGCTAATGCAAACAAGCGGGTGATCTCGTTCCCCGTGTAACAGCCATGATAGAATAATTTCAATCAATTATTCCGAAATGATCGGGCCATTAGAGTCTTCCAGATATGTTTTGAATACACATGTTTTCAAACCATAAGGAACTTGGTTGGTAGATACTGCCAAACCCTTGTTAAAGTCTACCATCTAGGTTCATCTTCAAGCAAGTGATATGTCATCAATCCATGGGGAACTTTCGCATATTCTAATCCTTGTAAATGAGAGAATAGCATGCAGTGGACGAGTCCCAAATTCCAACACATATCAGAGTTTCCTATGTAGTATGCAATCGCTTAAAAACCCAGCACGTCAATAATCTAGCACAAATGCACCATTAAACAAACAGTTGGGTAACTCGTTGTCAAGAAGAGTATACATCCATGTATGCAATCTAAGTGCAGCTACTTTTCCTTTGCATGTATGAACTACAGTTCCTTTTCAAAAGGTATCCATAGAATCTTGCACCGGAGTTATCTTTTAGAGGGGTCATACCCGCACAATCCCTTCAAAGTCGGTCCCCTTTTTGGGTGGATGTGTGCAGACAACCGTTATAAAAACACTATAACATATGACATGTCTATTTTCCAGTATCAACATTTGTCAGAAGCAAGAACCTATCTTTCTCAGCATTTATCAGTAACAAGAGTTATGGAAGAATGCAAAGGACAACCCAAGACATCATGCATGTAAACGCAGTTCACGTTCATTTCCAAGCATCAAATGAATCATGTCAAAATTGTACATCGTAGAAATCCTTGTCTAGAAAATTGCGGTACCTATTATGTGTCAGGGAGAGCAGCTTCTTGCAAGATGCAGGTCATAGGTCTTTCCGTCCTTTTTCTCTCAGGTAATCTCCATATCTCTGAAGCACAACGCGCACGAAGCTGCAGGTCCTTCCCACCCAACCACTTGCTACAAAGGGGAGTAGCCAAAATTGTGTATAGAAGCCTTTCCCCAACAACCGATGTTGCCAGCATGTAGATGCGACCGTATTCCCTTTCTGTCCATCCCCTTCACGTGTGCACAGGGAAGCTCCTCGATAGAATGAGGAAGAAAAATACGTCTCCCTCCGGTCTGTACTCAAGCTTCCACTTTATTACTGAGAAGATTAGTGTTTTACCTTCTCAAACTTCTCGGAGAGTAGAGGAGGATTTCGTTCTCCTTGCACCTTGTCAACAGATAGTGCCTATGATACCTCTGAGCAGCCCTTCGAGAACAATTCTTTGCAAAAGTATTTTCTCCTAGGAAATGCTTCCTCTACAGCATAGCAACCCTTGAGTCGAAGCAACATAAATCCAGCTTGGGCTGCTGCTCCACACCCAGCTCCCTTTGTATGCACTTGCACAGAGCCCCTCTTGCCAAAGATCTTTCACTGCCATCATTTTTTGTCAAAAATGAGTAGAACAACTGAACCACGCTTTCATTATTGTGCTTGCCATAGTTTTTGTAAGCATTTGCTTGGCGTTCCGCCAAAAAGGCTACATGCAAAGGCCTTATTGAATCTTCACCTTTGAATAACATTGAGAATGGGGGGAGTATAGCTGGTACCCTTGTCTGACAACTTCTCTCTTGCAAGATTATTTATGAAGTCAATGGCAATCTTTCTCGCTTGGTAATCTTGAGCTGTTGGTTGTATAGCCGAGTACACATCTTCGAATTGATGTTCTAATGCATCCCTCACGTTCTTTGAAAGAATTGATTGAACATTAGCAAGTCTGAGCTTAGATACAACTGCTTCTTCCAAAATACCCATCGTTTGAAAGGACTTGACTCAAGCTTCTTGAAACCCGAAACCTGTCTTCTGCTTCTAACAATGTAAAAGAATGAATCCGAGGACGAGGTCCACATAACTCTTCTTCATTAGACGGACCATAATTAAAATTCTCGAAGTAAACAAAACGAACTTGGATGCAGAGAACACTAAAAAAAAAAACCCTCTCCTTCGCATCAATGAGCACGAACATAAATAACGAATGCCGCACCTGACTATGCTTCTCTGCCTACGACAATACCCCCCTGTTGTCTCGACGAGCTTCAATCGCAAACACTTCTTGTCTTCCCAAATGTTTGTCGGAGCGCTCCAATCCCGAGCATGGTTTTCATCGTGTGTATTCTATGTTCTTCAGATTCTCGTGTGACTGATATGAGGTAGGGAAGTTCCTCATTCCCTGTCAGAATCGCCCACCACGTCCCAAGTGAACCCCCGTGGTCATCATCCCCAACCTCCACACAAAACGTAAAGTTCCCTCCCCCCAGACCGAACCAGCAGCAGTCCCCCCAAAAATGCTCACCGCTCCAAGTCCCAAAAACGGATGGAAAAAAAAGAACCCTTCAATGGCTCTTCCACAGTGTATATTAATGGGGCATTTCCCCTCGCATCCTCTGTACATCTGCACGGCCCCCACAAAGACCCAAAATAACCCCAAAAAACTTTTTGCGGTGAGTTGGCTGAGAAGCATCCTGTGGGATGAGGATGTCCTTCTGTCCAGCCAACCACAATGTCTTGTAATAAACCTTGCCTTTCAATCTCAATCATGAAACTCTTGAGCTTTCTTTATTTCTGCAACTTGGACACAAGCTCTTAAAGCACAAACCAGTGATCTTGAATTTGGGGGGAAGTTATGGTGTTTGGAAGCATACCCTTTTAACTGCATCTTCTCAAATAATGTGAGAGCTTCTCGCTCACATGCATGGTCAATATAAGCTCCAATTAGAATGGTCCCTGCAGTCACTTCTTTTACTAGAAGTTTAATAAATAATCCACATTTTGCATACATATTAACCAAAGGTATGCCAATAAAAGCATCCTTAACTATGAAACCTGTCCTCTCTGTTTCAGCATGTAGCTCTTGGCCCTTGTTTCTAGCTCCACTAATACCACAAGCTTTTAGGACACAGACATATGTGGCAGCATTAGGAGACACTCCTATATCTTGCATTTAATCAAAACACTTGATCACTTGCGGGTATGGTGCACGTTCAACATATCCTACAATAAGGGCATCCCAAGTCGAACATCTTTGTTTACAAGCTTATCAAATACTTCTACCGCTTGACTAAAGCATCCACATTTCCCATACATGTCACTAGTGTGTTTCCAACTACAAGATCAGTCTCCAGTGTCCCTTGTCTGTCAATCTCAACATGGATACCTCTCAATTTCTCTATACTGCCCATATCACCACATGCTTTTAAGCTGCTCATGAATGTTACTGCATTAGGACAGAACTTTCACTTTGCATCTATTCAAAACAAGAAAGTGCATTTTGCCCATATCCATTATGTAAATATTCTCATCTTCCCAATTAATGTCGGGCTCCTTTACCACATAACACACTTCTTTTCCTCTCTGAGTACAAAGTCGTCCTCGATGAGCAATTCCACCATGCGTTGCAATCTTGCTCTTCCTGATCCTCTCGCTCGGTATCCTACCATCTGCATCATCACATAGACTCATGCGTGCATCTACTCACCTCCACCAGATCATGGCTCCAACGCATCCACACCGGCTCATGTCAACGCATGCCCCGCTCTTTTGCTATTCCATTTTATCCTGCAACCAAAAATCAACAAACACACATCATCCCAACATCTCTCACAACACCAATCATAAAATCAAAATTGAGACTCCATCGTAAGTCCAATCCTCACTAGATCATCTGCAACAAAACTCAACAAAAACCACATGATTCACATGCTTCCCTCAACCCAAAACATAATACCAAACCATGAGACCAATCAGACTCCCACTATGTCGTCATGAATCTCCCGCTCCAAGATCATCCTGAAGCTTATTTTTTTCATAGCCGAAATCCAAATGTTGACGGCCTTCCTCTTCGACCAAGAAAACGCCATGTAATCTCCAAATACTTCATATCAACCATGTATTTCCCTAATACCTCCAATCAAATATTTGATCAAATCTTCAAGTGCCTGCAATCAAGCATATTCTTCTGCCAAATAAAAACATGTTAGTGCATAAAAACCAACCATTTTGTGAGCTAACATACTCCCCTTTTCTTATTTGCGAAGTCGTCCTCGACGAGCGATATGCTACCTGCACTCCAGTTCCAACATGTGATCATCACTCCATCAAATACAAATCTTTACCTTGTATGCCTATTCTCTTCTTCCTCAATGTAGCACCTGCGATCACCCTCATACAATCATCGGTCAGTACCAAAATCCAATCATTTCACTTACCATCTTTGTCCATCTTCTCGCATCTTCACCGCCATGTCTACCTGTCTACAAACTCATCAAACATATTAGATCAATTTTTTCATCAAACATAACGTCAGAATAGAAAGAGGACATGCACACATCACTCACATCACACATGCATGTTCGACATCCTTTTTGCACACACCATGTACTCATGCAAACAGAAAGCATCCCCACATTCCCTTTTCAACACTCTTTTGTCTATACGATCACTCCCTCGTTTCTCTTCCCAATTCTAAACCAAATTCTCTCGCCCATTTCCCGTTTCCTTCCCACCTAGGGTTTTCTATTCCCACTTACCTTTTCATCTACTCTGTGCTCTTTTGTTCATCAATCAGATCCTATGCTTGGTCGCCACCACCTCTCCTAAATTGATGGACACACGGCAAAGACCACTCAAGCCTAACACGAGCTCACTCTAACAAGATCACTCATCGTCGACGCGATTCCGAACTTCACAAGTCATTGCACCACCTAAGAGCCAAACTGAACACTCCCGGAAGGTTTGCAGACAACAATGCAACTAGCACGATTGGATCCCTCAAGTCCAAGCTTTCCATAGACACATCGCAACCAAAACCCTAGCCGAGCTTAAGCTTCAATTTGACATGTTTCATCGGGAGCCCACACATAACCCAAATCCCCACAACACAAACACATATATTCCCATCCGAGCATCATGCTCTCTCACCTCTGTTATGTCCCCCCTCGAGCGAGGAATTCTTCTCATTCATTTTTTCCACATTTTTTTCTCTCTTTTTTCATCTTTTTTTTTTCATATTTACTCACACTTGCCGGCCTACGCCGAAGCTGGATGCGACTCGTGGACTCGACCACCCGATCGAGTTTGTTCCACCCATCTACCAACCCAACGCAGCACGCGACACACAGACAGCTAGCCCTATGCGAAACCGACATCGGTTCGTGGCTTTGACCACCCGGCCAAAGTGGGTCCACCCACCTATCGGCCCACATAGGCGCGTAGCCACACTCACACATACACAAACATATATTTTTCTCATTTTCTTTTCATTCCCGCATCTCGAGAATTAGGAGACAAAAGAAAGGACTTTTTCCCAACCATCCCAATCACGACACACACACATATATCCCCCATGGACATCCCGATGAGACATATCTCCTCTCTGCTGCCACTCAAGCCAAAATCCAGCCACTAATGCCATGGTCAACCCGTCCTCGCAAAACCCGCATATACTAACCACTTTGTCGACCTGAAACCTCAAAAAGTGTCACTTTAGTTCCTAAGTGTACAACACACTTGGTCCACCCGTCCTCACATCTTTGAATCGCAATCCGCAAAGCAAACCCTAATCAGACTCAAGCCATCCCCACCAACATCCATTATATCATCTTTTTCTTTTTCATCTCCATCCTCTGCCTCGCAGAGATTCCACATGATTCGACAGCTTGCTGATATTGTCCTCTAGCCAGGCGATACGGTCTGGAAGGCCACCATTCATTACTACACCTCTTAATGCCTCGAGCTTCAAAGCTAAATCCCTTATCCCTTCTTCTTTTCGCTCATCACTGCCTTGGAGTCGAAAAATCTCATCATCCACTTGATGGAACCGAACCCACATTTTCTTCTTCTCCTCTTCTAAATGGCTCATCTTTCTTTCTATTTCCAAAGGAACCTCCTCGCTCCTCTCGACTTGGCCAGACAACTTTTCAACCTCTTCTCGAATCGACCTCTCCTCCCAGATTCTACTCATATTTTCTACTTCCAGATCATCCACTTTTTTTGACAACTCCTTCGCCTTTTCTAACTCCACGCCTATCGCCTCTAACTGGTCCAACATCACTTTTAGCTCTTCCTCTATTCTACCTACTTTCGGATCTTCTGCTCGTTCTCGGGTCTCATCGTCTTTCTGATTCATCCACCTATCGAGCTTGCTACTCAGCCTTGCATTCTCTTTCTCTACACGTCTCATTTTCTCATCACTCTCCGCTTGGGCACTTTTCATTCTTTCTAACTCCAGGTGGAACTCGTCACATGCCTTACCCGCTTGATCACTGTATCGACGGATTATGCTTTGTACCTTCTCAATTTCATGCTCCATTCCTTCGACTCTCCTCATTAGGTCATCCTCGTCTCTTGAGAGCTCTTCTTCGATCGCAACTCCAAAGCAGTCGGCTACCATCAAGCCGGATCTCAAGTCCCAGACCATGTTTTCACTCTCGGGCTTCACAAGATCTTGCCTCCAGCTTTTGTTTACTCTTTTCCACTCCTTGTTTTCATTTTTCAACATTCGTACTTGCTTTTCCCAAGTTCCTAGGACCTCGGCCATTTTCACTTGATTTTCCTCTAATTTCTCTATTTTGATCCTCTCGTTATCTCGCTCCGCATGCAACCAATTGACTTGACATTCCAAGCTCTTCACAAGTTCTACCAAGTCTCGATCATGAGATCCAGTGTCCTTGCTTTCACTTGCTCTCGCAGTTTCCATCGATGAAGTAACTCCACCTTTGTCAACTTCCACATACAAAGAGGATAAGCACCTATCCGGTTCATTCGTTGCGACCTTTAGGTCAATCACCTCTTTTGAGCCACACACGTGCTCGCATAGTCTCTTTTTCCCGTAGTCCGCACATGTGGGGACAAAATCCAACGGGGAGCATACACGAGGGCAATATTTGGCTATATGCCCAATCTGCTCGCAACACCAGCATCTCACATAATTTGATATCAGGCCAAATCGCCACCCTCGGTTCACATGATGTCGCATGGTCGGACGAGAATCTATCCATCTCCTATTTTGTCCAAAATTCCCTTGCCTTATATTCGCTTTCTCAAAACTAGAGGCTTGTCTTTGTTGGGCCATTTCTCTAATGAATATCAGAGCAAATTTGGGATCGAATTGGCTGTGCCACACGATTGGGGCACCAAGCGAACTCGTAGCACTCTCTATGAGATGTGCTAAGCCAATTCCCGGCAAACGCACCAAATGATATGCTCTAAAGCCCACGGAAAAAATGATTTTACAAGACTTTCTTCGATTTAAATCCCTCGGAATCGGTCTACTTGGATTACTTAGAGCCCACAATTATCTCTCGAGGAGTTCTTCCTATGTCTATGCACTAGCTCATATGCTTCCCGACAAACGCACCAAATGAATCAATCTTAATGCCGCAGGAAAAAGTGATTATACGAGACTTTATGTTGTTCAAAACCCCTCATAATTGGTCTACTTGGATTGCTTGGAAGCTGCAAAAGTATCTCTAATTGATGATTTTATACCCTCACCTTTCCCAACTCTCTTTCGCTCATACGCATACATATGCTTTCACACACTCTTTTTCCACACTCTTATACACTCACACACACCCTCGCACACTCTTACCACTATAATTACTCTCACACGCTCTTTTTCACTTTTTTTTTCTTCTCACTTCCCCTCTTTTTCTCTCCTCTTCCTTTCCCACTTTCTTACCCTTCTTTTTTTTTTTACTAGCTTTCTTTCTTCACACAAAAATTTCAATCCTAACCCTGGGATTAATAGTGGTGCCACAAGCAATGTGATAACTTACTCCCTCCACTTCCCAACAATAGCACACTATGCTAATGCAAACAAGCGGGTGATCTCGTTCCCCGTGTAACAGCCATGATAGAATAATTTCAATCAATTATTCCGAAATGATCGGGCCATTAGAGTCTTCCAGATATGTTTTGAATACACATGTTTTCAAACCATAAGGAACTTGGTTGGTAGATACTGCCAAACCCTTGTTAAAGTCTACCATCTAGGTTCATCTTCAAGCAAGTGATATGTCATCAATCCATGGGGAACTTTCGCATATTCTAATCCTTGTAAATGAGAGAATAGCATGCAGTGGACGAGTCCCAAATTCCAACACATATCAGAGTTTCCTATGTAGTATGCAATCGCTTAAAAACCCAGCACGTCAATAATCTAGCACAAATGCACCATTAAACAAACAGTTGGGTAACTCGTTGTCAAGAAGAGTATACATCCATGTATGCAATCTAAGTGCAGCTACTTTTCCTTTGCATGTATGAACTACAGTTCCTTTTCAAAAGGTATCCATAGAATCTTGCACCGGAGTTATCTTTTAGAGGGGTCATACCCGCACAATCCCTTCAAAGTCAGTCCCCTTTTTGGGTGGATGTGTGCAGACAACCGTTATAAAAACACTATAACATATGACATGTCTATTTTCCAGTATCAACATTTGTCAGAAGCAAGAACCTATCTTTCTCAGCATTTATCAGTAACAAGAGTTATGGAAGAATGCAAAGGACAACCCAAGACATCATGCATGTAAACGCAGTTCACGTTCATTTCCAAGCATCAAATGAATCATGTCAAAATTGTACATCGTAGAAATCCTTGTCCAGAAAATTGCGGTACCTATTATGTGTCAGGGAGAGCAGCTTCTTGCAAGATGCAGGTCATAGGTCTTTCCGTCCTTTTTCTCTCAGGTAATCTCCATATCTCTGAAGCACAACGCGCACGAAGCTGCAGGTCCTTCCCACCCAACCACTTGCTACAAAGGGGAGTAGCCAAAATTGTGTATAGAAGCCTTTCCCCAACAACCGATGTTGCCAGCATGTAGATGCGACCGTATTCCCTTTCTGTCCATCCCCTTCACGTGTGCACAGGGCAGCTCCTCGATAGAATGAGGAAGAAAAATACCTCTCCCTCCGGTCTGTACTCAAGCTGCCACTTTATTACTGAGAAGATTAGTGTTTTACCTTCTCAAACTTCTCGGAGAGTAGAGGAGGATTTCGTTCTCCTTGCACCTTGTCAACAGATAGTGCCTATGATACCTCTGAGCAGCCCTTCGAGAACAATTCTTTGCAAAAGTATTTTCTCCTAGGAAATGCTTCCTCTACAGCATAGCAACCCTTGAGTCGAAGCAACATAAATCCAGCTTGGGCTGCTGCTCCACACCCAGCTCCCTTTGTATGCACTTGCACAGAGCCCCTCTTGCCAAAGATCTTTCACTGCCATCATTTTTTGTCAAAAATGAGTAGAACAACTGAACCACGCTTTCATTATTGTGCTTGCCATAGTTTTTGTAAGCATTTGCTTGGCGTTCCGCCAAAAAGGCTACATGCAAAGGCCTTATTGAATCTTCACCTTTGAATAACATTGAGAATGGGGGGAGTATAGCTGGTACCCTTGTCTGACAACTTCTCTCTTGCAAGATTATTTATGAAGTCAACGGCAATCTTTCTCGCTTGGTAATCTTGAGCTGTTGGTTGTATAGCCGAGTACACATCTTCGAATTGATGTTCTAATGCATCTCTCACGTTCTTTGAAAGAATTGATTGAACATTAGCAAGTCTGAGCTCGGATACAATTGCTTCTTCCAAAATACCCATCGTTTGAAAGGACTTGACTCAAGCTTCTTGAAACCCGAAACCTGTCTTCTGCTTCTAACAATGTAAAAGAATGAATCCGAGGACGAGGTCCACATAACTCTTCTTCATTAGACGGACCATAATTAAAATTCTCGAAGTAAACAAAACGAACTTGGATGCAGAGAACACTAAAAAAAAAAACCCTCTCCTTCGCATCAATGAGCACGAACATAAATAACGAATGCCGCACCTGACTATGCTTCTCTGCCTACGACAATACCCCCCTGTTGTCTCGACGAGCTTCAATCGCAAACACTTCTTGTCTTCCCAAATGTTTGTCGGAGCGCTCCAATCGCGAGCATGGTTTTCATCGTGTGTATTCTATGTTCTTCAGATTCTCGTGTGACTGATATGAGGTAGGGAAGTTCCTCATTCCCTGTCAGAATCGCCCACCACGTCCCAAGTGAACCCCCGTGGTCATCATCCCCAACCTCCACACAAAACGTAAAGTTCCCTCCCCCCAGACCGAACCAGCAGCAGTCCCCCCAAAAATGCTCACCGCTCCAAGTCCCAAAAACAGATGGAAAAAAAAGAACCCTTCAATGGCTCTTCCACAGCGTATATTAATGGGGCATTTCCCCTCGCATCCTCTGTACATCTGCACGGCCCCCACAAAGACCCAAAATAACCCCAAAAAACTTTTTGCGGTGAGTTGGCTGAGAAGCATCCTGTGGGATGAGGATGTCCTTCCGTCCAGCCAACCACAATGTCTTGTAATAAACCTTGCCTTTCAATCTCAATCATGAAACTCTTGAGCTTTCTTTATTTCTGCAACTTGGACACAAGCTCTTAAAGCACAAACCAGTGATGTGGAATTTGGGGGGAAGTTATGGTGTTTGGAAGCATACCCTTTTAACTGCATCTTCTCAAATAATGTGAGAGCTTCTCGCTCACATGCATGGTCAATATAAGCTCCAATCAGAATGGTCCCTGCAGTCACTTCTTTTACTAGAAGTTTAATAAATAATCCACATTTTGCATACATATTAACCAAAGGTATGCCAATAAAAGCATCCTTAACTATGAAACCTGTCCTCTCTGTTTCAGCATGTAGCTCTTGGCCCTTGTTTCTAGCTCCACTAATACCACAAGCTTTTAGGACACAGACATATGTGGCAGCATTAGGAGACACTCCTATATCTTGCATTTAATCAAAACACTTGATCACTTGCGGGTATGGTGCACGTTCAACATATCCTACAATAAGGGCATCCCAAGTCGAACATCTTTGTTTACAAGCTTATCAAATACTTCTACCGCTTGACTAAAGCATCTACATTTCCCATACATGTCACTAGTGTGTTTCCAACTACAAGATCAGTCTCCAGTGTCCCTTGTCTGTCAATCTCAACATGGATACCTCTCAATTTCTCTATACTGCCCATATCACCACATGCTTTTAAGCTGCTCATGAATGTTACTGCATTAGGACAGAACTTTCACTTTGCATCTATTCAAAACAAGAAAGTGCATTTTGCCCATATCCATTATGTAAATATTCTCATCTTCCCAATTAATGTCGGGCTCCTTTACCACATAACACACTTCTTTTCCTCTCTGAGTACAAAGTCGTCCTCGATGAGCAATTCCACCATGCGTTGCAATCTTGCTCTTCCTGATCCTCTCGCTCGGTGTCCTACCATCTGCATCATCACATAGACTCATGCGTGCATCTACTCACCTCCACCAGATCATGGCTCCAACGCATCCACACCGGCTCATGTCAACGCATGCCCCGCTCTTTTGCTATTCCATTTTATCCTGCAACCAAAAATCAACAAACACACATCATCCCAACATCTCTCACAACACCAATCATAAAATCAAAATTGAGACTCCATCGTAAGTCCAATCCTCACTAGATCATCTGCAACAAAACTCAACAAAAACCACATGATTCACATGCTTCCCTCAACCCAAAACATAATACCAAACCATGAGACCAATCAGACTCCCACTATGTCGTCATGAATCTCCCGCTCCAAGATCATCCTGAAGCTTATTTTTTTCATAGCCGAAATCCAAATGTTGACGGCCTTCCTCTTCGACCAAGAAAACGCCATGTAATCTCCAAATACTTCATATCAACCATGTATTTCCCTAATACCTCCAATCAAATATTTGATCAAATCTTCAAGTGCCTGCAATCAAGCATATTCTTCTGCCAAATAAAAACATGTTAGTGCATAAAAACCAACCATTTTGTGAGCTAACATCATTTTTCTCTGTACATTTCTCTTCCAAGAATCCTATTCTGTTTTTGTTTTGTACTACTTCTATCTCTAGTGCGATAGATCTCTCTAAATATTTCTCATTTCTCAATCGTTGTGCTTTGAGATACTCCTCCAACTGATGCTTCTCCTTTTTTATGCTCTTTTATTTGTCATGACCAGAGTCACTAGACTGTGTGGTTTGGTGTATCTAGGCAACCATGGAAAGCATAGTAATCATAGAAATATCTTGATTGCAAGCTCCTCATTAGCTTTTTCCTTAAAATCTGAAAACTTAGTGAATCCAGCATAGGTAGCTGAATTCTTCTTGAAAAAGCTTACATCAATCCTTGTGCCCATTGGATAGAAGTTCAAAGTAGCCTTAATATAATCTGGTTTGGTTAAGATCTCTACCACCTCATTTTCCTTGTTCTGATTCCAACTCCACTATTTCTGCATCTCTGTCCAAAAACCAACGCCCTCTTAATAAGGACACTGTATCTACTTCCAATTCAGCTATTGGAAGTCCTTTGTTCATCATGTGAAAGAAACACATACCAAGACTCCACACATATCAAACATAAGATTCACAAAATATGACTTGATTTTGACAAATACCAGAAAGGAAAATCCCCATTTCTCCCAAGTTCTTTTAGTCATTATAGCTACAACCACTCCACCATCCAAAATAGCTTTTGTATGTTTATTACCAAAATGAACTGAGAGTACAATATGTCCTTCTTCTCCTTCACAATAACATCCAATTTTATCTTTTGGCACTTGTAAAATTGGTTCATTTTGTAGTTGATCATCCAAAATTTCTGATGTACTTGAGATGAACTTTTGCAAGTTAGAATTTTCTTTAATCAATTCTTCTAATGTCCAATGACATTGTAAACCACAATGAACTATCAAATTAACTTGCATTTTCAACAATAGATCCTTCTTGCTTAGATGTTCTTTCATTCCCTCGCCTTCTTGTTCCAAGGATATTTTGTGACTTTCATTCACTTTTTCTCTTAATATTTCCTCCCATACTTTCTCTTGTACCTCACCTATTTGTTTATTCATGAAGTCATAGTTTCCTTTTTCTAGTTCTTGTTGTTTTTTTCAATTACTTCCTTGCAAAGTTGCATCCTTTCTTTTTCCAATTCAGGTAGAGGATACATCTTTTCATGGTCTATTGCACTAGGTCCTTCTTTTATTCTTCCTTTGTAAGCTTGAATTATTGTATCTAGATCCTAAGATATTTTCCTCTCTAAAGATTGTTTTGATTCTTGGTTTTGTGATGTATTTCCCACTCCATTATGTATTCCCTTTTCAACTTCTTCCAGTTTCTTCTCCCACTTAGCCTTTTGTTTTTCCCTTATCTCCTTCCATGAACCATTCTTTCATAATTTATTTTTTCTTCTTTTAATGTTGTTGCTTGTTTTCTTGTTTTGGATCTTGTCATTAATTTTATGGGGATCATCTTATTTTGTTCCTCCTTCATATTATCAAAAAATTCCACTAATTTTAAAGGAATATTGGAATTTGTAGCCTGTTTTTGAGGATTTCTAAGGCAGTCTTTGATTAAGTGCTCCCTACCACAATCTTTACAATAGGCTCCTTCTACTCTTAACCTAGGTGGTTGAGTACAATCTCTTACAAAATGATGTCCTCCACACCTATAACATGTTATCTTTTGAGTAGTCTTGACTTGGGGTTTTGTGTTTGACATGTAATTGTTGGTTATATACATGAAGGTAGTTGCATCCATTTCAATCCTACCATTACCCAAATCCAATGCTTGTAATTCCAACTCCTTATTATAACTATACTCCCAATCATATGATTCATAACAATCCTCATACTCGCCAATATCTTCTTTTGAGTATTCTTTGGATATTCCCACTGTCTACGATCATTGATGTGAAGGCTCTATTGCTAGGAGTCATATGTGTCCATTCTCTTGACAAACCTTGGGGTTTGTAATTTCTCTATATATGATGAGCTCTATAGTTGAGTTCAATGGTTTTGAATGTACAATAAAATTACTCCCTATTGTACAATAAAATTACTCCCTATCTAATGATAAATGAAATAAATTATTCTTTATCTCAATTCCAATCACATTTTCCCAACTACCAATAAAGTTTTCTTTCGTGATCAATCTAATTCTCATGCTCCTTGAGTTTCAGTAAACTTAGGCAAGGGATTGACACTTTGCTCGATGGTTGATGAGATGAATAACTAAAGATGTAAATGCAAAGGTGGTCGTGAGTGTCAAGTTATTATGCTTGTGAAGATGAAAATTTCTTGATAATGAGGAACTATTGGAGGATCATTTGGTGGAATGGAAGAATGGATATGAGGAATGAGGGTGTTTGATTGATGAGGTTTAATGAATGATGAGAATAGTGACGATGTGGAGGGATAAATGAACACTAATGAGGCAAGTGGTGAATGGTAAGTGATGAAGGTTTTCTACACCCTTGAGTGATGAGAAAGCTTAAGTGATCACATTTGGTGTCGTGATGTCCATTTCCATGTCCTTTGATCATATACACAAAGGTATAAGACCTTGAGAGTGTAAAAAAAAGACAAAAACAAAGTGCAAGAATAAAAGATTCTAACCTACTTTCCTGATGTAGATCACTAATTACTAAAGCATGCAAAGAAATCAAGAGGATCACACAAATCCTACCCCTAGAGGTAAGAGCCAAGTTTGAGGCCTTCTTTTCAAAGAGCTAAAGAACCCTACGTCACCTAAAGATTTTCAAACTTTCCAAGAGATGTGTTAACATGATCTTAAAATCCATCATGCAGATTACATAGGCATGGTCATAGCTTTCCTCAACAACAACACCAAAAAGTGTCATCTTGCAATATTGGGTGTGCTTGTACACTTTTAGTCAATCAATTCATGAAGAATATACTTCTAATCAATTGCATTCAAGTTACTAAGTAGATGGTGTTCGCAGTAGCCAGAGGCATAGAAGATGTGGAAGCATGTGAAGACAGAGCATAACGAAGAAGCAGGGAGTCAGCCGAATCATTTTTCAAAGAATTATGTTCTATAAATAACTTTCAAAACCTCCAACAGTGATTTTCATCACTTTTGTAACATATGTAACATAGAAAAACCCTTTTTGTAATTTATAGCTCCATTTTGTGCAAGCCGAGGAATCCTCGAGCTTGAGGAGCTTAGGTAGAATGAGCGTACCAATTTTGGTTATTTTTAGACACCGTTTACCCTTTCAAATAGCATCTAGGACCTATTTTTTAACTATGCCGGTCACTAGATGTGAAACCGGTCAAAACTAGTCTAGAATCTATAAAAAGAGCTAGAGAGCTCATTTTTGAGGTTAGCTTGTTTGAGTAGAGAAGAGCTTAGAGCTATCTTGAGCTTGTAAGAGAGTTCTTGAGTAATAGAGTGGATTTCCTACCTTCCATTGTATCTTGCTTGTCTCTTTGTTGTGTGTGTGTATGTGTGTGTGCATCTCTATGCTTCTCACCTTCACTCTCACTACATCTCACGTTCACGATCTTCATATCACTCCTATCTCTTCTGCGGATTGACATTAAGGAGGTGGAGCTTCTTAATGTGGTTCTCACCATTGTGTTAGAGCAACACCAAATTTGGCGTCGTTGCCGGGTATCGAGTCTAGGACGAATGTGTGAGGGTAAGAGTATAGCAAGAAGTGGTGTTGGAAGCTAAAAATTTCAGTTTTTGTTGCTGTTTTTACTTAGTTTTTTGTGTTTTTCATCTTCCCCACACTCCATCTTCATCACTGCATCATCATCTTCCACTCCAAAAAAATCAGAAAATTCACCATATCCACCCATTCTCCTCATTTCCCCTCATTTGTGCATGCGAGAGAGAGAGAGAGAGGGAGAGAGAGCTTTTGTGCTTGCATGTGCTATTGTGTTTTTGAGTTTTCTTGCAGGTATAGTGCTCTAGTGCATCAGGAAAGCTTGCAAAGGGTAAGGGACTTAAAAAGTGTATATACTCAAGTGTTTGATCATTCAATTGAGGATTGGTCTAATAGTGAATCTTACAAGTCTAGCAAGGTCTAGCAAAGGCAATCAAGGGCAACCAAAGCAAGGCAGTGAAGAACGGAGGGCTTGGGAAGCGCGGCTTCTTGGGCATCAGAGCAACCAACAAAGCTGACTCGAGGTTGGAAGATTACTCAACCCCCTCAGTCAATTCTTAGCATAGGCTAAATGTTAGCATTGTGGATTACATTAACGACGATAGGAACGCCTTAAGTTCAAGACACTAAATTTTTCAAAGTCCAAGACTAAAGTAAAGGCACGTGATACGAAAACCTAAAGGAAGGAACTAAAGTCTGACAGAACGAGAACTCAAAAGTACCACAGAAAGTCGATTCCTGACGCTTACAGTTAAGACAAAACAAGAACTTAAAGGAGTTTAAAAAGAACCAAGCAAATCAATAACAAAGAATCATTGACGATCTGAGCGTGTACTGAGTGTGCAAGGAAGTAAATTCATGAACCTTAGATCGGGCAAACACATACGTAAGTCAGACCGATGAAGCCTTAGATCATCTAGAAATGGGTTTTAGTACGCAAAGATCA
The DNA here is from genome assembly GCA_020310875.1 of Ceratopteris richardii. Taxonomy (NCBI): domain Eukaryota; kingdom Viridiplantae; phylum Streptophyta; class Polypodiopsida; order Polypodiales; family Pteridaceae; genus Ceratopteris; species Ceratopteris richardii. Next base: position 83,126,870 of record CM035432.1, on the reverse strand, counting down.
GAAGGAGGGTCAAACGTTGCATATTTAGAAAGACCTGAAGGACCCTATAGGACTCAATTAGAATTTCTCCGAACCAACCGCTTAGGTGCTCGCATCTACGAGGATGGTTTGCGAAGACAAGTGCTGCAAATGCACAACCCTGATCAACCCATTGGATCGGAACTTCCAGTGGTGAAATTCAAGAGAGATGCATACAGACAAAGAAGGAACAATGTACATCTTAAGTACTCAGCCAAACAATACCAATGTGTTTGGTGTAATTCAGTTAGAGAGGGATGCGAAAGCCCAAGGAAAAGAACCATTAGAAGAACCTAGGACACCTAGAGGGAAATCTGTACTGACACGAGTACTAGCTCCAGATTGAACCCCTCAGGATAACAGAAGCATATAATTATTTGTAAATAAAGAAACTGATGAAGCATTTTGGAGGTACGGAACGGAACAACCTAGTGAGGTAGGCACCATCACTATTTATGAATTTAAGGACCCAGATACACCTAGAAAGGTTGTATGCCTGGATGAAACTTTCGAAAGAGTATTTGTGGTACCTGACCACGCAAGAAACACATATACATGGAGAGGTGATTTAGTCTTTCCTCCATCTCGAGCAAACGTAAACACAAGCCATCAAGGGGTAGGAACATCCTCCACCCATGCTAATCAAAGAGAGAAAAACAAAGAAAGACCGGAAGTAAGTTTTAATCATCCCATAGGGAGAGAAAGAGAACCACCATGGACACAGATAGAGTGGATAGACAAAGAGAACCTAGAATACCAGGTGGTAGAGATGATTTTCCTCTACCTAGACCATGTGAACACACAAGAATATTAAGACCCACTCAATTAGTAAAATTCATGAAAAACTATTTTGATGGGACAGGAGATCCCTATGACCATGTTGCAGAATTTAAGCAAGTGCTAAGGGCAGAACAAGTAGAAGACATGTTCACGCAATACAATGCATTTGGACTAACGTTTAAGAACACAGATTTAACTTTGTTCCAACCATTGCAACAAAGGCAATTTAGAGACATCCATCACTTTTTAGAGTCATTCATTACAGAATTCTCTAAAAGCGGAATCAAACATGACACGTCTTCATTGATTCATAGTTTCAAACAGATCCCCCAAGAAACAGTTAGACTTGCAGGACGTAGGTTTAGACAATATGTTGAGAGATGTCCAATGCAAGAGTTACCCTCACATGCCAAGCAAGTATCGTTGTTTTTAGATGGCCTACTGAGCTCGAAACTACGCTCCTATGTATACTTGAAGGAACCTAGAACGCTAGAGCAATGTGTAAGAATTTGCATAGACATTGAGGATAACTTAGGAGACAATTTGGAACTCTCAAAGGTCTATAAGGACTCAGATTGTTCCTCTCTAGCATCTTCAAAATTGTCTAGCTCGATAGAAGACCTAGCAAAAAAAGTGGCCCAGAAACTAGGAGTTTCTAGTAAACAGATGCCTAGGTTAGCCACAAATAAGCGTTGTTACACCTGTGGTGGTGATCATATGGCAAATGTGTGTCCCAATGCAACACAAACACAAGCCAACCCTAGTGGCCAATAGTGTATGATTGAGAGATGATACACGAATCATACGGCTCAAGGTTGCCCATACAACAAACAAGCAGTTAGACAGAACTACCCTCAAGCATATCCGCAGCGAGGTAGGTATCAAGGTCAATATAATACTCAGCCTCATTACTATAGGCCTCCTCAGAACTACCCTTATCAGGCTCAACAGAGACCACAACTTGCCTTAGCTCATCAGCCACCCCCACCAGCTAATGTCATCTCAGTTAGATATGTTGCTGCAGAAGAGAACCTAAGTAGGGCTTTAGTTCCCTCTTCACCCTTAATTACTAAAAGTGACCTGAACTCAAACAATTTTGACTCTACTCATGTAGATAGTCCACCCGTGTAGCTCAAGCGTAAGCACCACCTCCTTTACTTGTCAATCCGCGGAGACGTGAGGACCGGTATGAAGACCACGAGCAAGTGAAGGCACAAGTGCATGAGTGAAAGCACACAAACATGCACACACATACACACACACGCGCACAAAGTAAGATCAAAGAGAGGAACAATGGAAAGCTTAGATTGCAAAAGAGTTCTCTTACAAAAGTTCTATTCACTAACAAGCTAACCTCAAAAATGAGCTCTCTAGCTCTTTTTATAGTTTTTTGACTAGTTTTGGCCCTGTCCAGACCTAGTGTCCGGCCTAGTTAAAAATTAGGTTCCAGGGCTTATTTGAGGGCTCAAACGAAGTCTAAAAATTATGAAAATTGGTACGATGGTACTTCTAATACTCCTCAAGCTCGAGGACTCCTCGGCTTGAACAAAATGGAGTTACTAAAAATAGATAATGGTATTTACAATGGTTTCTAGTGATGAAAATCACTATTTTTGTAGGGGATTCTTCTGAAAATTTGACATACACTTCTTGGAGCTCCCTACTTGCTCTCTCTTCTTCTATGTCCACTTCTTTGATGTGCTTCCATGCTTTGTCCTTGACCTTGAGCTTCAACACTCCCCCCCCTCTCGAGTCTGTCGTCCCTGACAGACCCTTGTTGTAGTGATTGTTCCAAGTAGTGCCTTGAGAGGGAGTGTCCCTTCTGTATGAACACAAGTCGTCCGACGTTCTTCATCTATCACTGTGAGTCTTTGCAGGTTGTAGTCTCTTGGTATGTGCTTCTGCCTTGTATTCCAGCATGACTGTGTCGTTGTGAGTCTCCGTTGATGTTTTCTAGATCTTCCAAAGTTGATCTTCATAGTAGTCAAGCCAAGTACTCATAACCCATATTGAGTGATGGGTAAGTGTGTTCGTGCATGGGTTGAAAAAAGTATGTGCCTTGTGCACGGCCTTGTAATGTAGCCCTACGCATGCTTACTTGGAAAATGCATTGGAAGAAGTATGGTGCAAAAATTGCGGGTCTTGAGCTAAGTGCTCAAGGGTATGCTGACGAAGAGGTTTCCTAAACTATCATGGTTATGGTGTTTCCAGAGTAAAGATACTTACCATGGCGAAGGTTGATGGATGTTTGCCTCTTCGTGTGGTACACTCGGCCTTTGGGATGGAACCTTGTTGATGAATGTCCATGTTGATTGTCCACTGATGAGATCTTTTGAGTGGTGGATCCCCTCTCCTCTTTTCAAAGCAACATTTGTCACTAACAATGTGCATTTCTGAGCTTGGGCTCATGCACGTTCACTTCCCTATATTGACACTCAGAGGAATATTGGACACGTGCCGGTTCCTAAGAGATTACCATGCTGATTGACATAGACCATTCACCAGTGCTACTGTTCCATACTGGTTCAGGAAATACTGAGAATTGAATTGCTTTATATTCCTTGGCAAGCAACATCGGATAACTACACCAAGCTGTGTTTCACATATACTCTTTAGCTCACCATATGCAGGAGTCTTTTCCTCCAGAACTACCTTTTGCAGATATCTCCTTGGATGCTCTGGTACATGAAGTAGTTAAGCATCACGCAAGTTGCGGACCTTCAAGCTCTTCATGGTAAGATAAAATCATAGCTGTAGATGCCATGTTCATGCCAAATGCTTGTCCTCTACCAGATAAGGCAGCAATAATCTCACTGCTGGCTGAGACACACTGGGAACAAGCTCTCTCCCACTTCTCTCTTCTTTTTTTTTTTTTTTTTTTTTTTTTTTAATTTTTTTAAGAGGAACAGGATATCACAAAACAAGAACACAAAAGTTAGTATCAATAGAAATGTTCGACATATGTCACTGTGCTCTTGTGCATGGGATTCTCAAGTGTGTCTATGCACGGCCGTGTAATGTGGCCCTATATTAATGCATACTTTGGAAATGCATGACCTGAATGGTGCAAAAGATAGGGTTGTGCAAGGAGCACATGGTTGTTGCTCGTTCGAGGCTTTCGATGTTATTTGTGGAGGTTGATGCCGGCCTTAGTGGAGGTATCCATTGAGTCTCGAACTGATGTAATCCTCCTTATTGGAGTCCATTTTAGAACATCATTTGGCACTGTAGAGGTCACTTCAGGCGTCTTTCTCTTTGGATGCTTTCTGAACTGTGGTATCCAGTGTGGTTGATGCTTTGGTTCGGTGGAGGCTACTTGCACTTTTGGCTTCCAAACCCATATCCTTTTTGCATGTCTTCCTACTAATGTTGAAGAGCTGATTTGATCTTCCTTTGGTCTCTGTACGTGGTTCTTACCCTTTTCTCTTTTTGGCCTCTTCGTTGAAACCTTTTGCATGTGGGAGAGCAAAGGTTGTTGTGGGTGTAGGATCTTCTTAGGTACCCACATCTGTAATTGCCCTTGTTGAGCTGCAGCTAACTTCTTAGGCACCCAAACTTGTTGGATATCTTGTGCCGGATCTTGTCTGAGCTGCTTCCTTCGTCTTCTGGCTTGGTTAGTGTGCATGGATGGGATTTGTGGGGGTAAGGCTGGTGGTTGCTCTCCTTTGCGTACCCAGATCTGCTTCATGCCCGGAACCGCTTTTTTACCGAATGGTGTCTTTCTATTTGATGTAGCAGTTGTCGTGAACGGTGGTGTTTGCTTGTGTGGTGGGCTCACTACTGTGGCTACTTGAGTCTTTGGAGAAGAAGAAAGATCCACCCGCCTTCGAACCTGGTCTTCCACGACTGACTCCTTCTGCATCATAGAGCTTTTGACACATACAACATCTTCTTTCATATGATTAGTCTTGGAAGAACTAAGAGAGTGTGTGGTGCCATGATCTAGGAGCATGCAGTTCTCTAATTCTAATGTAATGCATTGTTCATGTACCCAAACTTGAAGAATTTGACTTCTTAGGTTTAAGTTAACTGCATGGTCATAGATCCAATCTTGACCCAAGACAAGTGGTTCTGTAAGGTTCTCATCTTGACATACTAGCGCTTTGACTTTCATTGGAACATCTTGAAGGTAGATGGGAAGTTCCACCTCGCCCAAACAAGGGGTTTCCACACCTCCCAATCCTATGAGATAAGCTTCTATGGGATTGATGTTCAACCCCAAGTCTTGGCAGTAGGAAAGTTTAACTGCACTACTTGCTGCACCTGAGTCAATCAATGCTTTCACCGTCCTTGCACCCTTCCCTTGTCCTATCTCTATGGTCACAAAGGGTCTTCGGTCAATGACCTGAGAAGTCGCAATGCCTGACTTTTGACACATATCCATGTGATATTTTGGGGCTTTTGAGTTGACATCTAGGCCTAATCGCCTTAACTTATTTTGCCTAATACGCTCTCTGGCCTCTTCCTGTGCTTCTTCTCTCACTCTTAACTCTTCTTCTTTTCGCTTCTTTGCAGTGTTGAGTCTCATTAGCATATCCTCAGTAAGAGGTTCTTGATATAGCTTGACTCTACAGCCACTAATATAGTTTGGCAAGATATCTCCTTCTAGAGTGGCCAACTGAACTGCACCACTAGTGGAAATTCTATTAATGATCATGGGTCCATAACCTCTTTTTTCCAACTTACGGGCATGTTGTTTTAGTGTGTATACCAACACTAGATCTCCCTCTTTCAATCCCTTATCCTTGATGTGTGCATCAAAGTATGCCTTTTGCCTCTTCTTTGCAGCGTAGATGCCTGCTGCCGCTCGTAGCCTCGTTTCACCCAAGCGTTCGAGATCAAAGATCCTAGAGGACAATTCATGCCCATTCCACTCATACTCTTGTGCTACTTTTAAGGCAGGAATTAAGAAATCTAATGGTAGCACAGCGTTCTGTCCGAAGACCATCTGAAATGGGGTGGCGTTGAGTACCGTTTTGTAGGCAACTCGATAAGCCCAAACAGCATGATGAAGTTGTTTGTCCCAATCAGAGCGTTTATTATTTACCAATTTTGTCAATACGTTACAGAGGATCTTATTGGTACTCTCGGCTTGTCCGTTGGCTTGTGGATGATAGGGGGCGGATTTCTTATGTATCACCAAGAATTCTTGGAGAAGATTTTCAATGACTTCATTCAAGAAGTGTGTGCCTCTATCGCTCACCAACTCTATTGGTAGTCCATATCTCGTGAACACATTCTCGAATAAGAACTTAGCCGTAGTCTGAGCATCATTCTTTGTTGTGGCTTTGACTTCTACCCACTTTGTAAGGTAATCTGTGGCTACAATGATGTACTCTGCATGGGAGTTTCTAGCTGGGGGGTTAATAGGACCTATGAAGTCTATGCCCCACTTCGAAAATGCACGTCCTCCCATCATTGGCCTTAAGGGCATCTCGTCTTTTCTCACTGGATATTGTGCACGTTGGCAAGTGTCACATTTCTTCACATAGGTATGTGCATCCATATGAAGAGTGGGCCACCAAAGTCCTGAGAATAGAATGGTTTTAATCACTCGGTCAGGGCCAAAATGTCCACCTGCAACACCACTGTGTGCAGTCTCTAAGACCCTTAAATAGTCTGATTCATGAACGCACAGTCTTAAGTAACCATCTTTACCTCTTCGGTATAGGTTTTCTCCTACTAAGGCATAGCCTTGAGCCTCTTGCTCCATATTTCGTCTTCTTGCTAGACTGGCCTCTTTGGGTAATCTTCCCGATCTCATAAACTCTACCAATGGAGTACTCCAATCTGGAATTAATGATACTTGATAAAGGGTCGCATGCTCCACTGGTGGTTTCTCTCTACACATTGGACAATTCTTGATCCACTCATGTATTTCTTTGTCCATGCTAGGCCAATACACTCCTAAACGTTTCAAATTCTGCAATGTTCGTTGTTTAGAATAGTGATTTCCTAGCAATCCCTCATGAGCTTGCCGCAACCAACTACTATGTTCATCATCCTCAACACAACAAGCTAATACACCCTCAGTATCTTGTTTGTACATGCTTCCTGCCAATATGTGATATTTTTGTGATTTTACAATTTCTTCTTGTGATGTTTTCACATTCTTATTTGCAGGGCCGAAGGTTAGGACTGGTACCAACTTATTTGCCCATTTAGGAACAACTTCCAAATTGAACAGATAAGCATCAGGTAGTTCATCAGACACTCCTTGTGGTGACTCTCCTGAAGTAATGCGAGAAAGGTGATCTGCCCGAAGGTGGGTTCTACCTTTCCTGACAACAACTTCAAAGTCATACTCCATTAGTAAGAGGAACCATCTTACTAAGCGTCCAGTGTTGCAAGGTTTATTGACCAAATATAACAAAGCTTGATGATCAGTGAAGAACTTGAACTTGTTGGCCAATAAATAGTGTCTAAACTTCTTTACAGCATATACCATGCCTAACCCTTCTCGCTCGGTTGTGGTATAATTTCTTTCGGCTGGGTTTAGTTGTCTACTAGCATATGCTATGGGCAAATCTAAATTCCCTTCACCTGTGGGTTGTGCCAGCACACATCCTATGGCATGATTGGATGCATCCACATGGACATGGAATGGTTTATTCCAATCAGGAGTGGTCAGTATTGGTGCTGTGCACAAACGTTTCTTCAGTTCATTGAAAGAATTCTCGCATTCGTCGTTCCACTCAAAATTAGACAACAAGGCATAAAGGGGTCTAGCTATGATCGCGTACATGTGGATAAACCTACGGTAATATCCACAATGGCCCATAAAGGCTTGTACCTCTTTAACATTCCTTGGCCTTGGCAGCTCCGCTATGGCTCGTACCTTATCTTCATCCGTTGAGATTCCATTCTTAGAAACAATATGACCGAGGATTTTACCTTGACGCACCATGAACACACACTTTTCTGGGTTCAGACACACTCGATATTCTCTACACTTGTTGAAGATTTGTCTGAGTTCAGGGATGTGAACCCGTCTTTCTTGGGAATGAGCACATAAATCATCCACATACACTTCTAAGCTCTTTCGCAAGAACTCTTTGAAGACATGACACATGAGCCTTTGGAACGTTGCAGGTGCATTGGTGAGCCCAAATGGCATCACCCGAAATGCAAAGATTCCCCACTCTGTAGCAAAAGCTGTTTTGTGTTGATCTTCTGGGGCAATGGCTACTTGATTGTAACCTGAAAATCCATCAAGGAAGCTATAAACTTCCTTGCCTGCAACACGCTCCAAAAGGTGTTCTGTGATTGGAAGTGGATAACTATCTCTAATCGTAGCGGCATTAACTTTTTTAAGGTTAATACACACTCGCAACTTCCCGTTCTTCTTGGGTACCACAACAATGGGGGACACCCATTCGGTATGCTCAATCTCATAGATGAATCCAGCCTCAATCAACCTATCAATTTCTTCTTTGATTTTGGCTGCATAGGTATCATTATATGTGTAGGGCTTCTGTTTGGTGGGCTTAGCATCAGCAGTCATGGGGATAGTATGAGAACAAATTCTTGGATCTACCCCTTTCAAGTCTCTATAGTGCCATGCAAACACATCCCTATATTCCCTTAATAGAGCTATGAGCTCCATTTCTTCTCTTGCACTTAGGTCATCTCCTATATATGTGCATCTCTCTTCGTTCTCTTCAATGGTCACTACAATCTTCTTGGTCTTTTCTTTATTATCATATGATTCTCCTATGATGGCCTCTCTCTTAGGCATTCGTACCAAAATTTTGCGGTCGTCAACTTCATATTTCTTGAAGTTTTCTGGTACTTCAAACAATGATTCCTCCTTTTCTTGTTTCACTGCTTTTCTTTTCTTTTTCTTTTGACTACTCTCACTTCAATCCTTTGAGTTTACTGTTTTAATACTTGTGAGAGGTTCTTCTTCTTTCTGGGTGAACACTCCTATATCTTCTAGATAGTGCTGCTCTGAGTTAAAGCAACTATCCATCACAATAGACTCCAGATCATCGTCATTCTCTTCTTCTTCTATGACATCACTAGGGTCACATTCTTCTAGCAAGGGTTGACACATGAACACTGAGATATCATAACCCTCCTCATCACAATGAGGTGTCCACTGTTCCTCATTGACAGCAATGTCCATGGTGGCTAAGATTTCTGGCCAGCCCTGAGGCTCAAACTCCTCATCTGGAAAGATCATCGGTGTGTAGGCTGGGTCCCTAACTGGTCTATCTCCTAGCGAAGTTCCTTCTTCTCTTGCCTTTAAACGTTTTTCCTCTTCCTTTGCGACCTTGCACATCCACAAATGAGTATCTTCATGCAGCCATGTTGGATCAGGTGAACTTTCAGAATGCACAGAGATGGAATCTTCTTTCGCTTTGTGGATAGAATTCCACTGTAGGGGTGGTACATCTCTGAAGGTGTAATCCTTCAAATTGACCTTAGTGGTGACCCCTAAGTGCTGTAAGTACAAGGAGTTAGTTCCCCAATCCTGTACTATTTGCAATTGTCGTAGGAAGGGTCTTCCTAGGATCATCTCAAAGACATTATTTTTCTCAAAGTCACATATAGCAAATGTGTGCTCAAATTCTACACCACAAGTGGTTAGAGTGATCCCTTCTAGCAATCCTAGAGGTCTTTCAAAATGACCATCAGCCATTTGAAGCTTCATTCTAGTTGGTCTTAATGTGGGCTTGCCCCATTGCTTCCACAAGGAGGTGGTCGCAATAGCAACACCAGCACCTGAATCTATGATTGCTTTGGTTGTGTAACCTTGGTGGGTGATGGGAAGATAAGTATTACCTTCTTCACCCTCACACATGTCCCCTATTTTGTCTAGAGGTATCTCTGGTACCCTTTGCTTGGAGCCTGCTTTTGGCATGTTGGAATCAAGTTCTGGAACCTGATCCTTCACATGATTCCAGAGCTCAGGTTTTGCTTTGAGCAGCTCTTCTACAGTGAGATGACACTGAACCTTAGTGTTCTTCACGACATCAGTGTTCCTTGGAACCACTGAGTCTTCATTTCTTACCAGTATTGTGGGAGCTCTAATCTGGAGTGATTCAGATTCCCATGGGCCTGGAAATTGAGGCAGTTCTTCTAAGGTATTAGATTCAAAATCTAACCTCTCGTCTTTGTGTTGTTCTGCTTCATCTTCGTAAATAGATGGGATGTCTTGGGGAAATTGATCATGAAGATCATCAATCTCAGGAATAGGAGGGGAATTACCCTTCTCCTTGGCCCATTTCTCTTCTTGTATTTCCCGCAAGAATTCTTGAGAGTACTGTTGAATTGAAGGAGGTATTCCTGGATCCGTGGAATTAGGAACATAAGCTCCCATTGGTGGTGAGCTTCCTCTTTCAATAACTGGTTGAGCCTGTGGAGGTAAAGAAACTTGTGGTTTGTTTACCAATTGCTCTAATCTTTCTAGTAAGCCCTGGAAATGCAAATCTGATTTGATAGAGTTTGTCTGATTGAACTTTTGACAAGTCTCAAGTATGGCTTGAGCTTGTTCTACCATTTTCATGCACATTTTCATCCGTTCAATCTCTAAATCTGCTCTAGGGTAACTCTTGTCTAGGTTTGCCGCTGTAGGCCCTTCTTGAAGTCGAGCCTGGTAGGCCTTGAACATCATGTCCAAGCCTTCTGGGGTTGGATCTGCAAGAACAGACCCTGGTTGTGGTCTATTTACAATGGGTGGTGGGGTGGGATGAGGTGGAGTGGATGGAGTTTCGGCATGCGAGGGGCTTTGAGATGCAATGTCTTCTATTTTTGTTTTCGCTTCTTTTAAGCTTTCTTCTAGTTCCGATAACTTTTTATTCCACTTACGATTGGCCTTCTCTCTGGTATCCTTCCATGTTCTTGTTTTCCTCTTACTAGGCTCTCCCGATTCACTCGACTCTGATTGTTCTACTGGTTTATCCTGTTTTAAGGCTTGTGCTCTAGTGACAGCTTGTATAGGAGCCACATTGCTACTACTTGAACTTGGATCTGCCACTAAGCCTACCACATTAATGGGTGTAATCTTGGGTGCACAAGAGGGGTTTCTTGGACAATCTCTGGGGAGATGGTCTTTGCCACAATCAGGACAAAAAGCCTGTATTGTGATAGCCTGTCCTTGACTCGGAGATGGTGGGTGGGGACAGTCACGAATGAAATGGTCACCATGACATCTGAAACAAGATCCTCTAGGGGCTTGTGGTCTCATTTGTCTCAACTGGGGCCTAGGGTTAGGATTTGTGTACATGACATTGGAGTATTCTGGCTCCCAATTTTGCTCCATAGGCGGTGCCTCATATTGATACGAGTAAATCTCACTATGTTCAGGTGACTCTGTGTAATAAGCATGTGGACTACCTTCATGGGAGTAGTCTGAACTATGAGCATGAGAGTCATTATCTGGTATCAATGGGGTTAGTGGCACCAAAGCTCTATTTGGATTTTCCTCTCCCACAGCATACTTGACTGGAATCACGTTGGCTGGAGCTGGTGGTTGGTTTACCAAGACAGGTTGTGGCCTATATGGTACCTGATATTGCTGTTGTGGTCTGTAATATGGCTGTTGGTATTGATTCTGATACCTACCTTGTGGGTAAGGTTGCTGATAATTTTGTCTAACAGCCTGCCTATTGTAGGGACAATCTTGAGCCGTGTGGTTTGTGTATTTTCTCTCAATAGTGCAATATGGAGCATTCCTTTCTCTAATGTTTTGGTTTTGCATTGGGCAGACGTTAGCCATGTGGTCACCTCCGCAAGTATAGCACCGATTCAATGAAGTGACTCCCTGTGTTTGTTTATTTTGGACTCCCAGCTTCTTGGCAACTTGCTCAGCTATCTCTTCTATTTCTGTGGAGATCTTTGAAGTATGGCTAGTAGAACTATCCGAATCTTTGTAGAGTTTGGCTAATCCTAACTCCTCACCCAAGTTATCTTCTATGTCTATGCACGTCCGCACACACTCTTCTATGGATCTAGGATCTTTCAAGTATACATAGGATCTTAACTTTGTGCTCAATAAGCCATCTAAAAACAAAGCCACTTGTTTGGCTGGTGTGGGTAGCTCTGGAGCAGGGCATCTTTCTAGGTACTGTCTGAACCTTCTACCTGCTAGTCGCACTGTTTCTTGGGGTGTCTGCTTGAAACTATGGATCAGGGACGATGTGTTATGCCTGATACCACTCTTGGAAAATTCTACAATGAATTCGTCTAGCAGTTGACCTATATCGCGATAGCTGCTTCTACTCAATGGTTGAAACCAAGCTAAGGCCGTGCCTTTAAGGGTCAAACCAAATGCCTCGTACTGGGTGAACCAGTCCTCAATTTGTTCGGCTCTCAGCACTTGTTTGTACTCGGCCACATGATCATAAGGATCCCCTGTCCCATCAAAATAGTTCTTCATTGCCTTGATCACGTGACTGGGTTTAAGGGCTCTTGGGTACTCCCGGGGTCTAGGCAATGGAAAATCCGGTTCATCTCTTTGTTGCCTATGTGCTTGATGTCTCTCTCTTTCAGGTCTTTCATTTTCAAATCCTGACCTATTCCTGCCCACGGTGTGTGCAAAACTTACCTCAGGTCTCTCTCTAGTTCTTTCTCTCTGGGCTTCATGAGCCTGGGATGATCCTACCCCTTGGAGGCCATGGGAAACATTGGATCTTGGTGGGGGGAAAATCATGTCATTCTTCCATGTATATGCATGTCTATCATGTTCCGTTACCAAGAAAATTTTCTCTGATGTGTTATCCAGGTAGACAACTTTGCCTGGTATCTCAGGATCTTTGAATTCATAGATGATAACTATGCCCAATTGGCTAGGTTGATCTGGCTTGAACCTCCAAAAGGCTTCCTCTGTTTCTCTATTCAAAAATAGTTCTATGCTTTTGTTGTCCTGAGGGATCCAGTCCGGAGTGATCACTCGGGTCAAAACTGACTTACCTCTAGGAGTCTGGGGTCCTTGTCCTACGTTTCCTTGTTCTAGGTCTCCTATCTCATTCTCATGAATGATATTTCCAAACTCATCGGTCCTATCTGGTTGGTTGGTAACCACATACATGGTTCCTTCCTTATCAATGTATGAACCCTCTTCGAACTTGACCACCGGGTGTTCAAGTCCAAAGGATTGATCTAGATTTTTGAGTTGGACCACTGATCGCCTCAGACCATCCTCATAGATGCGAGCACCTAATTGGTTGGTCCGAATATATTCCAACTGTGTCTTATAGGGACCTTCCGGTGTTTGTAGATGGGCAGTCCCTGAGCCACCTGCAGGTTTTCCCATACTAAAAGACATTTCTGAATCACTTGTGTCCGATCTGAGTAACAGATGACCACTTAGTTGTTGTGCCCACGACTTGGATGTATGGTTGACACTAGCCTCAGAAGATCTAATGCTTTGTTTATCCTTGCCTAAGTGTCTACCAGATCTCAGGTTCATAAGCTTTAGTCAAGAGTCCAAATTTTCCCTTTGGTATGGTTCACAATTCTTTAGAGCCCCCTTGGTTCCCTAGTCCCACCTGAGGGTCAACTTCAAATTATCCTATCTCAAAATCAACGCATTATTCTTGAGAAAAACAGTTGAGATCGTGTAGGATTTGAAACGAGCTTTCCAACAAGCTATAGAGCTCAAAAAATGGACTTTGGATGAGAAAGTTATGTCAAATCAGGCTCCTGGGGGTCAAAACAGGCAAACAGGACCTTTGGAGAAAATCGCGATTTTGTGAACTTTCTGAAAATCGCGATGCTGTGAAGTCAAAAAAATCGCGATGTTGAGCACAAAATCGTGTTTTTGAAAATCGCGATTTTGAGCAGAAAATCGTGATTTGAAAATCGCGATGTTGATCACAAGATCGTGTTTCTGAAAATCGCGATTTTGATCACAAAATCGTGTTTCAGAGAATCGCGATGTTGATCACAAAATCGTGTTTCAGAGAATCGCGATGTTGATCACAAAATCGTGTTTCTGAAAATCGCGATGTTGATCACAAAATCGTGTTTTTGAAAATCGCGATGTTGATCACAAAATCGTGTTTCTGAAAATCGCGATTTTGACTCAGAGAATCGTGATTCACAAAGTCGTGTTTTTCACAAAATCGTGTTTTTGACTGAAAATCGTGTTTTCTCAGAATCGTGTTTTTGACATGAAAATCGCGATTTTGAGCAAAAATTCGTGTTTTCTCAAAATCGTGTTTTTGACTTGAAAATCGCGATTTTGTCCCACAAAATCGTGTTTTTTTGCTAAAAATCGTGATTGGTGAGAATCGCGATTTTGAGCAGAGAATCGTGTTTTTTGAAAATCGTATTTTTCACATGAAAATCGCGATGTTGAGCACAAAATCGTGTTTTTGAAAATCGCGATTTTGAGCAAAAAATCGTGTTTTCACAGAATCGCCTTTTTCACAAAATCGTGTTTTTGCTGAAAATCGTGATTGGTGAGAATCGCGATTTTGAGCAGAGAATCGTGTTTTTTTTGAGAAAAACACAGAATCGCGATTTTTTCAACCAACTTTTAGGCGGGAAAACGGAAAATCGTGATTTTTCAAAAAATTTTGAATTTTCACAGAATCGCGATTTTCATCACAGAATCGCGTTTTTTGGCGGGAAATTCAAATTTCTGAGCGCCGGCTATGGCGAGCTCCGTATGAGCAGAAAATCATGAAAAAAAAACACAGCGCTTGCTCCCCCTTGCACCTCCTAACTCCTTCCCACACAATAATGCATGAAAAATGGTATGAAGATGGTGAAAATGCACTAAAAAACAAGAATTTTCTATGAAGAAGAAGATGGAAGAAGGTGGAGATGATGATGATGATGAAGATGAAGAGGAAAAAACAGAAAATGAACTGAAATGACAGTTTTTTTACCTTCCAACGTCGCAAATCTACGATCTTACCATCACAACGCTCGTCCTCGAAGCTCTCTCCCCGGCAACGGCGCCAAAATTTGGTGTAGCTCAAGCGTAAGCACCACCTCCTTTACTTGTCAATCCGCGGAGACGTGAGGACCGGTATGAAGACCACGAGCAAGTGAAGGCACAAGTGCATGAGTGAAAGCACACAAACATGCACACACATACACACACACGCGCACAAAGTAAGATCAAAGAGAGGAACAATGGAAAGCTTAGATTGCAAAAGAGTTCTCTTACAAAAGTTCTATTCACTAACAAGCTAACCTCAAAAATGAGCTCTCTAGCTCTTTTTATAGTTTTTTGACTAGTTTTGGCCCTGTCCAGACCTAGTGTCCGGCCTAGTTAAAAATTAGGTTCCAGGGCTTATTTGAGGGCTCAAACGAAGTCTAAAAATTATGAAAATTGGTACGATGGTACTTCTAATACTCCTCAAGCTCGAGGACTCCTCGGCTTGAACAAAATGGAGTTACTAAAAATAGATAATGGTATTTACAATGGTTTCTAGTGATGAAAATCACTATTTTTGTAGGGGATTCTTCTGAAAATTTGACATACACTTCTTGGAGCTCCCTACTTGCTCTCTCTTCTTCTATGTCCACTTCTTTGATGTGCTTCCATGCTTTGTCCTTGACCTTGAGCTTCAACAACCCGCGTATTACATAGAGTCACCAGAACACGTGGAAACATATCATTACGATAGTCCACCATTGGAACCTAGTCGGGAGCCCGACTACGCTCATGTGATGTACACAAACCTGAATCCGTGGCCCCAATTGAGACAGCAGAGACCACAGGGCCCTAGAGGACCATGCTTTAGGTGCCAAGGAGATCACTTCATAAAGGATTGCCCACATCCTCCAATTGCAGGACAATCACAATACTATAACACACAAGGCTTTTGCGCTGATTGTGCTAAAGAACATATCATAAAAGATTGTCCTAAGAACCTTGCTAATGCTTCAAATGTGACACCCATCAACGTGATAGGTATTGTGCACAATGCAGATGGATCCAACCCTACATACATACCTATCCAAGCTATAACAAGAGCCCAGACGCTCTTACAGAATCAACAGCCTAACGCTGAGAAAATAGCCGGAACTAGTGAAGTTGGAAAATCTAACAGTAAAAAGATGAAATCTTGGAAAGATTCTAGAGAAAGAATTAAGAGAAAGTGGAGTAAAAGGATAACAGAATTGGAAGGAAGTCTAAAGGAATCTAGAGCCAAAATCCTAGAATTGACTTCGCAAGAATTGAATCAAGAGAACCTAGCTCAAAAATCAGGATCAGTTTTAGCGCAACCTATACCAAAAAACCTAGACATGATGTTTCGTGCATATCAGTCTAGATTAAAAGAAGGACCCCAAATAACTGAAATGAGCAAGAACTACCCTCGAGCAGACTTGGAAATTGAGAGAACTAAACTTTGTATGAAAATCGTAGAATTAGCACAAGCTATGTTTGAAGCCTCTAGATATCTAAATTGGAATAACATGGCAAAACTGGAGTTACACTTTCAAGGACTAATGGAGAGGCTAGAATACTTGACCGATAGCAAAGAGAAAAAGGATCAGCATAGGAACCCTACTACCTCAGAGACACAGGAAAGGAATACACCATCCCTGTCTCAAGTACCAAACACCGAGGGTGAAGAGAACCTGTCTTCCATACATAGGTATTCACATGAATTCTTCAGAGAAATCCAAGAAGAGAAGTGGAGAAAAGAACAAGGAACTCATCCTCCTATTCAAGAAATATATGACCTGCAGGAGCAATTTCCCCAAGACATTCCCTCTATCTGCGATGATGTAGAGGAAGAACAACTGAGTGAACACAGGTTTTGAATCCAATTCTTTGCAAGAATTACCTCAGTTCACAGGACCTTGGGAAGCAAAGTCTATTAGCATGAGAGTACCCATGATAATATGAGGAATGAAGAATTAGTAATCCCTAGAAAGATGGAAGTGATAAAGAACACCAAAGTTCAATGTAATCTCACCCTAGAGGAATTGTTAAAGATTAAACCAGAGTTGTGGAAACATGTAGCAAATCTCCCTCACACATAGGAACACACAAGAAGGTACCAGAGATACCAGTAGAAAAGATCGGAGATGTAAGCGAAGGAGAGGAAGGTAACACTTATCTTCCAATAACCCATCAGGGCTACACCACGAAAGCCATCTTAGATTCAGGAGCCGGAGTAGCCATCGCTACCACCGCTTTATGGAAACGTTGGGGTAAGCCAGCATTGAGACCCACCAAGATGAAGCTACAAATGGCTGATGGACATATAGAGAAACCATTAGGCTTACTAGAAGGCATATCTCTCACCACTTGTTGTGTGGAGTTCGAGCATACTTTTGCCATTTGTGAATTTAGTAAAAATCATGCTTATGAGATGATATTAGGACGACCATTCATGCATCAGTTGCTGTACTTGCAACATTTAGGAGTGACTACCAAAGTCAATCTTAAAGACTATTCACATCGAGACGTACCCCCAATACAATGGAACACCATCCATAAGACACAGGTAGAAACGGAATCAGTACACTCATTGGAATCAGACCCTTCATGGTTGCATGAGGACACTCATTTATGGATGTGTAAGGTAGCAAAACAAGAGGAAGAATGGCTAGAAGCCAGGACTTTAGGTTCAGAACAACATCCACGAACTCTTCAAGATCCAGCTTACGCACCTGTAGTATTTCTAGACGAGGAGTTTGAACCCCATGGTTGGGCATAAATCCTAGCAACCATGGATGTAGCCATCAATGAAGAACAATGGACACCCCACTGTGACGAGGATGGCTATGACATCTCAGTTTTCACGATAGAGCCAATCATGTGTGATTCGATTATTGAAGAATGTGAACCTAACACTAATGCATTTGAGGATGCGAGTGACTTTGATCTAGAGTCAATTATTATGGACTCACCCTTTGCATCAGAAGAAGAATATTTCTACGAAGTAGAAACTTATCCTCAGAGACACGAAGAAACTATGAATGATGTGAGGATGACCACACAAGTGACCGCTAAGAGTGAAGGCAAGAAAAGAAAGAAGAAAGAAATCATGTAAGAAGAAGAAGAATCTTTGTTTGAGGTTCTTGAGAACTTCAAAAAATATGAAATAGAAGATAGACGAATCATGGTACGAATGCCTAACAGAAAAGCTGACACTGGAGAAGTATATGACAATCGAGAGAAAACCAAAAAAATAATAGTTTCCATAGAAGGAGAAGAAGAAAAATGTACATACATAGGGCATGATTTGACGAATGAAGAAGAAGAAGAGTTAGTTGCCCTATTGCGCGAATATAGAGATGTGTTTGCTTGGAGTTACAAAGACCTAAAAGGAGTAGACCTGAATATATGTTCTCATAGAATCCCTATGACTCCAGATGCAAAACCTACGAAACAGAAACCATACACTTAAAATGATAACTACGCTGCAAGGATTAAGGAAGAAATAGATCATTTGATAGAAGCAGGATTCATTTACAAAATTGAGCATACCGAATGGGTATCCCCCATTGTGGTTGTGCCCAAGAGGAATGGAAAATTGTGTGTGTGTGTATTAACCTTAAAAAAGTTAATGCGGCCACGATTAGGGACAATTATCCTCTTCCTACCACGGAACACTTATTGGAAAGAGTTGCGAGCAAGGAAGTTTACAGCTTTCTTGATGGATTCTCAGGCTATAATCAAGTAGCCATTGCTCCAGAAGATCAACACAAGACGGCTTTCGCCATAGAATGGGGCATATTTGCATTTCATGTGCCACTTTCCAGCGACTAATGTGTCACCTTTTTAAGGAATTCTTACGCAAGAATTTGGAAGTTTATGTCGATGACCTATGTGCTCATTTGAATATTAAGAAGACTCATATCCCAGAATTAAGACAAGTATTTGACAAATATCGAGAATATCAGGTTTGTTTGAACCCAGAAAAATGTGTTTTCATGGTCAGACAAGGCAAAATTCTAGGACGCATTGTGTCAAAGAATGGAATCTCTACGGATGAAGAAAAAGTGAAAGTAATCGTAGATCTACCTAGGCCAAATAACATAAAAGAAGTACAGGCATTTATGGGACATGTGGTTATTACAGACGATTCATACACATGTATGCAATCATAGCCAAGCCTCTGTACTCTCTTTTGACCAAGTTTGAATGGACAGATGAATGTGAGAATTCATTCAATGAACTCATACGACGTTTGTGCTCAGCACTTATATTAACAACCCCGGATTGGAGTAAGCCATTCCATGTACATGTGGATGCATCCAACTATGCCATAGGATGTGTGTTAGCACAACCCACGAATGAAGGTAATATAGAGCTCCCCATAGGTTATGCGAGCAGACAGTTGAATGCAGTAGAAAGAAATTATACCACGACGGAACGAGAAGGATTAGGAATAATGCAGTAAAGAAATTCAAGCATTATTTGTTGGCGAATAAGTTCAAATTCTTTACAGATCATCAAGCGTTATTGTACTTAGTCAATAAGCCATGTAATACAAGACGATTAATACGTTGGTTTCTATTACTCATGGAGTATGACTTTGAAGTAGTAGTCAGGAAAGGAAAGACACATCTTAGAGCTGACCACCTCTCAAGATTAACCTCAGGAGAAGCTCCTCAAGGAATAGCGGATGAACTATCAGATGCGTATTTGTTTAACCTTGAGATAGTACCAAAATGGGCTAAGCCGATAGTCCCTATTCTCACGTATGGACCCAAGAATCCTAGGATAAGGATCAAGGAAGGAGAGATTACCAAGTCTCAAAGATATCAAATAATAGCAAGAAGTATATATAAACAGGATAATCAAAAGATTCTTGCGTGTTGTGTAGATGAATCAGAACATGCAAATTGGTTGCAATTAGCACACATAGGTGCATTAAAGCCACATCATTCAAAACATCGTACATTGCAGACTCTGCATAGACTAGGAGTATATTGGCTTACGATGGAAGCAGATGTCTACAAGTTGTGTAAAGAATGCCCTGTTTGTTGTGAAAGACCACCAGTAGAACATGCTACATTATATCATGTGTCTCTCACACCAGAATGGAGTGAACCTTTAGTGACATACTTGAGGATGAAAACATTCCCTCAAGGAATGACCTTAGCACGACAACGAAGTCTAGAGCAGGAAGCTCAAGACTATTCACTTATTGGCGAGAATCTATACAAGCGAGGACGAGACGGATACTTACGACAATGTGTTCATGAAAGTGATTATTTGAGCATACTAGAGACTGCACACCAAGGTGTTGCAAGAGGTCATTTTGGACCCGATAGGATAATCAAAGCCATCCTCTTTGCAGGATTATGGTGGCCCACTCTTCACATGGATGCGCATACCTATGTAAAGAGATGTGATGTGTGCCAAAGAACTCAATTTCCTACTCGCAGAGATGAAATGCCATTGAAACCCATGATGGGAGGACGTGCATTTTCTAAGTGGGGTATAGACTTTGTAGGACCCATTAACCCCCCTGCAAAAGGTACACATGCTGAATACATTATTGTTGCTACGGATTATCTTACCAAATGGGTAGAGGGGAAAGCCACAAAAAAGAATGATGCACACACGACTGCAAAATTCTTATTTGAAAATGTCTTTACAAGATATGGACTGCCTATAGAGTTAGTGAGGGATCGAGGAACTCACTTTCTAAATCAAGTCATTGAATATTTGTTACAGGATTTTATGGTGATTCACAAGAAATCCACACCATATCATCCTCAAGCCAATGGTCAGGCAAAAAGCACTAACAAGATCCTTTGTAACGTAGTGACGAAACTTGTGAACAACAAACGTTCAGATTGGGACAAACAGTTACACCACACTGTTTGGGCATATCGAGTGGCCTACAAGACCGTACTCAATGCAACTCCCTTTTAGATGGTTTTTGGTCAAAATGATGTGCTTCCTTTGGACTTCTTGATATTGACCCTTAAGGTTGGTTGCACAAGAACATCAGTGGACCGGCCATGAATTATCAGCAAGGATAATGGACTTGGAACGTTTAGGAGAAACCAGGCTGAAAGTAGCAACAAGAATATACGCAGCAAAGAAGCGACAGAAAGCATATTTCGATGCACATGTGAAAGATAAAGGCTTAAAAGAAGGAGATTTAGTCCTAGTATATACACTGAAACAACATGCACAGAAGTTAGAAAAGTGAGGTTATGGACCTATGATCATTAATGGACTCTCAACACGTGGAGTAGTACAATTAGCCACCTTAGAAGGAGACATAATGCCTAATTAGTGGCTGTAGAGTCAAGTTATACTAGGAACCTCTCACTGAGGATATGCTTAGACGACTCACGTTGGCAAAGAAGTGTAAGGAGGAAGAAAATAGAATATGAGCTGAAGCTCAGGCAGAAGCTATAGAACGCATCAAGCGCATGAAGCTACGAAGACAAGGACTAGGGAGAGAACATTATGACCAACAGGAAGCAACACCCAGATACCCCATGGCCATGTGTCAAGCAAAGTCAAGTACCCATCCTAGCATAGTGGATCGGAGACCATTCATTACAGTCAGGTTAGAGCACGGCAATCTTTGCCAAGAGCTCAGGGCTTTAATTGACTCAGGTGCTGCGACTAGTGTGATTAGATGGTCTCACTTTAAGGACTGAGGAATAGAAATGCGGCCAATTGAGGCATACCTCATAGGGCTAGGAGGCATGGAAACCCCTTGCATGGGTGAGGTGGACCTTCCTATCCTCATAAACGAAGTGACTCTAACAGTAAAGCTACTAGTGTGCCATGACGAGGACCTGATAGAACCCCTAATCCTTGGCCAAGATTGGCTATACGATCACTCAGTGGACCTAAATCTTAGACAAGGCTCCTTGCAGATTGGAACCTTAGATCAGAAGCGAGTAATACTACTTGACTTCCCTAACGACATTCTGACTGAGGTATGTAACCCTAGATCATATGAAACGCATGCGACGAAAGATCGGAAGATCTTTGGTCAGATAAGTCATGTTACGTCTACTCCAACCCACGCGGGCTTAATTTCTTTATTTTGAAAACCCATTTATTTCCGATTACTTTCTTACCATTTGGTTTCGAAACAAGTTCCCATGTCTTGTTCTCCTTTAGTGCGCTGATTTCTTCTTTCATTGCTTCTTGCCTTTAGCTTCATCATAGCTCTGTGGTTCTTCATCATCTTTGACCATATATGCGTAATCTTTCTGAGTTATGTATGAGGTATCATATGAATACCTTTCTGGTTGTCTTCTAGTCCTGCTTGACCTTCTTGGTTCTTCATAAGTGTCTGAATACACTTCTTCATCTTCATTTCTTATACCTGATCCAATCCTGGACGTACTTGCCTGCATATGATCTTCATCTCTATTCACCTGCACAATTGATTTTCCTTTCTCTTTCCTTCTTACTTCTTCTTCAATTTCTTCAGTCGTATGACTTTGATCTGCATACCAGCTTTTTTGTTCATCAAAAGTAACATCTCTGGAATCAATAAACTGTTTTGTTAGAGGATTCCATAACCTATAACCCATCTGTTTTTCATCGTATCCGACGAACACATATTTCTCTGCTTTCGGTTCAAGCTTATGTCTCAGTTGTGATGGTACATAAGCATACGCTACTGATCCAAACACTTTGCAATGATCAAGTGTTGGCTTCTTTCCCCACCAAGCTTCATAAGGGGTCATTCCTTCTAATGCTGTACATGGTAATCTGTTTACCAAGTATGTAGCTGTGTTTACAGCTTGAGCCCAAAGATAATTTGGACAATCTTTTTCGTTTAGCATAGCTCGTGCAAATTCAACTAGAACTCGGTTCCTTCTTTCTGCTACTCCATTTTGTTGTGGTGTATATATGCAGGTTATTTCTCTCTTAATACCTGCGTTCCAAAGATAGTCATTAAATTCTCGGGAGAAGTATTCTCCCCCTCCATCAGACCTCAGTCTCTTAAGCTTTCGTCCTGTGAGTCTTTCAGTGTATGCATGAAAATGCCTGAAAGCTCCAAATACTTCTGATTTCTCTTTCAAAACATAAAGAGTTATCCACCTTGTTGCATCATCAATGAATAAGACATAGTACCTCGATCCGCTGATTGATCCTTCTTTCGTTGGCCCCCATACATCTGTATGAATAAGCTCGAGTACTCCATCATGTTTGAATCCTTTCTTCTGGAAAGGTAACCTGTGGGCTTTTCCCATCTGACATGCTTCGCACTTATGAATCATATGTTGGTTCTGTACATTCGGTAATCCCAGTACTGACTGGTTCGCTATCATAGCTTTAATTCCTTTTTCATTGAAATGACCCAATCTCTTATGCCAGAGATCAAGTTCTGTAATTACCTTTTCTCCATGTGTGAGCAACGCTTGGCCAATGTTCCCTTGTACTCTTAAAGTAAAGAGTCTTCCTTCTTTCTTTCCAGAGACAATTTGATTATATCCATTGTCGGGATCTTCTACAAATACTCCTTTGTTTGTAAATCTGACCTGAAAACCTTTCTCAACTATCTGTCCTACGCTAATCAAATTTTTCGGTATTGTTGGAACATACAAAACATTGGTTAGCAAATCTGCTCCACTCTTGCATTTCACTTTTCCAATTGAATGTACGCTATGTCTCGTATTGTCACCTGTTTGAACAGTGTGACTAGAACTACCTTTTTCTAGTTCTGACATCAGTTCTATAGTTCCTGACAAATGATTAGAGCATCCAGAGTCAATGTAAAATACCTTTAGGTCTTCATTTTCTGATGTGCTGATAGAGTTCATCATCAATGATGTATGACTTTCATTCTGCGTGTCATTTACGTAATTGTTGTAGGTGGTGTTGTAGGATTGATTCTGTCCCCAACTTCTCGCTCCACCTCTACCATAACCTCCTCTTTGATTTTGTCTTCCTCTTTGATATCTTCCGCTTCTGCCTCTGCTAATACTGTTTTGATTTTGATTTGATCCTTGTTGATTGTGCCAGCAATCATGAGCCAAATGATTACTGAGTCCACAGATCCAGCAAGCCTTCTTGTTGGTATTCTGGCTACTTCTTCCTCTTCCAAAACCTTTTGCTCTTCCTCTGCTAGTGCCTTTACCTCTTGCGTAATAGGCCTGAGAGCTCGACTCTTCTTCGTCTTTTGACTTACCTTTGTCTTTCTTCTTGTTCTTCATGTACATTGCAGAGCTTTGTCCTTTATCTGCATCTCCTTTCAGGTCTTGCTCATATGTGAGCATCAAACCAAGAAACTGATTTAAATCTGGCACAAAATGATCTAAAGAAAGTTCAACTGAGAGTACGAAAGGTTTCCACCTTTCATCTCCTCTCAACCCTGTTAGCAATTGCGCTATCAATCTGTGATCTTCGACATCTTCATTTATGGATCCAAGACTATCTGCTAGATCCTTCATCTTAGTAACATAGTCACTAATCCTTTGACTCGACTTCTTTTTGAATGTCGTAAATTCGGACCATAAGCTAGCCTTCCTGGCTTTCGTAGTATTTTGGAAATGATCTTCCAATGCACTCCATATGTCCTCTGCTTTCTCCAGACCTCTAATGTGCGGTAGTAGATGGTCTTTTATGGTATTATAGATGTAGGCTCTTGCCGTTGCATCTTTCTTCTGCCACAGCTTCAAGGCTTCTAATTCTTCTTTTCCCGGTTGACTATCATCTTCGAAAGTCGGCTTCTTTTCTTCTCCGGTCACATACATCATTAGGTCCTTACTCATAAGTAAGGCTTCCATGTGCATTACCCATGCAGGATAATTATCTCTGTCCAGTTTGTCAATAGTAACGTGGTCTGCCATAACTGTTCAGTGAGTATGATGTTAAGGGTTTTACCTTCCACAAGCCTTTACTCTTGAGGATGACTTCAGAATGCTTCTTGATATTGTTTGTTGTTGATCTCTTCAGCATTCTCCTTTCCTTACGAAAGTTTTCGACTTTTCTTGTATCTTCACTTTCGGTTGTTCTTTGTGAACTTTTCTGCTTTTCAGAATCTTTCGACTCTTGGGTCTTAGCCTGCTCTGATTAGATACGCCTAGCTCTGATACCACTGTTGCGGATGTGTGGTATCCTCCTTTTGCTCTGATACCACTTCTTGTCGATGCGACAAAGGCTGAACCTTTAAGCCTGCGGAAATCGCCACGCCCAAGAAGAACTAAGCTAGAGTGATTTAGAACACCTCTGTAATCAATCAATAGCTTAGCAAAGTTTCTGATGCTCAACGTATAAGACTGTGCCGAAACTTCACCAGACTGTTACTGGGCTGACACCGTAATCGTACCGGAATTGTACCGGAATGAACTTCAATTCTGATTATAATTACTTCTAGTGAATGTTTATGAAGTAAGGGAGTGATGCATGAACTTCCTTAACTTTCTGAACTCTTCTTGAAGTTTAAGAAAAAATTCCACTAGTTCAGAAACCCTCTTTCCGGTTAGGCTTTGTACTGTGTGTAGATATCTTTTCCACCGGAAACCTTAATCTACTGAAAGTAGAGATGTCTAGCTACAGAATGAGCTATCTCTCATATAGACCTTTTTATTCTACTGCGAGATATACTTCATTGTTCTACTGGAAAAACACGTTTACAGTAAGGACTGTAACTAACCAAAAAATGTGTTTACTGAGAAAACGTTAACTGTTAACTAACTTTAATTGTAACATAAACATACTCTGTTTCTTTGCATACAAACAGTACGCACAAACATCCACATGAACATGTGTTTTCTATTAGAGAAGATGTGTACAAATGAGCTTGGCCTCTTCTTGCTCAAGCTACAGAAACTCTCCTACACTGAGTAGTTTCTTATTACCATCTCTCTCTCAGATGAATACCCGATATCTCAGGTTTCTGTTATTCATCTATACATACGCGATCTCTGGCGTCTTCTTCTACATACGCGATCTCTGCCGTCTTCTCACTTCCTCTATATATCTATCTATCTCTCTCTCTCGCACTCTTCTCTCCTTTTCTTCTATTTGTGCTCTTATTTATACTGCGCGCTCTTCTCATGCACGTTCTAGCTCGCACTTCCCTCTTATTATTCCTATGCACGTTCTCTCTTTGTACAGTTTGATTCGGTGTAACGAACTCTGATCCTGGAAGATTCTGTACTGTACATAACGGTCATGGATTTGTCCCTCCACTAAGGCTTTTGATATTCTTTGATTCTGCTTCTCTTTTTTTTCTTTTATGCATGTCTGTTTGTCAAATTCGTGAGTGTTTCTTCAACATCATTATCTAGCATGGAATAAAGTGAAAAAAGTAATCTCAAAGTATCCATGAATGTTTTGAATCTCTCTTGGGGTATCATCCTGGTTGGGATATCTTATTAGGAGTTTCTTTGGAACACTTCTGATTAATCATCTAAGTATTTCTTATACTAAGAGTAGTGAAATTCTAGGTTCTTTTAAAGTAATTTATACATTATTTTGTTCTAACATCATATTGAAAGGATTTGAATTGAAGAGATCTTTTAAGTCATTGTACAACTTAAATGTGTTTGGGTCTTTTTCATTTCATGAATCCATTTCTTCCTTACCATTGATCTGTTGATATATTTTGGTGGTAATGTGTGTGACCACACTTAGGACTGTCGAGGCACTTTGTTCCCTCTTTACGAGGTTTTTCCCCACAGTTTGGTGACTTATCTTTGTACATTCACTTGGTAATACATTAAATGTTGTTTTGTGTGATAAACATCTTTTTCTTTCTTGTGTTTTTTGTGTGCTTCGAGAGACCTCAACCTCCTACAATTGATACCAAAGTAGGTCTTTGCTTCATCTAGGGCATCGTCGACACCCCTCTTGTCACAGTCTCAGAATCACATGAAAATTGGTGAGATTACTTGGGGCCTTCGAATGCATTGTTATAGTGATTGTGCAGACAATCTTGTCCTTTTGTGCCAAACATATATAAAAGTTTTGGTTCATCGGTACAAGCACCTTGAAGTTTTCTACAATTTTAACAAAGTAAGTCAGAGTGTTTCTAATCAACTTTTAGAGATATATTCATTTTTCTACATCAAGGTATTTCATCATGGGCCACATCTAAAAGCAATGATGTGAGAGTGTTTCTACTCAACTTTTTGAGATATATTCATTTTTCTACATCAAGGTATTTCATCATAGGCCATGGCTGAAAGCAATGATGTATTCGATATGCTGGTTGTTGAGGATAAGTTGCATGGTACTAATTACCCATTGTGGGCATATATGATGCATCATGTATTGGTAGCAAAAGGGATGTGGAATATTGTACAAGGTATTGAAAAATATCTTACTAAACCTCCAAATACAATTATTGAAGGTGATGCAAATGGTGTTGAAGATGATGACCTTTGCATTCCTATTTGTGCTTTGGTTCCTATTGCACCTACTATAAAGTGACTCTGTCAGGATGGGAGAGATTCTTAAGCACATGCATTCGTATCTTAACCTATCAATTGGGACATTATCCCTCTCATTCACTCCTATAAAACAACAAAGGATGCTTGGGATACACTTACCACTTTATACGAGGCAAGAAATGAGGCTTATGTTACTTACCTATGAAAACAACTGTAGAGTGAGCATATGAATGAAGAAGATTCTATGGAGTAATCTTTGACAAAGATCAAATATTTCAAGGAGAATTTGATTTCCCTTGATGAAGTCTTGCCTCATAGTTCACTTGTGTAGATTGTTCTTGATGGTCTTCTAGATTCATATCAGATTTTTGTTTGTACTCTTTGATTGATGATGAAAGGCAATCTAGATGCCTTAACATTTGAGGATATATTCTTTGTTTTGTTGCAAGAAGATCATTCCAGATAGATTTTGTCAATTATGCATGTTGCAGATCAAGCTTTCTTACATAGTCAAAAGGGCAAAGAAAAATGGAGTTCATATACGAGTAAGGAGAAAGCTACTTATGCTACATAGTTGAAGAAGAAAGACAAAGATGAGAAGAAAAAAGAAAAGTAGATACAATTTTGAAAATACTATAAGGGAAATGATCATTTCTATTTTATCGACCTCCTCTACCTCTTCCTCTTGAACCTCTACCTCTACCTACAAAGTTTGCTTCAAAGGTACTACCTTCATCATCAGATGTTTTACCTTTTCCTTTGCTATTTACTCTTGTTATTATCTGTGTATAGGGCAAAAGATTGTTTAACTTTTGACTTGTCTCCATTCTTCATAAGATTTGCCTCATGTGTGAACAATTGTCCCATGAGGGTAATGAAGCCAAGAACCTACATGTCCATGTAGAGGTCCATTGCTATGGTGAAAGCTTCCCATTTATGATATGCTTTGATTCCACTAATTACTTGTCTCATTATTTGCTATTCTGCAATGACTTCTCCAATGCTCCCAAGTTGATATGTTAAGTCGTTCATTTTGTGACAAAATCAGTCACACTTTTCTTGGGCATCTTCTTGCGTGTGGTAAACTCCATCTAGAGTTGGTTCTTCCTAGCTCTAGTGCTTGATGAGAAGAATGCTTCAAGGGCATTCCATGTCTCTTGTGAGTCTTGCAGCTCCTAATATGTGGAAGTAAAAAATCAAAGATTGCATTAAGAATGTAAGACCTAGCTAGAGCATCCTTTGAACACCAAGTAGCTAACCTCTCTTGTTCGTCTTGAGTTGGTTATGGTTTGCTTATGAAGATTGGCATCATCTCATCTCCAAAAATGTAACCATAGAGATTTCTTCTTTGAATATATTCTTCCATTCTAAGTGACCAAACTGAGTAATTACCTCGATCCAATTTGTAAATGGATGAAGGAAATTCATCTCCCATGTTGAGTTGATGTAGCTCTGATACCACTGCGAGGAGATGGTTGGATGCACTATAGAGATGAGATAGTGTTGCAATAATCCTACTCTACACCTACCAATGTGACTTCAAGGAACCTTAGCAGACACCTTTAGCTACCCAAATATGCATTTAGACCCACTATGTACTTTGGAGCATCATTGCCAAATATGCTTGTATGAAAAGAGATAATTTGTATATAGATGCACTATGGAAAACTTGCTATTTTTGGACTTGAACATCTTAGAAAAATGTTAAGTTTTCACTCTCTAATAGCAATTGACTCAAGACCTTTTAGAAAAATCTAATTCAAGAGCTTATCTAACTGTTCCAAGTTAGTTTACTAATTTAGACTGAGTATAGACTGAGGAATGAGTTTAAGAACTCAGGGGTGTAATCCACACTTTTCAGGAGGAAGATAGTGTGCAAACATAGGTAACTTGTATGATTCATAACTCAAGATCTAGTGAACCAAATGTAATGGAAATTGATAAGTAGCAAGTAGATGGATCTCTCTACCTATTACAAGTCAAAGAAAGTCGAATGATTAAGTATACACAGAGAAAAAAATCACACCAAATCATTGAAATGAAGAGGTTGTTGCAAATAATAGTAGATATAGATTATCATGAGCTAATGACTCAAATTCTATGTTCTAATGAATGTATTATACAAAGGATATGTAGTGGACTTACCCATATATGTGTGAGCTCAATGTATGCTCAACCATGAGGCTCAATGGCTCTCTCTTCCCTGTCATATCCTGGGACTAATAGTCATCTCTATTTATACACATAGAGAGAATTTGAAATTTGAATTTCCCTCACCTAAAGGTGGTCCTACACTTTAGGTTTTGATTGGTTTGATTCCAACCACCCAATTCAATCATGTTCCTTGCCTCCTAACATCAAGAGATTCCCTATCTCACTTCCTTTTACCTTTATCTAATGAAGTAAAATCCAAGATTTTTACAAAGGTATTCATATGCCATACACATGTGAGCCAAATGAATAAATGAGAAGTCCTGATCATTTGGTCAACCATCTAGGCTTTTCAAATGTACCAACATGCCTACAGAGTGGAGTTAGCCGGTAGGAAGGGTACTGAGGCATGGGGACATATCCATCTAGATCAAATCCTATGAGGAAACATTGGATTTTGGGATAGCACGACTAGCCCATTTGGATGTGGTCCTAAGTAATAAGTGGCATGCTACCAAACATGTGAGTCTACTATAGACATACACTCTTCATGAGAAGATGGTTCATAACTACAAATAGTGGTAAATGCCCATTCTTCATTCTGCACAAGATTAGTAGAATTTGTTTTGGGTGTAGAGGTCTCTGCAACAACCATTCCGGCCTCTTTCTTCCTTGCCTCTTTAATAGCTAATTTTGGAAAATTCTTTATGACATGATCATTTCCTTTATAGTATTCGCAAAACAATTTCTGCTTTTCTGTTTTCTTCTCATCTCTTTCATCCTTCTTTGATTGTCTAAAATTAGCAGATTTCTACTTACTAGTAGATGAGCTCCATTTACCTTTGACCTTCTAATGAGCCAGGAAAGCTTGATCTGCAACGTGCATAATGGACCTATTCTGCCTAGATTGATATGCATGCAACATAATAGAGACTAACTCCTCAAATGTTAAGGCATTTGGATTGCCTTTCATCATCAATTGAAGAGTAGAAGCAAAACCCTGATATGAATCTGGAAGGCCATTAAGAATAGTATGCACAAGTGAACTATAAGGCAAGACTTCATCAGCAGAAATCAACTACTCCTTCAGATCTTTGATCTTTGTCAAAAAATTATCCATGGAATCTTCTTCATTCATGTGCTCACTCTCCAACTATTTTTAGAGGTAAGCAACACTAGCCTCATTCCTTGCCTGGTATAAAGTGGTAAGCTTATCCCAAGCATCCTTTGATGTAATACAAGCGCAAATGTGAGGAATAATGGCATGTTTGAGAGACAAGGCTATCAATGCATGTGCTTGAGCATCTCTACCATCCCAACAAAGTTGCTCTATAGTAGGTGCAACAGGAACTGCAACACAGCAGGAACTTGAAGAATATCACCATCTTCAACATTGTCTACATCACCTTCAGTAAATGTGTTTGCAGGTGTAATAGGACATTTTTCAACATCTTGCACAATACTCCATTGTCATTTTGCAACCAATACAAGATGCATCATATAAGACCATAATGGGCAATTGGTACCATCCATCTTATCCTCAATAGCCAACATATGGAATACATAACTACTTTCAACCATGGCCATTGACTAAAATACCTTGATGCAAAAAAAATGAGTGTATCTCAAAAAGTGGTACAAAACTACCTTGTCAAGTTGTACTAAACATGTAGCAGACTTCGAGATGCTTATACTAGCAAACTGAAACTTGTATATACCTTTTGACACAGAAAGACAAAATTGCCTATAGAAGTGTTATGATAATGCATTTGAAGGCCAAAATAAGCTCAAATCATGATTTGGACACCACATAACAAAGCTATTTTGAAATCCTAAACACCTTGAGAATGCTCACCAATTTTTGTGCGATTCTGAGACTATGACCAAAGAGGTGTCGACGATGCCCTAGATGAAGCGGTGACCTACTCTGATACCAATTGTTGGAGTTTGAGGTCTGCAAAAGCAAGCAAACATCACAAGGACGAAGAGGAAGCTTGGAGCACAACACACAATATTGAATGTATTACCACTAGAATGCACAAAGATAAGTGACACATTAGGGTTATAGGCATATATACAAGCCGAGGGAAAAAACTTCCTAAAGAGGGAAAAAAGTGCCCCAACGGTCCTAGTGTGTTCACACACATCACTACCTAAATATATCAACACAAAACCTAGTTGTAGAATGTAGACATCTTCATGTAGATCACAATTTAGAAAAGTTATCTTTAGATGTAGGTGCAAATGTTTCATCATAGTCAATTCCTTTCTTTTGTGCATAAGATTTGACTACAAGTCTGGTTTTATACCTCTCAATTGTACCATCTTCTTTTCTTTTGATCTTGAAGATCCACTTTATACCATTTGCTTTCTTACCTTTCAGTAACTCACATAGCTTCCATGTTTGATTCTTATGTATAAAATCAATTTCCTCTTGCATTGCCTTCTTCAAACTAGGACTCTTTGATGCATCTTTGACACTAGCAAGTTCATTTTCAACTAAAGCTAATGCAAGAATATTGTTGATCTCAAAATGTTCTATATAATTTACTTGATCTCCTTAATCAATCTGACTTCTAATTCTTTCTCTAAATTGATTAATCCCAATTCTTTAGTTTTCTCACATACCATTTTGGAAGTTTGTCGAACACCGATGAAAGTTCTTGTTCATCTACAACTATTTCTTTAGGTGCTCTAGAGGTTTCTCCAACTTCATCTGTTGGTACATCAAGAGGTAATAAAAAAATAAGGGAAGATGGATCTGTAGATGGTGGTGTTGTAGGAAGATTAACCTTCTCTTTACCTTTATCAAGTGTAAGCTTTGGGGTTTGAGAAGACTAATCACCCCCCTTTATGGTAGAATGTAAGCATCCAAATTTGTCTTGAAGAATGCATAATCGTCTACCTTGATGAAGTCTAGAATATCTACATGTCTATCATAGATATAACTTTTTGCAATGTAAGCGTTGTGATTGTTAATGTGCTTGAGAGATGTGTAATTGATATGACCAAATCTAGCATACCATATCTTCATGCTTTCTTAGGTGTAGATGACTTAGCAACATTTGGATGACTAATTTTTGACAGTACAAATATTCTGCTTTTCTCCTTGCAAAAGACATTGCTCCTCGTTTGGAGTAAGGATCTTGCATGGACCTTTCTTAAATACGACCTTGTAACCATCTGTCAAGAAAGTAGAGATGGATAGCATATTCTTCTTCATTTTAGGTACATATAGAACATTCAAAATAGTTAAGTTTTTTCCTCTCACTTTAGATATTAATTTTACTTCTCTAACACCATCAAAATCCAAATCATGACCATCTCTCATGGTCACCCTTCTTCTTGTTGAACTAGTAAGAGCAGAAAACACCTTCTTGCAACTTGTCAAACGCTTAGTAGCACCAAAATCAAATATCCATGGATTTTTTGGCACTGCATGTAATTCTAATTGATCAAAGGCTATCTCTTCAATACTAACACAAGCATGTGATTCTTCGTTTGAAGACTTAGGCTTTGAACTTTCTTTAGCATTATTTCCTAATTATCTTTTCTTCTCATTAAAAATTATTTCTGCATTCTGTAATGTAATTCCTAGGTTTTTTCCAATACTGGTATGTTCTTTTCTTTGAGGTGATGTAGTAGAAGTTGACTTCTCTTTTGGAGTTTTAGAAGTACAAGAATCGGATGTAGCAAAAGAAGTTGTTGAAGACTTTGAAGTAGAAGCCTTAATTTCCTTCTTATTTTTCTAGCTCTTTTTCTCTTTCTTTGTGGTATTCTTATTCTTCTTTCCTTTAGATGATGATGTCATAGCTTCATCATTCTCTCCCATACTCTTGTTTATCTTCATCTTGAAGTAATAAGAATAGTGACTCATCAAATGATATTTCTCAATCTCTTGTAGAAAGATAAAGAGAAGTAACAAATGATCTATGTGTAAATGGAAGTGAATTAGTGAGAGTATTCACCATCTCATCATCATGATTTGTGACACCAACATTAAGTAACTAATCTCTTAAGTCTTTGAGCTTCAGAATGTGTGACTGAACTGATTCACCAACTTCATCCTTGTGTTGGTCGCTAATTGTCTTCTAAGGTGAGCTTTCCTAGCAAGGTTCCTAGTTTGATGGAGATTTTCTAATTCCAACCAAGCCTCACAAGAGGTTCTACATGACCTAATCTATGTAATTATATGTCTCTTGACTCCCATATCAATAAATGAGAGTGCTTGTGCATTTCTTTAATCCCATTTGGATTTCTCTTCTGAAGGTTGAATGTGCAACTATCTTCTTCTATCTATGGATGAAGATGTAATCTTCACTCCTTCCTCTTCAGTCTCCAGAGAAGGAATTGGAGTAGCAGCCCTCTTGGATGAACAAGCCACATCTTCCTCTACTTGTTTTCATCGAGATTACTTACCATCAAGAATGTTCCACATGTCCTTGGAAACTAAAAAATTACTCATTATAAAACTCCACATTGGATAGTTAGACATTTCATCTAATTTATCTTCTTATTCAAGTCTATCTTTATAGTCACTCACCTTGAGTTAAGGGTGTATGTCAACTATGCTCTAATACAAAATATTGGAATTGTGTTAGGACCAATAAATCAATCACAAGTTAAACCTAGACAAGACAATTATGAAAGTGCAAAAACTTAATACTATTCGATGCACTAATAAAAATTTTCAAAATACAATGTGTATATGATACAAAAACTGAATGTAAGTTGAATCTAATGGTGCCAGCTATAAAAATTTAGTGAAAATGTAACTAAGAGATCTAAATGTGAGTGAATATATGCAAAAATAAGGATATGAGCTATTCCAGATAGTCAAAACAACAATCCCCAAATAGAAATTAATTTCCTCTTATGTAGACAAGAAGCAATAGTTCCTCTTTATGTTGAACTAATAGGTAAAGGCTTGGTACAATGGGAGTACAAGAAGAAACTGTAATGTAGGTACTACTTCTCTCCACAATTAGCATGTGCACAATCAATGTGTGAAGAAGAACAAGGGCTAGTAAAGCAGGTGAAAAGTAGGTTGAAAAGCAAAATTAAGGTTAGGATTTTGAGTTTCAAATTAAATCCAAATGGTAAAGTTTTATGTATCATTAGAAAGCTAGCAATGAGTACTTTCTAATGATGTGATAAAAATTTTGACCATATTTGACCACATTTTGGCTAATTCCTAAAATTAGGATTGCTAGGATTTTTAGTTTTGGTACATTATCACATTGTTTCCCAACAATCCCTCCCTCAATACCATAATGGCATAAGGATCACTTTTTTGCATAACTTTTGTTGTTTGTCTCTAGATACTGCTTTGCTAAAAATGTCTGAAACATTCTAACTTGCAGCTACATAAGGTAGATTAATATGATTTTTGTATACATGTTCCCTAATGTAATTCAATATGTTTTGTACTTGCATGATGAATAGGATTCTTTGCACTTGCTATAGCACTTTGACTATCTTAAAATTTCTGAATTGGTAGACAAACATGAACATCAAGGTGGCTTAGAATCTTATGTAAACCAAGTGCTTCAAGTGTAGCTCTAAATGCTACTCTATAATCTACTTCACTTTATGACGTAGCTATTCTTTATTATTTCTTGGATGGCCATGTGTAGCTCCAGCGTAAGCACCACCTCCTTTACTTGTCAATCCGCGGAGACGTGAGGACCAGTATGAAGACCACGAGCAAGTCAAGGCACAAGTGAGTGACTGAAAGCACACAAACATGCACACACATACACACACACGCGCACAAGGTAAGGTCAAAGAGAGGAACAATGGAAAGCTTTGATTGCAAAAGAATTCTCTTACAAAAGCTCTATTCTCTAACAAGCTAACCCCAAAAATGAGCTCTCTAGCTCTTTTTATAGTTTTTTGACTAGTTTTGGCCCTGTCCAGACCTAGTGTCCGGCCTAGTTAAAAATTAGGTTCCAGGGCTTATTTGAGGGCTCAAATGGAGTCTAAAAATTTTGAAAATTGGTAGGATTGTTGGGGGATTCTTAGACGAGAAGGCGTTTGAGGGTTTGTAGGAGAAAAGGGAAGAAACAAGAAGAGAAAATACACCTGGAAGCTTCTGTCGATTGATTACAGTAAGACAATTACAATGTTTGAAGTACAAGACAAGCCAATACCTCTGTGCACAATCCCATAGAGTGCCCAATTACAAAATACCAAATATCCCAAAGTCTTCTTGCCGCCGGCCTCCTCTGCACCAGACCTCCACCTGCGTCCTTGTGCACACCTTGCACTAAGCTTCCACAAAGGGGGATGAGTGAATACCTTTTGTCGGCACGCGCACACTGCAATGGGACCTTGAGATACTTGGGGGACTAGCTTAGCACTCTCTGCACAATCCCTTAGTCACTCTCCATGCACTCGTTCACTTCCACTTCTCTGCGTCGCACACTGGTGACTCCTACACTTCTCTCTCTTGCTTCCTTAGACTATGCTCTCTTGCTTACTCTAAAAATTCGCCCAAGAATGGCCTTGCCTTGATTTTTAGTGTGTCGATCCCGTATGCTCCTAACTGCAATGGTATCTTGGTGCTCACTTTGATGTCCCAAGATTGTCCTACCAAGTGGCAGCCAATGACTCACTGTTTTGTCCTGTAGTGACTTTAGACTAAAACCAAAATTCTAATGGGGGGGCCATACTTTCACCTGTGCGTACGTTGCCGCTTCATATACCTTAACATTTCCTTTTAACTCTTCACTTTTGCACATAAAGGGGGGGTTCACCTGAACCTTCCAAAACACTTTAAAACACACTTTGAACCTTAGGGAAATTAGAGAAAATACCTCTGCAACCTGCAACTCACTTTCTCCAAGTTACCCTTTGTGGACAATTAATTGTGCACTACCTGTGCACTTTGACACCTGCATTTTAGCACTTTGACTTTGTACCTATTGACTTTGACCTTGACCTTGTTGACTTTAACCAGTTGAATTTGACCTTGACTTTGATTGCAGTTGACTTTGCCCAACATGACTTTTATGGGCTCAACAGTTGCCCACCACCTAATGTGCTCTCCATCCCGGAGAGCCTTAGCCAAAACTCTAAGCAAAGAGGACACCATGCTCTTGCAGCTGCATAATCTTGAGAAGTGCACCTGAGCAGCAACCAATTCCACCAGAACAAGCATAGAGAAGAACCAAAGGGGGATTTTGTATGGAAAAGCAAATGGGGCAATGGGAGGGTAGAAAGGAGGGGGAAGGGAGGGCTGAGGGGTTGAGATGGATGGGGCAGGGAGGGGGAAGGATGTGGCTTGGCCATAAGGGTAAGGGGAGGGTGAGAGAAGAGGATGATGGGGTCTGGAGAGGGTAAAAATGATCAAACAGTAGAGTTACAAAGGTTTCATATGGGAAATATAAAACCTAAGGCAAGAAAAGGTGAAAATAGACCATGTGGACAATGTGGGGAAATAAAAACATGTGAGAAATGTGCACAAAACATGTGGGTTTTGACCAAAAGTCAGAGAAAAAAATGCAATTTGGAAAAATAAAGCCAAAAAGTGAGTCCAAAGGTGCCGAAAAACATGAAAATGACTCCAGTTTTGAAAAAAATAGCCATCCGAGGCACGATCCAGAGCCAAAAGCTATGACCTATGGATTAAAAAAAATAAATAATAATAATAATAATAATAATAATAATAATAATATATAATAAATTAAGAATAATAAATAAAGTTATATATATATATATATATATATATATATATATATTTTTTTTTTTTTTGTTTGTAGTTATATATATATATATATATATATATATATATATATATATATATATATATATATATATATATATATATATATATATATATATATATATATATATATATATATATATATATATATATATATATATATATATATATATATATATATATATATATATATATATATATATATATATATATATATATATATATATATATACATATATATATATTGAATGTACAAGCGCAATGGAAAAAAAAAAGAAATAATAATAATAATAATAATAATAATAAATAAAATAAAATAAAAGAAAATGAAAGAAATAGAATATAAAATAAAATATATAAAAAATAAATAATTAAATAAACAACTAAAATAAACAAAAACAAATAAATAAAATAATAAAATAATAAAAATAAAATAAAATACAAAAAATAAAAAATAAATAAATAATAAAAATAAATAAATTAATTAAAAAAAAAGGGACGCCGTGGGGGGCGGGAGTAATAAAAATAAAGGCTAAAACAAACAACAAAAAACAGAAAAAAAGACAATAGAAACGCGGCGCGCGCGGGCGGGGGGGGGGGGGGGGGGGGGAGAAAACAAAAACAAAAAAAAAAAGAAAAAACAAGAAGAGTGGCGGGGGAAGGGGGGGGGTCGCGCGGGGGGGGGGGAGGGATTCGGCGGGCGGGCGGGTGGGTGGGGGGGGGGTTCTGCGGGCGGGCGGGCGGGCGGGCGGAGGGGGGGGGGGGGCGGGGGGGGTGGGGTGGAGGGAGGGGGGGGGGGAGGGAGGGAGGGGGGGGGAGGGAGGGAGGGGGGGGCGGGCGGGAGGGAGGGAGGGGGGAAGGGGGGGGGCGTGGGGGGGGTGGGGGGGGGGGGGGCAGGGGTTTCTTTTTTTTTTAATTTTAACTCCTCAACGCGAAAATCCTGGGGGGGGCTTTTTTTTTTGGAAAATAACCCAAAAATAGAGAAAAATGAAGGAAAAATCCAAAAAAATGCCAAAAAATTGCCAAGAAATTCTGAAAAAATTCTGATGAAATTTTCTACATGGCTAGGTCCAATATATTTCATCAAACCACAGAGAGCCTCCTTTTATTCCTCCTATTTGGCAAGAAAATGATATCGGAAAAGGCTAAAAAATGTTAGGAAAATGCTAAAAATGCAAAAAAAATTTCCAAAAAAATACCCAAAATTTGTACTTGGGCAGAGGTTATGAAATGCCTTCTAGGTTTGCTAAAAACTCAAGGAAAAAATCTGAAATTGATAAAGAAAACTACTAGAACTGAGCAAAATAAAATGAGAAAGCTATGTACAACCTAGACAGATTTTGCAGGTTCCAGGTAATCCGGAAATCTTCACTTTTGTTGATGATAGGCCTTGAGCCTTGTGTTGTTGACTCAGAGAAATTCCTCCATAATCTCCAATTGAACAGCACTTCATTGGTTTTGTCTTCTTATTGGGCACACTGATCATCTGATAGGGGTACCCTAAATCCTTCATTAGAACTTTATCTCCTCCAGCAGCTTTATGACTTAATCTGCAAAATTTTATTTTTGCTATTCCGACTTCTTCATCCAATGGAATCCTCTGTTTCCAAAGACTTGCAGGTACTCCTTCCACATTCTTGTAAAGCCCAGCACTTGCTATCATTAAAATTGACATAACAACAGATGATAGCCATACCAGTATCCATAAAAAAATGGCCATTGACATATGAATTGGAGTAGCTTCATCACTGCTGCGTATAAGGGCTTTACTTTTCTTCTCTTTGCTATGGCCTTTGACTGAGACTGTTTCAACCTGAGTGATTTCTTGTTTTGCTTCATATGCTTCTTCTTTACTTGAATTTGGAAAAATTCCATAGTAGGAAGATGGGTCTTCTGCATGGAGCCAAGCCAACATGTTTTCATCTTCATATAAATCTGCTCCTTCAAATAGGTCTGCTTCTGGGTTGTCCACCACTTCTTCTTCCATACAAATACCAATTGTCTGCATCATGCTAGTATTTTTCTAATTGTCTGGTCCTTCTTCTAAAATTATCTGCTGCAACTCTTTTCCCTCTTGCTTTACCCACATTGTGTCCTTGCCCCAGTCATGCAGCACATTGGCATGCCTTAACCAAGGTCTCCCAATTAACAGAGGGAAGCTTCCTTCTACCTATGGCAGCCTTAAAACAACAAAGTCCAAGTTAAAGATGGTACCTTGTATCTTGACTGGAACCCCAGGGACCACTCCCATAGGCCTTACTATGCTTTGGTCTGCCATTGTTACAGTGAAGTTGGCAGGTCGTGAAGGGTATAGTCCAATCTTTTTCATGGTATATTCAGGCATCAAGTTAATGCCAGAACCACCATCCACAATAACTCCTTGAAACTCATGACCTTTAATAGAGACTGTTAGTCGAGGGCTCTTGTAATCTGTGAGGGGTGCTTCCCCTACACTTTTATATTTATGCATAACAACAGCCTTTGCCACTAAACTTGTTGTGGACATTTCATCAATTATCTGCAAGAGTTCTGACCTGAACTTCCCATCCATATTTATTAAATCAAAAATACTAACCTCCTTTTTCATGGACTTGAGTAGTTTTGAAGCCTCTGATTCCTTGAAAGCCTGGGCTCCAGTTGACTTATCAAACTCCTCATGAGCCCTGTTGAAGGCATGCCCAATAGCATCACTGGTGCATATGAGATCTCCTTTTTGACTTGTATCTGCACCTGTGGTGACTTTATCTTCAGATGGTTCTCTGTTTTGATTCCATTCCTTAATCTTTGACCCTTGTCCTATGTCTGCTTGAGCCTTCCCCTTGCTTCTTGTCTGCACAGTCAAAGATTCTATTTCTTCTAATTGCACCACCCTGGTAGATGGTGATGGCTCATTGACCAGATCACACACTTCTTCTTTGTGCACCGAAATCATTTGAATATGAGGCCCGGATGAAGAGGCTTGATTCTTAGGACAACAAATTGTATAATGGTCTCTTGCATCAGGGCAGTTCCTGCAAGGAGGGGCATTTTCTGGTAGGGTGCACCTACTTTGATAGTGCCCACATTCTCCACATCTGAAACAGATGATTGGCCTCCTAGGCCCATTTCCAAAGTTATTCCTCTGTCTAGGATTATAGTTGTTACCTTGATTTGGTGCAGCAACCATCACATTTGCTGGTGTTGGGCGTCCTCCTTGTGTCCAGTATGTCGTAGGCATTCCTCTTGATTGGCATTCATGGGCCTCATGGCCAACTTTCCTGCATAATTGACAAGTCACACTTAATAGAGGACATTCACTTACTATGTGACCTTGCTTGCTGCACATGGAACACCAAAGTCCACTCTTGATGCCACCTCCTTTGAGCTCCTGCAACTCCTGTCGCAGCTGAGGCAATTCCTCTGCCTGGGCCTCCTCCTCCTTTTGGAGCTTTAGTGCTTCAATCTCCCTTCTCAACTGAGCAACAACATTCTCCTCCTCTTTGTAGGGCTTATTTCTTTTTAAGCTCTCCAGCTCTTTCCTTAGCTGTATCACTGGATCCTCCATTTCTGTACCATATGTTGGTTGGGAAGAGGTTGCTCCATACTGGTACCTTATCTGCTCCAAGCGTGTGGCTGTGCTGATGAACTCCTCTATGGAGGCTGTAGGTAACACTAATTCCTTTATTTTGCATTGGGTGGCCACTGGTAGGGGCTTAGCCAACCATTTCTTAACAAAAAAATCGTGTGGTGGATCTGGCAATTTAGCCATTAGTGCTTTGGCCCGAGTCACAAACTCTG
Organism: Ceratopteris richardii; assembly: GCA_020310875.1. Lineage (NCBI taxonomy): Eukaryota > Viridiplantae > Streptophyta > Polypodiopsida > Polypodiales > Pteridaceae > Ceratopteris > Ceratopteris richardii. Next base: position 83,086,165 of record CM035432.1, on the reverse strand, counting down.
GGAACTTTTCCCCTGGACCTAATCTTAAATTTTCTAGCTCTTCTATGATAATCTCCGCAGTGTTGCCATGCTGGAACTGATTTTTAAAAGCATCTTTCATCACATCCCAAGTGGTAAAATGGTTTTCAGCAAACTGGCTGAACCACTTATCAGCTAATCCCTCTAATGTGGCAGGGAAGAGAATAAAAAGTGCATCCTCCCTACCCATTAGGCCTCTAGTCTTACATAGTGCCAAGAACCTTCTAATGTGTTCATCCGGATCCTCCTGAGCTAGGCCTTTGAAAGAAGGAAACTTTATATTTAATCTAGAGAGTAAAGTTTCCAAGTCTACCTGACCCGCCATGCTCTTGACTGATGATGTTGAAGATAGTGGACTGGGGGACCTTCTAACAACCTTCCTTCTTGTCTGCTTGCAGGTGACCCTCAATACTTGGGACCGGGTTGCGGTCATGAGCAGCTCATAGCCCACTGAATATGAGACACTTGATAAGAATATTTACCTTTTGTTTGATGAAGTAGCACTGTGGTTCTGTCGACACTTGATCTCTTCTATGCTTTGCACTTGGTTTCTCCTAAGCTCAAATCTCCTTGGAGGTCCCACCGTGCATGCCAAATTTTGTTGGGGGATTCTTAGATGAGAAGGAGTTTGAGGGTTTGTAGGAGAAAAGGGAAGAAACAAGAAGAGAAAATACACCTGGAAGCTTCTGCCGATTGATTACAGTAAGACAATTACAATGTTTGAAGTACAAGACAAGCCAATACCTCTGTGCACAATCCCATAGAGTGCCCAATTACAAAATACCAAATATCCCAAAGTCTTCTTGCCGCCGGCCTCCTCTGCACCAGACCTCCACCTGCTTCAAGCTTATCCTTGTGCACACCTTGCACTAAGCTTCCACAAAGGGGGAGGAGTGAATACCTTCTGTCGGCACGCGCACACTGCAATGGGACCTTGAGATACTTGGGGGGACTAGCTTAGCACTCTCTGCACAATCCCTTAGTCACTCTCCATGCACTCCTTCACTTCCACTTCTCTGCGTCGCACACTGGTGACTCCTACACTTCTCTCTCTTGCTTCCTTAGACTATGCTCTCTTGCTTACTCTAAAAATTGGCCCAAGAATGGCCTTGCCTTGATTTTTAGTGTGTCGATCCCGTACGCTCCTAACTGCAATGGTATCTTGGTGCTCACTTTGATGTCCCAAGATTGTCCTACCAAGTGGCAGCCAACGACTCACTGTTTTGTCCTGTAGTGACTTTAGACTAAAACCAAAATTCTAATGGGGGGGGGGGCATACTTTCACCTGTGCGTACGCTGCCGCTTCATATACCTTCACATTTCCTTTTAACTCTTCACTTTTGCACATAAGGGGGGGGTTCACCTGAACCTTCCAAAACACTTTAAAACACACTTTGAACCTCAGGGAAATTAGAGAAAATACCTCTGCAACCTGCAACTCACTTTCTCCAAGTTACCCTTTGTGGACAATTAATTGTGCACTACCTGTGCACTTTGACACCTGCATTTTAGCACTTTGACTTTGCACCTGTTGACTTTGACCTTGACCTTGTTGACTTTAACCAATTGACTTTGACCTTGACTTTGACTGCAATTGACTTTGACCAACATGACTTTTATGGGCTCAACAAGGATGATACTTTTAATGCTCCTCAAGCTCGAGGACTCCTCGGCTTGCACAAAATGGAGCTACAAAAATAGAAAATGGTATTACAATGGTTTTAGTGATGGAAATCGCTATTTTGTAGGGAATTCTTCTGAAAAGTTAACATGTACTTCTTGGAGCTCCCTACTTGCTCCTTCTTCTTGTGTGTCCACCTCTTAGATGTGTTCCTATGCTTTGTCCTTGACCTTCAGCTTCAACACTCCCCCCCCTCTCGAGTCTGTCGTCCCTGACAGACCTTTGTTGTAGTGGTTGTTCCATGTAGTGCTTGGGAGGTAGTATCCATTCTGTATGAACAAGAGCCGTCTATCTTCCAAATTTGGCAATGTTGGTTGTCCGGTCCTTCATTTGTCACTGCACGCCTTTGCAAGTCGTAGTCCCTTGGTATGTGCTTCTTCCGTGGATTCCCACATGAATGCGTATCAAGATTGAGTTGGAGCAACTGCTAGCTTCGAATTGCTTCCTAGGTATTGATGTTGCCCCAGGATGTCCTCTAGCACTTCTAAAGATGATGTTCAGAGTAGTCATGCCAAGTACTCATAACCCATAGTGAATGATGGGTAAATGTGTATGTGCATGGGTTGAAAAAAGTATGTGCCTTGTGCACGGCCTTGTAATGTAGCCCTACGCATGCTTACTTGGAAAATGCATTGGAAGAAGTATGGTGCAAAAATTGCGGGTCTTGAGCTAAGTGCTCAAGGGTATGCTGACGAAGAGGTTTCCTAATCTATCATGGTTATGGTGTTGCCAGAGTAAAGATACTTACCGTGGTGAAGGGTTGATTGATGTCTATCTCTTCATGTTGTATACCCGGCATTTGTGATGGAACATTGTCGATGAATGTCCATGTTGCTGGTCCACCAAAAATTTTTTTGAGTGCTTGGTTCTGTCTTCTCTTTTCAAAGCAACGTTTGCCAAATACTGAGAATTGAATTTCTTTATATCCTTTGACAAACAACATTGGGTAACTACACCAAGCTTAGTTTCACATATTCTCTTTAGTTGACCATAAGCAGGAGTCTGCTCATCTAGTATACAGACAAGGATTTTCGGGGTACCAAACAAACTCTTGCAAATATCTCCTTGGATGCTCTCATACATACAGTAGTTAAGCATCACTCAAGTTGTGGACCTTCAAGATCTTCACTCCCACCATGGTAAGGGGAAACCATAGGTGTGGATGCCATGTTCATGCTAAGTTCTTGACATCTACCAGATAAGGCAGCAATTACATCATCTGCTAGCCGAGACACACTTCTATCCAAACTGATAAATGCCCAGTAATCGATGGTTCAATCTTCAACTAAGCATGACTCATTCATGTTCCATGAGCAAAACCTGGGAACAAGTTCTTTCCCTCTCTTTTTTTTTTTTTTTTTTTTTGAGGAATGGCACAAAACAAGAAGGCAAAGTTTAGTATCAAAAAGTGGTTTACATGTGTCAATGTGCTCTAGTGCATGGGACTCTCAGTTGTGTCTATGCACGGCCATGTAATGTGGCCCTATATAATGCATACTTTAGAAATGCATGACCTGAATGGTGCAAAAGACAAGGTTGTGCAAGGAGCACATGGTTGTCGCTCGTCAAGGCCTGATGCCACTTGCAGATGTTGGTGTCATCTTTGTTGGAGGTATACATTGGATCTCGAGATGACCACTGATCCTTCCTCTTTATAGGGATCCATTTTAGAACAGCATTTGGCACTGTAGAGATTACTTTAGGCATCTTCCTCTTTGAATGCGTTCTGAACTGTGGTATCCAGTGTGGTTGGCGCTTTGGTTTGATGGAGGCTACTTGTACTTTTGGCTTCCAAACCCATATCCTTTTTGCATGTCTTCCTACTATTGTTGAAGAGCTGATTTGATCTTCTTTCGGTCTCTGTACGTGGTTTTTACCCTCTTCTCTTTTTGGCTTCTTTGTTGAGACCTTTCGCATGTGGGAGAACATAGGTTGTTGTGGATGTAAGAGCTTCTTAGGTACCCACATCTGTAATCGCCCTTGTTGAGCTGCAACTAATTTCTTAGGCACCCAAACTTGTTGGATACCTTGTGATTGAGCTTGTCGGAGCTGCTTCCTTCGTCTTCTGACCTGGTTGGCTTGCCTGGATGGGATTTGTGGGGGCAAGGCTGGTGGTTTCTCTCCTTTGCGTACCGAGATCTGCGTCATGCTCAAAACTGCTTTATTATCGAATGGTGTCTTTCTATTTGATATAGCAATTGTCGTGATCGATTGTGTTTGCCTCTGTGGTGGACTTACTAGTGTGGCTACTTGATTCTTTGGAGAAGAAGAAAGATCCACCCGCCTTCGAACCTGTTCTTCCACGATTGACTTCTTCTGCATCATAGAGCTTTTGGCACATACAACATCTTCTTCCATATGATTAGTCTTAGAAGAGCTAAGAGAGTGTGTGGTGCCATGATCTAGGAGCATGCAGTTCTCTAATTCTAATGTAATGCATTGTTCATGTACCCAAACTTGAAGAATTTGACTTCTTAGGTTTAGGTTGACTGCATTGTCATAAATCCAATCTTGTCCTAAGACAAGTGGTTCTGTAAGGTTCTCATCTTGACACACTAGCACTTTGACTTTCATTGGAACATCTTGCAGGTAGATGGGAAGTTCCACCTCGCCCAAACAAGGGGTTTCCACACCTCCCAATCCTATGAGATAAGCTTCTATGGGATTGATGTTCAACTGCAAGTCTTGGCAGTAGGAAAGTCAAACTGCACTACTTGCTGCACCTGAGTCAATCAATGCTTTCACAGTCCTTGCACCCTTTCCTTGTCCTATCTTTATGGTCACAAAGGGACGTCGGTCAATAACTGGAGAAATCGGTATGCCTGATTTTTGGCACATATCCATGTGATATTTTGGGGTGTTTGAGTTGACATCTAGGCCTAATCGCCTTAATTTATTTTGCCTTATGTGCTCTCTAGCCTCTACTTGTGCTTCTTCTCTAACTCTCATCTCTTCTTCTTTTCGTTTCTTAGCAGTGTTGAGTCTCATTAGCATGTCCTCTGTAAGAGGTTCTTGATATAACTTGACTCGACAACCACTGATATAGTTTGGCAAGATGTCACCTTCTAAAGTAGCCAATTGAACTGCACCGCTAGTGGAAATTCTGTTAATGATCATGGGTCCATATCCTCATTTTTGCAACTTACGGGCATGTTGTTTTAGTGTGTAAACCAACACTAGATCTCCCTCTTTCAATCCTTTATCTTTGATGTGTGCATCAAAGTATGCCTTTTTTCTTTTCTTTGTAGCATAGATGCCTGCTGCCGCTCGTAGCCTCGTCTCACCTAAGCGTTCCAGATCAAAGATCCTAGAAGACAACTCATGTCCATTCCACTCATGCTCTTGTGCTACCTTTAAAGCTGGGATTAGGAAATCCAATGGTAGCACAACATTCTGTCCAAAGACCATCTGAAATGGGGTGGCATTGAGTACCGTTTTGTAGGCAACTCGATAAGCCCAAACAACATGATGAAGTTGTTTGTCCCAATCTGAGCATTTATTATTTACCAGTTTTGTCAGTACGTTACAAAGGATCTTATTGGTACTCTCGGCTTGTCCGTTAGCTTGTGGGTGATAGGGGGAAGACTTCTTATGTATCACCAAGAATTCTTGGAGAAGATTTTCAATGACTTCATTCAAGAAGTGTGTGCCTCTATCGCTCACCAACTCTATTGGTAGTCCATATCTCGTGAACACATTCTCGAATAAGACCTTAGCCGTAGTCTGAGCATCATTCTTTGTTGTGGTTTTCACTTCTACCCACTTTGTAAGGTAATCTGTGGCTACAATAATATATTCTGCATGGGAGTTTCTAGCTGGGGGGTTAATAGGACCTATGAAGTCTATGCCCCATTTCGAAAATGCACGCCCTCCCATCATTGGTCTCAAAGGCATCTCGTCTTTTCTAACTGGATATTGTGCACATTGGCATGTGTCACATTTCTTCACATAGGTATGTGCATCCATATGAAGAGTGGGCCACCAAGTCCTGAGAATAGAATGGTCTTGATCACTTGGTCAGGACCAAAATGTCCCCCTGCAACACAACTGTGTGCAGTCTCTAAGACATTTAAATAGTCTGATTCATGAATGCACAGTCTTAAGTAACCATCCTTGCCTCTTCGATATAGGTTCTCTCCTACTAAGGCATAGCCTTGAGCCTCTTGCTCCATGCTTCGTCTTCTTGCTAGACTAGCCTCTTTGGGTAATCTTCCCGACCTCATAAACTCTACCAATGGAGCACTCCAATCTGGAATTAATGACAGTTGATAAAGGGTCCCATGCTCCACTAGGGGTCTCTCTCTGCACATTGGACAATTCTTAATCCACTCATGTATTGCTTTGTCCATGCTAGGCCAATACACTCCTAAACGTTTCAGATTTTGTAATGTGCGCTGTTTAGAATAATGATTTCCTAGCAATCCTTCGTGAGCTTGTTGCAACCAACTACTATGTTCATCGTCCTCAACACAACAAGCTAATACCCCCTCAATATCTTGTTTGTACATGCTTCCTGCCAATATGTGATATTTTTGTGATTTTACAATTTCTTCTTGTGATGTTTTCACATTCTTATTTGCAGGATCAAAGGTTAGGACTGGTACCAACTTATTTGCCCATTTGGGAACAACTTCCAAATTGAATAGATAAGCATCAGATAGTTCATCAAACACTCCTTGCGGTGACTCTCCTGAAGTGATGCGAGAAAGGTGATCTGCCCGAAGGTGGGTTCTACCTTTCCTGACAACAACTTCAAAGTCATATTCCATTAGTAAGAGGAACCATCTTACTAAGCGCCCAGTATTGCAGGGTTTATTGACCAAATATAACAAAGCTTGATGATCAGTGAAAAACTTGAACCTGTTGGCCAATAAGTAGTGTCTAAATTTCTTCACAGCATATACCATGCCTAAGCCCTCTCGCTCAGTTGTGGTATAGTTTCGTTCAGCTGCGGTGAGCTGTCTACTAGCATATGCTATGAGCAAATCTAAGTTTCCTTCACCTGTGGGTTGTGCTAGCACACATCCTATGGTGTGATTGGATGCATCCACATGGACATGGAATGGCTTATTCCAATCAGGAGTGGTCAGTATTGGTGTTGTTCACAAACGTTTCTTCAGTTCATTGAAAGAATTCTCGCATTCGTCGTTCCACTCAAAATTAGACAACTGGGCATAAAGGGGTCTAGCTATGATCGCGTACATGTGGATAAACCTACGGTAATATCCACAATGGCCCATAAAGGCTTGTACCTCTTTAACATTCCTTGGCCTTGGTAGCTCTGTTATGGCTCATACCTTATCTTCATCTGTTGAGATTCCATTCTTAGAAACAATATGACCTAAGATTTTACCTTGACGCACCATGAACACACACTTTTCTGGGTTCAGACACACTCGATATTCTCTACACTTGTTGAAGATTTGTCTGAGCTCAGGGATGTGAAACCTTCTTTCTTGGGAATGAGCACATAAATCATCCACATACACTTCTAAGCTCTTTCGCAAGAACTCTTTGAAGACATGACACATGAGCCTTTGGAATGTTGCAGGTGCATTGGTGAGCCCAAATGGCATCACACAAAATGCAAAGATTCCCCACTCTGTAGCAAAAGCTGTTTTGTGTTGATCTTCTGGGGCAATGGCTACTTGATTGTAACCTGAAAACCCATCAAGGAAGCTATAAACTTCCTTGCCTGCAACACGCTCCAAAAGGTGTTCCATGATTGGAAGTGGATAACTATCTCTGATAGTAGCGGCATTAACTTTTTTAAGGTTAATACACACTCGCAACTTCCCGTTCTTCTTGGGCACCACTACGATGGGGGACACCCATTCAGTATGCTCAATCTCATAGATGAATCCAGCTTCAATCAGCCTATCAATTTCTTCTTTTATTTTGGCTGCATATGTATCATTATATGTGTAGGGCTTCTGTTTGGTGGGCTTGGCATCAGTAGTCATGGGGATAGTATGAGAGCAAATTCTTGGATCTACCCCTTTCAAGTCTCTATAGTGCCACGCAAACACATCCCTATATTCCCTTAATAGAGCTACAAGCTCCAGTTCTTCTCTTGCACTTAGGTCATCTCCTATATATGTGCATCTGTCTTCGTTCTCTTCAATGGTCACTACAATCTTCTTGGTCTTTTCTTTGTTATTATATGATTCTCCTATGATGGCCTCTCTCTTAGGCATTCGTACCAAAATTTTGCGGTCGTCAACTTCATATTTCTTGAAGTTTTCTGGTACTTCAAACGATGATTCCTGCTCTTCTTGTTTCACTGCTTTTCTTTTCTTTTTCTTCTGACTACTCTCACTTCCATCCTTTGAATTTACCGTTTTAACACTTGTGAGAGGTTCTTCTTCTTTCTGGGTGAACACTCCTATATCTTCTAGATAGTGCTGCTCTGAGTTAAAGCAACTATCCATCAGAATGGACTCTATATCATCGTCATTCTCTTCTTCTTCTATGACATCACTAGGGTCACATTCTTCTAGCAAGGGCTGACACATGAACACTGAGATATCATAACCCTCCTCATCACAATGAGGTGTCCATTGTTCTTCATTGACAGCAATGTCCATGGTGGCTAAGATTTATGACCAGCCATGAGGCTCAAATTCCTCATCTGGAAAGATCATCGGTGTGTAGGCTGGGTCTCTAACTGGTCTATATCCTGGCGAAGTTCCTTCTTCTCTTGCCTTTAAACGTTTTTCCTCTTCCTCTACGACCTTGCACATCCACAAATGAGTATCTTCATGCAGCCATGATGGATCAGGTGAACTTTCAGAATGCACAGAGATGGAATCTTCTTTCTCTTTGTGGATAAGATTCCACTGTAGGGGTGGTACATCTCTGAAGGAGTAATCCTTCAAATTGACCTTGGTGGTGGCCCCTAAGTGTTGCAAGTACAAGGAGTTGGTTCCCCAATCCTGTACTATTTGCAATTGTCGTAGGAAGGGTCTTCCTAAGATCATCTCATAAACATTATTTTTCTCAAAGTCACATATAGCAAATGTGTGCTCAAACTCTACACCACAAGTGGTTAGAGTTATCCCTTCGAGCAATCCTAGAGGTCTTTCAAAATGACCGTCTACCATTTGAAGCTTCATTCGAGTTGGTCTTAATGTTGGTTTTCCCCATTGCTTCCACAAGGAGGTGGTTGCAATAGCAACACCAGCACCTGAATCTATGATTGCTTTGGTTGTGTAACCTTGGTAGGTGATTGGAAGATAAGTATTACCTTCTTCACCCTCACACATGTCCCCTATTTTGTCTAGAGGTATCTCTGGTACTTTTTGCTTAGAGCCTATTTTTGGCACATTGGAATCAAGTTTTGGGTCCTGATCCTTCACATGATTCCACAGCTCAGGTTTTGCTTTGAGAAGCTCTTCTACAGTGAGATGACATTGAACCTTAGTGTTCTTCACTACATCAGTGTTCCTTGGGATCACTGAGTCTTCATGTCTGACCAGTATTGTGGGAGCTCTGATCTGAAGAGATTCAGATTCCCAAGGGCCTGGAAACTGAGGGAGTTCTTCTAAGGTATTAGATTCAAAATCTGACCTTTCGTCTTCTTGTTGTTCTGCTTCATCTCCATAAATAGATGGAATGTCTTGGGGAAATTGATCATGAAGGTCATCAATCTCATGAATAGGAGGGAAATTACCCTTCTCCTTGGCCCATTTCTCCTCTTGTATTTCCCGCAAGAACTCTTGAGAGTGCTACTGAATTGAAGGAGGCATTCCAACATTAGTGGAATTAGGAACATAAGCTCCCATTGGTGGTGAGCTTCCTCTTTCAATAACTGGTTGAGCCTGTGGAGGTAAAGAAACTTGTGGTTTGTTTACCAATTGCTCTAATCTTTCTAGTAAGCCCTGGAAATGCAAATCCGATTTGACAGAGTTTGTCTGATTGAACTTTTGACTAGTCTCAAGTATAGCTTGAGCTTGTTCTACCATTTTCATGCACATTTTCATACGTTCAATCTCTAAATCCGCTCTAGGGTAACTCTTGTCTAGGTTTGCAGCTGTTGGCCCTTCTTGAAGTCGAGCCTGGTAGGCCTTGAACATCATATCCAAGCCTTCTGGGGTTGGATCTGCTAGAACAGACCCTGGTTGCGGCTTATTTACAATGGGTGGTGGGGTGGGATGAGGTGGAGTGGATGGAGTTTCGGCATGCGGGGGGTTTTGAGATGCAATGTCTTCTATCTTTGTTTTTGCATCTTTCAAGCTTTCTTCTAGTTCCGATAACTTTTTATTCCACTTGCGATTGGCCTTCTCTCTAGTATCCTTCCATGTTCTTGTTTTCCTCTTACTAGGCTCTCTTGATTCACTCGACTCCGATTGTTCTGCTGGTTTATCTTGTTTTAATGCTTGTGCCCTAGTAACTGCATGTACAGGAGCCACATTACTACTACTTGCACTTGAATCCGCCACTAAGCGTACCACATTAATGGGTGTAATCTCGGGTGCACTAGAGGGGTTTCTTGGACAATCTCTAGGGAGATGGTCTTTGCCACAATCAGGACAAAAAGCCTGTATTGTGATAGCCTGTCCTTGACTCGGAGATGGTGGGTGGGGACAATCACGAAGGAAATGGTCGCCTTGACATCTGAAACATGGTCCTCTAGGAGCTTGTGGTCTAGCTTGTCTCAATTGGGGCCTAGGGTTAGCATTTATGTACATGACATTGGAGTATTCAGGCTCCCAATTTTGTTCCATAGGTTGTGCCTCATATTGATACGGGTAAATCTCACTTTTGTCCTACATTTCCTTGTTCTAGGTCTCCTATCTCATTCTCATGAATGACATTTCCAAACTCATCGGTCCTATCTGGTAGGTTGGTGACCACATACATGGTTCCTTCCTTATCAATGTATGAACCCTCTTTGAACTTGACCACCGGGTGTTCCAGTCCAAAGGGTTGATCTGGATTTTTGAGTTGGACCACTGATCGCCTCAGGCCATCCTCATAGATGCGAGCACCCAATCGGTTGGTCCGAATATATTCCAATTGTGTCTTATAGGGTCCTTCTGGTGTTTGTAGATGGGCAGTTCCTGAGCCACCTGCACATTTTCCCATGCTAAAAGACATTTCTGAGTCACTTGTGTCAGAGTTTAGTACGTAAGGACAACCACTTAGTTGTTGTGCCCAAGACTTTGCTGTGTGGTTGACACTGGACTGAGAAGATCTAATGCTTTGTCTATCCTTTCCTAGGTGTCTACCAGATCTCAGGTTCATAAGCTTTGGCTAAGAGTCCAAAATTTCCCCTTGGTATGGTTCACAAATCCTTTGGAGTCCCCTTGAGTTCTTGGTCCCACCTGAGGGTCAACTTCAAAATATCCTATCTGAAAATCAACGAGCTTTCCAACGAGCTATAGAGCTCAAAAAATGGACTTTGGTTGAAAAAGTTATGTCAAATCAGGCTCCTGGGGGTCAAAACAGGCAAACAGGACCTTTTGGAAAAAATCGCGATTTTGTGAACTTCAAGAGAATCACGATTTTGTGAACTTCAAGAGAATCGTGATTTTGTGAACTTCAAGAGAATCGCGATTTTGTGAACTTCAAGAGGATCGCGATTTTGTGAACTTCAAGAGAATCGCGATTTTGGGAACTTCAAGAGAATCGCGATTGTATGAAATCAGAGAATCGCGATTTTGTACCTTGAGAATCGTGTTTTCACAGAATCGTGTTTTCACAAAATCGTGTTTTGAAAATCGCGATTTTGAGCAGAGAATCGTGTTTTTTGAAAATCGTGATTTTGAGCAAAAAATCGTGTTTTCACAGAATCGCCTTTTTCACAAAATCGTGTTTTTACTGAAAATCGTGATTGGTGAGAATCGTGATTTTGAGCAGAGAATCGTGTTTTCACAAAATCGTGGTTCACAAAATTGTGTTTTCATAGAATCGTGTTTTTGCTGAATATCGTGATTTATGAGAATTGCGATTTTGAGCAGAGAAACGTGTTTTCACAAAATCGTGGTTCACAGAATCGTGTTTTCACAAAATCGTGTTTTTGCTGAATATCGTAATTTGTGAGAATCGCGATTTTGAGCAGAGAATCATGTTGTTTTGAAAATTGCGATTTTGAGCAAAAAATCGTGTTTTCACAGAATCGCCTTTTTCACAAAATCGTGTTTTTACTGAAAATCGTGATTGATGAGAATCACGATTTTGAGCAGAAAATCGTGTTTTCACAGAATCGTGTTCTAGAGAATCGCGATTTTGTCTCAGAGAATCGTGATTCACAAAATCGTGTTTTTCACAAAATCGTGGTTCTCAGAATCGTGTTTTTTCACATGAAAATCGCGATTTTGTCTTAGAGAATCGTGATTCACAAAATCGTGTTTTTCACAAAATCGTGGTTCTCAAAATCGTGTTTTTCACAAAATCGTGGTTCTCAGAATCGTGTTTTTGGCTGAAAATTGTGATTTGTGAGAATCGCGATTTTGAGCACAACCACAGAATCGCGATTCTGAGAATGACCATAGAATCATGATTCTTTCAGCAAGCTTTTAGGCAGGAAACAGAAAATCGTGATTTTTCAAAAAAATTGAATTTTCACAGAATCGTGATTTTCATCCCAAAATCGCGTTTTTTGGTGGGAAATTCAAATTTCTGAGCGCCGGCAATGGCGAGCTCCGTATGAGCAGAAAATCATGAAAAAACACAGCGCTTGCTCTCCCTTGCACCTCCTAACTCCTTCCCACACAATAATGCATGAAAAATGGTATGAAAATGGTGAAAATGAACTAAAAAATCAGAAATTTCTATGAAGAAGAAGATGGAAGAAGATGGAGATGGTGATGATGATGAAGATGAAGAAGAAAAAATAGAAAATGACAAATCTACGATCTTACCATCACAATGCTCGTCCTCAAAGCTCTCTCCCCGGCAACGGTGCCAAAATTTGGTGTAGCTCCAGCGTAAGCACCACCTCCTTTACTTGTCAATCCGCAGAGACGTGAGGACCGGTATGAAGACCACGAGCAAGTCAAGGCACAAGTGAGTGAGTGAAAGCACACAAACATGCACACACATACACACACACGCGCACAAGGTAAGATCAAAGAGAGGAACAATGGAAAGCTTTGATTGCAAAAGAGTTCTCTTACAAAAGCTCTATTATCTAACAAGCTAACCCCAAAAATGAGCTCTCTAGCTCCTTTTATAGTTTTTTGACTAGTTTTGGCCCTGTCCAGACCTAGTGTCCGGCCTAGTTAAAAATTAGGTTCCAGGGCTTATTTGAGGGCTCAAACGGAGTCTAAAAATTATGAAAATTGGTAGGATGATACTTTTAATGCTCCTCAAGCTCGAGGACTCCTCGGCTTGCACAAAATGGAGCTACAAAAATAGAAAATGGTATTTACAATGGTTTTAGTGATGGAAATCACTATTTTTGTAGGGAATTCTTCTGAAAAGTTGACATGTACTTCTTGGAGCTCCCTACTTGCTCCTTCTTCTTGTGTGTCCACCTCTTAGATGTGTTCCTATGCTTTGTCCTTGACCTTCAACTTCAACACCATGAGATGAGGTAATCTCCAATATAGAAAGAATAACCACTAGTACTTCTCATTATGTCTTTGTCACCTTCCCAATCTAAATCTAAAATACCTTTAAATAAAAAATGTTGTGACTTTGGAAATACCATAGCATAACTTGAAGTTCCCTTCAAATATTTGAGTATCCTGTTAATTCCTTTCCAATGAATCTTAAGTGGTTTATGCATGAACCTTGATACTTGAGAAACTACAAATTGAATGTCTCGGTGTGTATTACATAGATAGATCAAGCATCCAACTCCTTGATTATATAAGGTGGCGTCAAAAGGCTTTGATTCTACATCTACTTGTAATGACACATTAACATCCATAGGTGTCTACATAGGTTTACAATTTTTCATTTCAAACCTTTCTAAAAGTTTCTTAAATCCCACTACCTTGGAGCGTTTTCACATACCATTTTGGAACTGATGAGATATTCCGTTGTCTTCCAAAAAGAAATTGAAGTCTTTTGACAAATACACTCCTCTTTCACTTCTCAAAATCTAGATCTTAGGCCAAATTTCATTCTCAACCATAGCTAAAAAAAGTTTGAATGTCTAGAATACTTTGGACTTTTCTTTAAGACCAAAAACCCATGAGTATATGGAGAAATCATCTATGAATGTAACAAAGTATCCAAATCCTTGAACAAACTCTTCCCTCATAGGTCCATTCATATATAAATGTATGATCTGTAATTTCCTAGTCGCTCTGATGTATCCATGCATCTTGAAAGGTAGCTTGTGTAGCTTTTCTTCAAGACATCCTTCACATGCTTCTACATCATGTGGTAAAGCAAAAGTGGGAAGGTTCTCCACCATACCTTAATATTTAATATTATTAAGAGTTGTGTAACTAATATGACCAAATCTAGATGCCATAACTTCATGTTTTGCTTAGGTGTAGGTGACTAAACAACATTTGCCTGACTAATTTTGGATAGTAAAAACATTCCAATTGTGTTTTCTTCTTGAAAAAGACACTGCTCCTCATTTGGAATGAGGATCTAGAATGAGTCTTTCTTAAATATGATCTTATAGGCATCTAATAAGAAAGTGGAGATGGATAGCAAATTCTTCTTTATTTTAGGTACATATAGAACATTTGAAATTGTCCAGATTTTAGGTTTACTTTTCCAACACCAATAACATCCAGATCATGACCAGGCTAATGAATTAGTAAGGGTAGAAAATGCCTTTGTGCAATATCTCATAAGCTTAGTAGCACCAAAATCAAATATTCAGGGATTTTCTCAGATTTCATGTAATGCTACTTGATCAAACCTATTTCTTCAATACTAACGTAAACATCATTCGAGGACTTAGGCTTTGAACTTTCTTCATCATTATTCATGATGATCTTTTCTTTCCGGATTCTTCAAATTCATCAGGTTTCTTGAATATAATGCCATCTCTTTTCTTTGAGGTGGATGTAGTAGAAGCTGACTTGTCTTTTGGAGTTGTAGAAGTATTGGAATTGGACGTATGGGAAGAAGTAGTAGAAGACTTTGAAGTAGAAGCCTTACTTTCCTTCTTATTCTATTGACTCTCCTTCTCCTTCTTTTTGGTCTCTTTCTTCTTCTTTGCTTTAGATAATGATATTTTAGCTTCATCATTCTCTTCCATACTCTTTTTTTTTATCTTCATCTTGAAGTTACAGGAATTACAACTCAAAATGATATTTATCTATCTCTTATAGAGAGAGAAAGAGAAGTAACTAATGATCTATAAGTAGATGGATAATCATTGGATTTCTAAGCACTAACTAGCTCCTCCAAGTCAACATACTTTAGAGAAGATGATGCAAAGAAGTGAGCAATAAACAAGAAGATAATAAAAACTTGTTGTGTATACCTCTAACATATTTTACAAGCTGTTTTGAGTCTTTCTATAGAATCTTTGAGCATTCCACTACTTCTTCACATCCATTTTGAATTCAAAATCACTCACAAGTAGAGTTTGTTGTGATTGAAATTACTTTTCATATCATCTAGGAAACTAGAGAATCAAGCTAAACTCGATCTTGGTAGTTGATTGATCACCAAACTCAAAACTTATGATTTGTCATATTTTTTCTTCAAAAAGAATAAAGTTCTAATAACCATAAAGACTTATGGTTTTTTACATGTGTTGTAGTATGCCCAAGGGGAGCCAAGACCCACACCACCTTGAATGGAAGCAATAGGAAAGCTCAAGAAAGGGTCCTTAGAGGGCATTCTCATGTGGAAGCCTCCAAATATGCATGAAAGGGTATTTTCATGAGCAAAGGAGAGTTCCCATGTACAAGAGAACATGTGTGCACACCTTACAACCCAACAACATGGATAAAGAAATATCATAAATGATGAGGAACCTTTACAAAAAAAAGATTCTCCATTAACCCTAACACTAAGCTCACTTCCATGAATGAATTTATGCCTAGAAAAAGTCCTTCTCAAGCATGGTCAACACTTGATGTTCTAACAGCTCCCCCTCCCCCTCAAGATAAAGCATGCTTAAGTCTTCATACCTTGATGATTTGAATTCCTGCTGTTGATTTGAATCTACAAATTTTAACTCCATCAAGAGTTTTAGTCATCATTTTTGCTACTTGCTTCCGATGGAAAAAAGAAACATCAATTCATTTTTCCAAGAGATTCTCCCTAATAAAGTGATAATGAACCTCTATATGTTTGGTTCTTGCATGTTATATAGGATTTTCTACTAAGTGCATGAAGCTTATGCTGTCTCCAAATATGTGAGGTTTGGAACTCACAAGTCCCTAGTATGCATATAGTTCTTTTAACCAAATAGCTTCTTGAGTTGTTATGGTCAATCCTCTATATTCTGCTTCAATTGAGGATAGTGCAAGTGTAGGTTGCTTCTTGGAACTTCATGACACAAGTTTTGAACTTGCAAAAGCTAAAGATATTAAAGTGCTTCTCCTATCATCCTTGGATCCTACCCAATTTTCATCTAAGTATAGCTTGAGATCCAAATCTTATGTATAAGGATAGAATATACCTTCATTTATGGTACCTGTATGCGAAGGTACTCGATGATCTCATCAAGGATGCCTATGCTGAAGGCAGTGATGTGGGAGAGGGGATCCATAGCCGGATAACAAGCATGCAAAAGTAGAGCACATAAGCACAGAGAACACACAAATCACACGTAGATTGCACAACACAAACACAATAAAAGAAAGAAAAAAAAAATCATAACTTAAGTAGAAAAAGTTGAACAAACTACATGCGACTAACCATAAAAGTGAGCAAGACAGATAATAGCTGGCCATCATTTAATCATAAAGAGCATATCACCCCAATAAAACAGAAAACGTGGATGGGCGGTGTGGAAAGTAGTGATGTGACAATTAAAATTCTAAAATGAAAAGAACAAAATATATTATAGTCAACTGGTCAATGGAAAACAAACCGAAACATGCATGATGAGCTTATGGTGGACATCAAAATACTGACCAAAATAGATAATTCCAGAAACAAGAACATATTTAAAATGAACAACTAAAACGATGGCAATTCATGCGGTCATGGAGGGTGGGCAATAGTGCCATAGCTTAGAGCCATTTATTGGGGGGAGAACTGCTCCAGTGAGCGTGGCTAACCAGAAAGTGGTCGGATCCAGTTGGGCTGAGGTACGGTAAGGACCGAACCACCGAAGCTTAAGCTTGCCTACAACACGATCAAATTTAGAATTATAGAATAAAACCAACTAGTCAACTTTGAAAATAGGAGTGTGCAAAAAACGATCATGAGTTTTAGCCTACCAAATCTAAACTTCTTGCATCAACCAAAAACTTTCCAATCTATGTTCATCTAGCGATTGCAAGGCATCAAGTTGGGTAGACAAAGAATCAACTGACAGTAACTTCTTGTGGATTTCCACATGCAAACTGGGAACGACCAGTTCCATGGGAGCTATAGCTTCCAGAACATAAGCTAATTTGAACAGTGTGCATCCCGTTGGGACTTTGTATGTAGCTCGGTAAGCCCAAAGAACAAAAGGAAGAAGTTGATCCCAATGCTCCGGGTAGTCCATAATTAGTTTCTTCAGCATGGTAAGTAAGGTCTTATTAGTACTTTTAGCCAGCCCATTGGCCCTCAGGTAATAAGGAATACTAAAATTATCGATAATATTAAAAATTTGAGTTAAGGCCTATATAAGAGTGTTTGCAAAGTGGGTGCCACGATCTGAAAAAATTTCCAAAGGCAACCCAAACCGGGAAAAAACATCCTGATTCAAATATTTTGCCAGCACGTGAGCTGTGGTAGAGCATATGGCCCAAGCTTCAGCTCAGCATGTTGCATAATCACTACAAGTGATAATATATCTATTATTAGTCGAAATAGTTGACAAGGTGATGGGTCAAATAAAATCTAACCCCATTTTTGGAAGGGTTTCCAAAGGAAGAACTGGTTGGAGAGGAAAATGATGATGGTGCAAAGGTTGTCTGATACGTTGACACATATCACATTGATTTACATAAGCATAAGCATCATGTTGTATGGTAGGCCACCATAGGTCACTTTGCAAAATTTTACGATAGGTCAAGTCAGTAGCAAAATGGCCACTAGATGGAAGAGAATGAGCAATTGCAATCATAGAATGGACTTCATGAGTGGGGATGCATCTAACCAAGATGCCAGAAGAATCTGCATAATAGAGGTGGCAGACAATAATATGAAACCAATGACTACAGATGGACAATTTACAACGGGTCGTGTTAGACACTAAACCCAATGGACACCCAGTAGTGAGAAAAATCATTAAAGTGTTGTAATACAAATCAACAATGGGTAAAGTAGCCTCTAGTGCACTCGGTATAGTGGTGGAATAAATCACTGGAGAAGAGTCATCCACCGCACTTGGAGGTTCATCATAATCAATTCTAGAGAGAAAGTTTGCAATTGCATGTGCCAAACCCGGTGGGTGCACCACATCATAGTCAAATTCCTGCAGGAGGAATACCCAATGAGCAAGTCATCCACCCAGATGCTGCTACCAGACTAGGTAGACTAGAGCAGCATGATCAACATGAAAAGTAAACTTACGAACTATTAAATAATGCCAAAAATTTTTAATAGAAATATTAACCACAAGCGTTCCCACTCAGTTACAAAGTAGTCACATTCTGTTAAAGCAAGACAATGGTTAGCATAATAGATAGGTATGTACCATTTTTCCTATCGTTGCATTAGTACACTTCCAATGGCAATGTCAAATGTGTTAACAAAAACATGGAATGGCAATTGTCAGTTGGGGGCCTGCAGGATTTTAGCCTGCGTGAGGAGGGTTTTGAGATGGTCAAAGCTCTTTTGGCAATCATCAGTCCAGCAAAATTGGCAAGGTGACATCATAGTCAGCCACGTGAGTGGAATAGTTAAGTGAGCCAATCACCGGAGGTGGCAACGATGCTAGCGGATCTAGCCTAGGAAATACATGACTTATTTAGGCGTTTTTGATGGAGGTGCATCTAAGATCACTTGGACTTTATTCGGGTCCACTTGAATACCTTGCTTAGAAATAATGTGGCCCAAAAGTTTAACATAGGTGAGCAAAAAAATAAACTTGTTAGGGTTCAAATAGAGACGATATTCTGTGCATTTTAAAAAGTAGTACTAGAGGTGTTGTACATGTGCAAAAGTGTTATTGAACAGAGAAAAGTCATCCAAGTAAACTCATGAACTCATGAGGTAAGGTGAGAATATCTCTTGCATATAGCGCTGGAAGTGTTGGGTGCATTTTGTAAGACAAACCACATAACTATACATGCATACACTCCCCAATTAGTAATAAAAGGAGTTTTAGGAATATCTACTTCAGCCATTCTAACCTAGTTGTACCCACTATATCCATCTAAAAAGTAGTACATCTTGCGGCTAGTTACATCATCCAACATAGTATCCAAGAATGGCAATGGAAAAGGGTCATGAACCATAGCGGCATTCAATTTATGATAGTCAATGCATATTCGTAAATGTTTGTTCTTTTTAGGGACTATCATGGTAGGCAAAATCCATTCAACATGCTCCATAGGAACAATAAATCCAACTTTTAATAGTCTATCTAATTCCTCTTTCACCTATTGAGCATAATTAGGATTCATACAGTAACTCTGATGTTTGACTACTCTGGCATCTATTTTTAAAATGATGCGGTGCTGGTAAATGCTAGGACCTAGACCCTTCATGTGTCGATAGTCCCACATGAAGACATCTATAAATTCTTTTAATAAATTGAGAAAATCTTCTTGAAAAGTAGGAGCCACGCCAACTTTCATTTTAATAGGATGGGGATTGGTATCGTCACCCACATGATGAGGTAGATGGATCATCCCTGGGTTGGAAGCATTGTTTAATATCCATAGGTTCTACAGGTTCCTCGGTCTCACTAACATCATCATCCACTAGTGGTCGGACCAAACAGGCAACCGAATACCATTGGTCTAGTACCTTTTGGAGATCTACCTTCCCTAGAGAAAGCAAATCCTAATTTTCTATAAAAAAGGCTTCCTCCTCATCATCAAACAAGCCCTCTAACGTATGCACAGGCTTTGCTACATATGGTCGCGCATGAATCTCACAGGGTTTCATGTCATCCAAGGGAGCCACATATTTACGATGGTTCTATTTATAGATGCATTCTTGTCAAGATTAGTGTTGTAAAACTCTCACTTGTTTAAGCCATGGTCTACCAAATAGTAAATTATAATCCAAGCTGGTAGGGATATTACATACTAGTCCTTACAGATGGACACATGACTGATCAACCATACGAACAAAAAAGTTAACCAGCTCGATGTGATTCCAATTGAGCTTTTTGCAAATTGCAATAGTAGCAATACTAACTCCCAATCCTCCATCAATTAACACCTGCAAAATCTTGTGATTCTTAAACTAGACAGTATTGAATGGTATTGTGTGATCAATTGTAGGGTCAGTCTTTGGGTTGATGGTAGTAGTAGCTGGTGCCCGGGTTGAACTTGGGTCAATCTACTATAGGAATTGCTGGCCAATACCCAAAACGAGCGATAAGAGCTATCCTAGTGGAATGGCAATTGATGCTTTAGCTAAAAGATCCCATACTACACTTGAAGTGGGTGGTTCTAGTGAAGCTTTCAATGAAGTTGCTTGTTGCTCTAGCACAATGGTGAGAACCACGTTAAGAAGCTCCACCTCCTTAATGTCAATCCGTAGAAGAGATAGGAGTGATATGAAGATCGTGAATGTGAGATGAAGTGAGAGTGAAGGTGAGAAGCATAGAGATGCACACACACATACACACACACAACGAAGAGACAAGCAAGACACAATGGAAGGTAGGAAATCAACTCTATTGCTCAAGATCTCAATTACAAACTCAAAATAGCTCTTAGCTCACACTAGCCAACCCCAAAAATGAGCTCTCTAGCTCTTTTTATAGATTCTAGACTAGTTTTGACCAGTTTCACATCTAGTGACCGGCATAGTTAAAAAATAGGTTCTAGATGCTATTTGAAAGGGTAAACGGTGTCTAAAAATAACATAAATTGGTACGCTCATTGTACCTAAGCTCCTCAAGATTGAGGACTCCTCGGCTTGCACAAAATGGAGCTATAAATTACAAAAAGGGTTTTTCTATGTTACATATAGTACAAAAGTGATGAAAATCACTGTTGGAGGTTTTGAAATGTATTTATAAAATATAAGTCTTTGAAAAAATGATTCGACTGACTCCCTACTTCTTCGTTATGCTCTGTCTTCACATGCTTCTGCGTCTTCTATGCCTCTGGCTACTGCCAACACCCCCCTCCCTCTCGCTTCTGTCGTCCTCGACAGAACCTTGTTGCAGGATCTGTCGGCTGTAATTCTATAGGAGGTCTTGAGTGAGGATGTGTTTTGATATTCGAATGCCTCGGGCCAAATCTGCCTTGAGTTTCTCCCAATCAATGGGCTGCAGTTCATCTGATGGTGGAAGTCGATAATGCGTGGAATATACCATCTATTCACAGGCAAATAATTGAAGTAAATGCATAGGCCTGCTGATGAACACTTCTGAATGGTATTCCCAGAAACTGGTTGTGAACATTTCTTCGAAAGTCTGCTTATAGCACGCCGGTAAGTACTTGATTCTACAATTCCAGGCATAACACACCCGGAGCGATGGGGTTGTACTCATGTCATAAGCTAAATCGAGATTGCCGTGCTCGAAACCCGGGGTGTTCACATGGGGTGCCTTGATGCGACGGAAGACTTTGAAAACCATCTGCATCATGTCAAATATTTTGACAGTCATGTGCGCTGCTATATCGTCCATATGTTTTAAGCGTGGGAGCCAGTGGCAAATCATTGCCATCATGTATCCGACTGTAGGTGGTCCGGTGGGTGGCCTGAAGTATGGGTAGTTAGCCAATCCTGGCATTGCTTATTGTTCTGTACTTTTATAGCAAATGCCTTCTAGGAGCGACGACGTGGCACCGGTCCCCAACATGGGTTGTACTTTAAGCGTAGAGGAGCCTTAACCCAAGTGCTCATCATCTCTGGATAATTTTGTAAGAGATCCTTGCGCCAATCTGGTTGATAGATTTCTCCTTGCTGCACGTTTGTTGGCAAATCGTCAGGCTCAAACTGAGTAGCGTGAGAGGGTTTCTTGCCTGTTTCTTTCTCTATGGCCAACTGATATTCTGCCATTAACATAAAGTAAGGCTTGTATTGTAGCTCGTGCCCTGATATGTATCTGCGAGGGGCCAAATGAGCAAAATAAGGAGACTGTAAAAGGCGTTCTTCAATCATTGCCATGGCGTGTAACTGTGCCTCTACCCTTGTTGAGTGGGTTGTTCCAAGTTCTTCTATCGTCTTCATCCATGCGGGGGTTGGAAGTTTGAAAGTCGTCTGGCCTTCGGCCGTGACTCGTCTGCCTAGGATGGGTTGGGGTTCATATGCTTCTTCAAAAGTTTCCTCCACCGGAATAGTGACTGTTTCTTCCTCTGCTGGTAGTTTCGGTGGGGAGTTTGGCCTGGGGGTGCTTCATATACGGCTATCTATGTTTGAAGAGTTGATACCTGGGCCCGTGATGCGTTGAGTTCCTCTAGGATGTCAGGAGATGGGTTCGCAGGGGCTGGTAGTCCTTCTGGTATTGATGCTCTTAGTTGGAGTAGTTTATGATCTTCTTTCAGCTTCTGATATTCCTCGTTCATACTGTCATACTCATCTAACAATCTGACATGATCATCTAACAAAATTTTCATAGATTCTGAGGGCACGACCTTGAAGTAGCTGGGGCTTAATGGTTGGTCGGGTTGATCTAGGGCAGCTTCTAAATTTTCTCTGTTCTGTTCCTGTAAACGTTGGTTCTCTTCTTTTGCTGCTGCCAAGTGTCGTCTGAGTAAGCCCATGTTCTTGGTGAGCATTGCATTGCGAATAGTCTGTGCCCTTAACAAGTTATCGATATCTATGACAACCTCTTTCGTCTTTTCTTCACTTTCTAGTTCAAGTTTATGATAGGCCTCTCGTAGCTCTTGGTATCTGGTGTTTAGTGAGGCATTCTCGATGGTCAGTGAATTGAGCTGCGACTGTAAATCATTGGTTGTCTTCTGCAGCGTCTGATAATTATTTCCAAGAGATGTGAACTCATCTCTTACTTGAGTCATACACGTGAACATTTGTCGAAATGAAGTGTCTATAGTGGGTGATAATATTAATGACGGAGTGAAGTTGCGGTTTGTGTGGGTGTCGATGCAAAGGGAAAGGGAAATGGGGATGGGAATATGGATGCATTGGTGATTGTGGAAAAGCTTGAGGTGCCTAAATATGGTGGTGCCATGAATGAAGTGAGCGGGGGTGCAGTGGGCGGTGATATATCCATGTCATTGGATGTGGTATCAAGTGCGGTGACTGTGAATAATGACATGAGAGTGGGTGCGTGCGTGGGTGTTTTTACAAAATTTGAAGAGTAATTTACAGAGGGGTTCTCTTGTACTACTTGGTGGAGAGAAGGAAGAGGAAAGGCAGTTGGGCAGGGAGGTGAGACTGGGGAGAAGGTTAATGGAGGTGGGAATGGGAAAAGGGGTCTTGGAGGTGTGGGGAAGGACAAGAAGGATGGAGGGAAAATTGGACTGGATAGAAAGGTGGATGTTCGAGGAGGAAAACTAGGTTGGGTGGGTGCGGGAATTGTCGGGTGATGCCAATGAGCCTTCAGGGATGAGACATGCTTCCGTGGCCTGTTCTGAAGATTGTGCTCCTGTTGGTACACGAATGTATTCACCAGGTTTGGTTAGTAAGCGAACTCTGTGAGGGTCATACTACGGTAACGGTTTCCTCTGCAAATATCTTAAGGCTTCGGTGGATCCCACTGATTTGACAAGTTCCTTGAAGCCTTTGATGTATACTTCTTCGAAACCGCCTAAGACAAGTTCTTGTTCTATAAGTGCTTGGCTCTCTTCCTCCGTTAACTTCTTACGTGCCCAAACTTTTTCCATAGTGTGATATAACTTTTTGATGGCCAACGTATAAGCTGTTGCTTCAAATGTTTCTTCTTCGTGTGTGCTCGTGTCACCTTGGGTGTTGGTTTGTTGTCCTTGTTCATCTGTCTGTGCATGCTCTTGGGATTCATGAGTTCCTTAGCTGGCTTCATCATCGCCCTCATCATCATCGATTTCTGTTCTTTCGTCCTCAGAACTAGATACGACTTGTCCTTGTGGTTGGTCCGGGGGAGTGGTCGGGTAGCTTGGCCATTCATATTGAGGTGGGGTTTCCATTGTTCTTCATTGATGGCTACATCCATGGTTGCTAAGATTTCTGCCCAACCATGGGGTTCAAACTCTTCATCCAAAAATACTACAGATGGGTAAGCTGGGTCTTGAAGAGTTCGTGGATGTTGTTATGAACCTAAGGTCCTGGCTTCTAACCGTTCTTCCTCTTGTTGTGCTACTTTACACATCCGTAAAAAAGTATCCTCCTGCAACCATGAGGGATTTGATTCCAATGAGTGTACTGATTCTGTTTCTTCTTGTGTCTTATGGACGGTATTCCATTGTATTGGGGGTACGTCTCGATGTAAATAGTCTTTAAGATTGACTTTAGTAGTCACTCCTAAATGTTGCAAGTACAAAGAATTAGTTCTCGAATCTTGTACAATTTGCAACTGACGCATGAATGGTCGTCCTAATATCATCTCGTAAGCATAATTTTTCGCAAAATAAAAAATGGCAAAAGTATGCTCAAACTCCACACCACAAGTGGTGAGAGATATGCTTTCTAGTAAGCCTAATGGTTTTTCTATGTGTTCGTCAGCCATTTGTAGCTTCATCCTAGTGGGTCTCAATGCTGGCTTACCCCAACGTTTCCATAAAGTGGTGGTAGCAATGGCTACTCCGACTCCTGAATCTAAGATGGCTTTCGTGGTGTAGCCCTGGTGGGTTATTGGAAGATAAGTGTTACCTTCCTCTCCTTCGCTTACATCTCCAATCCTTTCTATGGGTATCTCTGGTACCTTCTTGTGTGTTCCTATCTGTGAGGGAGTAGTAGCAAGCTCCGGGAATCGATTTGCTACATGCTTCCACAGTTCTGGTTTTACCTTCAACAATTCCTCTAGAGTAAGGTGACATTGTACTTTAGTGTTCTTTATCACTTGCATGTTTCTAGGGATTACTGATTCTTCATTCCTCACTATTATCGTGGGTGCTCTCATACTAATAGACTTAGCTTCCCAAGGTCATGTGAACTGAGGTAATTCTTGTAAAGAATTAGATTCAAAACCTGTGTGTTCACTCAGTTGCTCTTCCTTTACATCATCGTAGAGAGAGGGGATGTCTTGGGGAAATTGCTCTTGCAAGTCGTCTATTTCTTGAATAGGAGGATGGGTTCCTTGTTCTTTTCTCCACTTTTCTTCTTGGATTTCTCTCAGAAATTCATGTGAAATACCTATGTATGGAAGACAAATTGTCTTCACTCTCAGTGTTTGGTACTTGAGACAGGGATGGTGCATTCCTTTCCTGTGTCTCTAAGGCAATAGGGTTCCTATGCTGATCCTTTTTCTCCTTGCTATCAGTCAAGTATTCTAGCCTCTCCATTAATCCTTGAAAGTGTAACTCCGGTTTTGCCATGTTATTCCAATTTAGATATCTAGAGGCTTCGAACATTGCTTGTGCTAGTTCTACCATCTTCATGCATAGTTTAGTTCTCTCAATTTCTAGATCTGCTCGAGGGTAGTTCTTGCTCATTTCAGCTATTTGAGGTCCTTTTAATCTAGCCTGATATGCACGAAACATCATGTCTAGGTTTTCTGGTATGGGTTCTGCTAAAACTGACCTTGATCTCTGAGCTAGGTTCTCCTAATGTAATTCTTGCGAAGTCAATTTCAGGATTTTGGCTCTAGATTCCTTGAGACTTCCTTCCAATTCAGTTATCCTTTTACTCCACTTTCTCTTAATCCTTTCTCTTGAATCTTTCCAAGATTTTGTCTTTTTACTGCTAGATTCTCCAACTTCGCTAGTTCTGGCTATTTTCTCCTGATTAAGCTGTTGATTCTGTAAGAGCGTCTGGGCTTTTGTTATGGCTTGGATAGGCACATATGTAGGGTTGGATCCATCTGCATTGTTTACAATACCTATCACATTGATGGGTGTCACATTTGAAGCATTCGCAGGGTTCTTAGGACAATCTTTTATGACATGCTCTTTACCACAGTCAGTGCAAAAGCCTTGTACGTTATAGTATTGTGATTGTTGTGCTATCGGAGGATGTGGACAATCCTTTATGAAGTGATCTCCTTGGCACCTAAAGCATGGTCCTCTAGGGCCCTGTGGTCTCTTGTGTCTCAGTTGGGGCCGTGGATTCGGGTTTGTGTACATCACATTAGTGTAGTCAGGCTCCCAACTAGGTTCCAATGGTGGACTATCGTACTGATATGTCCACGTGTTCTGGTGACTCTGTGTAATATGCGGGTGGACTATCTACATGAGTAGAGTCAAAACTGTTTGAGTTCGGGTCACTTTCTGTGATCAAAGGTGAAGAAGGCACTAAAGCCCTACTTAGGTTCTCTTTTACAGCAGCATATTTGACTGAGATGACATTAGCTGGTGGGGGTGGCTGTTGAGCTAAAATAGGTTGAGGTCTTTGTTGAGCCTGATAAATATAGTTCTGTGGAGGCCTATAGTAATGAGGTTGAGTATTATATTGACCTTGATACCTACCTGGTTGCGGGTATGCTTGCGGGTAGTTCTGTCTTACTGCTTGTTTGTTGTATGGGCAGTCTTGAGCCGTGTGATTTGTGTACCTTCTCTCAATTGTACAATATTGGCCACTAGGGTTGGCTTGCGGTTGTGTTGCGTTGGGACACACATTTGCCATATGATCACCACCACAGGTGTAACAACGCTTGTTTGTTGTTAACCTAGGCATCTGTTTGTTGGTGCAGATCAATCACCAATTGAATGTTTGGAAGATTAAAGAATGAAGGAAGATTCAATTCTTGAAGCTTGGAAGAAGGATACATTCAGAGGATATGAGGAATGTACACATATGTACATTAGTATAGTTATAGTTCACTTAGATCTTTGATTAGTCATAGACTTGTACAAATTTCTCTATAAATACCTTGAAAATGTCGAGGCGTGATATGAGAGCATATGAAAGAATAGATGAGTGAGTATAGAAGTCAAGAAAGGAGAAGTTAGATGTCATGAGACATGTGAAATGTTAGTTGAGTTTTCCTCTCATCACTCAACTGTAATTTTCTGAGTAATCGAAGAAATATTGCGCCCGAGGTTTCTGTGTCTGCTCCGTCTGTGTTAGATCATTTGTGAAATCCTTTTGAGGATATCTAAGTTCATAGTTAATGAGTCTATGACTTGAGTTTCAGAGTCTAATTGTAAAAAGGCTAGGAGAATTGTTAATAGGAACATTCATATGTGATGAGTGTTCACAGTTCTCTGAAACAGGCGCAAATTTCGATCTTGATTTGTTGGTCAGTTCTCACTCCACAGTTTAAAGTTTTGTGCAAGCAAGCACTTAATCTTTAAGTTCGAAGGTAAGCTGCCTGTATCTAAAAGCATTTGTTTAAACAGGTTCGAGATTGAGAGAACTATGTGTTAGAAGTTAGGGGTGTCAAAATCGACTTCTCAGAAGTGCAGATTTAGACATAGGTAACTTGTGAAGTTGATTTCTCAAGTTATACTAAACCTTTTGAAGGAATTTAACTTGGAGGAGGTGCGCAACTTCTAGGTGACACTCCATACAAAATTTCATAGAAAACTTTACATGTTTGATAGGTCAATGAGAAGAAATTGTGCAGCAGACTTTCTGTGTTTTATCTTCTTCACATAATTCTTCAACTTTTGATAATTTGGAGATTGAACCTCTAATTTGGTGAAGATTTTGACTTACTCTTGGTATAGAGGTGCTCTAATCATAAGAGTAGGTTATTCTTTTGGAGATTAACACTCTCCATCAGTGGTATCAGAGCAGGAAACATCAAAATCAAGGAAAGGAGGATCCCGACTACTGCAGATTCAAGAAATTCAATAATTGAAGAACTAAAATGTGAAAGCTTGAAGGCAAAGCTTGAGGAGGAGACCATACGACATCAAGAAAGACAAAAGGAGTCTAATTCAAAGTAAAGGTACATATATCATTTATAAAGCTTGAAGATTTCAATACACAGGTGGACACAAGATGGGAGATTCTCTACAGATAGAGAAATTGGATAGGGAAAACTATCCTGCATGCAATGAGGATGGAAGCTCATCTTATGAGCAAAGATTTAATAGCTTACATCACAGGAGAAGAAGAGAAGCCACAGTTCAGAGATCCTAGTGTTCCAACTAGGGAAGAGTTAGCAGATTTGAAAAATTGGATGAAGAAAGATGCTCAAGCCAGGAGCATTATATATATGGCAGTCAATGATTACTTGTTACCTCATATTCGAGGTCTTGAAAGTGCAGCTGATATTTGGAATGCTTTGGAGGAGCATTTCCAGAATACTACTAAGTCAAGGAAGGCATCCTTATGGGCAGAGTTTACCACCTTTAAGAAGAAGGCTTCTCAATCCATTTCAGACTATGTGACAAGAATGAAAGATATTGCAGATGCTTTAGGAGCTGTTGATGAAGACATTGAGGAGGATAAATTGGTAAGGCAAATCCTTACAGGTTTAAGAGGTGATGACAAATGGAAGCCATTCATTTTATCTACAGAATTATCACTTGATCATTTCACGCCTGATTTAAATCAGTTGCTAGGTCATATGCTAACATTTGAGCAGGATGTTAAAGGAGATGGTGACAAAAGTACAGGTCATGCAATGTGCTCAAAGGACAAGAAGAAGAATAGCAAAGGAAAGCAACAAGCAAATGAAGATGAAGGAACAACTAGTCAAGCCAACTTCCTAAGAGGAAGAGGAGGTGGAAAAGGTAGAGGAAGAGGCAGGAACAACAAAGATGGAGGAAAAGCTTGCTGGATTTGTGGTAAGACAAATCATTTAGCTAATGATTGTTGGCACAATACTCAGAGTAATAATGGATACAATCAAAACTATAATTCAAGAGGAAGAGGTGGCAGAAATCAAAGAGGTAATTTCAGAGGTAGAGGTAGTAGGAGTTACTTTGGAAGAAATGCAGGTAGAGGATTCCAAAGTCAACAATATAACAATACCTACTACAATTATGCTTCAGATCAAAAGGAGGATTCAACATTGATAATGAATGCAACTTGTGAAAGGCAGAGTGAAGATCAAAGAGTCTTCTACATTGACTCAGGGTGTAGCAATCACCTAAGTGGTAATATAGCTTTGATGACTGATTTGGAGAATAAGGTTTTTAATCATGTTGTTCAAACAGGTGACAACACAAAGCACAATGTGAAGTCAATTGGATCAGTGAAGGCTAAGGATGGTAGTACCTTATTGAGTAAGGTTCTGTATGTTCCTACAATTCCTAAGAATTTGATAAGTGTAGGACAAATTGTGGAAAAAGGTTATGAAGTAAGGTTCACTAATGAAGGAGTGTTTGTGGAAGATCCTAGCAATGGGTATAAACAAATTGTTTCAGGGAAGAAAGAAGGAAGATTGTTCACATTGAAGATTCAAGGTAATATTGGTCATGCCATGTTCACATATGGAGGACATAAGATCTCTGAGTTAGATCTTTGGCACAAGAGGCTTGGACATTTCAATGAAAGAGGTATTAAAGATATGATTAACAATGGTTCAGTGCTTGGATTGCCTAATGTTGGAGGTCAACATATGAGATACAGATGTGAGGCATGTCAATTAGGTAAAGCTCATAAGCATTCCTATTCCAAGCATGGTTTTATGTACTCAGAGAAGCTTGAGTTGGTACACACAGATGTGTGGGGGCCATCAAAGGATTTCAGTATAAATGGGTCAAGGTATTATGTGATTTATGTTGATGATGCTACTAGATGGATCACTATTTATGTGATCAAAGATAAGTCAGAAGTGTTTAATACATTTAAACACTATCATGCATATGCAGAAAGAATTACAGGACATAAGTTGAAAAGACTAAGGTCAGATGGAGGGGGAGAGTATTTCTCTAATGAGTTCAGTGATTACTTGTGGAATGCAGGTATAAAAAGGGAAGTTACTTGCAGGTACTCTCCTCAACAAAATGGTGTAGCAGAAAGGAGAAATAGAACACTTGTTGAGTTTGCAAGATCCATGATGAAGGAGAAAAATTGCCCAAATTATTTGTGGGCTGAGGCTGTAAATACAGCCACTTATTTGTTCAATAGGTTACCATGTAAAGCCTTGCAGGGTATGACACCATATGAGGCTTGGTGGGGTAAGAGACCTACCTTGGATCATTGCAGAGTTTTTGGATGTGTGGCATATGCATATGTGCCATCACAATTAAGACACAAATTGGAACCTAAAGCTGAAAAATATGTTTTCATTGGTTATGATGATAAGCAGATGGGATACAGGTTGTGGAATCCATCAACAAAACATTTTCTTGTATCAAAAGATGTTACATTTGATGAGCAAAGTACTTGGTATGCAGGTACTATCAATCTTAATACAGATGATGAAGAGATTGTGAGCCAAAGGAAAGGTAAGTCAAAGGTACAAATAATTGATGAAGAAGAGAATAATGAAGTGCAGGTTGAAGTGGAAGAAACACCTAGGTTTGATCCTGAATATGAAGAACCAGAAACCTCAAGAAGTGGAGAACTTAGGAGGTCTACAAGGAACAAATGGCAACCTACTAGGTATAGCTATGATACTTCATTTCTGGTTACCAAAGATTATGCTTACATGATTAAAACAGATGAAGACCCTTCTACATATGAAGAGGCAAAAGGTAAAGAAAATTGGGAGAAAGCTATGTAGGAAGAATATGATGCATTATTGGAGAATCAAACATGGGATTTGGTTCCAAAGCCAAATAGTCAGAAGATCATTGGATGTAAGTGGGTTTATAAGACAAAAAGATTTGCAGATGGAAGTGTGTCTAGGTACAAAGCTAGACTTGTTGTCAAAGGGTTTGCTCAGACATATGGTGTTGACTATGATGAGACTTATAGTCCTGTGGCAAAGATGACAACCATCAGGACACTTATAGCAATTGCTGCATGTAAAGGTTGGAAGTTATGTCAACTTGATGTAAAAAATGCTTTTTTGAATGGTTATATTTCAGATGATGTGTTCATGGAGCAACCTCAAGGGTTCAGAGATAAAAGGTATCCAGATCATGTGTGCAAGCTCAAGAGAGCTTTGTATGGCTTAAAGCAGGCCCTAAGGGCATGGAATTATAGACTTGTAAAGTTCTTGAAAGAACTTGGATTTCAGGTGTCTAAAGCAGATAGTAGCTTGCTTGTCAAAGCAAGTGATAATGGTTTCATATACATATGCATATATGTTGATGATATAATCCTTACAGGTAAAGATGAAGAAGGAATACAAAGACTCAAGAAGCAAATGGAAAAGGAGTTCAAAATAAGTGACTTGGGAGACTTGTCATACTTCTTGGGCATGGAGATTACATATACCAAACATGGAGTATTTGTGACCCAAGAATGGTATTTGAAGAACTTGTTAATCAAGTTTAAAATGGATGATTGCAGGGTAGCACCTACACCAATGGAGGTGAATCACAAATTGAGTAAATTTGGAGGTGAAGAATTCAAGGACATGAGACAATATCAGAGTTTGGTTGGTAGTCTTATCTATGCTACTTTAACTAGACCTGATTTATCATATGCAGTAGGGGTTTTGTCTCAATTCATGCATTGCCCAAGGAAAGAACATTGGATTGCAGGACAAAGAGTGTTGAGGTCCATTAAGGGTACACTCAATGAAGGTTTGTATTATGGGTTTACATGAGATACAAATATCAAAATTTATAGTGATGCAGATTGGGCAGGTAATCCAGATGATAGAAGGTCAACTTATGGATACATGTGTTCTGTGGGAGATAAACTTATCTCATGGTGTTCCAAGAAGCAACATACAGTTGCTTTGTCTTCTACAGAAGCTGAATATAAAGGCATGGTTGAAGCTGCAAAGGAAGTGATTTGGCTCAAGACCTTGATGAAGAGTTTTGATATTGTGCATGGGATACCAATTATATATGGAGATAACATGAGTTCATTGTATTTAGCTGCTAATCCTGTTTTTCATGCGAGGACCAAACACATTGAGATACAGTATCACTTTCTAAGAGAGAAGGTGATGGATAAGGAGATTGAAGTCATACATACTTCAACTAAGGATTAGATAGCTGATATGCTTACAAAGAGTTTGGATGGACCAAAGTTACAGAAGTTTAAAGACATGGCAGGCATAAAGAAGATAAGAGAAATCTCAATTGATGATTGAGGGGGAGCTGTTGGTGAAGATCAATCACCAATTGAATGTTTGGAAGATTAAAGAATGAAGGAAGATTCAATTCTTGAAGCTTGGAAGAAGGATACATTCAGAGGATATGAGGAATGTACACATATGTACATTAGTATAGTTATAATTCACTTAGATCTTTGATTAGTCATAGACTTGTACAAATTTCTCTATAAATACCTTGAAAATGTCAAGGCGTGATATGAGAGCATATGAAAGAATAGATGAGTGAGTATAGAAGTCAAGAAAGGAGAAGTTAGATGTCATGAGACATGTGAAATGTTAGTTGAGTTTTCCTCTCATCACTCAACTGTACTTTTCTGAGTAATCGAAGAAATATTGCGCCCGATGTTTCTGTGTCTGCTCCGTCTGTGTTAGATCATTTGTGAAATCCTTTTGAGGATATCTAAGTTCATAGTTAATGAGTCTATGACTTGAGTTTCAGAGTCTAATTGTAAACAGGCTAGGAGAATTGTTAATAGGAACATTCATATGTGATGAGTGTTCACAGTTCTCTGAAACAGGCGCAAATTTTGATCTTGATTTGTTGGTCAGTTCTCACTCCACAGTTTAAAGTTTTGTGCAAGCAAGCACTTAATCTTTAAGTTAGAAGGTAAGCTGCCTGTATCTAAAAGCATTTGTTTAAACGGGTTCGAGATTGAGAGAACTATGTGTTAGAAGTTAGGGGTGTCAAAATCGACTTCTCAGAAGTGCAGATTTAGACATAGGTAACTTGTGAAGTTGATTTCTCAAGTTATACTAAACCTTTTGAAGGAATTTAACTTGGAGGAGGTGTGCAACTTCTAGGCGACACTCCATACAAAATTTCATAGAAAACTTTACATGTTTGATAGGTCAATGAGAAGAAATTGTGCAGCAGACTTTCTGTGTTTTATCTTCTTCACAGAATTTTTCAACTTTTGATAATTTGGAGATTGAACCTCTAATTTGGTGAAGATTTTGACTTACTCTTGGTATAGAGGTGCTCTAATCATAAGAGTAGGTTATTCTTTTGGAGATTAACACTCTCCATCACTGTTTACTAGAAACTCCTAGTTTTTGGGCCACTTTTTCTGCCAGGTCCTCTATTGAGCTAGACAATTTTGAAGATGCTAGAGAGGAACAATCTGAATCTTTATAGACCTTTGAGAGTTCCAACTCGTCTCCAAGGTTGTCCTCAATGTCTATGCAAATTCTTAAACACTGCTCTAGCGTTCTGGGTTCCTTCAAGTATACATAGGAGCGTAGTTTAGAGCTCAATAGGCCGTCTAAAAACAATGACACTTGCTTGGCTTGTGAGGGTAATTCTTGCATTGGACATCTCTCAACATATTGTCTAAACCTACGTCCTGCCAGTCTTACTGTTTCTTGAGGGGTCTGTTTGAAACTATGAATCAACGAAGACGTATCATGTCTGATCCCACTTTTAGAGAATTCCGTGATGAATGACTCTAAAAAGTGATGGATGTCTCTAAATTGCCTTTGTTGCAATGGTTGGAACCAAGTTAAAGCTGTATTCTTTAACGTTAGTCCAAATGCATTGTATTGTGTGAACATGTCTTCTACCTGCTCTGCCCGTAGCACTTGCTTAAATTCCGCAACATGATCATAGGGATCTCCTGTCCAATCAAAGTAGTTTTTCATGGATTTTACTAGTTGAGTGGTTCTTAATATTCTTGCGTGTTCACGTGGTTTGGGTAGAGGAAAATCATCTCTACCACCTGGTATTCTAGGTTCTCCTTGTCTATCCACTCTCTCCGTGTTTATGGTGGTTTTGTCTCTCCCTATGGGATGATTGAAACTTACTTCGGGTCTCTCTTTATTTTTCTCTCTTTGATTACCATGGGCTGAGGATGTTCCTTCCCCTTGTTGGCTCACGTTTACGTTTGCTCGAGATGGAGGGAAGACTAAATCACCTCTCCATGTATATGTGTTTCTTGCGTGGTCCGGTACCACAAACACTCTTTCTGAAGTTTCATCCAGGTATACAACCTTTCCAGGTGTATCCGGGTCCTTGAACTCGTAAATTGTGATGGTGCCTACCTCACTAGGTTGTTCCGTTCTGTACCTCCAAAATGCTTCATCTGTTTCTTTATTAACGAATAATTCTATGCTTCAGTTATCCTGAGGGGTCCAATCTAGAATGAGTACTCTTGTCAGTACAGATTTCCCTCTAGGTGTCTTAGGTTCTTCTAATGGTTCTTTTCCTTAAGCTCTCACTTCCATGTCCAACTGGATTACACCAAACTCATTGGTATTTTTTGGTTGAGTACTTATGATGTACATCGTTCCTTCTTTGTCTATGTATGCATCTCTCTCGAATTTCACCATTGGACATTCCAATCCAATGGGTTGATTAGGATTGTGCATTTGCACCACTTGTCTTCGCAAACCATCCTCGTAGATGCGAGCACCTAAGCGGTTGGTTCGGAGAAATTCTAATTGAGTTCTATAGGGTCCTTTGGGTCTTTCTAAATATGCTACGTTTGACCCTCCTTCTGGTCTTTCTATGCTAAAAGCCATTTCCGATTCACTCGTATCTGAGCTCAACTCGTAGGGATAACTATTATTCAATTGTTGAGTCCACGAACGTGCAGTAGTTCCTATGCTTGCTTCTGATGATCTAAGGCTTCGTCGGTCTGACTTACCTATATGTTTGCCCGATCTAAGGTTCATGAATTTACTTAGCGGCACTCTCTTATCGTCCACGGTTCCTTGTTTTTAATTGCTTGGTTCTTTTTAAATGCCTTTAAGTTCTTGTCTTGTCTTACTATATGCATCAGGAATCGACTTTCTGAGGTACTTTTGAGTTCTTGTTCCATCAAACTTAAGTTCTTTCCTTCAGGTTTTCGTATCACACACCTTTACTTTAGTCTTGGACTTGAAAAATTAAATCTCTTTCACTTGAGGCATTCCTATCGTCGTTAATCCACAATGCTAACATTTATCCTAAGATAAGAACTGACTGAGGGGGTTGAGTAATCTTCCAACCTCGAGTCAGCTTTTCTGGTTGCTCTGATGCCCAAGAAGCCGCGCTTCCCAAGCCCTGCGTTCTTCACTGCTTTGCTTTGGTTGCCCTTGATAGACTTGTAAAATCCCACTATTAGACCAATTCTCAATTGGATGATCAAGCACTTGAATATATACACCTTTCAGTCCTTTCTCCTTGGGCCAAATTCTAATGCTGCCCCCTGGCTTTCCTAATCCCAATAGTGTTAACCTCAAATTAACCTCTCTAAAAAACCACTTTTTCTTTTTGAAAAAAACAATTGAGGTTACGTAGTACTCGTAGAGAGCTTTCTAACGAGCTATACAGCTCAAAAAATGGACTTTGGATGAAAAAGATATGAGCATTCAGGCCCTCGGGGGTAAAAACTGACCAACATGTTTTTCCTTCCCTATGAGCTAAGGGGTCTCCTATGAGTGCAATCACCCAAAAAATTTTCAAAAAATAGCCCCAAATTTGCCCAAAAGATCAAACCCTAAAAATTGCGTTTGGGGTGAGCAATCGCGATGGTCTGAGATAATCGCGATGGTCCAGGACCGTCGCGATGGTCCGGGACCGTCGCGATGGTCCAGGTGAACCAGCGCGATGGCGTGATCTGCGAACCGTCGCGATGGCATGAGTGAACAATCGCGATGGTGTGAATGAACCGTCACGATGGTCTAATCGGTGAGCAATCGGGATGGCATCGGTCAATGGTCAACGGGACAATCGTGATGGGGTGAGCCCGTTGCGATGGTCACGAGGCACGATGGCTTGAGCCAATCGTGATGGTTCAAATATCGAGGTGTCGCGATGGTATGAGGGTGTCGTCACGATGGTCTAGCTTGCCACGTGGCAGCGTCGGCGCGATGGCATGAGCCAATCGCGATGGCGTGGCGTTGACGGGATCGTCGTGATGGTCAAGGACCATTGTGATGGTTCAAGTGAACCGTCGTGATGGCATGAGACCATCGCGATGGTCCGGTCGAGCCGTGGCGATGGCGTGAGCCAATCGCGATGGTGTGACACAATTGCGATGGCGTGAGCCAATCACGATGGCCCACCAAAATGCAAATTTTGCAAATGCAAGTGTGGATTCGTGTATGCGCTTGTGTCGCCTTGCTCGTGGTGAACTCGCTTACCAAACATGCCGAACTTGGCAGACCATCGTGATGATCCGACACACACGGCAGATCTCTGACAGAAAGTGAAATTTTACCTTTTTGCAGCTTTCCTGATGCACTGGAACACTGTACCTGCAAGAAAACTCAAAAACACAATAGCACATGCAAGCACAAAAGCTCTCTCTCTCTCTCTCTGGCATGCACAAATAAGGGGAAATGAGGAGAATGGGTGGATATGGTGAATTTTTTGATTTTTTTGGAGTGGAAGATGATGATGCGGTGATGAAGATGGAGTGTGGGGGAGGTGAAAAACACTAAAAAATAAGTAAAAACAACAACAAAAACTGAAATTCTTACCTTCCAACTCCACTTCTTGATATACTCTTACCATCACACATTTGTCCTAGACTCGATCCCCGGCAACGGTGCCAAATTCGGTGTTGCTCTAGCACAATGGTGAGAACCACGTTAAGAAGCTCCATCTCCTTAATGTCAATCCGCGGAAGAGATAGGAGTGATATGAAGATCGTGAATGTGAGATGAAGTGAGAGTGAAGGTGAGAAGCATAGAGATGCACACACACATACACACACACAATGAAGAGACAAGCAAGACACAATGGAAGGTAGGAAATCAACTCTATTGCTCAAGATCTCAATTACAAACTCAAAATAGCTCTAAGCTCACACTAGCCAACCCCAAAAATGAGCTCTCTAGCTCTTTTTATAGATTCTAGACTAGTTTTGACCCGTTTCACATCTAGTGACCGGCATAGTTAAAAAATAGGTTCTCAATGCTATTTTAAAGGGTAAACGGTGTCTAAAAATAACCAAAATTGGTACGCCCATTCTTTCTAAGCTCCTCAAGCTCGAAGACTCCTCGGCTTGCACAAAATGGAGCTATAAATTACAAAAAGGGTTTTTCTATGTTACATATAGTACAAAAGTGATGAAAATCACTGTTGGAGGTTTTGAAATGTATTTATAAAATATAAGTCTTTGAAAAAATGATTCGATTGACTCCCTGCTTCTTTGTTATGCTCTATCTTCACATGCTTCCGTGTCTCCTATGCCTCTAGCTACTGCCAACATTGCTGGCAGCACTGTTACTGAGTCCGGTGCAGATATTGATGACTGAACAATTGGTTTTTGCGTAACAAATGCAAGGTCTGTTGGAAATTTAGTAGGCCCATAACTAATACCATATGTCCATGGTTCTATAGGTTTCCAAGATCTACAACATAGATTCCAGCAATCTGCCAATATTGACAAAACATGAACATAGCACACTTAATCATACAAATGATGAGACAAAGATAGAGAAAGATTAGAAAACATGTGTAAAGTGTTACGTAAGTTAGTGCTTAGTCACACTATCATATATACAAATCTCAATTTACAATGTGGGAGTCAAAATTCTCAACCACTCTATATGAACAGAAATAGATGGATGGGTGAATGTACAAATGTAACAAACATATTCAGATGTATGGATAGAAATCTGAATATATATGAGATGTATGACCTGATAGGTTGTAGAAGAGTGAATATGAGTGACGGAAAGAGGAAGGATCAGTTTAAAACTGATAATTAGCAAACCCTCATCTGAACTTAGGCTATGGAAGACCCTAAGTTAGATCCATGTGTGAAAGATCACATACTTACAAAAGTAGCAAAGAATGCTAACAAGTTTGCTGTAAAAAATCCTCAAACTCATATGAACATACCTTCTCAAACACCTCATCCAAATATGCATAAAGCATACATGTACTAATCCTCCTTTAGATATGCTGAATAGGAATCCTCCTGATATGGATGCCACTGTCTCCATAACCTTCAAGTAGTACTTGTGTGCATAAAGAGAATATGTACCTGAATTCTTAACATAAGATGTAAATCTTATGTTAACCACCATCCAATGTCTTTGAAATAACCCAAAATCTTCATGTAGAAGACAATCTTCAAATACATCATGTAGATGGTTGATCCACACCACCAAGCTGCTGATAGGTAAGTCCTCTCCATAAGAAAGAGTGTGAGCACACTCTTCTTCTACAAGAAGAACTCCATCACTGCTCCTCAACATGCTCCAAGATAGCACTATTACACTTATATGTTCCTCGCGTAGCTTTGATGTGAACCTTTTCTCTATACATGGGCTATCAGGATCCTTAAACTCATAGATCATGATTGTTCCTATATCAATTGGCTGATCAGGTTTGTACCTCCAAAAGGCTTCGTCAGTCTCTCGATTGAGGAGCAAATCTATGCTCTTATTATCCTGGGGAATCCACTCCGGTGTGATAATCCTAGTGAGAACCGATTTACCTCGAGGGGTTCTAGGTTCTGCACCCATGTTTCCTTGCTCCAGGTCACCTAAGTCTGCTTCGGGGATCACATTTCCAAATTCGTCCGTCCTATCTGGGTGACTGGTGACTACGTATATGGTTCCTTCTTTGTCCAAGTATGCTCCATTTTCAAACTTGACAGCTGGGTGCTCTAATCCAATGGATTGATCAAGATTCTTAATCTGTACCACAGATCTTCCTAGGCCGTCCTCATAGATGCTGGAACCTAATCGGTTGGTCCTAAGGTATTCCAACTGCGTTTTGTAAGGGCCTTCTACCCTATGCAAGTATGGCACTCCTGAACTTCCTGTAGGTCTCTCCATACCTTGAGACATCTCGGATTCACTAGTCTCAGAACTTGGGTAGTATGAGTGGTGGCTCAACTGCTAGGCCCACGACCTAGCAGTGTGGTTGACACTAGCCTCTGAAGACCTAAGGCTTTGTCTATCCCTTACTAGATGTCGCCCTGATCTAAGGTTCATAAGCCTAGCTGAATAGCCCAATTTTGCCCAAGTACAACCTCGTTGCAGAGTCCTTTTGTGTCAGTTACTTGATTCTTTTTAGTTGATTCCCGTGTTAAAATTCTTGTCTGATATCACGTCGTAAGGTATATTTGAGTGTAGTTCCACACTTAAAGTTGCTCGTTCCACGTTAAGTTCTTTTCCTTTAAAGTTCTCGATAGTACAAAGGTAATGTCCTTAGCTTGAACTTGAGAGTTTAGGTCTGCTTCAACTTGATAATTGCCTATCGTCGCCCTGACTTACTCCTACCTCTAGCCGTTCTTAGCCTAAGCTGGGAATTGACAGAGGGGGTTGAAAGTTTCCAACCTCTTGTTTCCTGCTTGGTTGCCCTTGAATGCCCAGGAAGTGCGTTCCCAAGCTTGCACTTACACTTGCTTAGAACGCCTTTCGATGCTCTCAATAGATCTGTAGAGTTCCAAAGTTAGCTTTAAGATTTAAATTCCAAAGACAGAACCAATGATTCTCATTCCTGTAGCACAAATACTAATTTGCATAGTGATTTTTAGGAAAACAATTCTTAAGACCCCTGACTTTGATCCCCCTGGGTATGGTCAACTTCAAAATACCCTAGCTGAAAATCAACGCATTATCTTTATAAAAAACAGTTGAGGGCGTGTAGTATATGCCACGAGCTTTCCAACAAGCCCTAGAGCTCAAAAAATGGATTTAGTATGAAAACGTTATGACCGTTCAGGGTTCTAGGGTTAAGACAAGGTTCAAACAGGATCACTGTGCAACAAGTTTTCCCCAAGTTGTTTTCCTAAGGCCTCCTTATGTGCTCTAGAGTAAGATGTTTATGCCCAAAATTAGCCCAACTCTTCAATTTAAAAACCCTAAAAAATTGGCTAAAATTGGCTGTCAATCGCGATCGACAGGGCTATCAATCGCGATGGATAGGGCTATCAATTGTGATGGACAAGGTATCAATCGCGATGGACAGACAGGCAGTCAATCGCGATGGACAGACAGGCAGTCAATCACGATGGATAGGCAATCAATCGCGATGGACAGGGTAGGCAGTCAATCGCGATGGACAGGCAATCAGTCAATCGCGATGGACAGGCAGTCGGTCGCGATGGACAGAGCATCAATCGCGATGGACAGAGCAGGCTGTCAATCGCGATGGACAGAGCAGGCTGTCAATCGCGATGGACAGTCAGTCGGTCGCGATGGACAGGCAGTCGGTCGCGATGGACAGAGCATCAATCGCGATGGACAGGCAGGCTGTCAGTCGCGATGGACAGGCAGTCGGTCGCGATGGACAGGCTGTCGGTCGCGATGGACAGGCAGGCTGTCAGTCGCGATGGACAGGCTGTCGGTCGCGATGGACAGGCTGTCGGTCGCGATGGACAGGCAGGCTGTCAATCGCGATGGACAGGCTGTCAGTGGCGATGGACAGGCTGTCAATCGCGATGGACAGGCTGTCGGTCGCGATGGACAGAGCTGTCAATCGCGATGGACAGAGCTGTCAATCGCGATGGACTGAAATTTTGCAAGATTTTCAAAAATTTTGGTGGAAATGTGGTGTGCAGGGTCTCTAGTCCACTGTGGTGCACTCAGATTTACCAAAAGGTGAAAATTTCTGTCAATCGCGATCGACAGGAGTCGGCGACTGCGAGACAGTTCTGCACATTTCCGTACCTGCGGGCGTGCTGGAGGGGATGATGAAGCTGAAACCTGCAAGAAACTCCAAAAGCATGCAGAAAATAACACACAACAGTTCGCTCTCTCGCTCTCTCTCACGAGTGAAATGAAGGAAATGAAAGGAGGAAGAGGATATAGTCAAAAAACTGAACTTTTCGCGATGATGGAAGTGGAGGTGGAAGATGGGGATGATGATGATGGTGATGATGGTGGTAAGGTAAGAAAGAGAAAAATAGGAAAAGTAAAGAAATTACCTACAACGCCAACGTCTCCAATCTATGTCTTACCATCACACGCTCGTCCTCAAAGCTCGATCCCCGGCAACGGCGCCAAAATTTGGTGTAGCTCAGTGATGAGTAGCACCTCCTTTAATGTCAATCCGGGAAGACGTGAGGATGGTATGAAGACCTCGAGCAAGTGGCAGCACAAGTGCGTGAGTGAGAAGCACACAAACATGCACACACATACACACACACGCGCACACTGTTGGAAACAATGTCCTATTTGTTAAAAATTTGGTCAAGTTGGTCCTTATAGCTCACAGTAATAGCATAACTATCTGATCTGTTGAATGCCTTGTACAACTAATGACGTTGGCAGCGTGGATAGAACAAGTGCATCTCAACCATAGGACGAGGGTTCAAAACCCATCGCCAGCAAGGAACGAAAACGCGAAGATTATTTTTGATCATGCTTTTTCTCATAAAGCTAAAACGGACAGCGGACCATCAAATTAGCGCCAGACTTAGCGATAGCTTTTTCGTGATGGAAATACGATTGCGATCATTGAAGATAGCGATCGTAAGTGATTTTGCTTTATTCAGAAGCTTTTCAATGGACAAC
Organism: Ceratopteris richardii; assembly: GCA_020310875.1. Taxonomy (NCBI): domain Eukaryota; kingdom Viridiplantae; phylum Streptophyta; class Polypodiopsida; order Polypodiales; family Pteridaceae; genus Ceratopteris; species Ceratopteris richardii. The sequence goes on along the minus strand of CM035432.1, from coordinate 83,044,616 downwards.
CCAAACTATATAAGAAGAACTCCATAGCTGCTCCTCAACATGCTTCAAGTTAGCACCATGGCTGCCCCATGTGCTAGAAGAAACACCACCTCTACTGAGGTCCAAGCTCTAGAAAGCTTGTGTTGATCCTAGGTGAAGGATGAATAGAAGTGAGCATGAGGCTCTTCTTATATAGTTTGGGTTGTCCATTGAAAAGCTTCTGAATAAAGCAAAATCACTTACGATCGCTATCTTCAATGATCGCAATCATATTTCCATCACGAAAAAGCTATCGCTAAGTCTGGCGCTAATTTGATGGTCCGCTGTCCGTTTTAGCTTTATGAGAAAAAGCATGATAAAAAATAATCTTCGCGTTTTCGTTCCTTGCTGGCGATGGGTTTTGAACCCTCGTCCTATGGTTGAGATGCACTTGTTCTATCCACGCTGCCAACGTCATTAGTTGTACAAGGCATTCAATAGATCAGATAGTTATGCTATTACTGTGAGCTATAAGGACCAACTTGACCAAATTTTTAACAAATAGGACATTGTTTCCAACAATCCCCCCTGCAATGTCATATTGGTACAATCTGTACTGGATCTGCAAACTGTCACAAACTGCAAACTATCACAAGCTTCAAGCTTGTACTTCCGACACTTCAGAACTTTTCTTCAGAAGTCTTCTTCAAAACTGAATTTGAATTTCCTTCAAAAAACCTGAATTTGCTGAATATGAACCATAATACCTGAGAAAATATGCAAACTAGATATCCAATAGTGTACACATCAAGCAATCACTGCTTGACAACAAATATAGCATGAACTATCTCTGAACCTGCTATCTCCTGTCTTCAAAAACCTGAAAACATACACTAGGATCCACATATTTGCATTTACCTTCCAAAAAGGTTTCTCAACGTACTTCTGCTCTGTCATGTAAATACACTAAACAAAATCAGGAACTAAATCCTGGAACTTGTGACTGACAACTCACAACTTAGTGCATTATGAACACTGCTGGTTCATCTCTGAATGTACTCAACTCAATATGAGTCAAAAAATCTATGATGTCATCATGTCTTCATCCTTTAAATCCTTCATACCTCTTTCCTTCAGAACTTGGTATAAACATATATGTGCGCACTTTTGAAATATACCTCTCTGAAATATCAAGCTTCTCTTCAATAGAAATCTGGAACCTTCTCCTGAACAGGAACATCTAACAGGAACTTTCTCCAAACATTCTCCTTCTTCCTTCTTCTTTCAAAGCTGGAACATAAAGAGAACCTGACAAAGGAAATATAGGAATACCTGAAATAGGAATACCTGTAGGTATGACTCTGCATTCTTTTACATATGGCTTGAAAATAAGTCTTCATGTTTCATCACCCCCCTGGATGACTTAACACTAGTATCCAGTATTCTTCAAAGTATATCAGACTTTATGAAATGTGGAACGTCTTCCTTCTTTCAATAAATCTGATGTTCAGTGATCAATACCTGTATCTGAAACAAAATCTATGAATCCTTTTTATTAGCACTGTACACATGCCAATAGCTTTCCATGTGATTCCTCAGCTTTCCAAATTATAGAATAAGGTTAGTTGATCCTAACATAACAAAACCTTGCTGAAAGCTTTATAGGATTCATAAGCTTCAGGAACATAACAAGTATCTTGTTGGTGCAGATCAATCACCAATTGAATGTTTGAAGACTAAAGAATGAAGGATGAGATCAATTCTTGAAGCTTGGAAGGAAGACACATTCAGAGTATGTGAGGAATGTACACATATGTACATAGTTCACTTAGATCTTTGATTAGTCATAGACTTGTACAAATTTATCTATAAATACCATGAAAATGTCGAGGCGTGATATGAGAGCATATGTGAGAATAGATAGAAGTCAAGAATGAGGAAGATAGATGTCATGAGACATGTAAAAAATTAGTTGAGTTTCCTCTCATCACTCAACTGTAATTTTTCTGAGTTAATGAAGAAATATTGCGCCCGATCTTTTCGTGTCTGCTCCGTCTGTGTTTGATCAATTGAGAAATCCTTTTGAGGATATCTAAGTTGTTAGTTAATGAGCCTGTGACCTGAGTTTCAGAGTCTAATTGCAAACAGGCTAGGAGAATTGTAAGTAGGAACATTCATATGTGTTGAGTGTTCACAGTTCTCTGAAACAGGCGCAAATTTCGATCTTAATCTTTTGGTCAGTTCTCATTCCATAGTTTAAAGTTTTGTGCAAGTAAGCACTTAATCTTTAAGTTGGAAGGTGATCTACTCGTGGCTAGAAGCATTTGCTTAAACGGATTTTGTACTGAGAGAATTGAAGTTAAGAAGTTAGGGGTGTCTAAATCGACTTCTCAGAAGTACAGATTCAGACATAGGTAACTTGTGAAGTTGATTTCTCAAGTTATACTAAACCTTTTGAAGAACTTTAACTTGGAGGAGGTGCGCAATCTCTAGGCGACACTCCATACAAAATTTCATAGAAAAATTTACATGTTTGATAGGTCAATGAGAAGAAATTGTGCAGCAGACTTTCTGTGTTTCATCTTCTTCACAGAATTTGTCAACTTTTGATAATTTGGAGATTGGACCTCTAATTTAGTGAAGGTTTTGACTTACTCTTGATATAGAGGTGTTCTAAATTCAAGAGTAGGTTGTTCTTTTGGAGATTAACACTCTCCATCAGTGGTATCAGAGCAGGAAACATCAAATCAAGGAAAGGAAGGTCCCGACTGCTGCAGATTCAAGAAATTCAACATTTGAAGAACTAAAAGGTGAAAGTTTGAAGGCAAAGCAAGAGGAGGAGACCATACGACATCAAGAAGGACAAAAGGAGTCTAATTCGAAGTAAAGGTACATATATTGTTCATAAAGCTTGAAGATTTCAATACACAGGTAGACACAAGATGGGAGATTCTCTACAGATAGAGAAATTGGATAGGGAAAACTATCCTGCATGGTCAGTGAGGATGGAAGCTCATCTTATGAGCAAAGATTTAATAGCCTACATTACAGGAGAAGAAGAGAAGCCACAGTTCAGAGATCCTAGTGTTCCAACTAGGGAAGAGTTAGCAGATTTGAAAAATTGGATGAAGAAAGATGCTCAAGCTAGGAGCATTATCTATATGGCAGTCAATGATTACTTGTTACCTCATATTCGAGGTCTTGAAAGTGCAACTGATATTTGGAATGCTTTGGAGGAGCATTTCCAGAATACTACAAAGTCAAGGAAGGCATCCTTATGGGCAGAGTTTACAACCTTTAAGAAGAAGGCCTCTCAATCTATTTCAGACTATGTAACAAGGATGAAAGACATTGCAGATGCATTAGGAGCTATTGATGAGGACATTGAGGAGGATAAATTGGTAAGGCAAATTCTTACAGGTTTAAGAGGTGATGACAAATGGAAGCCATTCATTTTGTCTACAGAATTATCACTTGACCATTTCACTCCTGATTTAAATCAATTGCTAGGTCATATGCTAACATTTGAGCAGGATGTTAAAGGAGATGGTGACAAGAGTGCAGGTCATGCAATGTACTCAAAGGACAAGAAGAAGAATAGCAAAGGAAAACAACAAGCAGGTGAAGATGAAGGAACAACTACTCAAGCCAACTTCCTAAGAGGAAGAGGAGGTGGCAAAGGTAGAGGAAGAGGCAGAAACAACAAGGATGGAGGCAAAGCTTGCTGGATTTGTGGTAAGACAAATCACTTAGCTAATGATTGTTGGCACAATACTCAAAGTAATAATGGATATAATCAAAATTATAATTCAAGAGGAAGAGGTGGCAGAAATCAAAGAGGTAATTTTAGAGGCAGAGGTGGAAGGAGTTACTTTGGAAGAAATGCAGGTAGAGGATTCCAAAGTCAACAATATAATAACACCTACTACAATTATGCTTCAGATCAAAAGGAGGATTCAACATTGATAATGAATGCAACTTGTGAAAGGCAGAATGAAGATCAAAGAGTTTTCTACATTGACTCAGGGTGTAGCAATCACCTGAGTGGTAATATATCTTTGATGACTGAATTGGAGAATAATGTTTTTAATCATGTTGTTCAGACAGGTGACAACACAAAGCACAATGTGAAGTCAATTGGATCAGTGAAGGCCAAGGATGGTAGCACCTTATTAAGTAAGGTCTTGTATGTTCCTACAATCCCTAAGAATTTGATAAGTGTAGGACAAATTGTTGAAAAGGGATATGAAGTGAGGTTCACTAATGATGGAGTATATGTGGAAGACCCTAGCCAAGGGTATAAACAGATTGTTTCAGGAAAAAAAGAAGGAAGATTATTTACATTGAAGATTCAAGGCAATATTGGTCATGCTATGTTCACATATGGAGGACATAAGATCTCTGAGTTAGATCTTTGGCACAAGAGGCTTGGACATTTCAATGAAAGAGGTATTAAAGATATGGTTAACAATGGTTCAGTGCTTGGATTGCCTAATGTTGCAGGTCAACATATGACATACAAATGTGAGGCATGTCAATTAGGTAAGGCTCATAAGAACTCTTACTCCAAGCATGGTTTTATGCACTCAGAGAAGCTTGAATTGGTACACACAGATGTGTGGGGACCATCAAAAGATTTTAGTATAAATGGGTCAAGGTATTATGTGATTTATGTTGATGATGCTACTAGATGGATCACTATCTATGTGATCAAAGATAAGTCAGAAGTGTTTAGTACATTTAAACACTATCATGCATATGCAGAAAGAATTACAGGTCATAAGTTGAAAAGACTAAGGTCAGATGGAGGGGGAGAGTATTTCTCTAATGAGTTCAGTGATTACTTATGGAATGCAGGTATAAAAAGGGAAGTTACTTGCAGGTACTCTCCTCAACAAAATGGTGTTGCAGAAAGGAGAAATAGAACACTTGTTGAGTTTGCAAGATCCATGATGAAGGAGAAAAATTGCCCTAATTATTTGTGGGCTGAGGCTGTAAATACAGCTACTTATTTGGTCAATAGGTTACCATGTAAAGCCTTGCAGGGTATGACACCATATGAGGCTTGGTGGGGTAAGAGACCTACCTTGGATCATTGCAGAGTTTTTGGATGTGTGGCATATGCATATGTGCCATCACAATTAAGGCACAAGTTGGAGCCTAAAGCTGAAAAATATGTTTTCATTGGTTATGATGATAAGCAAATGGGCTATAGATTGTGGAGTCCATCTACAAAACAATTCATGGTTTCTAAAGATGTTACATTTGATGAACAAAGCACTTGGTATGCAGGTACAATCAATATCAATACAGGTGTTGAAGAAGAAGTGAGCCAAAGGAAAGGTAAATCAAAGGTTCAGATATTAAATGAACAAGAGAATAATGAAGTACAGGTTGAAGTGGAAGAAGCCCCAAGATTTGATCCTGAACATGAAGAACCAGAAACCTCAAGAAGTGGAGAGCTTAGGAGGTCTACAAGGAATAAGTGGCAACCTACAAGGTATAGTTATGATACTTCATTTTTGGCCACAAAAGATTATGCTTATATGGTGAATATAGATGAAGACCCTTCTACATATGAAGAGGCAAAAGGTAAGGAAAAATGGGAGAAAGCTATGCAGGAAGAATATGATGCACTATTGGAGAATCAAACATGGGATTCGGTTCCAAAACCAAATAGTCAGAAAATCATTGGATGCAAGTGGGTTTACAAGACCAAGAGATTTGCAGATGGAAGTGTGTCTAGATACAAAGCTAGACTTGTTGTCAAAGGGTTTGCTCAGACTTATGGTGTTGACTATGATGAGACTTATAGTCCTGTGGCAAAGATGACAACCATCAGGACACTTATTACTATTGCTGCATGTAAAGGTTGGAAGTTATGTCAACTTGATGTGAAAAATGCTTTTTTGAATGGTTATATTTCAGATGATGTATTCATGGAGCAACCTCAAGGGTTCAGAGATAAAAGGTATCCAGATCATGTGTGCAAGCTCAAGAGAGCTTTGTATGGCTTGAAGCAAGCCCCAAGGGCATGGAACTATAGACTTGTGAAGTTCCTAAAGGAACTTGGATTTCAGGTGTCTAAAGCAGATAGTAGCTTGCTTATCAAAGCAAGTGATAATGGTTTTATATACATGTGCATATATGTTGATGATATAATCCTTACAGGTACAGATGAAGAAGGAATACAAAGACTCAAGAGGCAAATGGAAAAGGAGTTCAAGATAAGTGACTTGGGAGACTTGTCATACTTCTTGGGCATGGAGATTACATATACTCAACATGGAGTATTTGTGACCCAAGAAAGGTACTTGAAGAACTTGTTAATCAAGTTTAAAATGGATGATTGCATGGTAGCACCTACACCAATGGAGGTGAATCACAAATTGAGTAAGTTTGGAGGTGAAGAATTCAAGGACATGAGACAATATCAGAGTTTGGTTGGTAGTCTTATCTATGCTACATTAACTAGACCTGATTTATCATATGCAGTAGGAGTTTTGTCTCAATTCATGCATTTTCCTAGGAAAGAGCATTGGATTGCACGTCAGAGAGTGTTGAGGTACATTAAGGGTACACTCAATGAAGGTTTGTATTATGGGTTTACCTCAGATACAAATATCAAAATTTATAGTGATGCAGATTGGGCAGGTAATCCAGATGATAGAAGGTCAACCTTTGGATATATGTGTTATGTGGGAGATAAACTTATCTCATGGTGTTCCAAGAAGCAACATACAGTTGCTTTATCTTCTACAAAAGTAGAGTATAAAGGCATGGTTGAAGCTGCAAAGGAAGTAATTTGGGTCAAGACATTGATGAAGAGTTTTGACATTGTGCATGGGGTACCAATTATATATGGAGATAACATGAGTTCATTGTACTTAGCTGCTAATCCTGTTTTCCATGCCAGGACCAAACATATTGAGATACAGTATCACTTTCTAAGAGAGAAAGTAATGGATAAGGAGATTGAAGTCATACATACTTCAACAAAAGATCAGATAGCTGATATGCTTACAAAGAGCTTGGATGGACCAAAGCTACAGAAGTTTAAAGACATGGCAGGTATAAAGAAGAAAGGAGAAACCTCAATTGATGATTGAGGGGGAGCTGTTGGTGCAGATCAATCAGAAATTGAATGTTTGAAGACTAAAGAATGAAGGATGAGATCAATTCTTGAAGCTTGGAAGGAAGACACATTCAGAGTATGTGAGGAATGTACACATATGTACATAGTTCACTTAGATCTTTGATTAGTCATAGACTTGTACAAATTTATCTATAAATACCATGAAAATGTCGAGGCGTGATATGAGAGCATATGTGAGAATAGATAGAAGTCAAGAATGAGGAAGATAGATGTCATGAGACATGTAAAAAATTAGTTGAGTTTCCTCTCATCACTCAACTGTAATTTTTCTGAGTTAATGAAGAAATATTGCGCCCGATCTTTTCGTGTCTGCTCCGTCTGTGTTTGATCAATTGAGAAATCCTTTTGAGGATATCTAAGTTGTTAGTTAATGAGCCTGTGACCTGAGTTTCAGAGTCTAATTGCAAACAGGCTAGGAGAATTGTAAGTAGGAACATTCATATGTGTTGAGTGTTCACAGTTCTCTGAAACAGGCGCAAATTTCGATCTTAATCTTTTGGTCAGTTCTCATTCCATAGTTTAAAGTTTTGTGCAAGTAAGCACTTAATCTTTAAGTTGGAAGGTGATCTACTCGTGGCTAGAAGCATTTGCTTAAACGGATTTTGTACTGAGAGAATTGAAGTTAAGAAGTTAGGGGTGTCTAAATCGACTTCTCAGAAGTACAGATTCAGACATAGGTAACTTGTGAAGTTGATTTCTCAAGTTATACTAAACCTTTTGAAGAACTTTAACTTGGAGGAGGTGCGCAATTTCTAGGCGACACTCCATACAAAATTTCATAGAAAACTTTACATGTTTGATAGGTCAATGAGAAGAAATTGTGCAGCAGACTTTCTGTGTTTCATCTTCTTCACAGAATTTGTCAACTTTTGATAATTTGGAGATTGGACCTCTAATTTAGTGAAGGTTTTGACTTACTCTTGATATAGAGGTGTTCTAAATTCAAGAGTAGGTTGTTCTTTTGGAGATTAACACTCTCCATCATATCTTCTATCTCTCTGCAACACAAAGGATAGAGAACTGAATCATAAATACTCAAGATCATACAAGATTATTCAAGATCAATGATCTCTCTTGTGTAGAATCTTCTCTTATCAAACCTTCATGACTGAATGTTTGATTTGCTACCTGAATGTCTCTAAGTGTCCATGCTTCTCAAAAAGTTGTAAAACTTTTCTTCAAACAAATCCTTCAAGGAATCTGCAATTGCTACTTGAAACATAAGTGGACAAACACTTCTCGCCTTGAAAACTCCAAAAGCTGCAAGTTGATACTTCATAACTTTCATATTTTACCCGGGTGAAATGTGATAGTACCTGCTTGATTTTCTTTTGGCTAACTCCACTTTTCAATCAAGTGATAGGATATGATGGAACACCTTTTTGAATACAAGCATGTATCCAAAAATCAAGACAATCATAAAAAGTAGATTCTTCAACTGACTGGTACATCAACAAGATTCTGAATTTTCTGAAGTTTTCTGAAAATAATGAATATGAGGTAATCTTTTCCAAACATAAAACCTCAACCCAAGTCTTCAACATCTGCTACAAAAAACTCTTTTACCTCAAGAGTTAGATAAAGAAGAAATATACTTCTCTGCAACTTGTCATATACCAAGTAGCTCTGTATTGACACTCCAAGAATTCTTTGAGGGAACATATAAGCTGCCTGCTTAAAAGCTTCAACTAAAACATAACTCATACATATATGAGTTAAAACATATATCTGCTGCTTTTCTTTCTCTCAATGCAATTCTTTGTCAAATCTACTAAATCATGACCAAGTGTAATGCAAAACAAGAAACTGCTTCTTCTTTAAACAAGATGTTCTCGTAGACTTGTCTTTGGGTGTAGAGGATAAAATAGGAAAAGTATATGGAAAATATATGAGAAAAGGAAGTCTTACTTTTCTTTTGGAAATGATGGACTTTCTTCTTCTGCATCTTTCTTCCACCTGATGATAATGTCGACATCTTCAAACTTCTCTTCCATACCTTTTGTTCTCTTCATCTTGAAGTAGCAAACACTCTTGACTTCTTCAAACGAACTTTTCTCTTCCTCTAATGTAAGAGTAAGAGATAAAACAAACATGGTATATAAATGGAAGTGAAACATGTTTTACCATCTCCTCATATCTCTGAATCAAAATGTTGTTTCAAATGTCTGAAACGACTAAATTCACCAATCTTTTGTATGAATGATGAATTACCCTTCTAGAGTTACCTTCTCTAGATACATTTGTACCTTGATATCCAACCAGCTTACAACAGAAAATTGGCTGAAAAAACTCATCTCATCTCTGCACTTGTCTTCTTAGATGAACTTTCTTGCCATGAAAGAGATCTTTCAAAACTCTCTAGAAAAACCTCTAGATACCTGTTTTGATGTAGCCTTTAACTTTCAAAAGATGAAAGTGTATAAAAGCATTCCTTGAATTTCTTCAAATCTCTTCATAACTGCTCTTCTAAGATATGACCTGCAAATGATAATCTGATAGTAGAAACTGATACCTGTGATTTGATGTTGATCTGATTTCTTCATCTTCTCTAAACCATTTTTCTTCCTTGAATTTGAAGTACTCTTCTCTTCATCAAGTCTGGGTCTTCAAACAATACTTTTGTAAAGTATTTGCATACTCTTCCAAAAATATTCGGCTGCTAACAGATCATCAACTTCGTACTCACACTGATGAATGTAACTGAAGTGTCTAATTCTCAAATCTCTACTCATCTAGATTAAGTTTGTATGTCAAATGTCAAATGTTAGAAGATGCTTTCAAATCATATGTTGTAAATCTGGAATTCTAGGAACCTGGGATATGAATGAGCCTTAATGCATTGATGCCAAAGATCTAAAGTTCTGAAACCAAAACCTTAGTGCTCTAATACCAAATGTTGGAAGTGAAGTAGGCCCTTAGGCTCATGTCACAGGTCCATGGTTCCATAGTTCCATTCATGTACAACATTAATTCTAGCAATCTTCCATATTGACAAAACATGAACATACCACACCTTACACATGACGTCTATTCTTTCTCTATCTTTATCTCATCATTTGTATGATTAAGTTGTGGTATGTTCATGTTTTGTCAATATGGAAGATTGCTAGAATTAATGTTGTACATGAATGGAACTATGGAACCATGAACCTGTGACATGAGCCTAAGGGCCTACTTCACTTCCAACACACACACGGCAAGACAAAGAGTGAGAAGCAATGGAGTTCTTAGATTACTTTCAAAAAGCTCTTACAAGTTCATTTCAATTACAATCTAACCTCAAAAATGAGCTCTCTAGCTCTTTTTATAGTTTTTGACTAGGTTTTGGCCCTGTCCAGACCTAGTGTCTGGCCTAGTTAAAAATTAGGTTCCAGGGCCAATTTGAGGGCTTAAACGGAGTCTAAAAAATACGAAAATTGATATGTAGGTACTTCTAAGGCTCCTCAAGCTCAAGGACTCCTTGGCTTGCACAAAATGGAGCTACAAAAATATGAAATGGTATTTACAATGATTGTTAGTGATAAGAATCACTGTTATAAAGATGTTGATTTGGAAAAATTTGAAGGGCCTATCTGCCAGATTTGTGTTGACTGCTTTGTCTACTTACTCCTTCACCTCGCTCTGACTCTCTCCGCTGACTTCCTTGTCTAGTCTGTCCTTGGGTGCCCATACTGCTCTCAACACATGGGCACTTTTTACTCTAGTGCTGGCTAGAGGTTTTTTCCCAATGTTACCACATACTTGATACTCTCATATGTGGTGGTACTTAGTGCTTAGGAATATTATTCAGCTCTTACTTCAGTTCATTTCATCATCAATAGAGAGAGCTATTCCAACCATCGTCTTCTCCGTCGGTCTTGTTGTGTTTGTGCTCCTTGTGTGTGCTTCTTGTGTGTCTCTCGCACTTCTACACACACCCAACAGTGGTATCAGAGCAAGTTCAACTTCTTCTCAAGTTTCGGTTTTTTGCGTCGCGACGCGCATGCACTTTTAACAGTGCAAATCAACTTCGGAGCATAGAACTGTGAATTTCAGCACCCAAGAAACATTTCCGTCAGGTACCCTAGGTGCCCTGGGGTTTTACCTCCATTTCGAAGCCATTTTGGCAGTCAGAATTGCCATCAGAGTGACGGTTTGTGAGCTGAATTTTCAGCATTCATTTCAGCTTTGGTCGAAGTGAAGATTTTGTCATATTCGTGTTCCTTGGTGAAATGATGGTAAGCAATGACTTGTTTGGCATGCTTCAAGCTGAAGATAAGCTTGATGGGACCAATTATCCGATGTGGTCTTACATGATGAAGCATGTTCTTGTTGCTAAACAACTTTGGAACATAGTGGCAGATGTAGATCGAAGACCCGCATGTGCTTGTACTTCATAGTCTACTGTCACAGATGGAGCTTCTTCTTTGAGTACATTGATTTCTCCTTCTCCACCTACACAGGAGCAGCTTAGATGGGATGGAAAAGATGCTCAAGCTCATGCTTTGATTGCCCTTTTAGTGAAGCGTCATATAGTTCCACACATTCGTTCATGTTCTACATCGAGACAGACATGGGACACTCTTGGTTCTTTGTATGATGTGCGTAATGAAGCACATGTTGCATACTTGAGGAAGCAACTTGAGGATGTATGTATGGCTGAAAATGAGTCCGTGGATGTGTATGTGACACACATCAAGGACTTGAAAGAGCAATTGGCAAACATAGATAAGATCATTCCAGATGCATCACTCATTTCTACATTGTTGAAAGGATTACTGGAATCTTTTCAAAGCTTTGCTACTACACTCCGTTTGGTTGCAAAAGGAAATCCTAATATGTATGCATTTGATGAGGTTGTGTCTCTTCTTTTGCAAGAAGAGCAATCTAGAGTGAATAGGAGTGGTTTGATTGAGGGAACGCAAGCACTTGCTATCTCACAAAAGGGGAAAGGCAAGTATGGTCCAGCTTTGGGTTCATCAAAACCAAAGCCTCAAGCTTCCTCTTCCACTCATTCCTCTAATGATAGTGATTTGCAAAAGAAGAAGAGATGCAAATATTGTCGGAAGGCTGGTCATACTATTGATGAGTGTAGAAAGCTTGCTAAACGCAATGAAAAGAAGAAGGAATCCGGCATGTCTATTGTTGAAAATTCAGCAAATGGAAAGAATGATAAAGCTAACATGGCTCAAGATTTTTGGGCATGTGTTGTTACATGTCATTATGATGCTTCTTTGCATTATAAATGTATGGTTGTGAGTGAGGCTGATTGGTTCTTTGATAGTGGTGCTTCAAAGCACATAACATCATGCAAAAGATTTTTTGCCTCTTTGAAAGATGCAGCTAAAGGAGGACATGTAGTGTGTGCAAACAATGCCTCTTATCCTATCATTGGATTAGGAGAAATTGAGCTTATGGCTACAAATGGAGATGTGATTCTCTTGATAAAATGCATTGTATGTGCCCGGTATCAAGAAGAACTTAATTTCAGTTCTGTTGATTGCCAAAGCTAGACTTCATGTACAATTTGTTGATGATGTGTATGGTTCATGATTTCAGCAATGGCGATGTTATCGTGATGTCCAGTACATTATGTAATGGTTTTTATCACATGGATACATACAAGAGGGCTGCCTCGAATGCCTTGGTTGCTCATACTTCTTTCATGGCTGAAATGGAGCTTTGGCATGCTCGTTCTGGTCACTTGAACTTCAATAGTTTGCTTTACTTGCAAAAGAAGGACATGGTTATTGGTTTGCCTACACTTGAGTCCATTGAAAAGCATGCATGTGAAGGTTGCATTCTTGGAAAAATGCATCGTGCTTCTTTTCCAAAAGATAGGCACACACACACTATAAGAAAATTGCAGCTTATTCATAGTGACGTATGTGGTCCCGTCAAGACTCCATCTTTTGGGAAGCATGTATATTTTGTTACCTTCATTCATGATACTACTCGCCATACATGGGTGTATCCTATGAAAGCAAAGAATGAGGTATTTTCTTGCTTCAAAGCATTTTTAGCTATGGCTGAAAATTTTTCTTCACAAAAGCTTTTGACTCTACGCACGGATCGTGGTGGTGAATACATGTCACAGGCTGAGGAAGAAACAGTGGAAGCTATTAGCAACTGCGCACTGCTAATAAAAAGGGTTTAGAGATTTTGTTTTAGATAGAGGTATTGATCACTGAAGATCAGATTTATTGAAAGAAGGAAGACGTTCGAGATTTTATAAAGTCAGATATATTTGAAGAATTATGGATACTAGTGTTAAATCATCCAGGGGGGTGATGAAACATGAAGACTTATTTTCAACCATATATGAAAGAATATAGAATCATACCTACAGGTATTCCTATTTTAGGTATTCCTATTTCAGGTATTCCTATATTTCCTTTGTCAGTTTCTATTTATGTTCCAATTTTGAAAGAAGAAGGAAGAAGGAGAATGTCTGGAGAAAGTTCCTATTAGGATGTTCGTGTTTGAGAGAAGGTTCCAGAGTTCTATTGAAGAGAAGCTTGATATTTCAGAGAGGTATGTTTTCAGAGGTGCACACATTTATGTTTATACCAGGTTCTGAAGGAAAGAGGTATGAAGGATTTACAAATTGAACAAGGATGAAGGTATGATGACATCATAGATTTTTTGATGAGACTCATGAGTTGAGTTGAGTTGAGTAAAGTCAGAGATGAACCACCAGTGTTCATTATACACTAAGTTGTGAGTTGTCAGTCACAGGTTCCAGGATTCAGTTCTTAATTATGTTTAGTGTATTTATATGATGCAACAGAAGTATGTTGAGAAACCTTTTTGTAAGGTAAATGCAAATATGTGGATCCTAGTGTATGTTTACAGGTTTGAGAAGTCAAGAGATAGCAAGTTCAGAGTCACTACATGCTACATTTGTTGTCAAGCAAATGATTGCTTGATGTGTACACTATTGGATATTTAGTTTGCATATTTTCTCAGGTATTATGGTTCATATTCAGCAAGTTTAGGTTTTTTGAAGGAAATTCAAATTCAGTTTTGAAGAAGACTTTTGAAGAAAAGTTTTGAAGGTCAATTTGAGGAGTACAAGTATGAAGCTTATGAAAGTTTGCAGATGATGAAGTTACATGTTCAGTTCATTTTGTACCAATATTACATTGCAGGGGGGATTGTTGGAAAACAAAGATCCAATATCCTATTGGTCACATTTTTCCAGAGTTTATTGCATGAGTAGCTAGTTCTTTAGTACCCTCTACAACCAAAGGTGCTGGGCGCCGTGGCTAGACAATTGTCCTCCCAAAGAAGCTACCAGGGTTCGAGTCCCACTGTCGGTAGATCGCGCAACAACATGCAAGTTTTTTTGCTCATACTTGTTTAGATAAAAGCACACGAAAAAACGCGAACGGACGGATTGCGATCACTGAGCATTTCTGACGAGAGCTTTATTCAAGAGCTTTTGGAGTGCTTTTCAAGGTATCATCAAAACTATATAAGAAGAGCTTGTCTCATTATCTAGATATCCTACACCTTTTGCAACACAAGCTTTGGAGCTTGGTCCCTCAATAGAGGTGGTGCTTCTTAGCACATGGGGCAGCCATGGTGCTTGTTGGGTGTGTGTAGAAGTGCAAGAGACACACAAGAAGCACACACAAGGAGCACAAACATAGCAAGACACACGGAGAATACCATGGCTAGAGTAGCTCTCTCTATTGATGATGAACTGAACTGAAGTAAGAGCTGAATAATATTTGCTTGATGCATAATAATTCCCCCCTCAACGGATGCAAACTGGATGCCAAGATAGTAGCTCAAAAGACCAAGATAAGTGACATCAGAAGTATGCTGCAAATTAGCCATAAGAATGTCAAGTTTTGCATCACATGACCCATTCAAGAGTATGCCATCGACATAAAGAACAAGCACTATAAGATCAGCCCCATTTTTGCGTACATAGAGTGTGCTTTCAATTGGACTACATGTGAAGCCAAGGGCAACCAAATGCTTATGTATTTTGTCATACCATGCATGTGGAGCTTGCTCAAGACCATACAAGGCTTTATGCAAGCGACAAACCATATGCTCTTTCCCTTTCATAACAAATCCAGGAGGTTGCTTCACATAAACCTCTTCTTGCAAATCACCATCCAAGAAGGCTATTTTTATGTCCAACTGATGCACTTTCCAACCTCGATGGGCAACCAATGCAACCATGATACAAATGGTAGTCATGTGTGAAGTAGGTGCAAAAGTTTCCTCATAGTCAATGCCATATTGTTGTGCATATCCTTTGGCAACCAATCAAGCTTTGTAGCAATCAATGGTACCATCAGATTTTCTCTTAATCTTGTAAAGCCAATGGCATTCTTTCCTTTTGGCAATTCACATAGCTCCCAAGTACCATTCCTATGTATGGAATTGTTAGTCGGCCGTCGGATTGGGACAGGTATAACGGAAATCTTTGTAAAACACGCACGAAAGGTTGTTACGCGCATATTTGTAATTTCTATATAAAGCAATGAAAAGGAAGGCGCAAGGGGGGGCGGTTTTCGGATCAATTCTGAGTAACGCCAAACTGCTTGTCTGGTTGAGTGTATGAGTGTTGCTGTAGTGTGTCTTGTCTAAGCTCTGCGTACTCTGTTATACTCTGGGTTGTCATCTGTCAATCTCAGTTACACTATGAATCTAGTTCCATTTAGTAAGTCGTTGGATCGTTGTCTGAAAGAGTTACTGTGGATCGTTGTGACGAATTATTCTGTTAAGATGTACGACGTAGTGCTCCTCTCCTTGTTGAATTGCTAAGTACTGATAAGTTCGTGTGAATGTAGTAATCTTTCCCTAAGAACGTTGTGCAGAAGTAGTGATGTTCTCGATCTGCACTTGTACGGTGAGAATTACCTATAGTTAAGGGTAATTCCAGTGTGTGTTAGTCTTTAGAAATGTAGGTTGAAACCGTAGGTACCTTCTGTGATCCGGTTGCTTGACTGTGAGTGCTGTCTTGGTGAAGGTTGGACTACTGTACTATTACAGTAGCATATTAGTCTGAAGTAACTCGGTACCAGGGTACAGATACGTCTGGTACAGTCTAGTTGTTACTAGTAGCTGAGCTAAGACTCTGATGACACTGTCTAAGGACAGTAGATTCAGATAGAACTGTCAATAGCAATTTATTGCTGCAACTGAATCAGTTATTTTGGGAACTAAGTACAGGGCCTCTGTCTAACAGACCCCTACCACCCCCAAGAACCCACGATTCGTTTGACACGTGCTGACAGTTAGAACAACGCATTAATTCAACACGGGCCTTAACAGTGGCCGTTTTGTTCGCAGTTAACAGAATCCATTTCTGATTGCATAGCACTCATCCATTGTGGATTGTCACATGCATCTTCAAAAGAAAGTGGCTCTTCATTACATGCTGTAACAATAAGAGAATAATCCATAAAATTACTTGATGCATGGTGAGAGCTTGATCTTGTTCTACCAAGTAAAGGTGCACTCAATTTGCTGTCCTACAAAGTTTGTTTCAGCCACTTTGGCATAGTTTGTGCACTCTTGATAGACATGCGTTCATTATGTAAAACATCTTCAATATGTACATCATGCATGGGCTGAATTTCATGCTCATTTTCAGCCATATTTTGACCCAAATGTTTAGCCATATGTGGCTAGAAATTTCCAGCAGTTTTGATAATTTTTTGCTGAAATTTTTCAGCCATGTTTGGCTGGAGATTCTCTACATTTTCAGCCCTATTTGGCTGGAATTTTTCAGCCCTTTGAACCTCATTTGGCTGGTCTAAATGGCCATAGTCAAGCACACCATTTTGGAACAAAGGCATAAGTGTATTGAACACATCTTGTGAGCTAATTGTTGGCTGTTTTTTGCATTTAAGTAGAGGGAAAACTGAATTTTCAGCAAATACCACATCTCGACTCACAATAATTGTGTTCGTCAATGAATGGTACAAACGATATCCCTTACTTTCAGCACTATAACCAACAAATATACATTTCTTTGCCTTGTCATCAAGTTTGTGACATTGTTGTGATGGCACAAGAGCATATGCCAAACAACCAAACACACGCATATGAGTAACCGTAGGCTTATGACCATTCCAAGCCTCGTAAGGAGTGATGACTCTCAATGCTTTTGTAGGGCAGCGATTCAACACATAATTTGCACACATGACTACTTCCATCCAAAACTTATCAGGAAGATGCTTTCCTTTAATCATACATTGTGCCATTTCAAGTAGAGTTCTATTTTTATGCTCGGGAACACCATTTTGCTGAGGTGTATATGGCAAAAGAATAAGGTTAGCTGATCTATTGCATGATAACAAAAAACCTTACGGAAAGCATTTTAGGATCCATAATCTTTTGCAACATAACAAGTATCTTCTTCTTTTTCTCTGCAACACAAATCTGATAGAATCTGAATCTTTGACTTACTTCTTCCAATACTAAGAACTTTTCAAACAAAGGATAGACATATGACTCATAAATACTCAAGATCATACAAGATCTATCAAGATCTCTCCAACAAAATACCTGTGTAGAATCTGCTCTCATCAAACCTTCACGACTGAATGTTTGATTTGCTACCTGAATGTCTCGAAGTGTCCATGCTTCTCACATAAAGTTGTAAAACTTTTCTTCAACAAAATCCTTCCAAGAATCTGCAACTCCTACTTGAAACATAAGTGGACAAACTCTCACCTTGAGAACTCCAAAAGCTACAAGTTGATACTTCATATCTTCATATTCTACCTGGATGAAATGTGATAGTATCTGCTTGAGTTTCTTTGGCTTACTCCACTTCTCAATCAAGTGATAGGATCTAATGGAACACCTTTTTGAATACAAGCATGTATCCAAAAATCAAGACAATCATAGAAATTAGATTCTTCAACTGACTAGTACATCAAAAATCTAAACTTTCTAAAGTTTTCTGAAAATACTGAATATGAGGTAACTTTTCCAAACATAAAACATCAACCCAAGTCTTCAACATCTTCTACAAATACTCTTTTACCTTAAGAGTTAGATAAAGAAGAAGAATACTTCTCTGCAACTTGTCATATACCAAGTATCTTTGTATGGACACTCCAAGAATTCTTTGAGGGAATATATGGCTACCTGCTCAAAATCTTCAACTTATATATAAGTCATACATATGAGTCGAAATATACAAGTTGTCTTCAAAATCTACTATTTTTCTTTCTCATCTCCTCATATCCTTGAATCAAAATTCTACTTTAGATATGACTGAATTCACCAATTTTTGTGTGAATGATGAATTACCTTTCTAGTGTACCTAGATCAGATTCTGTACCTAGATAAAAAAACTTCCAACCAACTTACAACACAAGGTTGGCTGAAAACAAAAACTGATGCTCTCCACATTTGTCTTCTTAGATGAGCTTTCTTGCCATGAAAGAGATCATCAACACTATCAAGAACAACCTCTAGATACCTATTTTGATGTAGCTAATGCTTTTACTTTCAAAAAATGAAAGTGTATAAAAGCACTTCTTCAATCCTTCAAATCTCTTCATAATTGCTCTTCTAAGATATGACCTGCAAATGATAATCTAATAGTAGAAACTAATACCTATAATTTGATGTTGATCTGGTTCCTTCATCTTCTCCAAACCATTGTTTTTCCTTGAATTTGGAGCAGCCTTCTCTTCATCAAGTCTTGGTCTTCAAACAATACTTCTATAAAGTATTTGCATACTTCCTCCAAAAGTATTCGGCTGCTAACAGATCATCAACTTCATACTCCATATTGATGAATAAACATGTGACTAAATTGTCTAATTCTCAAATCTCTACTCATCTAGATTAAGTGTGTATGTCAAATGTCAAATATTAGAAGATGCTCTTAAATCATATGTTCTAAACCTGGAAGTTTGGGAACCTGGGAATCTGAGAGCCTCAATGCTCTGATACCAAAGCCCTAAAGCTCTGATACCAAATGTTGGAAATCTAATAGGCTCATAACTAATACCACGGGTCCATGGTTCCATAGGTTTCCAAGATCTACAATACAGATTCCAACAATCTTCCAATATTGACAAAACATGAACATATCACACTTAATCATACAAATGATGAGACAAAGATAGAGAAATTAGACTAGACAACATGTGTAAAGTGTTACGTAAGTCACTCCTTACACTATCATATGTACAAATGTCAATTTACAATGTGGGAGTCAAAATTCTCAACCACTCTATATGAACAAAAATAGATGGATGAGTGAATGTACAAATGTAACAAACATATTCAGATGTATGGATAGAAATTTGAATATATATGAGATGTATGACCTGATAGGTTGTAGAAGAGTGAATATGAGTGACAGAAAGAGGAATGATCAGTCTAAATCTGATAACAGCAGACCCTCATCTGAACTTAGGCTATGGAAGACCCTAAGTCAGATCCGTGTGTGAAAGATCACATACTTACAAAAGTAGCAAAGAATGCTAACAAGTTTGCTGTGAGAAATCCTCAAACTCATATGAACATACCTTCTGGAACACCTCATCCAAATATGCATAAAGTATACATGTACTTATTCTCCTTTAGATATGCCAAATAGGACTCCTCCTGATATGGATGCCACTATCTCCATAACCTTCAAGTAGTACCTATGTGCATAAAGAGAATATGTACCTGAATTCTTAACATAAGATGTAAATCTTATGTTAATCACCATCCAATGTCTTTGAAGTAACCCGAAATCTTCATGTAGAAGACAATCTTCAAATACATCACGTAGATGGCTGATCCACAGCACCAAGCTGCTGATAGGTAAGTCCTCTCCATAAGCAAGAGTGTGAGCACACTCTTCTTCTCCAAGAAGAACTCCATAGCTGCTCCTCAACATGCTCCAAGGTAGCACCATGGCTGCCCCATGTGCTAAGAAGCACCACCTCAATTGAGGGACCAAGCTCCAGAGCTTGTGTTGCAAAAGGTGTAGGATATCTAGATAATGAGACAAGCTCTTCTTATATAGTTTTGATGATACCTTGAAAAGCACTCCAAAAGCTCGTGAATAAAGCTCTCATCATCGAAAATGCTCTATGATCGCGATCCGTCCATTCACGTTTGTTCGTGTGATTTTATCTAAAAAAGTATGAGCAAAAAATCTTGCACGCTATTGCGTGATCTGTCAACGATGGCACTCAAACCCTGCGGCTTCTTTGGGAGGAAAATCTTCTAGCCACGGTGCCTAGCACCTTTGGTTGTAGAGGGTACTAAAGAACTAGCTACTCATGCTATAAACTCTGGACAATTTTGACCAATAGGATATTGGATCTTTGTTTTCCAACAAGGTCAAAGAAAATTGGGCATTCCTCCATAGCCCAACTAGATGCTTTGACAAAATTCCACTGTTGCTCCTTTAATCCTGGCACAAATACCTCTGTAGCTAGGTGGAGGGTTTTACCGTATCGGGTCTACATTGTTGTGGATTGTGTATCTGGTGGCATGATATAGACCATATTTGTCATTGGGCTTTGCATATCTTTTTTCCATTTGTCTTATTCTTGGGTATTGAAGCTCAAGTTCAAGAGCAAAGCATAGGAGCACATCAAAGAGGTGGACACACAAGAAGATGGAGCATGTAGGGAGCTCCAAGAAGCACATGTCAAATTTTCAGAAGAAATCCTTATAAAATAGTGTTTTTTATCACTCAAAACCATTTTAAATACTAGTTCACATTTTTTCAATGCCATTTTGCTGAAGCCAAGGAGTCCTTGAGCTTGAGGATATTAGAAGTATCATCCTACCAATTTTCATAATTTTTAGACTCCATTTCAGCCCTCAAATAAGCCCTCAAACCTAATTTTTAACTACACCCGACACTAGGTCTCGACAGGGCCAAAACCACTCAAAAAAATATAAAAAGAGCTAGAGAGCTCATTTTTGAGGTTAGCTTGTTAGAGATTTGAGCTTTATAAGAGATTTCTTTTGTAATAAAAGTTCTTCCATTGTTCCTCTCTTTGCTCTTACTGTGTGCATGTGTGTGTATACGTTTGTGCATGCTTGCGTGCTTAAATTTATGCACTTGTGCCTTCACTTGCTCTTGATCTTCATACTAGTCCTCACGTCCACAGATTGACATTTATGAGGTGTATCTCCTCATGTTGGTATTTGCCATTGTGCTAGAGTGACACCAAATTTGGCATTGTTGCTAAGGAGAGAGCTTCGAGGACGAGCATTGTGATAGTAAGACATAGAATATCGATGTTGGAAGGTTAAAAAATCATCATTTTTTGTTCAGCTTCTGAGTTTTTCTCCACTTTCATCATCATCACCATCTTCTCCCACCTTCATCTTAGCAAAAACATTTTGTTTTTACTATATATTCTTCACATTTACACCTCGTTTTCCATCGGCGGTTGCGAGCAAGAAGCCTAGAGGGGGTGTAGAGCTTAAATACTGAAGAAATACACCTCAATATCCCCAAAAACTAAGTGAGCATTCTATGGTGTGACACCACATGTAGTAGGTATCGCGAGTGCAATATCTTGAGTTTGGTGAGTGGCCTTGTATCTACAGGCACATAGGAGTGACAAGAAGCAGATAAGGTACACATCTACAAAATTTTCTGAATTTGGACTTCAAAAATGCCAAGTATCGTGTCCGCTTGAGTTCAGGTATCGCAATACTAGAACTCCCATGTATCAGGATACTTGTCGATATTGTGTATCATCTCCCTATGTATCACGAGGCTCATGTATCGTGTATCGTCTCTCGTGTATCACAATACCTCACAGGTATTGTGTATCGTGAAGGTTCATATCATATCGTGAGCTTTCAGTATCGTGTATCATGATTCATATCGTGTATCATGATACTTCACAAGTATCGTGTATCGCGAAAAGATCAGTATCGTGTATCATGGTAGCCCAAGTATCGTATCGTGAAGTTCCAAGTATCATCAATCTCAAGTATCGTATCATGAAAAATCTGGTATTGTGTATCACCGGGTTGTGTATCGTGATACTTCCCAAGTATTGTGTATCTTGAAGGGTGGTATCGTATCCTGAAGCTGCAAGTATTGTGTGTTTTCTACCCCTGGTATCGTGTATCACCCCGATACTCATCAAGTATCATGTATCAGCTTCACTCAAGTATCATGTATCGTGTGTTGTTTGCTCTCAAGTGTCGCTGATACCTCCTAAGTATCATGTATCGTCTGTTTTGAAATACTCCCTGAGAGATCTTGTTCCCCTGTTTTAACCCCCAGAACCCTGAACTAGCATAACTTTCTCATACAATATCTATTTGTTGTGATTTTGGGTTCGTTGGAAAGCTCAGGTGGGACTAGAAAACCAAGGGGACTCCAAAGGATTTTGAGCAATACAAAGGGAAAATTGGGACCAGAAGACAAAGCTTATGAACCTAAGATCTGATAGACACCTATGCAAGGATAGACAAAGCATTAGATCATCTGAGGCATGTGTCAACCATAGAGCTATGTCCTAGATAGAGCAACTTAGTGGTTATCCCTACGTGCTAAGTACGGACACAAGTGATTCCAAAACGTCCTTCAACATGGAGACACCCACAGGTAGCTCAAACATTCTCTATTTGCAGACACCAGAAGGTCCCTATAAAACAGAACTAGAATATAGTCGGACCAACTGATTCGGTGCTTGCATCTATGAGCATGGCTTGAGGTGATCAATGGTCCAACTCAAAAATCCAGATCAACCCTTTGGAATTGAACACCCAGTGGTCAAGTTTGAAGAGGGTTCATACATTGATAAAGAAGGAACCATGTGTTGGCATACAAGTCAGACGAAGAGCATACTAGCACAACGGAGCAGTCATGCACAATACGGCAACAAGGCCTAATCATTTTTTCCATGGACCATTTACAACTCAAGTGATTTTAATCACTACACAAACATTGTAAATTCCATTTTTGGTAGAATAGACTCCATTTTGTTCAAGCCGAGGAGTCCTCGAGCTTGAGGAGTATTAGAATTAGCTACATATCAATTTTCATAATTTTTAGATTCCGTTTGAGCCCTCAAATAGGCTCTAGAACCTAATTTTTAACTAGGCCGGACACTAGGTCTGGACAAGACCAAAGCTAGTTAGAAAACTATAAAAAGAGCTAGAGAGCTCATTTTTGGGGGGTAGATTGTTTGTGAATTGAGCTTATGTAAGAGACTTTTTGACTAATGCAAAGAACTCCATTGTTCCTCTCCTTGTTCTTGCCTTGTGTGCGCGTGTGTGTGTGCATGCTTGTGTGTTTCTCACTCACACACTTGTGCCTTCACTTGCTCATAGTCTTCATACTAGTCCTCACATCTCCACGGATTGACAATAATGAGGTGAATCTTCTCACGTTGGTACTCACCATTGTGCTAGAGTGACACCAAATTTGGCGCCGTTGCCGGGGAGAGAGCTTCGAGGACGAGCGTGTGATGGTAAGACGTCGAGTTGAGACATTGGAGTTATAGGTAATATCCTTTCTTTTCCTTATTTTTCTTCATTTTTTCTTATTTTTGCATCACCATCATCATCCCCACCATCTCCCACCTCCATCTCCATCTCCACAAAAATTTCAGTTTTTGGTCATATTCCACTCCCCACCTCATTTTCCTCATTTCATTTGTGAGAGAGAGCAAGAGAGAGCTTGCGTGCTATCTATTTTTGTGTGTTTTTTTGAGCTTTTGCTGCAGGAACTAGTTGTACCACCTTCTCCAGCAGCTTGCGCAGGTACGACAGACTCTGCACAGGTCCCGAGACGACAACTTCTGTCTGTCGCGACAGACAAAAAAACTTGATATTTTGTGATTGCGTGTTTGGCACGGTAACCTACACCATTAGAGCACTCCAAATCACTAGAAGTTTCTCAAAAATTTGCGTTTTTTCAGTCTATCGCGACAGACACAGTCTATCGCGACAGACACCGTCTATCGCGACAGACACCGTCTATCACGACAGACCAAAACCACGATAGACGATAGACATCGTCTATCGTGACAGACACCTGTCTATCGCGACAGACAGAGACCCACGACAGATTCAGTCTATCGCGACAGACACCGTCTATCGCGACAGACCAAAACCACGACAGACCAAAACCACGACAGACGATAGACACCATCTATCGCGACAGACTACTCTATCGCGACAGACATCGTCTATCGCGACAGACACCGTCTATCGCGACAGACCACTCTATCGTGACATACCACTCTATCGTGATAGACACCGTCTATTGTGACAGACACTATCTATCGCGACAGACCACTCTATCGCGACAGACCACTCTATCGCGACAGACACCGTCTATCGCGACAGACACTGTCTATCGCGACAGACACCGTCTATCGCGATAGACCACTCTATCGCGACAGACACCGTCTATCGCGACAGACACCGTCTATCGCGACAGACCACTCTATCGCGACAGACCACTCTATCACGATAGACACCGTCTATCGCGACAGACCACTCTATCGCGACAGACACCGTCTATCGCGACAGACAGACATTTTCGGCAAAAAAAAATAAGGGGTAATTTTTTTGGAAATTTAGGCTAAATCTTGGGCATATTTGCATACTCAAATACTCATACACTTACAAAGGCCTTAGAAAAATGCATTAAAACTCCTGAAAGGTTCTGTTTGTCTGTTCAACCCCCTAAACTCTGAACGGTCATAACTTTTTCATACGAAATCCATTTTTTGAGCTCTAGGGCTTGTCAGATATGATATTTTGAAGTTGACACACTGAGGGGTAGGTACACCAAGGGAGCTCTAGAGGGAATTTTTTAGCAATACAAAAGGGGAAACAAGGGTCATTAAAAAGTGTCTGAAGTAAATTGTCTGTCAATTGAAGGATCAAATTGAAGCTAAACTTGAGGTTCTTACAGGATCATCGAGAACTTTTGGAGAAAGCAAAGTAAGTGCCAGGGCAAACAATATTGGGAATATGGTTCTTGGGTAGACCAGCATCACCAGGAGGAGCGACTTGAGGTTGGAACATCTCTTAACCCCCTCAGTCCATTCTTAGCATAGGCTAAGTGCGAGTAGTTGTCCTGATTGACTAGGGGTACGATAGGAACACTCAAGTTTGAAGAGCCTTTAAATTCTCAAGTGCAAGGATAGGCTAAATTGCAGTCAAGGGACAACTTAAAGGAAAAGAAATTAAACTAAGTGGGCGAGGAACATCAAATACGAAACACTTAAGTGCTCCTGACGACGCTTAATTAAAAACAAGAAAACACATACAAAGGAACTCAAAAGGAACAAGTGATTGGTACCAAAGGATCAGCAACGTACAAAGGGCATATGAACCTGAGATCGGGAAGACACCTAGGGAGAGACCGTCAAAGCATTAGATCATCTGAGGCTAGCGTCAACCATACAGCGAGATCTTGGGCCCAACAATTGAGTGATTACCCCTACACGCTAGACTCAGAAACTAGTGACTCTGACATGTCGTATAGCATGGAAAGACCTGTAGGTAGCTCAGGAATGGCATACCTAGAAAGACCTGAAGGTCCCTACAAGACTCAATTGGAATACATCCATACCAACTGCCTAGGTGCACGCATCTATGAGGATGGTCTACGAAGATCTGTTGTCCTAATTAAAAATCCGAATCGGCCCATTGGACAAGAACACCCCGTAGTCAAGTTTGAAAATGGTTCATACATAGATAAAGAAGGAACAATGTATGTGGTCATCAGCCAACCTGAAAGGACAGATGAGTTTGGCAACATAATCTCTGAACCTGAATTAGGTGACGTAGCACAAGGGAACTTAGGAAAGGAGCCGAAAACCCCTCGAGGAAAATCGGTCCTAACAAGGATAATCACTCTAGAGTTAATTCCCTAGGATAATAGGAGCATAGAATTGCTATTGAACCAAGAAACGGATGAGGCTTTTTGGAGGTACAAGCTTGAAAAGTCTAATGAAGTGGGAGCTCTTGCCATCTATGAATTCAAAGATCCTGATAGCCCAGGCAAGGTGACCTACTTAGATGATGCGTCTGAGAGAATCTTTGTGGTCTCTGAGCATGGAAGACACGCATACACTTGGAAGGGAGAATTTGTTTTTCCCCAACCTCGATCCAATGTGTCTTATGGTCACCCACGAGCGGGAACATCTCAAGCTCATGGGACTCAAAGAGAAAGGAGTAGAGAGAGACCTGAGGTAAGCTTTGCCAACTCTTGGGGAAGGGAAAGAATGAGAACAGAAACAAATAGAGTGGAACCTGAGAGACATAGAGCCCTAGGGAACCGAAGAAATGCCGATGATTTCCCTTTGCCAAGACCGAGAGAGCACACGAGTACCTTGAGACCGACCCAACTAGTTAAGTCCATGAAAAACTACTTCGATGGCACTGGAGACCCCTACGATCATGTAGCTGAGTTTAGGCAAGTCTTGAGAGCTGAACAAGTTGAAGATCTGTTCACGCAGTACAATGCCTTTGGTTTAACCCTTAGGAACACCGCCTTGACATGGTTTCAACCACTACACGAGAGGTAGTTTAGGAGCATAGATCAACTTCTAGAGGCATTCATCATCGAATTCTCTAAAAGTGGTATAAGACATAACACATCCTCCCTAATATATAGCTTCAAACAAACATCTCAAGAGACAGTGAGACTCGCAGGCAGAAGATTTAGGCAATATCTAGAGAGATGCCCGGCCCCAGAGTTACCCACTCCAGCCAAGCAAGTGGCCTTATTTTTAGATGGATTGTTAAGCACCAAACTGAGATCATATGTGTACTTGAAGGACCCTAGATCCATAGAAGAATGTGTACGCATGTGCATAGACATTGAGGATAATCTAGGGGAGGAATTAGAGCTCTCAAAAATCTATAAAGATTCAAATAGTTCTGGTAGCCTCATTTCCTCACGATCCACATCAATTGAGGATCTAGCAGAAAAGGTAGCTCTGAAATTAGGTGTCTCTAGCAAGCAGATTCCTAGATTTGCCCCCGGAAAACGATGCTATACCTGCGGAGGAGACCATATGGCTAATGTGTGCCCCATCATGGCTCAACCCCAAGTGAACCCTAACAACTAGTACTGCACCATAGAAAGGAGGTACACCAATCACACCGCACAAGACTGTCCATATAACAAACAAGCTGTTAGACAAAATTATTCTCAGCCATATCCACAACAAGGAAAGTACTCGAATCAGTACCCACAACAATAGTATGCTAGGCCCCAGCAAATCTATCAACCACCCTATCAAGGGCAACAAAGACCGCAACCAGTCCTAGTGCAGCAACCTCCTGCCCCCACCAATGTGATTCCAGTAAAGTATGCAGCGGCAGAAGAAAATCTAAATAGAGCTTTAGTGCCAATGACATCCTCGCTTTCAGAAGGTGATCATAGTTTTGACTCCACCCATGTTGAGAGCCCCTAGGCCTACTACATGCAATCACCGGAGCATAGTGAGTCATATTATTATGAAGAGCCAAATGAATCTAGTGGGAGCCAGAATACGCAAACGTCATGTATGCCAACCCCAACTCGAGATCCTAGCCTAGGCCGATGAGACCTCCATTTTCTAGAGGGCCATGATATCGTTGTCAGGGAGATCACCTCATTCGTGATTGCCCTCTACCTGCACCGACACAAACCCAATCTGTGACAATTCAAGGCTTTTGTCCCAATTGTGGAAAGGAGCATTTGTTATGAGAGTGTCCCAAGAACCCCGCCAATATGCCAAAAATTGCTCCTATCAATGTTATTGGCTTAGTGGTAGACTCCACAGGAAGTGTGAATTCCACAGCTCCAGTACAAGTCATCACGAGAGCGCAGGCACTTAAGCAAAACCAAGACTTAGGCCAGGAAAAGAATGTGGAGGTTAGCGAGACTGAGAGCCAGAATAAGAAGAGGAGAAGAGCTTGGAGAGATAGCCGTGAACGTATGAAAAGGCAATGGGCAAGAAAGATGAGCAAACTTGAGGAAAGCCTACGAGAAACCAAAGCCAAAATCATAGAAATCACATCTCAAATGCACTCTCACACATCCCCGCCAATACCGTCCCCTTCACCCTCCATTCCTCCACCCATCAATCCACCACACGTAACCCACCCACCACCCCGAGTAGGATCAGTCTTAGCCGATCCCACTCCTGAAGATCTAGACATGATGCTTAAAGCATATCAGGCCAGAATCCAAGAAGGGCCCAATGTAACAGATCATGAGAAATGTTACCCTAGAGCTGACCTAGAGCTTGAACGAACTAAGTTGTGTGCCAAGATGGTGGAATTGGCTCAATCCATGTTTGAGACCAGTCGCCTTTTCACTTGCTCTAGCTCCACTAGAACACCATTGCATTTTGATGGTCTGTTAGACAGATTGGAGATGTTAATTGCAAAGCCTGGAAAAGGAGCCAACTCCCAGGCTAAGGAGAAGGCAAGTGATAGAATAAGCATTCCTCCCTAGGAAGCCTATGTGCCTAACTCTACGAAGCCAGACACATCATCTTCTATGAATCGGTTCACACCCGAATTCCTACGAGAGATTCAAGAAGAAAAATGGGCTAAAGAAAGTGAAGTCCCTCCTCCTATTGAACTTGTGGATGATGCACACGACCAATTCCCACAAGACATCCCATCCATTTATGAGGAGCAGGAGAGCACCCAATCTCAGGAAAGATTAGACTTTGAGTCTAACTCTCTACAAGAATTACCCCACTTCACAGGCCCATGGGAAGCTAAGTCCACCTGTATGAGAGCACCCACGGTCATGGTAAGAAACGAAGGTTCAATCATACCTAGGAACACGGAGGTAGTGAAGAACACCAAGGTGCAGTGCAATCTCACTTTGGAAGAGCTGCTTAAGGTTAGACCAGAAGTGTGGAAACATGTAGCCAATCAAGTGCCCGAAGTAGCAAAACTGCATTCCCAGGTAGGATCTCAAAGAACAGTGCCAGAAATACCCTTGGACAAGATAGGAGACATGAGCGAGGGAGAAGAAGGAAACACCTATCTCCCCATCACTCATCAAGGCTACACAACCAAGGCCATTTTGGACTCAGGTGCAGGAGTTGCAATTGCTACCACTTCCTTATGGAAACGGTGGGGCAAGCGAGCACTCAGGCCGACGAGAATGAAATTGCAGATGGCTGACGATCACATAGAAAGACCCTTAGGACTACTAGAGGGGATAACTCTCACTACTTGTGGTGTAGAGTTTGAGCACACATTTGCTATCTGTGACTTTAGCAAAAATCAAGCCTATGAGATGATTTTGGGAAGACCCTTCTTGAGGCAGTTGCAAGTGGTACAAGATTGGGGGACCAATTCTTTGTATTTGCAACACTTGGGAGTCACTACCAAAGTGAATCTCAAAGATTTCTCTCATAGAGATGTCCCTCCTATCCAATGGAACCCCATCCATAGAACCCAAGATGATACGGAATCGGTGCATTCCATAGGATCAGGATCCTCATGGATGCATGAAGACACTCACTTATGGATGTGTAAAGTGGCAGTGGAAGAGGAGAAAAGAGAAAAAACCAGAGAGGTAGGTGCGAAGGAAACACATAGATCAGTCCAAGACCCAGCCTATGCACCTGTAGTATTTCCGGACGAAGAATTTGAACCTCACGGCTGGGCAGAAATTCTAGCAACTATGGATGTAGCCATCAATGAAGAGCAATGGACACCCCACTGTGATGAGGATGGCTATGACATTTCTGTCTTCTCCATAGAGCCAATCATGGGAGATGCAGTTTTAGAAGAATGCGAACCTAGCCCTGATGCATTTGAAGATGCAAGTGACTCCGATCTTGAGTCAATCATCATGGATCCACCCTTTGCATCAGACGAAGCATATTTCTATGAAGTAGAAGTTTACCCTCAGAGACATGAAGAGCTCACTAATGATGATGACAGATTAACCACACGAGTGACCACTAAGAGTGAAGGAAAGAAAAGGAAGAAGAGAGAAGCCGCACTACAGGAGGAAGAATCCCTGTTTGAGGTCCCTGAAAATTTCAAGAAGTATGCAATAGAAGATAGGAGAGTCATGGTAAGAATGCCAAAACGCGATGCACAAGCAGGAGAGGCCTATGATAACAAAGAAACCACCAAGAAGGTAGTGGTAGCCATAGAAGAAGGAGAAGAGAGGTGCACTTACATAGGACATGACCTCTCTGAGGAAGAGGAGCATGAGCTGATAGCTTTGCTAAGAGAGTACAGAGATGTATTTGCTTGGAGCTACAAAGATTTGAAAGGTGTAGACCCTGACATATGCGCCCATACGATTCCCATGACCACAAAGGCCAGACCTTCTAAACAAAAGCCATACACATACAATGACAACTATGCTGCCAAGATCAAAGAAGAGATAGACCGCTTGGTTGAAGCTGGATTTATCTATGAAATTGAGCACACTGAATGGGTGTCCCCCATTGTAGTGGTGCCCAAGAAGAATGGTAAATTACGTGTATGCATTAACTTGAAGAAGGTTAACGCAGCCACTATCAGGGATAGTTATCCGCTTCCTATCACCGAGCATTTATTAGAAAGGGTAGCCGGCAAGGAAGTGTACAGCTTCCTAGATGGGTTCTCTGGCTACAATCAAGTAGCCATTGCACCAGAAGATCAGCATAAGACGGCTTTTGCCACAGAGTGGGGCATATTCGCTTTTAGGGTAATGCCATTCGGGCTTACCAATGCTCCCGCAACCTTCCAGAGATTGATGTGCCATGTGTTTAAAGAGTTCCTGAGAAAGAATTTGGAAGTCTATGTTGATGATCTCTGTGCTCATTCCAACATTAGACAAACACATATACCTGAACTCAGGCAAATCTTTGAGAAATGTAGAGAATATCAAGTCTGCCTGAACCCAGAAAAGTGTGTTT
Source organism: Ceratopteris richardii (assembly GCA_020310875.1). Classification (NCBI taxonomy): domain Eukaryota; kingdom Viridiplantae; phylum Streptophyta; class Polypodiopsida; order Polypodiales; family Pteridaceae; genus Ceratopteris; species Ceratopteris richardii. The sequence goes on along the minus strand of CM035432.1, from coordinate 83,013,662 downwards.
TCATGGTCACGCAAGGCAAGATTTTAGGACACATAGTGTCAAAGAACGGCATCTCCACTGACGAAGAGAAGGTGAGGGCTATTGCAGAACTACCTAGGCCAAAGAATGTCAAGGAAGTGCAAGCTTTCATGGGGCATTGTGGTTATTACCGCCGTTTCATTCACATGTATGCCATCATTGCAAAGCCTCTGTACGGACTTCTGACAAACTTTGAGTGGACTGAGGAATGTGAGAACTCTTTCAATGAGCTCAAACGACGATTATGCTCAGCACCAATCTTGACTACACCAGATTGGAATAAGCCCTTCCATGTGCATGTGGATGCATCCAATTATGCCATTGGATGTGTGCTTGCACAACCTACTGGTGAAGGTAATATGGATCTTCTAATTGCCTATGCGAGTAGATAGTTGAACGCAGCTGAGCGAAACTATGCCACTACCGAACGAGAGGGATTGGGCATGGTGTATGCGGTTAAAAAGTTTAGACATTACTTGCTTGCAAATAAGTTTAAATTTTTTACAGATCATCAAGCTCTACTTTACTTGGTGAACAAGTCATGCAACACAGGTAGATTGGTGAGATGGTTCCTCTTACTAATGGAATATGATTTTGAGGTAATGGTGAGAAAAGGCAAGACTCATTTGAGAGCAGATCATCTCTCTAGGCTCACATCAGGAGAAGCCCCACAAGGAGTATCAGATGACCTTCCTGACGCTTACTTGTTTAATTTGGAAGTTGTACCTTAGTGGGCTAAGCCATTAGTGCCAGTATTGACATACGGTCCTAATCACCCAGTCATAAACACTCAAGATAAAGTGGTAGTAAAAGCCCAGAAGTACCATATCATGGCAGGAAGTATGTACAAACAGACAGATCAAGGGATATTGGCTTGCTGTGTGGAAGAGGATGAGTATGCTAAATGGTTGTAGTTGGCACACATAGGTGCATTAGAGCAACACCACTCAAAACAACGAACCCTACAGACACTAAGGAGACTTGGAGTGCATTGGCCTACTATGGAAGCTGATGTACATAAGATGTGTAAAGAATGCCCAAGCTGTTGCACTAAACCACCTGTGGAACATGCCACTCTTTACCAAGTGTCCATAGTGCCAGATTGGAGTGAACCATTAGTAGCCTTCTTGAGGACGAAAACATTCCCTCCAGATATGACCCTGACGAGACAAAGAAGTCTAGAACAAGAAGCCCTAGATTACTCAATCATTGGTGATAATCTATACAAGCGTGGTAAAGATGGTTACCTGAGACTATGTGTCCATGAGAGTGAATATCTCAAGATCTTGGAAACTGCTCACCAAGGTGTAGCAGGAGGACACTTTGGACCAGATCGGGTGATCAAGGCAATACTATTTGCGGGCTTTTGGTGGCTGACCCTTCACATGGATGCACATACCTATGTGAAACGGTGTGATGTTTGTCAGAGAACTCAGTATCCTATATGTAAGGATGAGATGCCACTGAAATCTATGATGGGTGGACGTGCATTTTCTAAGTGGGGAATAGACTTTGTTGGTCCTATTAATCCCCCAGCTAAGGGTTCACATGCTGAGTATATCATTGTGGCCACGGATTATCTAACCAAGTGGGTAGAAGTGAAAGCCAGAGCCAAGAATGATGCCCAAACGACTGCTAAATTCTTATTTGAGAATGTGTTCACTCGATACGGGCTACCCATAGAGCTAGTAAGTGATAGAGGGACTCACTTCTTGAATGAAGTCATTGAAAATCTTCTTCAAGAGTTCTTAGTGATACATAAGAAGTCTGCCCCCTATCATCCACAAGCTAATGGACAAGCCGAAAGCACCAATAAGATTCTATGCAATGTGCTAACCAAATTAGTGAATAACAAACGCTTGGATTGGGACAAACAGCTACACCATGTTGTTTGGGCATACAAAGTTGCCTATAAAAAGGTACTCCAAGCCACGCCCTTTCAAATGGCTTTCGGCCAGAATGCAGTGCTACCATTGGAATTTTTGATACCAACCTTGAAAGTAGCACAAGAGCATGATTGGACAGGCCATGAGTTGTCCTCTAGAATCTTCGATCTTGAACGATTAGGTGAAACACGATTGAGGGCTGCAGCAGGAATTTATGCAGCCAAGAAGAGGCAAAAGGCATATTTCAATGCACACGTCAAGGATAAGGGCTTGAAAGCAGGAGACCTAGTCCTAGTCTACACCTTGAAGCAACATGCAAGGAAGTTAGAGAAGAGAGGTTACGGGCCAATGATTATCAATAGAATGTCCACAAGTGGAGCAGTTCAACTAGCCACTCTAGAGGGTGATATTCTACCAAGTTACATAAGTGGATGCAGAGTCAAATTATATCAAGAACCCTTGACTGAAGAGATGCTAAATCAACTCAACACTACCAAGAAATGTAAAGAAGAAGAGAAAAGAATTAGAGATGAAGCACAGGCAGAAGCTTTGGAACGCATCCGACGAATGAAATTGAGGAGACAAGGCAGAGACCCGCCTATGCCTAACACTCAAGAATCTCTAGGCTATCCCATGGCCATGTGCGAGGCTTCAGGTGGACATTCCCATAGAATAATTGACCGATGGCCTTTTGTAACCCTAGAAGTAGGACAAGGAGAGCGTGTAAGGACAGTGAGAGCTTTAATTGACTCAGGGGCCGCCACTAGTGCAGTTCGACTTTCTTACTGCCAAGAACTTCAATTACAAATCAATCCTATAGAGGCACATCTCATAGGATTGGGAGGTGTGGAAACCCCTTGCATTGGCGAGGTGGAACTTCCCCTCTACATTCAAGAGGTGCTAATGGCAGTCAAAGTGCTAGTGTGTGAAGACGAGGATCTTACCGAACCTCTTGTCCTGGGCCAAGACTAGATCTATGATCATGCAATCAGCCTCAACCTAAGAAGTGGACTTCTTCAGGCATGGGTAGGCCATAACCACATAACGATTGAATTAGAAAATCAAGCACATAGGCCACTAGAAGAGGCACCGAATCCTGGTCCTTCCAGGAGTCCACCTGAAATGAACCATGCTACTCTTGACCAAAGTTCTATGGTGCAAAGGATTGCCACTCATGACGAAGGTACAGAAGTCAACAAGGAGCTCCCTTCTTTTCCAAAGAGAATTCAAGGAAAGCAAGCCGGAAAATACAAGATACAGAGGAGCCCGAGAACGAAGAAGAATGAACACCAACCAGTACAATACAGAATACACCATGGCATGAAGCAGATCTGGATACGCAAAGGTGAACAACCCTCGGCTTTGGAGACACGATTCCAAAGAAGCATCAAGCAAGCTACAGTGTCGAGGACTACAGCGACGGAGTACCCTAAGCATCAATCTAGACAAGCCATGTCTATTTGGGTTCCAAAGCAGTCAATGAAGGCTATCCCAAAGGCTAGACAAATATGTGTGCCCAAGACCTGCTTACCTGCTCAAATAACTTCACCTCCAATCACTAGATCAAACCAACACTCATGAGTCCTATTGGCTCCCATCCATAGGCAAACATCTACACTCCACACCCCCACATTCTCGGTCATGCCTCAGAATGTTTGGAAATGGGTACCCAAAAGGTCCCAAACCCAACACACTCCTGTACGCAAACCTTCACACATCATCGCCAATAAAAGCAACGATTCTAGCATCAAAGTTTGGAGACCTAAACCCCATATCAAACCCCCTGACCCACCTTTGTAAATCCTTTCCCTCTGATGTAGGTGCATTTTGAGAACTTTGCACAACCAAAGTATGCATCTAGAGTGAACCCTAACCTACTAACCCACTTGTACACACATCACGAACACTTCACCTACTAACCTCTAACCACTCGGAATGTCATGTTGGTATTGTGGAGGGAACACCATAACATCTTGTTTCCAATGTAATGCTAATGTGCCTCTCTCTTCTTCTAGCAGATAAGCATCAGCAACTACAAGCACTCTCATGGCAGAAGCAACAGGTCCAAGCTCACAGCCAGGAATAATTACTGCAGGAATTGATGTGGATAGTCTACCTGTTGATGTGCCACCAACTGAACGACCTGTGGAGCTGCAACACCTTCAGCAGATCCCGGTACCGGATCCACCCATAGGGATCACAGAAAGAGTCCATGCCAATTCTCATTGGTTCAATGGCATGCCAGGTCCATTAGGAGAGGCCAAGTATATATGGGAGTCTAAGTGCGAGTATGACAGATCATGGGTTCGATTCCAATTTTTCTCCAAGGAGTTTGAGACTCTACAGAACACAGAGGATCTCCAGACCATATGACAACGTGCAGGGCTAGCAGAATACTTTGAAGCACCACTACCTAAACCGGATCTCCTCCAATGCTATTATTTGGTCTCCACATTACAAGCTAGTGAAGAAAAGGAGAAACCAGGATCATTTGTTCTTCCTTCCTTGCTGGGCAACAACGAGTTAAAGAGGTTTGAACTTACCTTGGAGTTGGTGAGCTCTGCTTTGAATATGCATGGCACACATGTACCTTCTGAGAAGGATGCTCTCGTTCCTACTAACATGAAGGATAGGAAACTACTGAAGCTTAAAGACATGGCAGCACTCACACCAAACGTGTCCATCCCTCTCCGTATGTGCATGCAACATTTTGCTTTCCCCGGCCAAGAACGCTTCACACAACTGCACAAAAGAATTTGGTTCGCTCTCTACTTAGCGGAAACAGGTGCGTTACCAATTAAGCTTCCTATATGGATTATAGATCAGTTGTATGAAGCAAATAAAAGGTCTTCTAGGAAATTAGTGGTGAACGGTTGCTGTGCTATCACACGCATTATCTACCGGTGCTTAGCATACGATGTACCCATTGAACGTGCCTTAACTTGGGCACAATTACAAATGTTTAAGAAGCTCAAAACGTCCACACATCAATCCAAGCGCATGAGGGGTTCGATCCCTTGTGTTCAGACACGTGAAGTTCTGACTACTCCTGAAGTATCACCATGAGGAGAGGCCACTGTACCTCCTTTTACCATTAGAATACCCAGGTCTGGATCTAAAACTACAACACAAGCTGCCCCTTCGGCTCCTCCTGCTCCACCTGAATTTTAATTTGCTGCAACTGGAGATGCTGAAGGAATGGATCCCCAGGACTTCGAAGCATTCTTACAAAGTACACAACTCTCTGATGTAGAGTTTTATTCAAATACCGAAGAACAAGGCACATCTTCACAAAGAAGAAGAAAATCCATAGACAGTCGCCATGTACATTGGAGTGACGATCAGCAAGGTCAACAACAAGGACACCTAGAAGAAGAAGGAGCATACGAAGAGGAGACCACTGAAGCCCCAGCTTATACAACAGAACTCCGAAGGCTGTATCAGATCATGGAACGCGTTCGCTCGCAACAACTGCTCACCGAACAGAGTAGTAGAGTACTCATGACTCAGCTTTTGGAAGAAGCAGGAGTTGACTCAGAATATAGTGAAGGTCTCTTATTAATGGCAGAAACATATGGGGTAGTAGAAGCAGTTTGGACCGCCATTAGGAGGTCTCCAGTTAAATATGATCCACGAAGATTCCAAACACGACCACGATCAGGTAAAAACATCCAGATCCCCATTACAATGGCAGAAGGGCCGACTACTACATCCAAACCCATTAACACAACCTCCCAAGCAGCAGAAACCACTAGCCGAGAGCACCCAGTCACCCATGCTGAATCAACCGAGCCACTACCACCCACACCCCCACCGTCGCCTCCTAAAACAGAAGCCGTGGAGATCACCTCGACCACTCAACCCACCGAACAATCCTTCATCTTTCGTACTCCCACCTCTAGTTCAACCCTTTTCTCCACCTTCGAAAACCCAATCTATGAAGGAACCACCATCACTACACAATCCACCGAATCGCTCATAGAGCCTGCCCTAGGACAACCATCCCCCATGCCCTCAGCCATAGGTCATCCTGACTCTAGATCCATATTCATGGGCTTCCCTACTACCACACCACCTTTCATGCCCTCCCTGCCTCTACGACCTCAACCCCCAACCCCCATCTCTCCACTTCTCCAATCCCTCCATAACTTCCTTGCTAGAACTTTTCAACCCAGGTCTCAACCATTCCCTTTATTTTCAGCTCCCCACCCCACTTCTCATCTATTCACCACTTTCACACACACACCACCTACCATTCCAATGTACATGGTAGACCCCACACTTGCACCCACTCCTGAAAGTATGGACATTTCACCACCCATGACACCTCCCCCACCCCCCACACTTCCACCTTCTCCCATTCCCCCCCCACCAATTTTGCTGACACACACATCTCCATTAGACACATCATTCACTCTTCCCCTTCCCCAATCCCCTTCCCGTGCATCCTCCACTGTACAAACCACACCATCATCCATAGGAAATGCATTGGACACCATGCTCACATGTATATCACAGTTAAGGACAGAGTACAATCAGCTCCAGCAACATAACACACGACTGCAAGAGCACTCCAAGGTGCTACAAAATCGTCTTGCTGCAGTAGAAGAGGAGAATGCCCGCCTCCATACACAATTCCAAACTTTACAAGAGGCTCATAGTGTATTGGAAGTACAGTTGCAGAATACAGACCAACAAGCAATACAAGTGGTGGAAGGCCATCTAAAAACACAACTAGAACGCAATTCAAGACTTCAATGAAATATGGCACTTCTTAGAAGACACCTTGCAACTGCTCACGAGGAGAGTCAACGCCTACAGCAACAGAACCAAGAGAACTTAGAAGCAGCCATCAAAAGCACACCAGGGGCACCCATCAGCCCATCAAAGTTTCAAGCAGTGACCCCCGACAATATCAAAATCATATTGGAAGACTATGCCATGCTGCTTGAAGCACATGACTAGCTATCAGAGGAACTAGGTCATCTGAAGCAGAAACACCAAAAAGAAACAACAGCTGCCTCTCAAACCACCTCCTCTGCGGCTTCACTTCTCACAGACTCAGAGGCCTTAAAAGATCTCCAGAAACAGTTCACCGAATTGCAAGCACGCCTGCTACAATATGAAAGGCCACCTTCCCCTCCAGAAGCTCCCACCGACGAAGACATAGTACAAATTCCTGTGGAACAAACATTTGAAGAAGAATACGACCCACAACCCTTCCCAGGAGGTCAACAAACGGAAGAAGCTTAGGACACATTTGAAGCACCATGACCCCCATGGCTACGACAAGTGGAGGAAATCGGGAGTTCACATGAAGAGCGAACCGTCGTGCAAAATCAGGCTATGAGAGTCATAGAGGAGACTATATTACAATCCAATTACTTCAAAAACCTGTCATCGAGACGCCTTATCCTCTCATCCGAACTCCAGTACAGGCCTTACTATATCATTTTGGCAGATTATAACGCAGAAATACAGAGAGTCACAGGGAAGATACCGTCCTTCGCAACCCAATTTCAACCCGAAGACCTTCCCCTAGAGGTGCAAAAAGGCAAGATCCGTCAACCAACATGGCGGCAGAAACTTCTTGAAACCTATCCTGAAATGCTCCGCACCTGGAACAATGCGCCATTACATCTCCTCTATAATCCATGCTATGGCCCTGTTCCACGACGCCGCTCATGGAAAGCATTCAACATAAAGGTCCAGAATAATGCACAATGCAAGGAATGGCTCAATTATCCATACATTGCGCCACCACAGGGACCACCGTCAGTAGCATACATGATGGGAACAATTCGACATTGGATGCCACGATTGAAGCCCATGCCAGATGTGGCAGCTCAAATGATGCTTAAGATTTTAGATATGATGCAGGTAGTCCTAAAAACCTTTGAAAATGCAGCCGCACCACAGGTACGTCTACCGGGGCTTACCAATGGCAATTATGATTTGGTGTACGACATGAGCACCACCCCCAGCATTCGAGTAGCTTATGCTTGGCATGCACGGATAAAGTATCTTCCCGCATGCTACAAACAGACATTCGAAGAAATGTTCAGATCAGGTTTCTGGGAGTATCACTCGGAGGTCTTCGCACCGAAGCCAACACACCTGCTCCATCTCTTTGCTTGTGAACAAGCCATGTACTCTGAGTACTACATCACACCGCAACTAGAGGTCCCCGGTGCAATCAATTGGGATGCATTGGAAGCTGATCTAGCAAGAGGCTTAAGGATAGGAGAACACGAACTTGCCACCAATGTCATCCAATACTATATCGACCACCCGATAGAACAGAGGTCTGTCAGGGGCGACAGACGCTAGGAAGGGGGGAGAGTGTTGGCATACAAGTCAGACGAAGAGCATACTAGCACAACGGAGCAGTCATGCACAATACGACAACAAGGCCTAATCATTTTTTCCATGGACCATTTACAACTCAAGTGATTTTAATCACTACACAAACATTGTAAATTCCATTTTTGGTAGAATAGACTCCATTTTGTTCAAGCCGAGGAGTCCTCGAGCTTGAGGAGTATTAGAATTAGCTACATATCAATTTTCATAATTTTTAGACTCCGTTTGGGCCCTCAAATAGGCTCTAGAACCTAATTTTTAACTAGGCCGGACACTAGGTCTGGACAAGACCAAAGCTAGTTAGAAAGCTATAAAAAGAGCTAGAGAGCTCATTTTTGGGGGGTAGATTGTTTGTGAATTGAGCTTATGTAAGAGACTTTTTGACTAATGCAAAGAACTCCAATGGTCCTCTCCTTGTTCTTGCCTTGTGTGCGCGTGTGTGTGTATGTGTGTGCATGCTTGTGTGTTTCTCACTCACACACTTGTGCCTTCACTTGCTCATAGTCTTCATACTAGTCCTCACGTCTCTACAGATTGACAATTATGAGGTGAATCTTCTCACGTTGGTACTCACCATTGTGCTAGAGTGACACCATGTATGTGGTCACCAACTTACTAGACAGGATAGATGAGTTTGGAAATGTCATTCTTGAGAATGAGATAGTAGACCTAGAGGAAGAAGACCTAGGACAAGAACCCAAGACTCCTAGAGGCAAGTCAGTTTTGACTAGAGTGATCACTCCAGATTGGATCCCTCAAGACAACAAAAGCATAGAAATATTCTTGAATAGAGAAACAGAGGAAGCCTTTTGGAGATTCAAGCCAGATCAACCTAGCCCAAGAGTCACCATCTATGAGTTCAAGGATCCGGAGATACCAGGTAAAGTTGTCTACCTGGATAACAGATCAGAGAGAATGTTCTTGGTAATAGAGCATGACATGCATGCATATACTTGGAAGAGTGAATTGATTTTCCCTCCAGTAAGATCTAATGTTTCCCATGGCCTCCAAGGAGTCAGATCATCCCAGGCTCATGAAAACCAAATGGGAAAGAGCCAGAGAGAGACCTGAGGTAAGCTTCGCACAAACTGTGGGTAGAGACAAATCGCACAGCTTCGCACAGACTTGAAGGTGAAAGACCTGAAAGAGAGAGACATCCAGCACATAGGCATCAAAGAGATGAACATGATTTTCCATTACCTAGACCCCGAGAGCACCCAAGAACCCTTAGAACCTCTTAAGTGGTTAAGGCAATGAAGAACTATTTTGATGGGTCAGGAGATCCTTATGATCATGTGGCCGAGTTGAAATAAGTGTTAAGAGTTGAACAAGTTGAGGACTTGTTCACAGAGTTTGAGGCATTTGGTTTGACCCTCAAGGGTAGTGCATTAGCTTGGTTTCAACCCCTCAATAGTCACAATTACTGAAACATAGGTCAACTGCTAGAAGAATTCATTGTAGAATTCTCCAAGAGTGGCATCATGCATAATACATCATACTTGATCCACAACTTCAAGCAGATATCCCAAGAAATAGTGCGACTTGTAGGAAGATGGTTCAGATAGTACTTAGAAAGATGCCCTCTTCCAAAGTTACCCACACCATCCAAACAAGTGACCTTCTTTTTAGATGGCTTACTAAGCACCAAGTTAAGATCATATGTGTACTTGAAGGAGCCTAGGTCCATAGAAGAGTGTGTGCAGATGTGCATTGACATAGAAGAGAACTTGGGTGAGGAGTTAGAATTGTCCAAACTCTATAAGGATTCTAATAGCTCTACTATTCATACCTCCAGAACCTCCACTGAGATAGATGAAATAGCTGAGCGGGTTGCCAAGAAGCTAGGAGTTCAAAATAGACAAACACTAAGGGTCCCCTCATTGAAGCGATGTTATACTTGTGGAGATGACCACATGGCTAATCTTTGCCCAATTATGGCTCAACCCCAAGGAAACCCTAGCTTCCAATATTGCACTATTGAGAGGAAATACACAAACCATACGACTCAAGATTGTCCATACAATAGGTAGGATGTTAGACAAAATTATCAGCAACCTTATGTTAGAATATGATTTTTTGTAAGAAAAACCCATTATCTTGTAAAATAATTATCCAAATGATGTAAAAATGAGGAAGAGTCTTCCTCCTGTATAGTAGAATCATATATATTTTTCTTAGAATTTTTGGAAGCTCTTCAGTAGCATATTTTTAGATTGGAAAGTAGGACCAAATTTCAAGTGTGAAAAGGGACACTTGAAAAAGTATAATGGATAATTTCTTCTACTTTGTAAGGGTTGTTGCTACGATAGTTCCATGAGTTCTAATTGCTACTCAAGTAATGTGAAGAGCTTCTTGCAAGAAAATTGTATTTCTACTTCCCTTGAGTGTCTTCTTGATTTTTTGAGTCTTTCTCTTATGAAATCTATGGAATTTGTGAGCTTTTCTTGTGTATTTCTGAGTGACATGTATGAAGAGAGGTTATTATCAGTCTATTGAGTGAAGTGTTGAAAGAGATCAATGCTAGAAATGGAAATTCTCAATTTTTACATAATCACGATTGTCTTATCTGTGTGATACATGTACTATTTTTGAAATCTGACTTTATATTTCTAATCGACAAAGAAAATGGCACACTTTAGGCTCAAAGATTATTGAAAATGCTTTTGTATAGCTCAAGATATTCAAAACCCTCGTTTTCCATCTTCATCTTCACTAATTTCTCAGAAATCAGCCATGTTTCCTCTTATTCTTGGATTCCATTAACTAGGAGGGGTTGTGGTCTTTGCATACTTCCCAGATTGACAATTTGATGAAGTGTTAGTTAATCCTTTGTGCTTTAATGATTGGAGAGGACAACTCCAAAGGTTAACAACAAACATTTTTGGCATCGTTCTCGAGGAAGAAAGCAAAAGCTTCCTTGAAGTCTTGGACCTTGTTGGATCTTCCATTGATGATGATGTTTGAACACATTGGAAAGGTACTACTCTATCATCATGTAACAAAACTTGGAAAGGTAGGTTTTAGGCTTGTCTTTTGGGAAAAGAAAGCTTGAATTGACCTTTTGAGACATGTAAGTGTGTATCTTTATGCAAATTGATAGTTGCTCATGCTTTTCAAGAGTAAAGTGCAGGTCTTTTGCAAAAAGATGGCTTGATTTGCTGAAAGGAAAGTGAAATGTGTTTATCTTTGCATATTTAGATTTCTTTTTGACAAAGTACCAAGCAGTTTTGTTGGTCTTTGGGAGAGACAACATAGTTGCAATGAGGAAAGTCATATAAATTAGCTATGCAAATTGATTGCTCCATTTGCTTGTCCTAGGTGAATTTCTTGTCTTTTAGAAAGATTGTTTTGGTCACTTGAAGGAAAGCTATTGAGTTTATCTTTGCATAGATTGATAGTTGCACTTGCCAACACATATTTTCTTAAGAAGCCCTATTCCCATTGTGAGATTGCAAGTATAGTGAGTGCAACCAATCATATTTCAAAATATTAGTGGATCTTCAAAAAGAAAACCCTAGGTGAAGTGTTTTCCTTGATTGAAGAAGAATTCAGAAAATCAAAATATTTCAAGTGAAAGTCAAAATTGTTTGAGTTTTGATAAATTGCAGATGAAAATTGATTTGGAGTTGTTGAAGAAAATTTTAAAAGATCAAGTAGTAAGAAGAGTCAAAAAATTCAATTTTCAAGGAGTTCCAGAAAAACATGATTCTCATCTCAGAATCACGATTTTCAGTAAGATGGTAAATTTGTTTCATTTGTACTTTTGGGCATTTAGGTAAGTCGTTAAAGGTCTTATAAATTTCACATTTGAAGGAAATCAAATTTGAGTAAGTTTTGAGCACAAAATCATCAAATCTGGGTTTTGGGTACAAAATCGTGATTTTCATGAGTGTGAATTTTGCTTTTGAGGATGGGATATCATAAATGAGTTATGATTTTGTATGGGAGCAAGAATAATCAAATTTGGAACTTAGATTCTTAAGGTCATTCACAATCGTGATTTTCTAGGGCCTATAAAAGCACAAATTTCATTTCAAAAGTCATTGAGAGAGAGAGTGAGAGCTAGAGAGAGAGTGAGCAGATAGTCGTGATTCTCAACAGCTAGCAAAGTTGTGCATATTTTGAAATCTAGCAAGCAAGCTATTGATTCTACACATTATTTTGCATTAGATAAATCTTCAAAGTCGTGTTTTTTTGTTGAAAAAAATTAGTAGAAATAGGCAAACATAAAAATCGCAATTTTCAGTTTTTGTGTTTTGCATAGACTTTTTTTGAAGTTTTGCATTATTTCCTTTATTGCATGCTAATAAAATAGCTAGGCGCTTCATAACTTGCACTCAAAATCAAAACTCTAAAAATTCATAAATCTTGCACATAATCGAGATTCTCTGCAAGAACCAAAATCACAATTTCCAGAACGCGATTTTCATCGAAAAATCGTGTTTTTAACAATTATAAGCAATCAGAATCATCTGAAAATCATAGGATTGTGAGAATCATGATTTTGGGCTCAAAATCCTGAAAAATATGATTTTTTCTCAAAGTCGTGAAAAAAAAACGATTTTGAGTCAAAGTTGTGAAAAACATGACTTTGGATCAAAGTCATGGACGATTGTCAACCAAAATTGTGAAAAACACAATGTTGTTCAAAAATCGTGGAAAAACACGATTTTCATTGAAAATCATGGAAAAGCATGATTCTAAGTGAAAATCATGGAAAAACACAATTCTAAGTGAAAATCGTGAAAAAACACTATTTTCATTCAAAATCGTGAAAAACACGATTTTGACACTAGAATTGTGAAAATCATGATTGTGTCCAAAAAATTGTCAAAACAACACGATTTTGGATCACAAGAGGTGATATCACTTAAATTAAATACCAAAGTAGAACTTTGGTGCAAATCAAATAAAATTACTTTGAATAAAATCACATTTTGATTAGAATTGTGAAAAAACACGAGTCTTACTAGAGAATCATGGAAACCATGATCTTGAACTAAAACTGATATTTAGCATAAATTTTAAGGAAAATCAAAATCATGAATATATAGACTCCTATAAAATTGTGATTTCTAAGGTTTAACTTAGAAAATACATTTTTGGGCTCAAAATCGCGATTCTCAGCTTAGAATCGTGAATTTCCTTAATAATGGTATTTTTGACTAAAAAACTATCAAAGAAACTTGTAGGGGTGTAGAAAAACACCATAAACTCTTAGAACATGAAACTAAGAGTTTTATTACTTTATAAAATCATCAAAATCTTGGTTTTTGGAGAAAACAAGATTTTGGTAAAAGTAAGAGGAAAATGCATACCTTGAGTGTGGATTTTGGACCCACTATATAGGGTTTGTTCTAAAAACCTTATTCTTATAAGAATATAGGATTTTTACCTAAGGAATAGTTTAAGAAGCATCAAAATCGTGGTTCTTGCTAGATCACGATTTTGGTCAATTCTAAGAGTTTATAACACTAGATTTTATAAACTCTTAGACTCAACACTTATAGGTGTAAAAGATTAATAGCCTTGGTGAAAAAAGTTAGAAAATTGTTCCAAGGCTGTGAAAAAATCATCAAAATCGTGTTGTCCAAAGAAAAAATCAATTTTGGCTAAATTGGATTATTGAAAGAGATTTAATTACTCAAATTGGATGATATTCTTAAAAAAAAAAAGATTCCTAGTGTTTTTTAAAAATTTCCAAATAAGGAGTATCACAAAGCATCAGAATCGTGGTTTTTGGACCAAACACAATTTTGAGCATTTTTGTGATAATTTAGAGGAAATTTTTGACAAAAGAGGGTTAATCTCTAAAAAATAATAGATTTTGAGATTAGAAAACACCTCAAGGATAGAGAAAATCATCAAAATCGTGATTTGGAAAAAAACACGATTTTGACTTATTTAGAGTACAATTAAGTTCAAAGTCAAAACCTTGGTATTCATCTAGGAAAAATAGGACTTCTAAAACACCATTAGTACAAATAAAAGTTCCAAATAGTGGAAATCAACTCATAACTTAGAAATCATGATTTTTTGGGTAAAAACACAATTTTCATTAAACACACAAATTCAAACACACTTTCAGTGTATGTTGCAAGTGGGAACTGTTGAAAAAATCAAAACATAGAAAAATTTGAAAGAAAACTCACGAAAAACACAAAAAAGAGCAAATTAGGGTTTGATCTGGAAAACTAAGCAAGAGCAGTTTTTAAAGAAAATTCTAAGCAAGTGGATGATTTTGAGATCAGGCACCAAGCTCTCTACACTTAAGACACAAGTGTCATCAAGAAGGAATATACATTTGAGTGATTCTCAGGAAGAAGAATTGGAACACATAGTCAACATGGAAAACCTAAATGGGACAAATGAAACTCAAGATATGAATTTAGAAACATCCTCAAATATAAGTATACAAATAAGTTTGGAGCCTATGTGTATCAAGATGGCATGCATAAGTTCCTCATCAGACTGAGAAACTTAGAAATTCCTTTGAATTTGATGCCAGTGGCACAATTCTGAGATGGTAGGTATGAGGATAGACAAGGTTGTGTCTATATATTCTCACATGACCCTAAAAATTCAAATGGCCCTGGTCAATGTGTAGATAAGAGACCTTGGGATCAAGAATTAGGGCAAAAAAACGTGCCAAGGCCAAGTGGAAATCAGACTCCTATTGAAACACAAAAGGGAAGGAGGTTACACACTTCTCCAAACCCTTTTGAGAGAGAAGGGGATGAGATACCTGATTTTCCCATTAGAAGCAGACAACCATAGAAAAACCAAGGGAGAATTCTTAGACCCTATCAAGTGGCAAAATGCATGAAAAATGAGTATGAAGGGTATTTAGACCCTCGTGCTCATGCAGTAGAGTTCAAACAGCTGATTAGGACTGAAGAGGTAGAAGATTATAAGGTGCAATTTTAATCCTTTGGTCTAACTCTGACTAGACTTGCATTATATTGCTTCATACCCTTGAGAAAGGAAATGTACCTAGATATGGATTCATTCCTTGAAGCCTTCATAGGTGAATTTTCAAAAATTGGTATCAAACATAGCACAACCACAGTGATACATAATTTCAAACAACAAAAGGATGAGAATGTGAGACAAGGTGCTAGGAGGTTCAAACAGTATATTGATAGGTATCCCAAAGATGAGGTACCTTCAATGGCTAGACAAGTGTCTCTATTCATAGAAGGATTGAGGAGTGCACAGTTGAGGACCCTAGTGTACTATAGGAGATGTCCTGACTTAGGGGCCTGTGTCAAGGAGGCAATAGATTTAGAAAACAGGGGGCAAGATTTGTTAGGATTTGTGCAACCAAGGTCAAATGAAGACAAAATTCCACCAACTGAGGAGTTAGCAAAAGCCATTGCCAAAGCCCTTGAGGTTAGTACAAAAGCAAATTTAGTAAATACAAGACTGACACCAAATAAGAAGTGTTACAATTGTGGAGATAATCATTAGGCATATCAGTGTCCATATCATAAACCTCAACATTTGCAAGACAGGAAAACACTCAAGTATTGCACTTTAGAGAAAAAATGGACAAACCATACTAGAGAGGAGTGCTTTTACAATAAACAACCTACCAGAGAGAGAGAGAGAGAGAATATACGACCCAATAAAATCCACAAAGAGAAATTGGCTTTGGTGAACAACCTAGACCTATATTGGGACAACAACCACCATTGCCTACAAATGTGGTACCAGTGAAATACACTCCTGTAGAAGAGGAAAGTCCAAGATCTAGACCATCTTTCAGGGAGGATTATCATTCTTTTGAGGGATACGAGGAAGACTGTGAGGAAAATGAAATGAGAGAACCAAACATAGAAGCCTTAGATTTGGGAAATGGAAGAATAGAAATGTACAAAGCTACATTCATGTACATGACAAATAATTACATGTCTAATTAGAGATCCCAAATTCAAAGGAAGTCAGAAGGTAACATGTTATTGATGTGGGGGAGAGCATTTCATTAGGGATTGTCCACAACCTTCAACACTAAAAGTAGAAGGAGCCTTTTGTAAGGATTGTGGCAGGGAGCACTTAATCAGAGATTGCCCAAGAAACCCTCAGAAACAACAAAACACATCTAGTAACATACAATTGAAAGCAATAAACATAGTAGAATAAGAAGAACTAAGTGAAAATGAACTAGTGGCATTAAATTCCATAACTAGAGCTCAAGCCAAGGAACAAGGCATCAGGGTAGAAAGACACACTGTGGATAACAAGAAAAATCTATCCTCAAAAGAGAAGAAAAATAGACAAAAAGGTAGATGGGAGAAAAAGACAAGAGCTGGTAAAACCCTAGCCTTAGAAGAGGAAACTGTCAGTAACTCAAACCCTAGTCAACAACAAAGTAAAGAGAAATAAGGAGGGATGAAAAACGCAAAGTGCTTGGATAAACTGATAGAAGCCTATAAAGATAGAATTCAAGATGGACCAAACCCTACAGATCATGTGCTAGCTTATCCAATGCCAGATATTGAGGATGAGAGAATACAGAAGTGTAAACAGATCATTAGAGAAGCACAAAACAATTTAGAAGAGGTAGACAACCATAAAAAGATATCTGAGGAGTCAAATTCAGCAAAATCTATGGAACATTTAGTTGGAAAAGAGCACTCAGGAAAGGAGGAAAAACAAATAACTCTTGAATTCAATGTAGACAAACACTGGACAATTCTATGTCAAACCACATGGGAAGAGTTAGTAAAACAAAATCCTCATTTACACCATAACATGAAGAGCTGGAAACCAAATTCACATTGCCAAGATACACAATCTGAGGAAACATAAGAATTGTTGAATATACCTATTGAAAATATAGGAGACTACTATGAGAGGGAAGAAGGGAACTCAACCTTGAGAGTACAATTTGGTGACCATTATGCCAATACAATACTGGATAGTGGATCTGGAGTGGCAATTATGACCAAACAAACTTTGCACAAAATGGGGGAAAAATGAACTAATACCTACCAAAATGAGATTACAACTTATAGATGGACATATAGAGGTACCCCTAGGAATCTGGGAGAAGGTGATTATGCAGATATGTGGGATAGAAATAGAGCATACCTTTAACATAGTTGAATTTCCATAGCCTACCTCTTATGAAATCATCCTGGGTAGACCATTCATGAGACAAATGCAGATTGTGCAGGATTGGGGTAGAGATTGTCTATACCTTCAAAGCCAACGAAAAGTAACCAAGGTAAACCTAAGAAATGGGCAGTATTGTGATATATCCCCTCACGAGTGGTTTAGAGTGCATCAAAATCAAGAGTCAAGTGAAGAGTCTGGAAGTGAAGATCAGAGTGAAAAGGAATCACCAATTTGGAGGTGTAATGCCATAAGAAACAAGAAACATAAGAGAATTTTTCTAAGAAAAGAAGATTTTCAAAAGGAAAAGAAATTAGAGGATGAGAACTACATTCCACAAAAATTTGATGATGAGGAATTTGAGCCCTACGGCTAGAGTCAGATATTGTCTACAATGGATGTGGCCAATGATGAATATGTGGGAGTCAAATTTCAAGATGAAGAAGGATATGATTGTTGGAGCAAGTCTATGACAAGCATAAGTATTGGCTTGAGTCCCACAAAGTCATAGAAGAAGCTTTAAAATGAAGACTATGTAAAGTTCACTTGTGAACTACCTCTTGTAACTTTTGAAGAGTTTACTTAATGTAAAAGTGAAAGAATCTTAAGTGGTTGAGTCCACATGATCAAAAAGGGAAAGAGGAGCCATGAATTCGTGATTTGTGGTAGGTAGAGAATCAAATCAATCACTGATTGATTGGAGAGTGATTGAGGGAAGTTAGCCTCCCAAACTCAACTATAAATAGATGGCAGTTTTTAGTCGTGGTTAGAGAGACCTATGTGAAGACCTCCAAGAGCTGAGCTTTATGCCATATCAAGGTGTGATTACAAGGCACACATATGTATCAGTAAGTCATTGTATTGTACAAGCAATATACTTTCATTTTCATGATCATTTGGGTTCATATTTCCATGTTCTTGTGAAGTGTACTACTCACTGCCATTACTCTCAGTTTTCTCAGACAGATTGCAGAGATGGTTTCTCTGAGCTTGGTGCATCATTTTCAGTGATTTAACTTGGTAAAGTTAGCTCTATAAGTGTACTATATGCTCACAAATTTTCATGTCATTTGGATGTTGCAATCTTCAGTTATGTTCATTTGAAGTCAAGAGGGTCTGTTCATCTTCACTTCTCTCTCAGGTACCCGGTTTTTTCACTCACCTTGTCAGAGCCATTTCTCAGTGGTTACTTATCAAAATTCAGTGATTTAAAGCTTGTTGGATTTAGCTTACTGTCTAGTATAACCATACAAATTTTCATAATCATTTAAGTCCTAAATTTTGAGTTATGTTTATTTTTCTACTCATTGGTCTCAAACTGTAGCAGCCCGTGAAAATCGGGATGATGTCATCACTTGTTAAAACTCATTCTCAGTGTGTGGTTTATTATTTTTGATGAGATTACTCTTGAAATTTAGCTCTTTAAGTTAACTAAACTTCTCCAAGAGGATTTAAGCTAATTGCTGCTGTGCTCAGAGAATTATGCAAAACACTGGACATATGTATGAACCAAAATAGCAAGTTTTTCACCTCTGAGCTAACTCCAACTTATCTGTTTTGATCTATCTTTTTGAGAGTGATCTTTCAAGGTACATAGGGTGTCTAATACATCCATTGGCAAGCTAAAAGGGCCCACCATATACTCCTGGAGTTCAATTGGCTGGTGTAGATCAAGGATTTTGCAACACCTCTTCATCTTCAAGCACATACCTATCCATCTCTTCACAGTGGTATCAGAGCAAGGTTGGACAACATGGCAGATGGATTTCCTTCATCAATTGACAAATTGGATAGAGGTAACTACTCATCTTGGTCATTAAGAATGGAAGCGTATCTCCAAGGTAGAAGTTTATATGGTTATGTGGCTGGAGATGAAGTTATGCCAAGTTTCAGGAACAAAAGTCAACCAACACAAGAAGAGCAAGAAAGATTGAGCACATGGTGCTCCAAGGATGCACTTGCAAGGTCTTATCTCCTCAACTCTATCTCATATTTTTTGTTGCCTGACATTAGAAGTTGTAAGACATCTTAGGAAGTGTGGGATGCACTTGAAGCTTTCTTTTCTTCAAGTACTAAAGCTAGGAAGCATCAACTATGGCTGGATTTCACAACTCTCAAGAAGGCTCCCAAACAAAATGTGACTGATTTTGTCACAAAGCTCAAGGACATAGCAGATCAGTTGGGAAGCATTGGAGAGGTAATAGATGAAGAGCAAATTGTAAGGCAGGTCATCAATGGCTTGAAGGTAGATGACAAGTGGGAAGCATTCACCACAGCTATGGATTTGTACATGGACATGCATGTACCTGATTTCAATACACTCATTGGACAACTACTTACTCAAGAGGCAAATCTTATCAAAAATGGAGAAAGCTCTAAAGGTAATCAATCTTCAGCTTTATACACTGATAAAAGCAAGTCCAAAGATAACAAAGGAAAGGCAAATAAAGTGGATGATGAAGCAGATACATATCAAGCTAACTATGCAGGTAGAGGAAGACATGGCAGAGGTAGAGGAAGAGGAGGTAGAAAAGGTAGGGGGAGACCCCAAGACTCCAACTCATGTTCTATTTGTGGATTAACTAATCATACAACTAAAAATTGCTTTAGGAATTCCAGGAATCAAAGAGGCAGAGGATACAATAGAGGAAGTTATGGCTACTCAAGAGGAAGGTTCAACAATTATCATGGCAACTACAACAACTACAATCATTCAAACTATCAAGGAGGCTACAAAGGAAGGAGATACTACAATAACTACACAGAAGACTCAAACAAAGAGGATTCATTATTGATCATGAACATGGCTATGCCACAAGATAAATCTGATGAGCATGTTTTCTACATAGATTCAGGTTGTTCAAATCATGTGGCAGGAAATGTAGCACTCCTATCAGATTTAGAAGATCCAAGGAATAAGCATGAGGTACAAACAGGAGATGATACAAAACATCCTGTGGAGAAAATAGGCAATGTCAAAGCACCTGATGGAAACATCAACCTACTCAGTAAGGTACTCTATGTCCCTACCATTACAAAGAATTTGATAAGTGTTGGGCAGATAGTAGAGAAAGGGTTGCAAGTCAGGTTCACAAAGGTAGGAGCATTTGTTGAAGATCCAAGTCAAGGATTGAGAAAAATTGCAAAAGGTGAAAAGACAGGTAGATTGTTCACATTTGAATTACAGGACACTAGAAACATTGCTCTCTTTAATTATGGTAGTCAGACACTCACAGAATTGGAAGTATGGCACAAAAGGTTAGCACATATTGGTGAAAGGTCATTAAAGCAAATTTGCAAGGAACAAAGTGTACTTGGACTCCCTAATTTGTCAAAACAACATATGATTTATAAGTGTAGTGCATGTCAAATTGGAAAGTCTCACAGGTTACCATTCATGAAGAAAGGTTATATGCATGAAGATCTCTTGGAGTTGGTTCATACAGATGTATGGGGACCTAGCAAGGAAGCTTCAATATCTGGATCAAGGTATTATGTCTCCTTTATTGATGATTGCAGCAGATGGACTATCCTATTCTTTATGAAACACAAAGATGAAGTTTTTTCATGTTTCAAAAGATATTTGGCTCTTGTGGAGAATCAAACAGGTAAATCACTAACAAGGCTAAGGTCAGATGGAGGGGGAGAATACTTCTCCCATGATTTTGATTCTTTTCTTCAAGAAAGAGGAATCAAAAGAGAGGTAACTACAAGGTACACTCCTGAGCAAAATGGAGTGGCAGAAAGGAGGAATAGGACAATTGTTGAAGCTGCAAGGTCTATGTTAAATGAAAAGCATTTACCTAATTACTTATGGGCTGAGCATGTTTCTACAGCCACTTACTTGATTAACAGGTTGCCTTCAAAATCCCTTGATGGGATGACTCCATATGAGGCTTGGAATGGAAGAAGACCAAGCTTAGATAATTGTTAAATTTTTGGATGTATTGCTTTTGCTCATGTTCCTTCACAAGTTAGAGGCAAGATGGATCCAAAGTGTGTGTATTTATTGGATATGACAACAATCAAAAGGGCTACAGGTTATACAACCCTACCAACAAAGGATTCTTGGTAAGCAAAGATGTAGTTTTTTATGAGAACAATTCATGGTATGAAGATTCATGCAGGAAGGTCAATTTGCCATATAATCTTGAAGAAGATTTTCCAAAGCTTGGTAGAGAACAACCAAAGATTGAAGAACAAGACACCTCGGAGGATGATGAAGAATCTCAGATGGAAAAGATCAAAGCATGGAAGTCTAAAGGTAAAGCAAAATTGCAGGAACTTGGACATGAGGCAGAATCATCACATCATGGCCTAAGAAGATCTATGAGGGAAAAGAAAAAACCAGAAAGGTATGGGTTTGACACCTCATTAGTAACTAAACATTCTATCTACATAGCACAGGACATAAACCAAGAGGAGCCATCATCATTTGAAGAGGCCAAAGCAAAAACAGAATGGAAGCATGCAATGAAGGAAGAGATTGAAGCACTTGAGGAAAACAACACTTGGGATTTGGTGCCCAAGACTTCATCCATGAAGGTAATAGGCTCAAGATGGGTCTATAAACTCAAGAAGAATTCTGATGGTTCCATTAACAAGTATAAGGCAAGGCTTGTAGCAAAAGGCTTTGCACAAACTCAGGGAATTGATTATGAGGAGACCTTCTCTCTTGTGGCAAAGATGCCTACTATTAGGGTTTTGCTTAGTATTGCCTCTTCCAAGAATTGGAAGATACTTCAACTAGATGTAAAGAATGCATTCGTGAATGGTTGGATAACAGAAGAGGTATATATGGCACAACCACCTGGTTTTGAGAATCAAGTTTATCCTAATTATGTGTGTAAACTTAACAAAGCATTGTATGGTCTCAAACAAGCTCCAAGAGCTTGGAATTTCAGGCTTGTTTCATTCTTGCACGACAAAGGCTGTCAACCAAGCAAGGCAGATCCTTCACTCTTTATTAAAAAGAGTAACTCTGAGGTCATCTACCTATGTGTATATGTAGATGATATTATATTGACATGAAATGATGCAGATGGTATGAAGAAGCTCAAAGATCAGATGAGAGAAGAGTTCAAGATAAGTGATTTGGGTTCACTTACCTACTTCCTAGGTTTGGAAGTTGTCTACAAAGATCATGGTTTGTTTCTCACTCAAAGAAAGTACATTAAGGACATGGCAAAATTCAAGATGCAAGATTGTAAGATTGCAGGTACTCCAATGGAGGTGAATCACAAATTGAGCTCACATGAAGGTGAACTCATAGAGGACATCACATCATATCAAAGTCTAGTGGGTAGTCTCAACTATGCCACATTGACAAGAGTAGATATATGTTACAGTGTGAGTGTGCTAAGTCAATTTATGCACACACCAAGGAAACCACATATGGATGCTGCCAAAAGGATTCTCAAGTATCTCAAAGGAACCATAAATGAAGGACTTTATTATCCTTATGTATCTAATTTAGGTTTGAAGCTATTTTCTGATGCAGATTGGGCTGGCTCCAAAGATGATAGAAGGAGCACATCAGGTTATCTTACCTTTGCAGGTTCAAAGCTTATTTCATGGTCATCCAAGAAGCAACCCACAGTTGCTTCTCTCTTCTACTGAAGGTGAATACAGAGGTCTTGCCATAGCTACACAAGAAGCTATGTGGATGAAGACATTATTCAAAGATCTTGGATTGGAGTTTGGAACTCCAACTATCTTTGGTGACAATATGAGTTCTATTCATTTGGCTGCTAATCCTATTTTTCATGCAAGGACTAAACATATTGAAGTTCATTATCACTATGTACGAGAGAAGGTTCTAAGCAAAGAGATTCAAATATCATATGTGTCCACTCATCAACAATGTGCAGATATTCTAACCAAAGCATTGGATGGTACAAAGCTTTGCAAATTCAAGGCTATGATTGGTTTGCAGGTAATCTTGGAAGATTGAAGACCTCAAGCATACTTGGCTTGAGGGGGAGCTGTTGGAGCAAGTCTATGACAAGCCTTAGTATTGGCTTGAGTCCCACAAAGTCATAGAAGAAGCTTTAAAATGAAGACTATGTAAAGTTCACTTGTGAACTACCTCTTGTAACTTTTGAAGAGTTTACTTAATGTAAAAGTGAAAGAATCTTAAGTGGTTGAGTCCACATGATCAAAAAGGGAAAGAGGAGCCACGAATTTGTGATTTGTGGTAGGTAGAGAATCAAATCAATCATTGATTGATTGGAGAGTGATTGAGGGAAGTTAGCCTCCCAAACTCAACTATAAATAGATGGCAGTTTTTAGTCGTGGTTAGAGAGACCTGTGTGAAGACCTCCAAGAGCTGAGCTTTATGCCATATCAAGGTGTGATTACAAGGCACACATATGTATCAATAAGTCATTGTATTGTACAAGCAATATACTTTCATTTTCATGATCATTTGGGTTCATATTTCCACGTTCTTGTGAAGTGTACTACTCACTGCCATTACTCTCAGTTTTCTCAGACAGATTACAGAGATGGTTTCTCTGAGCTTGGTGCATCATCTTCAGTGATTTAACTTGGTAAAGTTAGCTCTATAAGTGTACTATATGCTCACAAATTTGCATGTCATTTAGATGTTGCAATCTTCAGTTATGTTCATTTGAAGTCAATAGGGTCTATTCATCTTCACTTCTCTGTCAGGTACCCGATTTTTTCACTCACCTTGTCAGAGCCATTTCTCAGTGGTTACTTATCGAAATTCAGTGATTTAAAGCTTGTTGGATTTAACTTACTATCTAGTATAACCATACAAATTTTCATAATCATTGGATTCCTAAAGTTTGAGTTATGTTTATTTTTCTGCTCACTGGTCTCAAACTGTAGCAGCCCGTGAAAATCAGGATGATGTCATTACTTGTTAAAACTCATTCTCAGTGTGTGGTTTATCATTTTTGATGAGATTACTCTTGAAAGTTAGCTCTTTAAGTTAAATAAACTTCCCCAAGAGGAATTAAGCTAATTGCTGCTGTGCTCAGAGAATTATGCAAATCACTGGACAGATGTATGAACCAAAATAGCAAGTTTTTCACCTCTGAGCTAACTCCAACTTATCTATTTTGATCTATCTTTTTGAGAGTGATCTTTCAAGGTACATAGGGTGTCTAATACATCCGTTGGCAAGCTAAAAGGGCCCACCATATACTCCTGGAGTTCAATTGGCTGGTGTAGATCAAGCATTTTGCAACACCTCTTCATCTTCAAGCACATACCTATCCATCTCTTCACAATGATGTCTTCCATGTGGGAGTACAAATGATAAGTGTGACAAAGTCAGAAGAGAGTTTGAAGGAATCTGTACTTTTAAGTACTGACAAAACACAAATTCTAGAAGAAGTGCATGCTCAAGATGCTATAAAAGACAAAATCTCAAGAACTCATAAAAAA
This sequence comes from Ceratopteris richardii, assembly GCA_020310875.1. NCBI lineage: Eukaryota > Viridiplantae > Streptophyta > Polypodiopsida > Polypodiales > Pteridaceae > Ceratopteris > Ceratopteris richardii. Next base: position 82,988,862 of record CM035432.1, on the reverse strand, counting down.
TGTGTACACAAAGAGATTAGTGAAGATCCAAAGCCTAAATGAGTAAGAAAATGAAGGAACAGAAGGCACTTAAGGAAGAGGAGCAAAAGTTTGATGTACCTTCAAATTTCAAGACTTATGAGGTGGAGGATAGATTATTTTTGAAAATGAAACCAAAAAGGGATAAGAAAAAGGGGGAATCATATGGCAATGAGGAACAAAACAAGAAAGTGGTGATTGCTCAAGAAGAAGGGGAGGATATACACATTGTCATAGCTGATGATATGTCAGACTAGGAGAAGGAAGCGCTAACAAAATTGGCTAAGGAATATAGGGATGTGTTTGCATACAGTTATAAGGATTTCAAAGGAATTGAACCTAAAATTTGTGAACACAAAATTCTTGTTACTCTTGATGCAAAACCTAGCAAACAAAGACACTACACATTTAATGACAAATACTTTTCCAAAATCAAGGAGAAGATTGATAAATTGTTTGCTGCCAATTTCATTTATGAAATTGAGTACACTGAGTGGATATCTCCTATAGGTGTGGTACCTAAGAAAAATGGAAAGCTCAGGGTGTGTATTAACTTGAAAAAGGTTAATGCAATAACTATAAGAGATAGCTATCCATTACCTATAATTGATCGAGGGTTGCAAGGAAAGAGGTTTATAGTTTCTTGGATGGTTTTTTTGGATATAACCAAGAACCTATTGCCTTGGAAGATCAACATAAAACTGCATTCTCCACTAAATGGGGAATATATGCATTTCGGGTTATGCCCTTTGGACTAACCAATGCACCAACAACCTTTCAAAGGTTGATGTGTCATGTGTTCAAAGAGTTTCTTAGAACCATGATGGAAATTTATGTTGATGATCTCTGTACCTTTTCATTGAAAAGACAAAATCAGTTGCAGGACTTGGAGAACATATTCAAGAAATGTAGAACTTATAGAGTATGTTTGAATCTTGAGAAATGTGTTTTCTTTGTTAGGTAGGGGAGAATGTTAGGTCACATAGTTTCTAGAAATGGAATATCCACTGATGAGAGAAAGTTAAAGCTATTGTGGACCTACCAAAGCAAACCAATGTAAAATAACTCCAAACTTTTATGGGACATTGTGGATATTATAGAAAATTTGTGCATAAGTTTGCAGATATTGCAAAACCTCTTTATGCACTAATTACAAATTTTTGAGTGGACCCAAGAGTGTGACCAAGCCTTTGAAACCCTAAAACTTTTTTGGTGACAGCACCTATTTTGAAAACCCCATAATGCGATCAGATCTTCCATGTTCATGTTGATGCTTCAAATTTTGCCTTAGGATGTGTTCTGGCACAACCTATAGATGGAAGCAAATTGGATTTTCCAATTGCTTATGCTAGTAGGCAGTTGAACTTAGCTAAAAGAAATTATACAACCACTGAGAGGGAAGGACTTGGAATGATATTTGCTATAAAGAAATACAGGCATTATCTTCTAGCCAACAAGTTTAATTTTTTTGTGGATCACCAAGGTTTGTGTTACTTGGTGAATAAACCTCATCACACTAGCAG